>CM071929.1:35402442-36064118 GCA_016081115.2 Rehmannia glutinosa | reverse complement strand
GTGTCGCTTCGTTCAGTTACATGTTACTTTCTACGCATTGATTCTTCTTTGTTGCCACCATTCTCTTCTCCATTATACTCTTAGAAATCAAATTTTGTAAGGGTGGCATCTGTTAATGTTGCACATGTCAAAGAGCTGATGCCTCTCCATCTTTTCAATTTCAAAGAAAGAGTGCCTTGAACACTTCTCGTTTCACTTGACATTAACTTGCGGTAATTTGTGGCCATACATCATCGAAATCAAAATCTACTGAACAATGGTGCTCGAAAGAAAAACAGCTGGTCCGTGATAACGCGTGCTTGCGCCGTTTTTCGACTCTTCGTGGAGTTCTCCGTATCTCCAGGAGAAAGGAGATTCTACAAAAGATTCATCACCGCCGACCGGGATTTGTTCGATGATGAGCTGGTGCGCGTGAAGTTCTTTTTGAATCGATCCAGTCGTAGCTTGAGGAGCCGAGTACAGGGGTTTCGTTCAAATTGGTTTTAGTTGTAAAGAGACTCACCATTGAGCACCACTGTCTTAACAATTCGTTGGTCTCACCGATTTTTCCTTTTCAGTGACTTATCCTCGCCTTATCAAGAATAATTACCTGGGGCGATGATGAGATTTCTAGAGTGCTCATCATCAAAGTTAAAAGTTTGACGAGTAGTCTTGGGATCGACTTGCTCGTGGCTTGGAACATCCGAATCGAGTCTTTTGGATTTGTCATGGGGTTTCACTTTTCTTTCATCGCTTCCGATCCTTAAAAGTGACATCGTGGTTGTCCTCCGGAATCATGACGGTTGCCGATTTCTTCTCTGATGGGTCGATGATTGCGGGAGGGGATGTTCTCTACTTCAGCCCCCTCTTTTTCCCTTTCCTCAACCTCCGTGGCCTTTCATTTCCTCCCAGCTCTCACCGCTGCAGGTCTCGTCCTCCCTTCGACAAAGTGTCACTGCCTCAGGTCTTCAGCCAGGCATCCATTGAGTCTCAACCCATGGATTGCTGACTTTCATCGCCCCAGTGTTAACTCCTGTGGCTTTTTCCTCAGCCTCGATCGTTGCATCTGGGCTACACCATCGTAGCCAGTGGCACTCACCGAGACATCTCAACTGTCTGAGCTTCGTTGATGGCACTTGCTGTTCTTCTCTGTGATTGTAATTTCTTTCTTCGCCTCCCGCTTTTTTTTGTGGAGTTATCTGCAGCATCCTCCGACCTCACTGCAGTGGAGGAGTTTCACCACTCACCTGGCGCACCCCGAGTGACTTGAGTGGGGTCACTGTCTCTCCGGACTCCCGGCCGTTTCAATTGATGGTTCATTTGCCGGGCAGTAGTGGTAGACATCTTCAATAGGGTTGCTCGACTGGGTCCCCATGCCTCAGTTTTCATCGCCATTTCCTTTATTGCTTTTTCCGAGTGAGTCTGGGGAAGTGGTAGCAGAATAACATCGTGGTTATTTCTTTGAACCACTCCATTGGGATCGATTTCCATCAGAGTTTGGAGGACTCTCCTGAGTCCTCCATCCATCAGTCCTTGCTCGTGAAGGATTCTTGATTCATGCAGTGCTTGCGATCTCGCAACTCTTCGTGGCGCGAAAGATTCTCCTGCGTCATCACTTTCGAGGACATCAGAAGAGGATGGGAAGTTGTTCGTGGTGCCGAGATAAAGCGTGATGCTTGCCTTCTCACGTCTTCGCTTTCAAATTTTGCTTTCGGTTTTCCCCGCCTTGTAGATTTGGCAGGATGTCTAATTGTCATCCTCACTGTCTGGCTGAGCACAGAGGGCGATCATAGAAATTTAGTAGCTTCTTCTTCTATGAATTCAAAGCCGTTGGAATCGCTCGACTTGCTCAACTTCCATTTTCCACTCACGCGGCACGCATTTTGATGTCTGGGTAAGGTGGAGATAGGATCATTACATCACTATTCGCTGGCCGGTTCTTTCAGGCTTCAGCTGTGTGAGCTACAGCTGTGTTTTCGGTTCTTCACGGTCGCCACAGCTTCATCGACTTGGCGGTTTCATCTATTACATCCGAGACTCTACTTTTGGTAGTCTTCCTCAGATTTTGTGTTAGCCGAGAATCACTACTGGTTTTTCCTGTTTCGACTTGTTTGACGAGTCTCCCCGTCTCCTGGTTTGTACCAGGGGAATTTCTGGTTCAGAGGCGGCGTCCTCCGAGTCTTGGGCGCAGGGGCCGGTGATCGTGTTTGTTTCTGAGGAGCCGGCCGCTAGGCTTGTCGTTCTCCTCCTTTTGACGATCGGTGAAGGCATTAGTGAGTCCTTTCGACACGCCAAGTTAGGGCGGGTGACATACAGGGCAAGGCGGGACTCGCTGCGGGCAGGAGCATGTTTAGTTCTCTTTGCGTGGGGGCAGCGGAGCTTTTCGCAGTACCGCAGGGGCAGCTTTCTTCTTGGGCCGAGAGAGAAGTGACGGTATGTCTTCGGTCACCGATTCCCCTCACCGTGCCGCCTCTTGCATAAGCTCGCTTCGAGCACCAGAGGTTAGCTCAACATCCTCTTGTTGACATGGAAAGCCTTCCCATGTCTAAGAGGACTCCTTTCACCTCCGGTAGTGGCCAATCACTAGGCCATATCCTGGTGGATCCTCCAAATGTGCCATCTTCTTTGAAGGACTTGTTCCCCACGTTTTTTGGCAGAGCCTACTGAGATAAACTCAGGCTCGCTTTATCTTCTTTTCTTCCATGATTGCAAAATGCATCACAACCAGCGCTTTGATAGTTGGTCAAAGTCACAAATTTGATGTCGACATTTGGCAACTATGTCCAACAATTTATGATAATCCTCCTTCAGCTTCCTTTGTTTGCCGTGTATATAATTTTATCGATCAAGGCCGGACTTGGCTATCTCTTTCCATGCGTCAACCAAGTTTACATCACTTTAATTTCATTGCTCCTTCGCGGGTAGTGAGCAATATTCACCCAAATCCTTACGGTGATAGTCACCGCCTCCGCAGTGAACAGATGACTGATTCCTTCATCGTGAATCTCGGATTCACGTGAATCATGCGACCTCCTCCACAGGTCATAGGATATTCCAAACGTTAGAAATGGTTTTTGATCCTCCGACGTTTCCAACTTCTCGATTTTCTTCACCAGGGTGTCGCTTGACCGCTTCACTATTCCGTCGAAATCCACTTGGTCGGCCGGTGTGGATTTGTTTTCCCAACTTGGTAAAGTCATACGTTGGTGCCATTTCTCGAGAATAATTTCAAGAAAAGTTCGAAATTTTTTTTTCGAGTATTTGCGCTTTTGCCTTTTGAGAAAAAGATGAATTTTTTTGGAAGTGTGAGAGAAATCCAGGACGAAAATGGTTTAAATATGGTTTATGAAAGGACGTGGAGCACGGTTTTTGAATTGTGATCAAATCAACGGCTTGGATTTCGCACGCCTATTGAGCATTTCATCGCCTCGTATTTAATGCGGCAAGATTTATATCCAATCATAAGTTTAGTGTGCGGCTTTATGTCCTCGACACATCATCATTATCTTTGACGTGTTCCTTAAAACATTCCCGCTAAGTTAAAACGATCACGTTTTTTGTCACTTTGCTTATAAGTTATTCAACTTATCTCTTAGCCGATTTAACTACTCCTCGTGATTCTCTTGTTGACTCATTTATCACCACTGTAGTCATTTTCCGATCTGGATGATTCGAGTTGATTTTTGTTTTCACTCTTTTTCACTTCTTTTTCTGTTTCTAATTCTCTTCTTTGATTTGTCTCGAGTGTCACCACCAATTAACCCCAACTCATGCTTGAGTTCTTCAAATCTTGACTCACATAATGGTTTTTGTGAAGATGTCGGCCTAGTTGTTTATCGGTTGAGATGTATTCCAAGATAATGTCCTTCTTTTCAACATGATCTCTTATGAAATGATATCCGACATCTATATGTTTTGTTCTTGAGTGCAACACAGATTTTGAGTGATTGTAATGGCACTTCGTGTTTATCACACATGATTGTAATTTCTTTTTTCTTCAACTTCATAGTCTCTCACCGTTGTCTCATCCATAGGACTTGGGCACAACAAAATGGCAGCCTATGTATTCTCCTTTCTGTAGAGGTAGCTATTGAGTTTTGCTTCTTGCTAAACCAGAAATTAGTCCGTTTCCAAGATTTGACAGTGCCGAGGTGCTTTTTCCTATCCACTTCAGCATCCAAAGATAATGAATCAATAGCCAATTAGCTTGAATCCACCTTCCTTTGATACCATAGCCTACTTCTCGCTTCCTTTCAAGTATCTCAAGATTCTTTAGTCACTTGTCATATGGTTCTCTTTTGGAGCGATTGAAATCTTGCACATACACCTACAAAGAAAGGTGATGTCCGCCCGCTTGCCGTGAGATGAGCAGCCGATCCAATAAGTGCTCAGATCTTGTTTGATCTACGCTGCTTGCCGTCCCGTCCATCCATGTCCATTTGATGATGTGTTCATTGGTATTTTTACAAGACTTTCTTCCATACCAAACTTCTTCATTACATCCTGGTATATTTTGTTTGACATTATGAAGGTTCCATCTTTTCACTGTTTCACTTGAAGTCCAAGGAAAATGTCACTTCCCATCATGCTCATTTCAAATTTGCTTTGCATGAGGTTTGAGAATTTTTCACACAAATTCTTTGTCGTGGATCCAAAAATGATATCATCCACATATATTTGAACAAGCAAGATACTCTTTTCTTTTTGAATTTCGAAAAGTGTTCTATCTACTTTTCCTTTTGTGAATCCATTTTCCGTCGTAATTGTGACAGGTATCATACCATGCTCGGGTGCCTGTTTCAACCGTATCCGCAGGGCTTTCTTGAGTTTGTATACCTGTCTCCAAGAGTCTTCCCGCTCAAATCCTCGTGGTTGTTCAACATACACTTCTTCTTCCAATAACCCATTCAGAATGCACTTTTACATCCATTTGATATACAAAGAAATTCTTGTGAGCATAAGATAGGCAAAACATCCTTATAGCTTTCCAATCTTGCTACAGGCAAATGTTTCATCAAAATCTATCCCTTCTTTCTTGACAATATCCTTTGCTACTACTTGCTTTGTTTCTTACCACGTAACCTTCCTCGTTCATCTTATTTCGAATACCCATTTGGTTCCAACAATAACATTTTGATGTATGGTCTTTGCACTAGTTCCCATACCTTATTTCTTCCAAACCGATTCACTTCTTCTTGCATAGCTTGAATCCAATGTGTGTCATCCAATGCTTGTGACACATCTTTTGGCTCTATTTGCAGATGAAGCATGTGAACATAGCTTCTTGTTGAGTTCTAGATCTTGTTTTGACACCTTCTCTTATATCTCCAATGACAAGTTCTCGTGGATGGTCTCTCCCATCTTACATCAGGTTGGAGTGAGTTAGGTGGATTCAATCGACTTGCGCTTGTGTTGTGTTGGGTCGCTTCTCTCGTAATCACTTAGTCCAGTAAATTTTCCAAATGCTTTTGAGATTCAAATTATCTGCCTTTCTTCGAATTGATAATCCCCGTGACTTTCAAAGATAGGACTTCTTCAGAAGGTTGATGATTCATTGACTTTGTCACCGACTCTTCAATGTCTTCCCATTTATATTTGGCTCACCGAATACTACATGAATGGATTCTTCAAACCATAGTTCTTTTGTTGAGTATTCTCAGAGCTTTGCTTTCACCGAGTATCCTAAAAGATACCTCATCATCCGGCTTTAGATCAAAAGCCTTTTAAGTTGTTTTGCTTGTTGTGGATGAAGCATTTACATCCAAATATCCTGAAATATGCAACATTTGGTTTTCTTCCACCGGATCTCATAGGAGTCTTTGTCACCGCCTATTTATCATACATCCGTTTTGGGTGTAGCAGTCAGTGATTGCTTCACCCAAAAATCTTTTTGGTAACCCTGCTTCACCAACATGGTCTTACGCTTTTTCGGTGGTTCTTAAGCCTTCTTTCGCAAACTTCGTTACCATCGTGGAGTCTTTGCGGCGATAGTTCATGACCAATGCCATTCTCACTACAAGATCTTGAGTTATTATTCCATTGACAAACTCGGTTCTTCTATCCCGATCTTATTTTGATAATGGTTTGACTCTTCTCATTTTGTATCCTCTTCATCACCGTGGTAGCTTTTGTAGAGTTTCTTTCTTCTTGCACATGAATATTGTCCATGTATATCTTGAGTAGTCATCTACTACCACCAAGGTGTATTTCTTTCCACTTATCTGGTTGGTTCCACTCGGGCAAATAGATCCATATGAAGTAGATGCAATATTCTTGTTGAGGATGGGCATGTCTTTTCTTGAAAGACGACTTGATTTGTTTTCCTTCGACATGCATCACATATACTCTCCTTCAGTATCTCTCGAGTCCTGAAGTCCTTCTACCGGATGACTTCTTGCTAGCTTGTTAATTGTTTTGAAATTCAGGGTGACTCAACTTTTTGTGCCACAGCAACTTGATTCAATTGCTTTTTGCTAGTAGACAGGTGCTGGGTGTTGCAGTTGACCAATCCACTACATACATATTCTTCTGTCTATTTCCTTGCAGTACAACTTCATTTGATTCAATATCCTTGATTTGGCATACACCCATGTTGAATCCAACATTGTAGCCCTTGTCACAGAGTTGACTGATGCTTAGTAAATTGAAGTTTAGTCCTTCAACATATGCAACATCTGTGATTTCTAAACCATTCCTTTTGATGGATCCAATGCCTCTTATTTCACCAGGAGCTTCATTTCCTCCAAATATGACTTTTGCTCCTTTGACTTCCTTGAATTTTGACAGATTTCTCTTATTTCCTGTCATATGTCTGGAACAGCCACTATCCATGTACCAGGTTCCTTGGCACTCAGCTGTTCCTTGAACCTGCAATCAAGGAAATTAAGTTTTAGGTACCCATTCTTGTCTGGGTCCTGAGGGGTTAGAGTTATAAGATGATCCAACCAACCTATAGCCAAATGATTTGACTCTAAGAGGTTGCCATCTATCAGTGCCATAATCATAATTAATCCTGGCAAATTGCTTGGGGATTCTAGGTTCATACAACTGTCTCTTTTGTCTGTATGCCTGCATATGTGTTTTAGCAATTGCCTTTCTTGGGTAATTGTGGTGTTTTTGAGTGTAGTGCCTAGGTGCATATGTGTGCTGATGAAAGCTCTTGTGCTTTTGGAATGGCCTTTGCTGAGTTCTAGGCCTTTGCCATCCAGGCTTATATTCCATAAGTCTGTGCTGATAGTTCACATTGTTCCAATCAGCTTGGCTTGGATATCTTCTACCATTCCCATCATATGTATTTCTTTTATGGATTTTCTGGGATTTTTGGTAGCTCTGCTTCTTCTTTACAGAGTATTTTCTGTTTGGAGTCTGCTGAGGAACTCGGCTGAATCTCTTCTCAGCTGTCCTTTCAGCACACTCAACTGGCTGTTTTCCTTTCCCTTTGTAACCAAGGCCAGTTTGCTTAGTATTGTGCTTTGGAGTGAAAGTGTGTGCAATATTTAGAGTTTTGGATTTTTCAGACTCTTCATGACTTGAAGATCCTTTTTCCAAAATTACTCTTGAGGTTTGACATGGCACAAAGGAATTAAATCCTAAGCCTGTCTTGTCTCCACATTCTCTTTGACTCATAATAAGATCATCCAATGATTTAGATGCCTTAGTGAATGAGGCAATAACATTCTTGAGGTCATTCTCCCTCTTTTCTATAGCAGCAATTTCTGCTACTAATTTAGCATTTTCAGCCTTTAAACTTTCATTTTCAACAGCTATTTGACTTAGAGTACTCAGCTCCTTAGTCAGCTTTGAGTTTTGACTTTTAAGTAGGCTGTTTTCCTCATTCAATAGTGTGTGTGAGGATTTAATGTGCTCAAAATCTTTCATCATTTTGCCTAATGAATCATAAAGATCAGTAGGTGATGAAGTGTGTGTCACAGTCACTATCACTAGTGTCTGAGCTTGTTGAATTAGATTGTACCTCATCTTCTTGATCTTGTTCTTTGGCCATTAAAGCGATCAAGGCTTCTTCTTCAGAGTCACTGAGTAGTCGCCTTCATCGCTCTGAATCACTTTGTCTCTTTTGACTTGTTTAAGCAGTCTCTACCCATCATTGCTTTTTTCTTTTCTTGTCTTCTTTTCTCTGAAGACCTTTCTTTTCTTCTTCATTCCTGTATTTGTTGACTACAGATATGAGCAACAATGGCATAGTGACCTGTTGTCTACAATTCCAACATAGATATTCAGCCTTTTGATCACTCTTTCTACTTTCGAGTTGTCCCTTTGATACTCAACTTGTTGATGATCTGTTCTCTTGGTTGGCCTATCATCCTTGATTTGGAGAGGAGCCGAGTGTCTTCCTGGAAGATTCACCCTTTCTCTCTTGTAGTTCTTGTTAAAGAACTTGTTAAATCTTTTGACCATCGTGTTATTTCTTCTTGGTCAATCGCTTCTTTGACCTCAGCTCTCTTCCCATCTTTGACAATTAGAGCAGCTTGTTTTGGGTACAAACTGTCTCTTCCTCGTCTTTTTCTTCTCAAAACTCATAGGCTTTGAGGTCCGAGAATAGTTCATGGTTGGATGTCTTTGATAGGTCCATGGAATGCCTCCCGCTATGACCTTTATTTCCCATTCAACAAAGACTTTTTTTAGATCTTCATACACATTTCCTTCGTATATTCCTTTCCAAGTGTAGCCAACCATTTGTGATTTCTCGTAAACCGAAAGCGTCTAGTTGATCCGTTTTCTCCCGAGATCATTTTGAAATTTTCAAACTTCAGATACCCATTGATAATTTGTTTTCTTTTGATTTGCTCTCCGAGCCTTCACAAATCAATGTCACTTGTCCTGCATTTCTTTAGCCGTTTTGCATGATTTGACTTTGTTGAACATGGCTTTGTCCAAGGTTTTGTAGAGGATGTCCTTGGCTACATTATCCAGGTTGTATCTTTTTCTTAATCATCATTTGTCCACTCGCTTCTTGGTTTTTCAACCATGACGGTCTAGAGCAACATCTTTCTTCTCCTTCAAACCTGAACTCTGACAAATGTGTTCACCTTTAATATTTGTAGAGGCCCATCTTCTATTACTATCCACATCTCATCATGTAATGCCGATAGATGAGCTTCCGCATACGAATTTTCCAATCATCAAATTCTTCAATAGTGAACATAGGATGCGTGTCAAATTTGCTTCCATGATAATGACTTTTAATAAAAAGAATTTTGAAAGTTTAAGTACTAAAGCAGACTTTGAAAAGTTTGAGATCTAGTTCAAGAACTGCGGAGGGTTCAATGAACCAACCGCTCCGATACCACTTGTAGGTCCCAAGGGGTGTAAGTGTAAGGTTTAGAAGGGGTTGAATAAACCTTACACAATTTTCGATTTAGTCCTTTTAAAATCTACAGAGTTAATTCTACACAAAATTGTGTCCTTGATGGATATCGAATTAGTCACTCAAGAGTTAATCTTTCAATGACTCAAATGAGCTGTTGATGGAGAACTCAAAATTCATTTGGCTACAATTTAACTCAATTTTATGGTTTTATTTTCAGACTTAACACCCTTAAGTTTGATTAAGCAATATTTTAGAGCTTGATTTAGTACTTATAAATTATCAAATGGATAGCAAATTTATCACAGATATAAGCAATTAAAAGTGCAGAATTTAAATGCTGAAATGTAAATGACACAAGAAAGTTTTTATAGAGGTTCAAGATGGGGTAATTCTTCTACTCCTCTCTTCTCCAACTCCCCGGAGGAATCCACTAAGTAATGATCGGCTTACAAAGTGGTAACCGGATACAAGTCTTGATCACAACAAATGACTTGATCCTTTGGGACTCGGCCTGAGACGCCTTGATCACTCACCGGCTTCTCGCTCGACCTTCTTCACAGGCACCGCTTGCTACTACAAATTTCCACTTGCTCAAGCTCTTTGGATTTGATCACGAAGCCCTCCAAATGCTTAAGACTTAGTTCAACTTTTGAACTTTTCTACAATCCTTCCCGGAAAGTAGACCCTTGTTTTCAAAGGTTTCTCTTCAACTGTTGAAGCTTCTTTCCTTCACAGTAAGTGTTGGATTGATGTACTTCGAATATAGGCTTGAGGATTGAGATTGTTTCAGTTTTTCTAATGTGCTTGTATATCTCACGTATGTGTCATTCATGCATCCCTTTCAAACAAACTCTCAGCCTTTTATAGTGAACTTTCAAAAATTTGCCCGAAGAGATACGCTTATTTTTGAAAGTCACTTTGCGTCGTTGGCTTGCGCTTCTTGGAATTGTCAAGTTTCCTCGTATGAATTGTTGTTTCACCTTTTCGTAGAGTTCGACACGGTGTAGTGCTTCCCATCGTTCATTCCAATTGCACGCTCGGGACTGAGCACTCCGAGAAAGGTGGTATGGAGATATTACTTGTTTAAGTAAATCTCTTGATTTCTCGTGCAACGGTTCTTTTTACGCTTATCTCGACTTGACGATTTTCCTTGCTTTCCCTGGTGACTTAGAGTCAGCTTCCAATCATTGGATGACTCTTCTCGCTCACTTCACTTGAGACTTGCTTTTTGAGTTGACTTGACGATGTTCCACTCACCAGATCTCACCGCTTCTTCAGTCGAGTTCCCCATGCTCTTTTGCTGTGCTCAAATTGTCTCTCAAAGAGAGTTTTCCTTCAAGCCTTCATTGTCTTTTTGCATGTTAGGGCGTGCAGTGACTTAACTCACTTGGCCAGCTCTAATTGTTACAATACATTTTACAAAAGAGAATCAAAAGCCAACTTTCTATTCTAAGTTTTACATGGCATTCATCAAAATCTAAACAATAAAATTCCTAACAATGCTTGTAGATGGCTTAATCATGGATCAAACGGAGGCTTGTAGACGGGCTCAATCCTGGCTATGTGGATCGACAATTCCGCCGCAAATAGGTATACTGATCCATCTTATATGTGCAAATATGTGATTCTAGTTTCGACCCATATTTGCTAACAATATTATCATTCTGGTAACATATTTTTTTGTTGTATAAAATATTGAGCGAACATTAGAAATAAGAATTACATTTTCCATATAAATGTATTTGAAATGAAAAAAAATGAATTTTCATCTATTTTAATGAAATTTAGCTTATTACTTTTAGTTTGCATTCTAATTTTGGATTGAAAAATTTGAATTTGAGGAGATGATTTGAGTCAAAAAATTCAAATGACTCCAAAGACAATGCACTACAAGAAATTGCTTTTTTGCCGACAGAAAATACCGACGGAAATATTTTGTCGCTGTTTACCGATGGATTAGCGACATATTACCAACGGATACACATTTACAAAAATATCGATGAAACACCGACAGATCACCGACATAATATAACGACGGGCAATAGTCTCTCGTTAATCTGAAGGTAAAGTTCCGGGAAAATTCTACCGCCAAATTTCCCGACAGATCTGCGATGGAATACCGACCAAATAGTTACCGACGGATATTTCCATCGTTATTTACCGACAGACATGTTCCATCGGCAATTGCCGACGGATATATCCATCGTTATCAACGACAGAATTTTTTGTTGGTAATTACTGATAGATTGCCGAGAGATTAGCGACGGACTTTGATAAAAAATAATAATAAAATTAAAATTAAAAAAAAACTAATAGTAAAACCAAATTTTGCCGACAGATCTGTAACGGAATACCGACCAAATAGTTACTGACGGAAATATCCATCGTTATTTACCAACATACATGTTCTATCGGTAATTGCCGACGGATATATCTATCGTTATCAATGACGAAATTTTCTCGTTGGTAATTACGACGATTGCTTGAGAGATTAGCGGCGGATTTTGATAAAAAAAAAATTAAAATTAAAATTGAAAAAAAAACTAATAGTAAGACCCAGCTAAAATATAAATTTCACTTCTAGCTTGTAATGAATTGAATAGAATCAAATACAATATTGTTCAAATTTATTTGGATTAATTATATATGTGGCCAAAAGAAAAATATTATACTGTAGGGTCCAAATTAACTATTTTCAATAATTTGTGATTAATGAACCTAATTAAAGTCTCGTATAGAATAAAAAATAATAATTTTATATGTTATTGTTCTTGTTTATTGAATTTCAATTGATATAACTTATAAGATAAACGACCTCGATAAGTACATTTATCACAAGATGACATATGTAGTTGCGATCACACCGAACCGAGTCGAGTTTTTGAGAGTTTGAACTTGACTCGATTATTATCGAGTTGAGCTCGAACTTGAATTAATCGAATATATTGATGGCTTACGAACTTCTTCGAACTTAATGGAGCCTGCGAGCTTAGTAAATATCAATATAAATTAAAGTTATTCTTCAATTTTGTACAAAAATAAAATTATATATTTCTAAAACGCACAATATATCTATTAAAATATATGATTCTATTCAAATATTCAAATATTTATATATTTATCATAAGGTACAAAAATTAAAATGAAAGTCAAACTCATTAGTTTAATTTATACGAGCTTCAATTTGGTTCATTCATTTTAACGAGCCTCATTAAACGAGCTCGAATGAACTTTTATCAAGTCGAGCCCAAATAGCTCACGAAACGCAGGTTCTTTGTCAAGACTTAGTAAAACCATGAACACACTTAGAAATGTGTATGAAAGTAATAGTGTAAGTAGATCTACCCACTGGGTATCTACCTGTGGGTTTTATACCGTTAGATCAACACATACACACACACATCCACGTGGGTGTGTGTCCAATGGTATAGAACCCACTTGGTTATCTACCCAAGTGGGTAAGATCGACTAACCCACGTAATAGTGTGTGACTAATCTCGACTTTTTGCAAACTGCCTTGTATGTATGTATGTATGTATGTCTATTGTCTAAAGCATTCATAAAATACGTGTTACATCGATAACATACATCGATTTTTAAAAACCACCGCAACAATTCGGGGTGATCATGTGTGTGTATATATATATATATATCCATTTTATGATAATTATTGGATTGATAATATTTTTTATTTTAATTAGTATGAAGATCACAATTTTATTTATTATACTGTTATTATTTTGACTTTATTTATCGATTAATTAGGATTATAATTTATTATCTTATTTTAGTTAATTGCATATCATATTAATTTTACCATTTGAAATTGGAATCTTACCATTTTATTTGTATAACTTAGTTAATTTTCATCACATAATTACATTTGTAAGATTAGAGTAATAGAGTTCTTTTATTTAATTATGTTAGTAAATACAATATATAGTTGATTTGATTAGTTAATTTTCAACAATTAGTTTATTTTAAAATTAATTAATAATTAATAATTAATCAAAAATTGGGAACCATCAAAATAAATAAACGATTCCCCCGTCCAAATCTGTCCAACCAACCCTTACCCTCTGTCACCCACCGTCCCCAACCCACCTTCCAAACCCTTACTGCGCATAAGCAAGATGTACCGTCCAAACGACTCCGTCGCAAAGATCATCTAAACCCTCAATCACCCACTGTCGTCGTCCCGTCGCAGAACCACGAAGGTAATGGACGTGTCAATTTGTTGTCCATTGATAATTGGGTTGTTTGTTACAGATGCACGTTTTTTATGTTGACAGTGTGTATCTTTTTGGTGTTTTTGTGTGTTTCGCTTCTTGTTGTGGGTGGAGAAAAGTGAATTTGCTGTTATTTGACTAGTCTTTTGAAAAAAATAGCTATTGGATAATGGATTTGCCATTTGTTGGTTTGAGGGAGTTTGTAAATATGCTGAGGGTGTAACTTTTACTATCATGGAACTATTTTTCTTTTGGTTTTGTAGTCTTATTTTGTATATTTGCATCGTCTCATTGTGTTTTGGTGGTTGCAGAGCATATATGAAGATCATCTATCTACATATCCATTTATGAAGTCTGTAAATTAATGCACTCCTTCAGTTTTTTTTTCAAATCATCTATTTTTTTTTGTAGTTGGAGATAGAGTCTCTTATAGCAAATGATCAATCCTTGGCTGATGACTCAAATATAGATCAATCTCAGCGCAATTAAGAGAATTGATGATCATTATATGACAGCTGTGGGAGGAACTTCTAAAAAGCAACGAATCTATGGCATTGGTAAATTTGGCGCGTCACAGGTATTTTCTATTTTAGATATTACCAGTTGTTACTACTTTTTGTTCATTTATGTTGATTATTTTCTATGTTATGATTGCAATTGCTCCCTAACACAGAACATAATCAACCCTCAAGGGTTTATTTATAATTTTCAAACACATTTGGATTGTTATAATTATCCAAAACCTCATGTGTAGTTTTCGTAATTATCTAAAGCACATTTCAGGTTAATTACTAGTTTTAGCTACTAGTTTCTTTAGTTGGCAAATGTAATTTGCTGATTATTCGGATGTTATGATTGTTGTTACGTATATGTTCAAGGATCCCCATGTCTCAGCCGCAAAGCAGCTAAGAGAGTAGGGAAGAGTTGAGGGTCGAGCTGAGGTACAACAAAAGTTGAATGAGTATATAGTTCGGACGAGCACCCTCGAGGCACGGGTGGAGTGGATGATGGGAAAAATGAGCACATCTGATATTTTCCCCCTCCCCATAACCTACATACTCCCCGAGGCCCACAGACTGATGGTGATGGTGATGGTGATGCGAGTCTCAGTAAGGATTAGACTCTTATATTTTAGTGATGTGTCTCTTGTGGTTGAATTATAGGACGTGTTTGATTTTGGATTGTTTATGTTGGTTTATTAGATGTTGCAGTTTTTGATGTTTATGTTGAATTATTTTATGTTATTTTGGTACTTTGTTTGGTATGATTTTGGATGTTGGATGTTGATTTTGGATGTTGGATGTTGAATTTTGGATGTTCGATGTTGGATGTTGAATTTTGGATGTTGGATGTTGTTTGTCAATTCGCATAATTTTTTTTTGTGAAATTTTAATGGATGTTAGAATTGTTATTTGTAAAACAGAAATGAATAATTAAAAATAAATAAAATTTCACAAAAATTATTTATATATTTTTTTTAAATTTCCATCAGATTCCTTCGGTAAAAGTTATGACAAATCCGCTGGCTGCCCATCGCTTATTTGTCCGCTCGGCGATTCGCCGGCAAAATTCCGTCATTGCGTTCGGCGA
Source organism: Rehmannia glutinosa (assembly GCA_016081115.2). Classification (NCBI taxonomy): domain Eukaryota; kingdom Viridiplantae; phylum Streptophyta; class Magnoliopsida; order Lamiales; family Orobanchaceae; genus Rehmannia; species Rehmannia glutinosa. The sequence continues at coordinate 36,048,992 of CM071929.1, read as the reverse complement.
CAAAATTTCGCTTGTTCCATCGATATGTCTCCTGTTTACGATCCGCTTCGGTATTTGTCTGTCGCTGATCTCACCAAGATAATCCGTAGGCATTCCGTCGGGCATATATCCGCTTGCATTCAATTTTGTCGGCAATCCATCGGGATTCTCGCGTATTACCGGCGCCTTTAAATTCCCCGACGGATACCATCACCGACACAAACTCCGCTTCCTCCTATCGGCATATTATAATGGATTGCTTTTGTTCTCGTTGAAATCCGCCGTAAAGTACCGACGGATTATTTTTTCTGCGGGTAAAAATTTACCGACAAACATTTTGCCGACGAAAAAATCCGGGATTCCATCGCGGATCCGTCGATAAAATGGGTTTGCCGACGGATTTTTCCGTCGGTAAAATTTCAATTTCTTGTAGTGATGTGGGTTTCAAATACACCACAATGGCTCAAACTTAAATATGAGATTAAAGACTTGAAATCTATTATATATAATGAGTTTATCCAAACAATTTCAATTTATTTATTATTAGGAGATTTAAATCTTTAGCCTCAAATTCATCGATCTAAATGAAACAGATTTTCAATTTTTGATTTTAATCACTTAATGTTTAGTTAATCGACGAATTCAATTTAGCTGACCAGATGTGCAGCCAAATCACCAAAGGGATATAGCCAAAGCCCTCAGCAGATTACGAACAAAATTGACAGAGGATATGGCTAATAACTTGACACTTTCGTACACAGGGGATGAGATCGTGAAAGCAATCAAACACATGCACTCCTTCAAATCGCCCGGCCCAGATGGTATGAGTCCAATCCTTTTTCAAAAATTTTGGCACATTATAGGCCCTGATATTACAAAGTCTGTGCTCCATTTTTTAAACACCGGGCAACTATACTCATTGATAGCATGAATTATACGCATATTGTTCTCATTCCAAAAGTAAAAACCCCGGATTTTATCTCGCAATTTCGCCCCATTAGTTTATGTAATGTTATCTATAGGATTGCATCCAAGGTCATTCTAATCGAGTTCGGCCCTTATTATCTGACTTAATTTCGGAAACCCAATCATCTTTTATTCCTGGTCGCCTTATTACATATAACATTTTAGTGGCCTATGAAATCCATCATTCAATGAAAACTCGATTCACGGAAAAATCGACTTATGTCTATTAAATTAGACATGAGTAAAGCTTTTGATCGTATAGAATGGCCCTTCGTGTTTGCCGTTCTTCGTGCTTTGGGTATTCCTGAATCTTTTATTAGTTTGATCCGTGCATGCATCACTACATCATCTTTCTCATTTCTTTTGAATGGAACTCAATTCGGTTCCCCGACCCTCAATGGGTGTTCGTTAAGATCCCCTTTTCCTTATATTTTTATTATTTGTGCAGAGGTTTTTTCCACCATTTTGCAGGACTTACAAGTTGCCGGGAAAATTCACGGCATCAAAATCTAAAGACACGCCCCTAGCGTCTCACATTTGTTTTTTGCCGATGATACATTACTTTTTGGGACCGCATCAATTGAGGAGGCCAACAATCTAAAGTTTGCAATCAATCTATTCGAAAGAGCTTCGGGACAACGAATCAATCTTGAAAAATCTGGTATCCTGTTCAGCCCAAACACTAATCCCGAGACGGCACAATGAATATCTCATACGTTTGGAATTCCAATTGTTAGCTCGCATGGCAAATACTTGGGTCCGCCATCAGTAATCGGTAAGAATAAAAGTGAAATATTTTCACCAATTCAAGATAGAGTTTGGAATCGAATTCAAGGTTGGAAGGAAAAAACTATATCCCAAGTCGGGAGAGATATTCTCATTAAGTCAGTAATTCAATCGATGCCGACTTATTCCATGTTTTGCTTTAGAATCCGGGACAATATCCTCGACAAAATTTAGGCTATGGCGGCGAATTATCTGTGGAGTGGATCTTCTGGAAACAGGAAATTGCATTTGTTAGTCCAAGTGGCTACGATAATCTAGAGGGGGGGTGAATAGATTATCTCGGTTTTTCAGATTTTGCCCTCTTTTTCGAATAATCAACCAAAGACGAGAATGTAAATGCGGAAATAAAACAACACTCGTCGATTTAAAGAGGTTCAACCCACCTAGGGCCTAATCCTCTACCACCCCAAGATATCCGGGATGGATTTCAAAAGAAAAAGATTTTATTAATTTACCAAAAATTAATACAACACCTTGAGGATTACCACAACCCTCTTACACCACCTTGAGGATTACCACAATCCTTTTTACAACACCTTTGAAGGTTACCACAACCTTCAAACACCTATCACCTGGGATCACCCAGTGTATTCTTACCACAAGAATACTCACAAGGATGTCTTGTGTTGAATGATGACCAAAATCAAGATTACAACTCAATAATGATTGATACAATATGAGTACAAGTGTAATCAAGAATTGAAAGCCTAGACCTCAAATTTGTGCAAGTGAAAGTGCTAAGGCTAATACAACAAGATATATGAAAGTGTTTGCTTTGTTTGCTCTTTTTGCTTGTATGGAGTGTTGTGTCTTGTTGCTTGAATGAAGCCTCTATTTATAGGAGAGGTCTTGGCTTTGATTTCCAGACATTGGCTCCTCCTCGGGAGTGATTTGCTGCAAAAGAAACCATTTAAAATCATCAATATAGCTGTTAGAAATCAATCCCACAAAATAGGGAAAAGTCATGTCTGAAAACGCAACTGATAGTTTGTCAAAACATGGGGTTCGACCGTCGCGCAGAGATAAGATTGAAATTGAATTCTCGCGAATTTTTACACAGGGGGACCGGTCGAAGGGGGGTGCGACCGTCGCCACCGTGACCTTGCCCTTGACGCGTTTTACGAAACAGAGAAGTCGGAACAAAAATCCAACTTGCAGTCAAATGTGTCGCCACGGCCGGCCGGTCGACCACACCGGCGCTTCACCTGGTCGACCGGCCGCCACCTGGTCGGCCGACGGCCGCCCGCTCTTTTTTTTTCTTACGCCCCATTTTTCTCGTTTCAAAACTCAACTTAGGTACGGGTTGCTTCGCTATGGCGACCGGTCGAGCTCCGAACAAAAGTGTTGTCCAATTTTAAATCGAATATTAACTACAAGAAATACTCCAAAAATAGTAAAACATTTTAGATCGATCGGAAGTGTTGGGACAACATTTAGGGACAATGTTTTGGTATAAAACTCATTTGAACAAAATCATCAAAATCATGATAAAAACATTTATCTAACAAACTCCCCTTTTTGATGATTACAAACCAAAACAATTTTCAAGAGGACGATTTCAAAAACAAAATAATTTTCCGATTTTTGAGTAAACTATCCGCTTAAAACATTTTACAAAAGCTCCCCTATCAACAAGCACATTAAGAAGAAATATTGCATAAGCTAGAAGACAAGCTTTTACAAAATAAACAATAACTCCATGAGCTTAGAAGCTCCCCACAAATACTTATTATCCATGCAAACAAGTTCATAAAACAATATTGGATCGAGTTTTCTTCACAACTTATGGCCTTAATAAGCCATAGCTTGTAGCTTCTATTATGAGCTTTTATTAGCTTCTTTGAGCTAACGAGCCAATTTCCTGTTTCTCCCCTTTGGAATCATCAAAAGAATGTTAGGATGATAAAACATCATAAAAGTATATCAAAGTGCGCCAAAGAAATGGTTTATCAACCATTGAGCAATTTAGCTTAAAAACCAAGGAAAATGGGAGAAATGTATCATGAAGAGTTCATACGCTCGTTTTATTTCCCAAAACATGATCTCAATGAGTATAGAAGACTTTTGGAAGCGAGAGAATCATGTAGAAGTTGAAATTTTCATTGAAACATTTCATCGAACACATTGTGGGCGTGAAAATAAAAAGAGTTGTATATAGCCCTTGTAAATGATCCAAGCCAAAAATTTCATCACCAATCCACATTAAACATCATACAATACAACATAATAACTAATCTCAACAAGATCATAAGCAAAAATTATCAAGAAATATACAAGAAAGCCATAAACTCAAGGTTCAACCCAATTGAGCAAAGTAAGGAAAATTCTTACCATTTGATCGGAAAAGATGAGCAATGATGATGATAAACATGCTATATAAGGTCCAAGATATAAATGGAATGCATAAAAATCAATTTTGAGTGACAATAGTGTGCATTTGGCAAAGGGGACGAATAATGGCAAAAAGAAGTGAAATCAAATGTCAAGACAGAATCGAACTTAAACCATAATTTAGCCTAGGGCGACCGGCCGTGGTTGAGGGCGACCGGTCGACGTTGAGGGCGACCTGTTGCCCTCAACCTCTTCAAATTTCATTGTTTGACAAATTTTTCAAAATCAATTTTTAACCAAAAATCCGATTTTTCGCCCCTAAGTTTTAAAAACATGCAAAATGCAAACGTAGACCTCATTCAATATGCATTATGCCTAACCGAGCTCGTATTGACGCAAAGTCTCGGAAGTTAGCGGTTTTGTAAAAATGTCCGCTAATTGATCTTGAGATGGCACAAACGATATCTCAATTTTTCGTTTTTGAAACACAATCCCTTAGAAAATGATGTCGAATCTCAATATGTTTAGTACGGTTATGATGAACGGGTTTTGAGCAATATTTATAAGCGGATACATTATCACAAAAGATAGGTACGTTTTCAAAAGAGCATTTGTAATCCGCTAAGGTTTGTTTCATCCAAAGAAGTTGAGTACAACAAAATGCGGCGGAAATATATTCGGCCGCCGTTGAAAGAGAAACACAGTTTTGCTTCTTTGAAAACCAAGAAACTAGGCAATCGCCTAAAATTGACATGATCCTAAGTACTTTTCCGATCATCAATATTACCCGCATAGTCCGAATCACTATAACCTTTAAGAGAAAAGATTTCATTCTTTGGATAAAATAAACCATATTGAATAGTGCCTTTCAAATATCGAAAAATCCGTTTAACGGCACTCATATGAGATTCTTTTGGATTGCTTTGAAAACGAGCACATAGGCATACGGCATGAAGAATGTCCGGTCTACTAGCGGTTAAATAAAGTAAACTACCAATCATACCGATACTTGGATTCATCAACCGCCTCTTGCCTTTTTCATCTTTGTCAATTTTGACATTGGTTGCCATAGAGTCGAGACGGTTCTTCCCTTCTTCAATGCCGAACTTCTTCAAAAGTTCTTTTGTATACTTTGATTGCGAAATATAAATACCTTCTTGGCATTGCTTAATTTGAAGTCCAAGGAAGAAGTTTAGCTCCCCCATCATACTCATCTCGAATTCACCTTGCATTAACTTGGAGAATTTCTTGCACAAAGATTCATTAGTAGCACCAAAGATAATATCATCAACATAAATTTGCACAAGTAAACAATCTTGCCCTTTTTCAAAAACAAAGAGTGTAGTATCAACTTTACCTCTTGTAAAACCATTTTGCAAAAGAAAAGAGCTAAGTCTATCATACCATGCACGGGGTGCTTGTTTTAAACCATACAAAGCCTTTTTAAGTTTATAAACATCATTAGGCCTAGAAAAATTTTCAAACCCGGAGGTTGTTTTACATAGACTTCTTCTTGAATAATACCATTTAAGAAAGCGGATTTAACATCCATTTGGTAAAGTTTGAAATTTTTGAAACAAGAATAGGCAAGTAAAATACGAATAGCTTCTAAACGTCTACGGTGCAAAAGTTTCATCATAGTCAATACCTTCTTCTTGACAATACCCTTGAGCTACTAACCTTGCCTTATTTCGAACAATGTTGCCTTGATCATCAAGTTTGTTCTAATACCCATTTTGTACCAATAATTGTTTGAGATGGAGGACAAGGTACTAATTCCCATACATCATTTCTTTCAAATTGATTCAACTCCTCTTGCATTTCCAAAACCAATCTTCATCCTCAATAGCTTCCTTAGCATTTTTAGGCTCTTTTTGAGATATAAGAGCTTTCTCGGCAAAATTCCTTTGAGTCATTACTTTATCAAGGGGATCACCAATAATAAGATCTTTTGGGTGATCTCCTTAAATTTCAATGCTACGGGAAGATTCAAGATCACCCTATCTTCTTGAGGAACATTTGAACTTGAAGGTTGATCATATGAAATAGAGGTTTATCATTATGAGCATCACTATGAACAATAGATTCAACAATATCCTCTTCATCACTATCGTCATTGGGTATTCTTTCAACACCCGAGGCTTCATTAAATTTGACATGAATAGATTCTTCAACAACCATGCTAGTCTTGTTGTAAACCCGATATGCTTTGCTCTTGGTTGAATACCCCATAAATATTCCTTCATCGGCCTTAGGATCAAGTTTGTCCAATTGATCCTTAGTATTTAAAATAAAAGCACTTACATCCAAATATTTTGAAATAACTAATATTTGGAGTTCTTCCTTTCCAAAGCTCATATGGAGTTTTATTCATTTTAGACGAATATAAACTCGATTAGTGACATAGCAAACGGTACTTACGGCTTCGGCCCAAAAATATTTTGGAAGAGAAAATTCATTGAGCATGGACCGACTCATTTCTTGTAGCGTCCGATTTTTCCTTTCGGCTACACCATTTTGTTGAGGTGTCTTTGGAGCCGAAAAAATTGTGCGTATATCCCTTGGTTTCACAAAAGACTCTAAACTCACCGTCAAATTCTCCGCCTCGATCACTTGAATAGTTTTAATAGTATCTTCCTTTTCATTCTCAATGCGTCTACACAACTTAACAAACTCATTAACGGCATCGCTTTTATTTGCAAGAAAAAGAGCCCAAGTGTATCTAGAAAAATCATCGACAATAACGAAAAGTGTAATGTTTTCCACTTAGACTAGCAGTACCAATATCCCCATACAAATCAAGGTGAAGCAATTGTAGGGGTTTGGTAGTGGAAATTTCATTTTTGGGCTTAAAACTACTCTTAACTAATTTGTTCTTTTGACAAGTGTCACATAAGCCAAGATTTTCAAAATTCAATTTGGGTAGTCCTTTTACATGTTGGTTTTTGTAAATATTTTCAAATTCTTGATCCAACATGTCCGAGTCGCCTATGCCATAAACTCGTTAAATCATTATTGGCGACAAGACAAGAAACATTTTGACTAACCAAATCACTAGTACAAATTTTGTAAAGATTGCCTTTTCTATTTGCTTCACAAATAATATTACCATTTTTAAGAATAAGGCATTTTTCTTTATTAAAAGAAACATCATAATTTGAATCACAAAGTTGGCTAACACTTATCAAATTAAACTTAAGCCCTTCTACTAAAAGAACATTACAAAGAGAGAAAGAAGAGTTACCAATTTCTCCATTTCCAAGAATTTTTCCTTTGCCATTGCCGAACATGACCATACCTCTTCTTGGAGCTTGATGTTGGTAAAAAGCTCTCTCCTCCCGGTCATATGGCGTGAACATCTCACGTCCACGAGCCATTTTGAATCCTCCATGGTTGTTATAGCCCCTATTACCTACAAAATCATTTCTTTTAGGTACCCTATAATTTTGGGGTCCATGGGGTTAGTTTTGAGACCTTTGGGTCTCCAAATATAACTAGAGCTATTTCTCAATTTGCAATTATTAGCATAATGTCCAATTTTGCCACAATAAAAACAAGTAGGAGTATGAGAGCTACTAAAGCACGTATGAAAGCCTGACCTTGGTTATTTTTCTTAAAGACTTTTTGAAATGGTTTGTAACCAAGTCCTTGTTTTGAATGCTCACCTCTTTGTGCATCTAAAATTTTAGTAACCTTATCCGTGCTTAAATTAAAACGATGCACATCCTTTTTCAAATTATCAATATCATTAGTGAGCATTTGTTTCTCGGTTTCAAGAGTTTGAATTTGAGTAAGGGTAATAGCATGAACATGATCAAGAGTCTCATAAGATGTAAATAATTTATCCTTTTCTATTTTAAGCTCTTTATGCTCCTTCTTTAAACTCTTGTATTTAACAATTAATTTTTGAAATTCATTTTGCAACTCATCAAAATCACATTGCAATTCATCAACTAAGGAGGAGGTAGAGGAGTTAGAGCGTCCTCATTATTTTCATCGTCCATAGCCATAAGACCATGTTCGGCTTCACCTTCCTCGCTCGGATGTCTCGAGTAGCTCATCCCAAGTTTTGACATCCGCATTTAGAGCCTTCTTTTTCTAAAAAGCTTCTTTTTCTTTTGTTCCTCCTCATTGAGTTTTGGGCAATCGGCTATGAAGTGCCCGGGCTTTCCGCACTTAAAGCAAGCATTATCTCTTGGTTTTTTGCTTTATTTTTATTCACAAATTTTGCAACTTTTCGAACAAGTGCGACTGCCTCCTCATCATCATCATCATTATCATAGTATGCATTATTAGAAGAGGAAGCAAGACCTTTAGGAATATTTTGCATACCCGATTGATTGATGGTTGGTTTGGTATTTTTCCTCTCCTTGAGATAGACTTCATAGATGAGGAGGTTCCCGATGAGCTCGTCAAACTTGAGTGTCTCAAGATTTTGTGCTTCCGTGATTGCCGTCACCTTTTCGGACCATGAGCCGGAAGAGCATTCAATACCTTAGTCACTTTGTCTTCTTCGGAGATGACTTTACCGAGGGCCACAAGAGGATTGACAATGTTGTCAAGCCTTTCCACCATCTTGGAGATGCTTTCACCATCATACATGTTAAAGTTTTCAAAGTCTTTAACAAGCATGGTCTTTCTAGCTTGCTTGACCTTCTTTGTGTTAGGATCGAAAGTGCTTACTGGATTTGACGACTGTCCCCACAAACCAACACGAGTCTTTCTAGCGCGTTTTTGTCCTCACTCACGCCGCACCTGAAAACTTCCCGGGGGTCACCCATCCCATGTCTACTCCAGGTCAAGCACGCTAACCTCGGGTTTCTATGTAATGGACACCGAAAAGAAGATGCACCTTGTTGGTATGGGTAGTACATATCTAATCATTTAAGCGCTACTTTTTAATCGTCCAACCCAGGTTGATTCTGTAGGGCACCCTACAGTTCAACGGCAATAAGCAGAGCCCCACACTAAGTGGTGGACGGACATGAGGGCTTCGCAAGAATCCATGGATCTCGGCAAGTTGGGCGACCACAGCTCGACGCAAGACAAAGAAATCCTAAGGGTGATCGCTGGGACCCCATAATCCCAACACTTTGTCCCTTCATATATAGTCTCCAATTTTTCCCAAACCTCATGTGTGCCGACCTTATGCCTCGTATGCGATTGTACTCGGTGGCGGTAAGTGAGCAATGCAAGATATTTAAGGCCTTACCATTTAGAGAGAAAGCCTTCTTATCATTTTCATCGAACTCCTTGAAAGGTTTAGGAGTCGAGGTGCCATCCTCCATTTTTTTCGTTGGTTGATCAACTCCTTCAATAACCACATTCCATATGTCAAATCCGCACCCTTGTGAAAAGCACTCCATACGGTCTTTCCAAAATGCGTAGTTGTTGGCGTCGAACAATGGTGGCTTGTTGGTGGAGGCGCCGGTGGTGAGATAAGCGTCATTCGTAGCCATGGATCTTTCCTCTTTACTCGGGCGAGCTAGCCAAAGAATTTGGCTTTGATACCACTTGTTAGTCCAGTGTGGCTACGATAATCTAGAGGGGGTGAATAGATTATCTCGGTTTTTCAGATTTTGCCCTCTTTTTTCGAATAATCAACCAAAGACGAGAATGTAAATGCGGAAATAAAACAACACTCGCCGATTTAAAGAGGTTCAACCCACCTAGGGCCTAATCCTCTACCACCCCAAGATATCCTGGATGGATTTCAAAAGAAAAAAGATTTTATTAATTTACCAAAAATTAATACAACACCTTGAGGATTACCACAACCGTCTTACACCACCTTGAGGATTACCACAATCCTTTTACAACACCTTTGAAGGTTACCACAACCTTCAAACACCTATCACCTAGATCACCCAAGTGTATTCTTACCACAAGAATACTCACAAGGATGTCTTGTGTTGAATGATGACCAAAATCAAGATTACAACTCAATAATGATTGATACAATATGAGTACAAGTGTAATCAAGAATTGAAAGCCTAGACCTCAAATTTGTGCAAGTGAAAGTGCTAAGGCTAATACAACAAGATATATGAAAGTGTTTGCTTTGTTTGCTTTTTTTTGTATGGAGTGTTGTGTCTTGTTGCTTGAATAAACCTCTATTTATAGGAGAGGTCTTGGCTTTGATTTCCAGGACATTGGCTCCTCCTTGGGGAGTGATTTGCTTTGCAAAAGAAACCATTTAAAATCATCAATATAGTTTGTTAGAAATCAATCCCACAAAATAGGGAAAAGTCAGTCATGAAAACGCGGATAGTTTGCTGTCAAACATGGGGTTCGACCGGTCGCAGAGATAAGATTGAAATTGAATTCTGCGAATTTTTACACAGGGGGGACCGGTCGAAGTGGAGTGCGACCGGTCGCCTCACCAGTGACCGGTTGCCGACGCGTTTTACGAAAACAGAGAAGTCCGGAACAAAAATCCAACTTGCAGTGCAGTCGCGCTCACCGGCCGACGGCCGACCACACGGCCGCCCACCTGGTCGACCGGCCGCCTGCCTTTTTTTTTCTTACGTCCCATTTTCTTTTCAAAACTCAACTTAGGTACGGGTTGCCCTATAGGGCGACCGGTCGAGCCTGAAACAAAAGTGTTGTCCAATTTTAAATCGAATATTAACTACAAGAAATACTCCAAAAAATAGTAAAAACATTTTAGATCGATCGGAAGTGTGGGGACAACATTTAGGGACAATGTTTTGGTATAAAAACTCATTTGAACAAAATCATCAAAATCATGATAAAAACATTTATCTAACAGCATTGGGTATCATGGTGCTCTTTGTCCACGGTGAAGAATTAGGGTGGTCTCGGTTTTCGACGATTACGAGCGTTCAACCTCGCGCTCCTTGCAAAACAAGCATGGCGACTTGTAACACAATTGTCCTCACTTCTCTCTCGGATACTTCGTGCAAAATACTACCCGGACGGAAATTTCTTCAACGCGCAACTGGGTTCTAGACCTTCGTGGAGTTGGCGAAGTATTTTTGAGAGCAGGGATATTATTAAAAGAGGTGCCCATCGCCTAATTCGCTCTGGCACGCGTTTACTAGAATTTGGCAAGATCCATGGCTTCCTCGCACCTCCGACTTCTATGCGCACCAAATCACAAATATTACAAGCCCCGATGTGAAGGTTAGCACGCTTATCGACCCAATAAGAGCTTGCTGGAAAGAAGATGTTGTTCGGTCCTTTTCTCTCATCATTTGAGACTTCTTTGATTCTTTCCATCCCTCTTGGTTCGGTTTTGTTTGGCGATTTATGGTGTTGGCATTTCGCAAAGAATGGGAAATTCTCAGTCAAGTCGGCCTACCATCTCATCCTATCGGCTGACTCTCCTTATCCGACATTGCGCGCACCACAAGCCTCCAGTTCGAACCCGAATCCTATTTGGAAATTAATCTGGAAGTTACAAGTTACTCCCCGGATCAAATTTTTTACGTGGCGCTGCTGCTCCGCTGCACTTCCCACCACAGATCTACTTACTCAACATCATGTTATATCCTAAGATACTTGCCCGTTGTGCTCAACGCCTAATTGCGACGCCATGCATATTTTTCTTCATTGCCGTTTTGCACTAGAAATTTGGCACTTTGCAGGCCTCTGTGACCATGTCATGTCTTTTTCCCAACCATCTTTCCAACATTGGTTCCAGGCGGTCCTTCTAAATTCCCCGACGGATGTTGCGAATCTTTTTGTGGTCTTATGCGACTTGTTGTGGTATAATCGAAATAAATGCAAATTTGGAGACTCATGTGCACATTCCTTCTCCATTGTTCAGACTACAAGCCATATTCTCCAGGATTACCACAAAATTGAACTTAGGCCTGATGTTCCCCTTTAACCACTTTTGAACTCGACATCTCTGACTCGAAATTTAGACGGCGTGCGTATTCAATTTGATGGTGCTCTGTCCTTAGCTACTGAAGTTGCTGGTGTGGGCGTTGCCGTGTTTGATGCCTCAGGATCCTTTTTGCAAGGTTTTTCTAAACGATTTATGAGGATTAAAGAACCAGAGGTAATTGAATTTCTTGCTCTTCGCGAAGCACTAAAGTTCAGCCGACGACTCGAACCTCACTCATTCTCTTTTTTTGGAGATGCCGCCTCCGTGATCCTAGCTGCCAATGGTGAAGCAAGTTGTTCATCAAATGCTTCTGCTATTCTTCAAGATGTCATTAATCTTAAGTCATCCCTAAACCACGAAGGCATTTTTTGGTGTCGTCGTACGGTTAATTTTGTAGCGCATAGATTAGCTTTTTTTGCTAAACATGTCTCAGGATGAATTTGTTTGAGACCATCTCCCAGAACCCTTTTGTCAATCGATGCTAGACGATTTTCAGTTCCCGTAATATAATTTTTCCTTTTAAAAAAAAAAAATCACCAAATTTAGACACGAACCTTCCCACCCCTTAGGCTACCGACCCCAACACGCCGACCCTGGGGCCCATTTTTAGATGTTGCCTCTTTTCTTTTCTTTTCTTTATTAGTTGTTTTATCTCTGTTTTTTTTTTTTTTTTTTTCTCAAGTGAAATACATTATTTCCTCTTCCTTCTCTTAGTCCGCAAGGAAACAACACAAGCTCTCTCTCTCTCTCTCAAGCACGCATTCCACACACACAGTCGTAGCGATGCACGAACCTGAACTCCATGATCTGTCGGATGATGCCGATTATGCCGCGTCGATTCAACAGGTAATTTATTTCACACGCACATGTTATTCACTTGATTTGCTTAATTCGAGCGTTCTTGCTCAGTAATCTGTGATTTGTCGAGTAATGCAGGACGGAGTTGAATTATTGTTTTATTGTGCGTGAGGTCATTTAATTATATGCGAGTCCAATTAGTTCTTTCTTTTATCCATTTACATACTGTTCAAATATATGGCTATTATTAGGGCTCTGAAAGCATGATCCGGAGTGACAGCCGTAAACGGAGCTCATCAAACGAGCCGGAGGGCGCGGAGATTGTGTATACGAAGGATAATGTGACAATTCATCCGAGTCAATACGCTTCCGAGAGAATTAGTGGCCGGTTAAAGTTGATTAAGCAAGGAAATTCACTTTTCATGGTACTACCTTTTCCTTTTTTTTTTTTTTTGCGGAAGATAAGAATTTTGTTGTTCTTGATTTCAAGTTCTTGAATTTCTTGTGAAACTAGAATAAATTAGTTTTGTTGTTTAGAAATATATACATCTGTAATTGTAGGTTTTGCAGTTTCTTGTGGAAGATTTGTTAGCTCAATATTGTACGCATTTAATAAGTTTCACGATTATTAATGATTTTAAATTTTAAGAAATTAGTTGATATGAGGAGTAAAGGGCAAAAGCGTTTGTTACAGGCTTACAGCTAAGTTTGATGATGGAAAGATTTTCCCGTAAAATTATCTATTAAATACTTTTAGCCTTGGCTTTATTTGTAAAATCATTTAATTATTACCCTTCTTAATCTAATGGAAGGTGGGAAGGTGGGAGGATTGAATTTGACTTCTAAATAATGAGATTAGTTTGTCTAAGTCCTACTCAGAAACATGAGAAGCTCCTGGAAGATGAAACGAACATGCTTTTGTGGATAAATTGTGTAATCTGCATTACAGCTTTGAATTAACATTTTGTATTCTATGTAGACGTGGATTCCTTACCAAGGGCAAAGTTCAAATGCAAGGTTGTCTGAGAAAGGTTAGGTCTCAGTTATTGTCATTTTTCATATTTGATGCGAAGAATTTCATTTCCCACATACATAAACTTATTGCTTACATTTTCACTGTTTTGGTGCAGATAAGAATCTTTATACTATAAGGGCTGTACCATTTTCAGATATTCGCTTCCATACGTAGGCACACTCCAACACCGGGTTGGCAATATATTATTGTAGTTATGTCATCAGGTAATTGTATTATGCGCTAGTGGTTTCCCTGATACCGTCAATTTTTAAAAATTTCCTCAGTGTGATCAGTTGCAACTTCATAGCATTTGCATTATCTTATTCTATGCTAATTTTTTAATGATAAAGGTAAAATTTGTTGAGATGTGTGGAGACTGAAGATTTTTGACTGAAAGAAATAGAATTATGTGGTTTTACGACTTGTAACTGAAGAGGACGACTTCTTTAGTATTATCAGGAGATACAGTCGGTGTGATATGGGAGGATCGGTCTTTTTTTTTTTGGAATGTATATTTCAATTCTGGTGTTGTGAAAGGTCTTCTAACTAGGATCCTACTGCTTTTGAAGCAATAGGATTTTTTCCATGAAAAGTCAAGCAATAGCTCCAGGATGGACTTAAAATTTAATTGTGAAGTGGTCAAGAGCGTGAAGTGAGTGTTGCAGGCCACTGCCCTTGCCCCAATTTCATTGTATACTATTGGTTACAAGAAAATGAGAGTCGTATTATTTAGAAAACAGTTAGAAAGTTCAAAAAGACAAAACACTAAAAATAGACGTGCAGCAGTTCGTAACAATCTAATTTCTCAATCATGTCCTGCGTATTTGCTTTGGATCTGATGCAGACTGGTTAAAATGACATCATTGTTATGCAAGTTGGTCTTCTTGTCTAACCCATTTTGTGCTTTCATATCGCTTTTCCAAGATTACTCATTAAAAGTTCTGTTATTCTTCTTGGTATCCCTTAAGATAGTATCTTTCGATTTCTGTACTTCCGTATCTGGTTTCTTAGCTTAGATATACTTTAAATCAGCACAAGTCTTTTATGCAAAAGTCATCTTATATGTTCCATTTCTCAGGGAATGATTGATTTTCTTTTCCTTTTTTCTTTTGGATTGGGGTGGGGTGGAGGGGAAGAGCTTTGAGGAAGTGTTGTGAAAAATGTATAGACGGATGTGATTTGTTATTGTTTTTTTTGGGAATGCGTTTTGAATAATATAATTACAGATTATTATCATTTCGTGCTTGTGAAATCTATAAGTTCTAAAACATCATCTTGTGCACTTTTAGCCTTACACATTGGAAGACAATTTTTTATTTTTTATTTTTTTTTTCATTTTATTGTTTATGGGGCATTTTCTTTCCCGTTTTTATATGTTCTATGTTCAAGATTCATGAAGTAGATTTGTGAACACATCAATACTTGATTCTCTGCTGATTCACCAAATTACTCTATTTACCACAGGCAAGCCCCAAACCTTTGGGATCATGACCTCAAGCACTTAGAAACAATTCCAAAAGCCTACATGCTACCCTAATATTTTTGCATATATGATTTTATACTCCGTATATCATGAGTGAATTAATATAATTTCACAAGAAATTATATCACAAATATTTTGACCTAAATAGCAATATACTAAATTATTCGTGAATAACCAAATATAATTGAAATCTTTAAGTGGCAAAACTAAGTCTCTAATTAAATGAATGTTTAATTTAAAAATCAACCTTTTAGTCATTCTAATTATGATAAAGTAATTAAACTCGAATATATTTGGTAGACTTCTTGGTACTTAAAGAATTTTTCCAAGCTACCGTGCCTCAATACTCGAAAATGCACAAAGAACAAATCCAACACATGACTAGTTGGATAAAACAATGAAAAAAATGTAGTTAAAAGAGCCATCTAATCTCTACATAAAACTCACCATGTAAAGCCTTCGCCCATACTTAAGGCAACCGAGTCCTCTTGAGTCACATGGCGGATTCACTTCCTTATCTTGGGCCTCGGATAAACAATCTCCGGTTTATCTTTGTTGCCTTCTCATTCCGGAACCAATAAGTACTATTCTCAAAATTCACAAGTTCACAAAACTACATCCAAGTTTCATATCCGAAACACACTAAAACACGAATAGTATTTACAAATCATTTTCAATATTCTTAGTATAAACTTGCTCGACTCTCCCAAAAATCACAATTTCCATCCCACACCAAAAGCATACTACTTGTATATATGATTTTAAATAACTACAAAAGTTCACTTACCATAACAGATAATACTTTACAAAAATATCTTGTGAAAGTTTCTTTTAGTCCCCCCACTAAGATCTTTAACGGAGACATTTCAACCTTGGATCCATTTCTTCAAGCAAATTTTATCTCCTTTGTAATCTGATTTTCTAGTTTTGTATGAGTGTTTAATAACTTACGTAAACCAAAAACCGCGAACATTTTTTTCCCTTTTTCTTGCTATTTTTCCTTCAAATTCGATGTTCTCTCATTCGTTTATTTTCCTTTCTTTTTGCAGTAGTGTCCTTCCCACCTTACTCCTCCATGACAATCTTTTCTATTTTCCTCCTCACTTACATAAAATAAGATCTTTTACCTAGTCACAGGTTTATTAAAGCTTGTTAATCATAATAGATAAATGTGTCTTGAAATTGAGTAATTTTCGTTAGGATGTAATTTCATAATCACCACATGATGTTATCCTTAACAAGTGGGTCCCTCTCTGTCAAATGATCTTTTAGTCGTAGTTGTATCCATGTAATATCTCATGAACATTATGAAGACCACATATAAAAACTTATCTTCACTATTTCCATTAGGAAAGTCGAAGGCTTGCTTTCACGGTTTTCTCTACCATTCAATTTCTTCCATGGAAACTTTCTCTTGACTTTAACTTCATGCGGTTACGACTGTATCCCTTTCAGGACTAGCTTTTCCTCCACTTTATTTCTCTGAATGGAGGAGTTCGAGAATTTCTTGCCACCATCAAGCAACATGTTTTTCTTGTAAGGTATGAATTTTTCTAAAGTGCAAGTTTATTTTACTCGTATAAGTTCTTTTTATGTAATAAGCTAACCGAATTGCTTCTTTTTAGAGCATTCATGTTGCTATTTGTCTAAATTACTGCCACCACAAGTAGTTTAACTCATGACTACCTCGTGGGGTGACGATAATTGTTTTTCCTTTTATTTCTATAAACTTTTAAAGAAGTATTCATGTAGCCTTTGCGTAGTTCACATACTTGACTTAGTAGGGACCGTAAAGTATGAGCGTTCATTATTTATGATTATTATTGGGGTAAAATACAAGAACATCCGCTGAACTTGACCTCAAGTCACATTTACCCATCTAAACTTGCTATTGTAACGTTTACCTCCTATTCAAATTTGAATTTAATAGTTGGACAAAAAATACCCTTAATAAAAAGGGTCTATATACCCTCCTATTCAAATTTGAATTTAATAGTTGGATAAAAAGATACCCTTGATAAAATGGCTCTATAGTTGTATATTTTGAATATTTATACCTCAATTTTCTTTTAATTCTTCATTGATTAATTTAAAGAAGTACCCGATAACTTAAGTAATACAAATTTTATTTTATTTTTTGTTATTGAATATGATAAATTACATAAAAATATGGAATATGGATGATTTTTGATTTGTTGAATTAGAAAACATACTAAATATTTAATATTAAATACGTTTCAAACTTTTTTGGATAAAAATGAATAAGTATATTTCTGTGTGTATATTTAATGTAATGATATACGGAATATTTTTACCATGAAAATTAAAAAAAAATACACTTTTTTGTAATGTTTAATAATCTTTAACAATCTTGCTAGTTCTTTGGATTAACGAGATTTAGTGCCATAATGATCATAGTAAGATTAATTGGATGTTCTAAAAATTTATTTCATGATTTATATTGATAACTCATTAAAGGAAACAATTTACTAAATTTATATTTTTCACTAGGAATTTTTTCCAAGAAAAAATTAAGTATAATATATATGTGTGTAGTTTTAAATTTTAGTTTGCAAAAATATACTTATTCATACTTATTTAAAGAGCTTAAAGTTCTTGTAGATTAAATAATCATTAATTTTTGGAACCCAATAATCAAAATAACCTTTTAAGTGATTAATTTTTTTGTGTGTATGTATTGTATTCATTATTACTTTTTAGCATTTTAAATTGAACAAATTAATTACATTTTTAAAAGTCGATGTAGGATTTAAAATATGTTTTTAAATAATGAAGAGTTTAAAATCAAAACTTGGGGTATTAGCAATGTTGTAAAAAGCGGCTAGGCGCTCGCTAGCGAGATCGGGCCGAGCGCTTAGGTGGAGCTTCGGGGTTTGGCGGGCCTAATCGAATAAAAATCGTAGGCGGACAATGGGGTCTAGCGCTGGCGCGGGATTAATCGGGGCTAGGCGCGGATTTTTACAACGAGAGGGTATTAGTATTCAAAATGTACAATTCTTTGTATAATTTTATTAAGGGCTTTTCGGTCTAAACATTTTTGATTTGTTGAATTAGAAAACATACTAAATATTTAATATTAAATACGTTTCAAACTTTTTTGGATAAAAATGAATAAGTATATTTCTGTGTGTATATTTAATGTAATGATATACGGAACATTTTTACCATGAAAATTTAAAAAAAAAATACATTTTTCTGTAATGTTTAATAATCTTTAACAATCTTGCTAGTTGCTGGATTAACGAGATTTAGTGCCATAATGATCATAGTAGATTAATTGGATGTTCTAAAAATTTATTTCATGATTTATATTGATAACTCATTAAAGGAAACAATTTACTAAATTTATATTTTTCACTAGGAATTTTTTCCAAGAAAAAATTAAGTATAATATATATGTGTGTAGTTTTAAATTTTAGTTTGCAAAAAATATACTTATTCATACTTATTTAAAGAGCTTAAAGTTCTTGTAGATTAAATAATCATTAATTTTTTGGAACCCAATAATCAAAATAACCTTTTCGTGATTAATTTTTTTTTGTGTATGTATTGTATTCATTTATTACTTTTTAGCATTTTAAATTGAACAAATTAATTACATTTTTTAAAAACTAATGTAGGATTTAAAATATGTTTTTTAAATAATGAAGAGTTTAAAATCAAAACTTGGGGTATTAGCAATGTTGTAAAAAGCGTAGGCGCTCGCTAGGCGGCAGACTGGGGCCGAGCGCCTAGGTGGAGCCTAGGCAGGGTTTGGCGGGCCTAATCGGATAAAATCGTAGGCGGACAAGGGGGGTCTAGCGCCCAGGCGCGGATTTTTACAACAGAGGGTATTAGTATTCAAAATGTACAATTACTGTATAATTTTATTAAGGGCTTTTCGGTCTAAACATTAAACTCAAACTAGACCTGCCAGTAAATGTTACATTGGTATGTTCAGGGGGGTAAATTTACCCGCGACCTATTTTTCCCTTACTATTTTATGTTTTCTTTTGGATAGCCTCCATCTTAGAAAGAATTTTCTGGTGTCCAACCCACAAAGTTTTTGAAAAAGTTGCAGTCTTAGTTGTAATGGAACAAGATTAAGTGTGAGATCATATGTATATATTTATGTTTATCTTGTTTAAGTAATAGCTTTAAAAGTTTTAGTTTGCATTCATGAGAATGTCTGCGGACTTCCTCTGGACAACAGTCCTGCTTTGGAAAACTTATTTCCTAAATATCCTTTTTTTTTTAATAAGGTCTGTTTCAGTTGCATGCAATGTATTTTTGATGCATCCTCTCTTCTAATTTAATCTTCAGATGATTTTTGGTTGATTGGAAATTCATAATAAACAAAGTTCGATTACATCTAATTTGCTGTAGATGATTTATTATTGAAGCAACAAAAATGAATTATGTGTTGTCTTGGAATTGATTTTATTAATGATTTTCTCGTTTGATGATTTATTGATCTAACATCTTCAGTTGGTTAGCTGATGGTTGATATGACATATGGACTGCTGTGCAAGATGAAGAAAAATAAAATAAAACACAGATAGTTATATCAGTTATATGTTTTGATTAAGTATTTTATTTTGTGAAACGAGAAAAATCAACATGATTAAAATGCGTGCTCTTCTTTTAGTTACTGGTTCATATTTTTTATAAGGATTAGGGCATGACGCCCATAAATCTTGTTGGTGAGTGTCATCATTAAATTTAGTATTGATTGTTCTAGGTGACATATGAAAGTAATTAAAAAGTATGGCAAGAGATGGGAAGGGGAACGAATATTAAAAATACACTTTTCGTTTTTTGTATGGGCATTTAAAGGGATTTATCTTGTATATTGCATGGACACGTAGAATTTTTATTGTATTTCCAATTTGGAATTGTTGATACAAAAAGTTGACAAGCTTCTTTCTTAAGAAAATGTAAATTTTCTTGCATTGTGGTGGTTAACAGCCTACCAAATGTGAGAGCAGTTCTATTTCAGATGATTTACTTCTTTATATTGTACCCTGATTTCAAATTTCAGGTCAGCAGAAGACTCCAATGTATTTCTTGTGAATGATTTTCAAAATCCTCTACAGGTTTGCAGAATATTTAGTTGCTTCAATTGCTGTACTAAATTAATTATTCAAGGGGATATAACTCACATTAATGATTTTTTCTGTCAAATTTTGCCTTGTAAACTAAGTTGAATTGCTCATGTAGTTTCCTATGAACAGGCTGATCTACTGTAAATAACTGCTTTTACCTTATACAGAGAACTTTGTCTTCCTTGGAGCTTCCTAGGGCTGTTTCTGTAGCAAATGTTCCTTCTCCTACTATTGGAGCTAATAAATCCCCCTCTAGTGCTGATCAAGAGAAGGGTGAGTCAGATAACAACACTGGAAATTTTCAGCAAAATGGCAGGCAGAGGCAAAAACATCATGATCCTGCTCGTGATCTTTCTATTCAAGTATTGGAGAAATTTTCACTTGTTACAAGATTTGCTCGTGAAACAACTTCCCAACTCTTCCGAGAAAGCCATCTTGATGGCTTTACTCCTAATGATGCGAAGCATGGTCAGTTGTCACCTGTGTATAACCACATCACAGCATCAAATGATTCTCCAAAAGTTCCTGATGAGGTTTCTGTCCCATCTGATCCAGTAGAGGTAATACTTTGTTCCTTCGCTATTTCTCAGTTCCCAGAACTTGTTGTAGACACATGTTTATTGTTTGTCTATCATCTATTGACAGTACCGAGATAATTTAAACATTTTCTTGTATATGGGTTTTGTAATTCTAGGCGGTTTCTGGAATCGGAAGCCGGGGTTTGGGGTTGCTAAATATAATACATAATTTAATTGATGAACTGGGGAATTTTGTGCGTTAAGACACCCTTTGGGAAATTTCATTGCTTTTGGCAAGTCTAACAATTGGTTCTGCGAAAGGATAACTTTACTGAGATACTACCTTTCAGGTTCGATGTTAGAATCTTATTGCAAGTTTGTTTTCAATGGATTATGTTTTAGTTTTCTTAAATTTCTATTCCAGGACTGTCTGATTTAGGGCTTTGTCCCTTTTCACACAGAGTACCTCACCTAGGAAACTAATTCTTGGTGAAGAAGCAGCCACCAGTGTTGGAATTTTTGAGCTTATCAATTGTAAGGAGGTATATAAAGGAGCCATTCGGTTAGAATATACCTCATTTATGAGCTGGTGAATTTCTAGTTAATCTGCTTTGTCATTTCTACCAATGATAAGCATGCGCACATGATTTTCTTTTACTTTATTCCCCTCACTGGCAATTAATGTACGTTGATTCACATGAGAGGCATTGAAGTTGGTGAATGCCACATGCTACTGTTATCGTCAGAGCACATAGCTTAAATATAGGATTCAATCCCCAGTAGCATAATGCGTAGTCAGTTGGCATATTATTATGTCCCCTGAAATAATTGTGCATTTTTCTGGTACATTTTCCCCATGGCTCAGTTGTATATTCATGGTTATTGAGGGCATGTGATTTCTGCAAAACTTAGTGTAAGTAGTCCTTTTTACGGAATAGGATAACATGGTCTGCAGAGTGAACATTGAGTTGCATTGCCAGCCAGCAGATTTTATGGCCAAGTTTTCTTTCGACGGTTACAACAAAGAAGATATGGATGACAAAAAAATGTTATACTCTGTTGTCTAAAAATCACACTACGGAATCAGATATCGCTTCTCATTGTGGAAGCAATGAAAACAAAGCATGGATCATGTTTTCTGAGTGCAACGGACTAATTTACTACAAGGAAAATTACAAAAACACCCTGAGGTTTGAACTAATTACAAAAATAGTCCAAAGATGTTTCGTAAAACAAAAAACCCTCAAGTTTGATTCTGTCTTAAATTTAAGGGTAAGCGTAATATTTCTATAAATGTCGGGGTTTTTTTGAAGTATTTCTTGCTTATGGAAGGGAAAATGTAAGACGGAATCAAATCTCGATGGAATTTTTGTAATTTTCAAAAACCTCCGGGTTTTTCTGTAACTAGCCCGAACCTCAGGTTTTCTTTTGTAATTTTCCTTAAACTATAATGCAGAAATAGTTTCAAGAGCAAGTTCTATAGAATTAGGTTTCAAGCACAACTAGGTTTATAGATATAAGTACCAAGCGCAAGTATTCATGATTTTTATGCTAATGTAACTCTTCGATTAGACCCTAGTAGGGGTGTCAATTTAGGACCCGACACGCAAACCCGACACGAACCTAACACAAAATTAATGGGTATGGGTCCAAGCTTCGTGGGTCCGGTCGAAATTGGGTCGGACCACTAACTGCTAATTAAATAGGTCGGTCCGGTCAACCTACTATGACCTGTTTAACCCGTCTAACCCGTTTGTGAATTTAAAAAAATAAGTAAATAACTATTTGTAAGAAAAAAACAACAAACAAGACATATCTTTAAAACTCAAATGATAAAACCTCCTTAATTATGTATTTGTTATTATTATGCATGTCTTTTTGAATATTATTCTCAAAATATAATTAGTATGGTATGCTATTTATGCAATTATCTTATTTTTTTCTGTTTGTTGTGAATTGTAATATTGTTTATTGATCGAATAGCGTGAGATAGTGATTGATTTTGAAATTTATTGATCGAATAGCGTGAGATAGTGATTGATTTTGAAAAAAAATAAATTTCTTTAGTTAAAAATATTAAATGAATATTAAAATAATTTTATTAAATGGGTTAAACGGGTCGGGTCCGGGTTACCTGTGAAATAAGCAGGTCGGGTATGGGTTCGATATTCTGACACGAATAATTAAACAGGTCGGGTCCGGGTCGGCTGTTTCTGACACGCCAACCTGCAAACCCGGACCCACGAACCCGGACCCAACCCATATTGACACCCCTAGACCCTAGTAAGTTTACTACATAAACAATAGAGATTATTGAAGTATTATAGTTTCTGAAGGGAAAGTGAGCCGTCTTCCTATTCAGAATATACTGAGTCTGAAACTTGTGCCAGAAAATATTGATGTCCTCTACTTCAATTGTATGCTTTGGCCTTTTCCTTACTGCCTTTTGAAT
Organism: Rehmannia glutinosa; assembly: GCA_016081115.2. Taxonomy (NCBI): domain Eukaryota; kingdom Viridiplantae; phylum Streptophyta; class Magnoliopsida; order Lamiales; family Orobanchaceae; genus Rehmannia; species Rehmannia glutinosa. The sequence continues at coordinate 36,025,704 of CM071929.1, read as the reverse complement.
TGGTTCAGAAAATACAATAATATGCTCAGCTAAAATGATATTCTAGTATCATTTTCTTGAGCTACTTGTCAGTTTTCATGCAGTATGACATTACTAATGTCGATCGTCTAATTTCTATTATCGTAACCTTGGCAGATAGATTTGGTTATATTAGAGATAAGATTATTGTGGATAGGAGTCGTGTAACTACTATTGCTTTTCTTCTTTGATCTAATAACATCATTCCTTTATTTTCCGTCCTAACATACTATGTTAGAAATTAGAATTTTCCTACATTTTGTGGCCTATGGATTTTATTATGTTTTCGCTTAGTGATTGCAAGTATTCAGTCTTTAACCAAAAAGAGAAGCAAAGTTTATGTTCTTTTCGGAAGTACTTCCCTGTTTTACTACTTTAAGGTGAACAAATAAGAAATAATGTTATATGAGTGCAAACAAGATCTAGGAACAAAATATCTGTTCTTATATCAAGCACAAAAGTAACTTTCTTTTCTAAAATTAAAGATCATCAACCTATTAGAATGGGGAGACGTAATATTAGTTGATATTATCAACAAAGGCATCACAGGTAAATCTTCCAATTAGTAGCAATAGTGACTTAGACATCCTTTAGTATATCTTTTGCAATTTGAAATTGCCTTTAATTTTGAAATCATAAAAAGCATCTTAGAGATCTACTTAAAATACTTTTAACTGTGAAATCATGATATTGGAGAAACTAATGTGTCATCTTGTTAGTTTTAGGCTATTTTTTTAATCACGTTTTCTAACGGAGTGTGTCTCTTTTACTGGTGTAAAATACCTTTCATAATTGAAATCATTAAAAAATATTTAGAAACTTACAAATCTTATCAGGTTATCAAGTTATTGTTATTTTTTTCATTGCCTGTTCTAACCTTTAAATAAAAGTCTTACATGTTTTTCATTTTAATGCTAATCAATGCTTTTCATTTTCTTGTGTTAGATGAATCCCTTTTCTTCTTAGGTTACATGTGTTAGAATTTATTAACTTTCATCTTCCCTTGGCAGTTTGATAAATTATCTCTGGTATGGGGAAAACCACGTCAGCCACCATTGGGGCGGAAGAGGTATGCCTTTTTGCCTGACTGGTAAAGATCTAATTATTCTGTTTTTGAGGTCAACACTAAATAGGATATACCTCTGTTATTCCACACTTCTCTCCTTTCATTATTCATCCTTCTTGTTATTTTTGATTTGGCAACTATGAATAGTTGTGACAACTTAAATCGGTAGTCAATGGGCATGGAACACAAAGTGGTTACTTCTTCGTAAGGGCTACACTAATTAATAACTCTTCTAAGATATTTCTCTTTCAATTCACCAAAAACTGATTTACCTTTGCACGCTAGAGTATTCATAAGAAAATGAAAAATTACGCATTGTCAATTTTGTGGAGAGCACGTGATTCTTTGGTTCGGGGATGGTGGCTTGTGGCTAGTCTAGTGTATTCAATCCCTAATTATAGCCAAGAAGTGCCTGGAGTGATAATTTGGTATTGTATCTCTAGCATGCATTATAACTTATCACTCAGCATTTTTCTTTTATTTGAACAAGGGAATGAATTTGTATTTTAACTTTGCAACGATTCGCTGACACCAGAGCCGTGTCTAGAGATTTTGAGGCCTTCGGAAATTTTTTAGGAGGGCCTAGTTTAATCCATCATTAATTCCTATTTTAATTTTCTTGCTTTTGAGATTGAATTAATCTTTCAACTGCATTTTTTTATTTTTCAAAACCAAATTCATGCTTTCTCTTCTATCGATATAAATTAAATTACTAAATTTAAAAAATAAAAAACAAGGAGCAAACAATACAAATAAAAAATCAACGGAAAAAGTGATGAAATGATGGGACCTAAGAAATAAAAACAATGGGAATCGCACGTCATTACTTGTTAGCTTGATTGTGAGAAATGAACACTTTATGTCAAAGAGAATAATTTGATTTTGTTATGAAACAAACAGGGAATATTATTTTAGTTAAATTGAGAATAACAAGCAAAGAAAATTTCTATCTCGTGACAACTATCTCGTTTCCGTATTTTTAGCAAAGTTTAGTGATTGACCGTCTTTAGGATAGGATGAAGGTTAGGTGACCATAGGAGTTTCTATGTAATTCTAAGAAAGACAATACGAGATTTGTGCAAGCGGAGAGGACCATAGCATATGTTTGCCAATCTTGACCTAAAACAGTAGCGAGTAGGGGATATAATTATGTTTTCTTTGGAAGCAGTAGGGGCTATAATTATACTTTGATGATTAGCTGCTACGGGAATGAAGAATGACAATTATAAAAAGCAAGCGAAGCTCTACATTTGATTTGGTTTTTGATGTATTGTCGTGATAGGGTCATAAGAGCTTGATTTTATTTCCTTCCTTTATCTTAATAAGATGAAATCTTTTCACAAGTGTAAAAAAGAAAAGTTCAGTTTCCGTCAAACATCAATTTTTTATTTCAATTTCAATCCTGAATATACCCATGTGTGTATATATATATTAATTACATTATTAAGTTCATTAAATTAGGTTCCTTAGGTATATTTTCACTAATTTTGGGGCCCTAGGTAGCCGCATCGTAGCCTAAAGGCTGCTGTGGCTTTGGCTGACACCTATGGGTTTGGATTTTACCATTATGAACTTCTTCACGAGTCGCTCTAATCTTATGAATCAATCTAATGAATGCCCTACAACTTCTCCACCAACTGCATGCAGCGGCTTCTAGGTGAGACAAACATAGTAATTTGTTGCTCTTCCGTATATTGTAACGTCGAGAATATGCTCTCCATTTTCTCTAACCAACGTTCGGCCTTGAAGTCATCTGGTTCGCTTAGAAATTCTGGAGGGTCAAACCTTAAAAATCGCTATTAACATTTTATCGTGCGCGGTCGGTACTAGTTCTGGAGGGTCTTCTTGTTGGGTTGATTTGTTTGTTGCTACATAAATAACAATATTGTAACTAAGGACATCAATAATCGAATGTTGGTTAGAGAAAGTGGAGAGCATATTCTCGGCGCTACAATATATGGAAGAGCAATAAATTACTTTGGTTGTCTTTCGCCTAGAAGCTGCACGCAATTGGTAGAGAACAGTTGAAGAAAAATGGAATTGAGAGAGAACTTGGAATAACTTTGCATGAGAATTCAAGGATGAATACATACCACTAGTGGTTAGAGAAGCTAGAAAAGATGAATTTTATCATCTGAGACAAGGAAGTATGATGGTAGCCCAATATGAGACTGAATTTCACGTTTGTCTAAGTATGCATCAAACTTGGTCAACACTGAAGAGGATAATTTGTATAAATTTGTACGTGGGTTGAAAATGGAGATACAAGATCGACTATTATTGGTTGAACTAGATTCTTATACTGCTGCAGTTACTAGAGTTGAAAGTGGTATTAGTCACCTTGGGTTACAGAAAAGGGCTGCCAGTAAATTTAAACCGCCCTCATTTGATTCCAGAGGATTAGCTATGGAAGTACGAGTGGAAGTAAACAACAAATATATGTATTCAGTTAAGGCCTAGAATTTAAACTTTAAACTAAAATATATATTATTCTTAATATAATTTTACAATAAATTCGGGATGACTCGAAACTTTAAATATTATAAGAAAATACTACACAAAATAAATCCATGAATAAAATTTAATATATTACAAGTAGTCGAAGTTTCGGGGTCCTACCGTTGTAAACAATAAAATGTTGTATTATGTGTATGAATTTGGGCCACTAACTTGTGAGACAACCAAAAGATAGATCGAAGTGTTTATGTTTCTAAGGGTTTGGCATGTTGACGCATTTATAGAAAATTATATTCTCTGTAGATATTAAGAAGGGAATTTGCTAATTGAGATTATTCATTTCTTTAAATAAGAAAAAAAAATCATGAAAGCTTAGGTGGAAAGATGGAAGAAATTAATGACTGTAAATACAAAGGAAGAAAAGTTAATGACTATATCTATGTATCTATACAACAGTGCATTTCAACCTTGTCAATATCTATGCAACAGTGAGTTTCTACCTTGTTATTAAAATATTTAAAAAAATTATTTGATTGAAAATCCAACCCCAGGTGGATGGTGTATATGATGTGGTGATGCGCTTTCTTTCTCTTTAATGATTAATAATTAGGCTTGTTTAACTGGCTCACAGTTTGTCGTATGCTACTAGTAAATTTTATTGGTGAACTTTCGTGAAATATGTACTAACATTCTGTCATGATTTACCCTAGTGTTCTTACAAAAGTATACCTAATCTGACTGCAACAATATAGAAACAAAAATAAAGAATGATTTGCTTTGTCTGTTCCATATCCAATGTACAGTTGATTTTTTTATTAAGTGCTAGCATTTTATGATGAAGATACATCAACGGTTAATTATCTTTCTTAGCTGACTTGTTATACTTCCTTTCCATGAGTGACCGGACATCCAGTATTGACTTCAATAAACTTAATTTACTGGGGATAATTACAAAAACTACCCCTGATGTTTTGCCCAATTACAAGAACCGAAGTTATCTTTCAAAATTACAAATACTGCTTTGAGGTTTGTATTTATCTAAAAAATACCCTCCTCTTGAGAATGCATTGAGGGTGCAATTTGAAAGATAACAAGTGTCAATGGAGTAATTGTAATTTTAAAAGATTACTGGGTATGTAATTAGGCTAAACCTCAGGGGTACTTTTTGTAATTAACTCCTACTGTTATTGGATTGCTTACCCTGTTTATTTATATTCCATCTGACTTGAAATATTACTTGCAGTGGGCTACCTTCTTGGATGCAGAAGGGCGAGTAATGGATTCAAAAGCATTAATAAAGAGAATCTTTTATGGGGGAGTAGAACACGATCTGCGGAAGGAGGTCTGTGAATTGGAAGAAGATTCTTGTATTGATGCTTGATCAATTTGTTAAAGTTTGTGAATTGATTTGTTTTGCTTCTTTCTTGGTATTGTGAAATTCATCTTTTTCTTTTTCCTTTTACAGATTTGGACATTCTTATTAGGATTCCACACATATGATTCAACATATGCAGAGAGAGATTACCTCATGTCAGTAAAGAAGTCGGAGTATGAAACAATAAAAAAGCAGTGGCAGGTTTGTCAATAATCACAGTTGATTTCTGACATTTGTTTGAAGTTCTGTCCTGAATTTGCTAATGGTATTCGGTTATGGATGGCCCTTTGATTTGTATTTCTTCTAATGAGAATTTTTTTAGCGTGCACCAGGTTCTTGCGGATTTAAATTAAAACTATACTCACATTCTAGTTATAGAAATTAGCAAAAATATTCACATTTAATGTCATTTTCGATGCTCTGGGATTGAGGAAAGAGGCTCCTCCATGATTGATTGTCAACTTTTTTATTTTTTATTTTTTCTTATCTGTGTCTTGGTGCCTTATTCCATTTGTTTGCATGTTCATTGTTTTGGCTTATTTACTGGAGGTTTTTGCCAACAATGAAAGCTTGAGAATTACGACTAGGCCCTTAAGTGTGCTTCTGGTGACTGGAGATGACGTCTTTTTTTGTATCTTTTTATATATATATATATTATTATTTCCTGTTTTATGTAGAGAATTTGGTCTTGCCTGATGTTTTGGCAGGCTTTTAGTTGAAGTGAACTCAAAGACACTCCCAAAACATAGCTTCATATTATCTGCAAAGCATCTTTGTTAAAGCCAACAATATTAATTGTGGTCACTGTGGCTCACTGTGTGTTGGATGTGGAACATTCACCTGATCCACTCAGTCATTAGAGTTAAGTTGATCAACTTGTTGGAGACTGCAGCTTGGATCCCAAATTACGGCAATTTACCCAAGAGCATGAAGAAGTTTAATATAGGAATATAACCATGCCTCTTGTGTGCTGTTTTTTAGGCGATGGTGTTCATGGTAGAAAAAAATTGACTTAACTACATGTTTTTCACTTTATAGATATCCTAGTTTTAGAAGGCTTAAAACAGAGATCTAATTTGATGTTCTGCGAGACAGGATCCTAATACAGAAATCAGATTAAGTATCATATCTGAAATATAAAGTAGTCATGCTCATTCTTTTACATAATTTATTCCATTTAAAACTTTATCCTGGTAAATCAGGTGATATGTTTGACAAAGAATTCATCTTTTTTGATAGTGGACCTATATTATAAGATATAATGTTAATTCTTTACTCAGAGCATATCTACGGAGCAGGCAAAAAGATTTACAAAATTCAGAGAGAGGAAAGGCCTTATTGACAAGGATGTGGTACGCTTTATTGGCACATTTCTGATATACATAGATATATGTTCAGTATTCTATCCAACAATACCATTCTTTTTTGCTTCTGTTTGAAGGTAAGGACTGACAGGTCGCTGTTATTCTATGATGGGGATGACAATCCTAATGTGTATCTCTTACGCGACATACTGTTGACGTACTCGTTTTACAACTTTGATCTTGGGTATTGTCAGGTAGTCAACTTCAATTTTTTTTTATTCATACTAATGTTTAGTAGTTACCACTGTTTTGTGCTATTTGAGACACTATCTGTTCTGTTTTTTGCTTTTAGGGTATGAGTGATCTTCTGTCCCCAATCTTGTATGTGATGAGAGATGAATCCAAATCCTTTTGGTGCTTTGTTTCCCTTATGGAGCGTCTCGGACCTAATTTCAATCGTGACCAAAGTGGAATGCACTCTCAACTTTTTGCATTGTCAAAGGTTCTCTCTCTCTCTCTCTCTCTCTCTCTCTCTCTCTCTCTCTCTCTCTCATGTAATTGTGGCATACTAATGGATGTGCTGCATTTGTGTGTTGAGCCTTTTGTAAACTTGATTATACTGGAACTCTGGCCTCTTTAGGAGTCTTAATAGTATCAGCAGTTACCTTTGCATATCGGATAGAATCAGATTGTTTCAGGAACATAATCTTGGTTGATAAAAGGACACGGTCAGCTTAACAGGGGGATGTTGATAATTTCCAAGGTTTTTTTCATGTGCAATGTTATAGGCACCACACCATCAGTCCTCCTGAGTTTGTATGTTCTGTTATAAATCAAATAGTGTTATTTATTGTTTAAATGCCTATCTTATTATGCCTTTTCTTTTATACATATTGAGATGTAAACTATAATCCCTTTTTACTGTATCATATCCATTATACAAGCCATCTATTCAGTGGCAATTGAAAATTCCTCGACTTAATTGGCACTTGGTTATATAATAAACTTCTATTTAGGTTTACTTGTTTTCTTTTTTTATTATAAAAAATAAAGGGTGATTTTGGAAGAAAGTGATCAAAATTTGATTTTCTTGTGTAGAAAAAGTAAAAGATGACATCCTTTCTTGGGATGGTGGGAGTTTGAGTTTTTCTGCAATTTGTATGAACTATTTGTGTAACAAGAAAATTCTTCGGGAGCGGGTGGTCTTCGTAATAGAAGAGACATAATCACCCCAAACTCAAACTTATTTATAATCAGGTTCCCAAAAATCTTATTTGTGTTTGGTGTAAAGGTGAGCAAGTTTTAAGCCATTCTCTAGAATCTTTAAATCTGTCTAGAAAATTCTTCGGGAGCGGGTGGTCTTCGTAATAGAAGAGACATAATCACCCCAAACTCAAACTTATTTATAATCAGGTTCCCAAAAATCTTATTTGTGTTTGGTGTTAAGGTGAGCAAGTTTTAAGCCATTCTCTAGAATCTTTAAATCTATCTGGAGGAAGAACAAGTCATCAAATTGCACCAAATAATCATAGGCAGCTTCTTCTAGGTTTTGTACGCCATGTTAGAAACTGATATAATAGTTACATATGATTGTCTGCTCTTCAACCTTATGATTATTTAGAATTTCTCTTATAAATCTTCTCGATGGAAGGTATATTATGATATCACAAATTATCTGAATGTTAAAAGTAGTAATTTTTCCATTCAGTATTCTAACTAGTTTCACTTAGCTTGTGTGCCATTCCTAGTGAATCTATTATGTTCCTAGTGGCATGGCATTTCAGTGAATAAATTGGCAGATGTTTTTAGCATATCTAATAAACAGTCTTTTCATATTATGCAGCTGGTCGAGTTGTTAGACAGCCCATTGCACAACTATTTTAAGCAGAATGATTGCTTGAACTATTTCTTTTGTTTTCGCTGGATTCTTATACAGTTTAAGAGGCAAGTGTGACTGCTGCCTTTTTCTATCTTGCTTTATTTATTCCACTCCCAAATTCTTATCGTCTCAATGATTAGCATAGCCCAGTTATATAGATACTTTGAGATGTTCTGTTAATGAGCATCTCGTGTTTTGCAGGGAATTTGAATATGATAAGACAATGCGCATGTGGGAAGTTTTGTGGACTCACTATCTGAGTGAGCATCTGCACCTTTATGTTTGTGTCGCGATCCTCAAGAGATATCGGAATAAGATAATAGGGGAACAGATGGATTTTGACACACTCCTAAAATTTATCAATGAACTGAGTGGCCAAATTGACCTTGATGCAACCCTAAGAGAAGCCGAAGCACTGTGTATATGTGCTGGTGAGAATGGTGCAGCTTGTATACCTCCTGGAACTCCACCTTCACTCCCGATCGAGGATGCATCGCTGTATCCTCAACAGGATGATGATGTATTATAAGATGGCACTTAATTTCACAATCAGGGGTTCCTGAATTCAGTGTCTTCAATGATTTTTGAAAACGTTGTAATTTGTAAATATGAAATTGGAAATATTCGTACATATTTCCTACATTAGCAATTTGTTACTTGAATTTTGTTACTGTACTAGTCTTTTGCCTTCGCCCTAGTTTTTCCTTAACGTTGACAGTCTCAATCGAGGATCATTCCTCAGATTGTGTTGTGATTATCATTTTTAGAGATGAAGCATTTATTTTACTTTAAATGATGGGATTTCTGCAGACAACCGATTTACTGTATAAACAGACATTAGCAAATGATGTCTGGTCTGTAGTCTGATGGTAGTGATCAAATGATTAAACTGGCCCGAAATTTCAAGTGTGTTTGTGGTCTCAGCCTCACAGGTGACAAGATGACTTTTTCGTGCATTATTTCATCTCCAGTAGTTCCAAATGTCAAACAAAATCGTGTATGGGCAAAAATCACCACTCGTGGGGGAATGGTGAGTGTTATGCAAGAGTTGAAGGATATACATGCCAGAGTTGCCATTTTCAGGTTTGTACACCCAACAATCTGTAACCCGTATATGCTTCCCTGCGTTTTTTTCTATTTAATCTTACTAAAGAGAGTAAATGAAGTAATTAACCAATTAAGAGGCAATAGAGGATGTTTCTAAAAGTAAAATCTATATGAGCATATGAGCATAGAACAAAAACTTTTCTAATATGTGAGATAAAAGGTACCCACTTTTGTGGTTTCTTTACCCAAATATTTAAAAGCGAAAAGTAGGTGGGTTTTATTTCTTTATTTTTTCTCTCTACTTCTTTTTTAGATTTTATAAAAAAATTGATTTTTTGGTAATTTTTTTTGAAAGGCTTCAGCAATTTTCATTTTTAATCCATTTTTCAGATTTTTTTTAACAATTTTTCAGATTTTTAAGCAAATTTCCATATTCTAAATAAATGGTAATTGTTTTTTAAAAAAGTGCATAGTGTTTTTTTTAATTTTATTTTAAAATAACTTTGATTCTTTTTTGTTTTTTAAACAAATTATCTTGTTTTTTATTTTTAATATTTAGATTTTAAAATAATTTTGTAGATTTTTTTAACGTTTTTTTAATAAATTGCAAATACTTTTAAATTTTATTGAAACAATTTTCAAAATTAATTGACAATTTTCAGATTTTTCAAACGTTTGGGGTTGACACGATATGTGCACGATATTGGTACGATATGAGCACAATTTGGGCACGATATATGTATATAGGGGTTGACACGATATGAGCACAATATGATACGATATGACACGACATATATTATAGGGGTGTGTGTATTTGGGGTGTAGTATATGCTATTTTCAAGAAAAACAATAATTACATTAATTTCAAATTTCAAAATCCCTAAATTAAAGGAGGGACAATTTGGTCAAATTAGGTAAAAAAAAAGTTTTTTTTTTTTTAAATTGGTGGGTATACAATTATCCATAGTGGTAGTTAAAAAATTTATGTCAAACCAAGATGATTGAAATAATTTAGAAAACATTCAGGAAATGTTTTTTTTCATCTTAATTTAGAAAAATATTGTATATAGAGAAAATTGGGGGTGTGTATTAAGCATTACTCAATCATGAGCCTTAAAAACGCTATGGACGCCTTTGAGGGAGCAACGAAAATGTGTATGTGTATAAGTCGAACAGTACACCATTTCCCTACCCACGGCCAATAATGTCGAACGTAGTGGTGTTGGACAACGGCGGCGGCCTTATGAAAGCCGGCCTCGGCGGTGAGCGTGACCCCACATGCGTAGTCCCCAACTGCACCGCCCGGCCCCTTTCCTCCAAGAAATGGCTTCTCGCCGACCAACTCCTCTCCCCGACCGAAGACCTAACCTCCGCCACTCTCCGCCGCCCCTTCGACCGCGGCCATCTCATTAATCCCGATCTGCAGTCGTCCCTCTGGGCCCACCTCTTCACCAACCTCCTCAAAATCCACCCGCCCAACTCCTCCCTTCTCCTCACCGAACCCCTTTTCACTCTCCCCTCCATTCAACGCTCCGTCGATGAAATCATCTTCGAAGACTTCAATTTCAAAGCCCTTTTCGTGTCTGATTCGCCGTCTCTGGTGCATTTATACGAAGCCTCGAGGAGGCCGTATGGGACGGTCTCCAAAGCCCAGTGTAGCTTGGTGGTGGACTGCGGTTTTAGTTTCACCCACGCCGCGCCAGTTTTTCAGAATTTCACGTTGAATTATGGAGTGAGAAGGATGGACCTTGGGGGGAAGGCGTTGACGAATTATCTCAAGGAGTTGGTGAGTTATCGGAGTGTGAATGTGATGGATGAGAGTTTTATTATGGATGATGTGAAGGAGAAGCTTTGCTTTGTTTCTCTTGATGTGCAAAGGGACCTCAAGATTGCGAGGTGTGTATCTGTATTCTTGAGTTTCTTATTTTAATTTTTACTTAATATATCATCTTTTTGGTTTCTGGGATTTTTGAATTTCATGGGATTATATTGACTCTGTACCCACTCAATTGCAATTCTCAAATTTTTGGAGTGGGAGTTCTATAGAGATGCTTCGAGAATGAACATAGATGGAAAATTGTATAGATAGAAAAATATTAGAAGATAATTTCTGGGAGAATTGTAAATTAACTTGTTTCATTAGAATGCCAGTCAATTTGGAAGCACCAAATTATGAAATTAACATCAATTCAAATATGGGTGTTAATTGAGTTATGGGTCCGAAATTCGACCCAATTCCCAATGGTGATAATCGATTATTTCAATGGTTTCGTGTTTCAGCCCACCAACAACTGATTTGAGACACAAGAAAAGGGAAATTAGCTGAGCCAGTTGCTTCATTGTGGAGTATATTATTGCCTTGTTGGAAAGTGCATGTTGTTTAAATTTTCATTTTGAACCTGCTTTTTTGGATAACTAGTTGCAGACAATTTGAATCTGACTACTAGAATGATAAAATGTAATCAGTTCTGAACTTTATTACTTGATTGTGTAGTAGAGTTTTACTTGATTATGCAATATAACATAATGTAGATGAACGTTTAAGACATAGTACTTCTATGAGTTCCACTGAATGCTTCCCTGGTAAAAGCTTCCTCTTCAATTAAAGAAATTTAAACAATGATGTAACTTTTGAAGATATGAAATAGCAAATGCCCTGATAAGTATTGAATATATGTCAGTAAGTTATTGCCAACCCGGAAACCATTGAAATGGTTAAATGTTGTCAATAGGATTCTTTCTCCTGGAGAAAGAGAAAGAAAGACAGTCAGAATGGTCTTCAAAACTCAAGTCAAAGAAATGTTTTCTTGGATAAGGATAACCAGAACAGGTGGCTTTTGTTGACAGGTATAACTTTATCAATGGTGATAAAATTGAGAGACTTGTGAGTCTGCGATTGTTATGAAATTCTTACTAATCAAAAGCAGAGATCTGATGATAAAGTGCCTCTGAGAAAATGCCCCTCTACTCACAGTCTTATGTTATATAGTAGATCTTGAAAGACGTATGAAGTACATAGATGACATTTCAAGTAATATGTTTATTCATGCCTAGTATTGTGCTGTTCATTTATCCGAAGAAGGGATAAATTGATGGGGGTGTGGCTGCAGTCGTTTGAAGTTTAATCTTGTTCTCATGGACCAACATAAAATTGTTGGCAGTAAATTAAAGTGAGGAGAGGCTGCATGCTCAATTTTAACATTCATATTTGTAGGAGATGGACATGTATGAAGTTATTCTATATGTATCACTGTACTGTCTCTGAATATTCTGAACTCTTCATTTCTCAGGAAAAACAACTGACCAGTTAGATCATTTTCATGTGTCTTAACTGTAACTTTTAAGTTGTTTGGTTATCTGCTAGATTTGTTAAGAACTTTCCTTTTTTTTTACATATTTTTTTATGATGGTATTCATCTTGGAGACACTTTGGAGTAACTTATAAAGGCATTACATGGTACAGTGATTCATACCTTGTAACTATGCTTGGTGAAAAAAGTTAAACTATTTAACATGACCACAGGCTGATCAATTATTGACACCACAAAGGCAAAAGCAAGAACGATATTTGATATCTACGTAATATCAGTAAAAATATTGAAGCTGAAACCTGGTGATAACTTTATGCTACCTTACTGCACAAGTTGTCTCGATAATGTACTTGTCTTGTAGTGTAATGGCATGTGCAATCTTATCCTACACGGGTACGTTGATCCAGAGTATAGTGTTACAAAAACAAATGTGAATTCTCATACATGAACTAGTTCAATAATAGTTTTATGTCTTTTGAACAGTTATTTTCTTGAGATTTTTTGTTCATTCCCTACTTGAAACTTACTTCGCAGGAGACCTGGAAACGACAATATATTTGATTGTACTTACGTACTTCCTGATGGTATCACTTATATGAAGGGTTTTGTGAAAGATTCCAATGAAGCAAACAGATACTTAGCCTTAAATGATGGAGCTCCTTCCTCAGCAGAGGAAAAGCAGTACCTGGAGCGGCGGGATGTTACTGACAAACCCCAGGAACGGAGAAACATCGACCTAACAAAAACTGTACTACTCTTCCTTTGGGTCAATCTCATCACCTATCTTTTTTTTTCCCCGGACTATAAGTAGTTACTCCTTTCGCAGGAATTTACCTTGACAAATGAGCGGTTCCTTGTTCCGGAAATGATATTTCACCAGCTGATTTGGGTGTGTATACTAGTCCATATTCGAATTGGTTTCCAATTTATTATTTTCCAATCCAGACAGGTCTCACTTAAGCTTTATGTCATAACATGATTAGATTTTAAAATTAATTTTGCATTAAGAACACAACATTTGCAACTTTTTGTGCGTATGTTACTATTTCATGAAGTTGTGCGCACTATAAGAAGTCTAACATTAGTGATAGTCCTTTTGCTGATTAAGATATCATGTGGAAATGTTAATGTAGGAATGAACCAGGCAGGGCTTGCGGAATGCATTGTACGAGCTGTCAATTCCTGCCATCCTCATCTTCACCCGGTGCTATATGATAGGTGATGATACTAGAACGTAAACTGTAGATGTGTTTGCTATGGTTGTGCTTTGACCTCAACTTTCTTCTGAATTTTTACTTTAATGTTTGTCGATCTTTGATGTGCAGTATTATTTTGACTGGTGGAAGCACATTATTTCCTCGATTTGCTGAAAGATTGTAAGCATCATTCTCACACTCTGAAATTTCTTTCGGATGCGGCTTGATTACTAATAATATTTTATCTAAACAGAGAAAGGGAGCTTCGACCTCTTGTCCCTGACGAATACCAAGTGAAGATAACAACTCAAGAAGAGTAAAGTTCTTTTTTTTTTTTTTAATAAATCAGAGAGCTTTGTCCAAAAAATTTTGCTTGTGATCCTAACTACAACTTAATTACCTTGCTTCCACAGCCCGATTTTAGGTGTTTGGCGTGGGGATCACTTTTAGCATCTAGTCCTGATTTTGAAGCAATGTGTGTCACCAAGGCTGAATACGAAGAGCTGGGATCTGCTAGGTGTCGTAGGAGATTCTTTCACTAGTATGGATACCTTTAAGGTAATGCTGGAGGAGATCTTTATCTTCTTTGAGGTAATTCATCTGTTCCTTCTTACATCTCCTTACTGTGGACTTCGTGCATACACTATACTTATACTCTATAAAAGAGTGAGTTGCATGTGCTTGTTCCAATTACGGAAAGAGTAATGTACCCTTAATTAAAGTACATAATAATTATGAAAATAATGGAGATATACTAGACTTAGAATAGTGTGACACTAGCAATGTTCTTACGGTTAGAGTCCTGCAAAACATTGCTAAGTCTTTTAAACTTAAGTATGGAATAATCAAAATAAGCAATAATCTCCCAAGACATTTCCTTTTCCGCTTTCTCTGTCTCTGCTATTTCACTCCATTTTCCTCATGAAATGTGATGGTAACTGATGTACTGTTCGAACTTCCCATTTGCTTGATTTGTTGTCTGTTCTGAATTCTTGGATTTGCATCCTGTGATTCCTTGTTTTTATGCTCAATTTCTTTATGGCTATGTCGTGGGTTGACATGATTTTTGCCAAACTGGTGTCTCTTTTCTTCTTGTTTGTAAAGCTTATGAGTCATTTAAAATGAAGGAGTGCGAAATTTCTCTATCTAATGCGTATTCATCTTTTGACAAAGATCGTTTTTTCCACTACCAACTCAGTTTCTTTATTTTCATTAACATAAAGAAATCTTTTCCTGCAGAGTTATTTGGCATGTGTTATGGGCTCATTACCTTTTATCCATTTTGTCACTCTGTTAGGTATAGTGTACTTCTTTAATTTTTTAAATAATAATAATTGTATTTTTCTAATTTGCAGGCTGCGAACTCAAACAGTTTGAAATCTATGGACGATAAATCGACAACAAAGAAGTTAAGGAAGGCGCCATATCAATCAATTCCTTGGAGCATTAGAAAGAGGGATAACTACAAAAAAAAAAAAAAACCCTGAGGTTCGGGCTAATTAAAAAATAAAATCAAAAGTTTTGAAAATTGCGAAAACTCCATTGAAGTTTGATTATGTCTTACATTTTCCCTTCATAAGCAAAAATATTTCAACCCCCATCCCAACCATATTTATAAAAATATTCTTTACACCCTTAACTTTAAGACAAAATGAAACAAGAGTTTTTTTTGTAATTTGAAACATCTCTGGTTCTTTTTGTAATTAGTCCAAACCTTAGGGTTGTTTTTGTAATTATCCCTTGGAAATATTAGAAAAGAGATTTCGCAAGTGTGAGAGGAGGTTGCAATATCTGCTTTTACGCTCAACTCCCAACAGGAAGGCAGTTGGTGTAGATACAAGTTCAGTCCAAATAGATAAATGCTAAATAGAGCACCAGTGCCTTCATGAATCATGATGATGATGGAAGGCCTCTTATTTATATATCCATGGGTATGGTTGCAACATGTCATTTTAAGTGGGCTTTTTGGACAAAGAGAGAATAATAGTGGGAAGGTACTGTATGAGAAGCCCATGATAATGTTTGTCGTGTGAGATTGGTATTTAGAGTAATGGAAGTCTCGAGTGAAGGAACTGGTTGTCTTGTGAATTGTCTACGCCCATTCCCTTTATTAAATACTTGGTCCCATGTTTTTTTTTTTTTTGATGAAAATGTGAAAAATTCATTAAAAGAACATAATACAAGATAAAAGGGGCATACCCCCTTTCAAATGAATGTTAAGTGGACAGGCCCATTAACAAGTGGAAAAAACCTAACAAACCTCAACAGAGGTTTACTAAAAATAGAAAAACAAAATCTCCAACCAATTAATCAAGACAACAAGCGGGAGTAGGCGGTCACGACCTAACGCTCTCATTTGCTGCTCGAAAAAGGGTGGCGAGAGATTTACAAGAAAATTTACACAATGGAGATAGGGCATACCCTATAAATCAAACTGCAACAGCCACAGCCAAGTGGACAACCCAAGTGAAAATGAACCAGCATAAAATCCCATCAAGGGTTTTCAAAAGAGATATCATAAAATGGAATTTACCCCAGGTTGCTTCCATTTAAATAGAAAAAAAGAGGATCAACAGCAGATATCAAAGGTAGCCAGTCGAGCTGGAAAAGCACAAGACACCAGCTGAAGATCCAAAAACGAGCAGGGCTGAGTGAGGCAGCCAACTAAGGCCACACAAAACACTTAGGCACCATGAAGCCATCGATTAAGGGTAAAAACCGGTTTTCAAACAAGAGTTCATTAGGCAAAATTGTTTACATCACACAAAGGAACAAGAACAATTTAAACCCCAAAAATTTTTATTATTATTTTTTTTTTAAACAAAGCCCACAAAATAATGAAAACATTCATCATATGGGAGGAGATCCAAAATTCCACCGCAGGCTATCTACACCGTAAAATCGGACTGGATAAGCAAAGTGACGAAAAGCCAAGCATAGAACAACCCAAGAAAAGCAAAAACCCGCCAAAGAAGAGCACAAGAAATGGAGGTCATGGGCGGGCGGTTAGGGGAGTTCCACTAAAATTGGTTTATTACATATTACAGGCCCAAAAAGAAAAAAGAGACCCACACACGGGTTAAGGAAAAACAAGAGCAACCCTAACAATAGAGGACTAGAAATTAACCTGCTCAACTGGGAACTTGTTATATACAACCTTGTATACATCTTTCTGTATTTTAAGAAACACAACATTTTCTGAAAAGTTCAAGCCCTCAAATACCTGACTGTTTCGGGCCATCCCAATTTGGTATAGTGCAGCAAACGGCCACAGCTCGAGCCTTTTTAAGGGCAGGAGCAACATGCTCTTTTTTTGTCCATTTAAGGGCCCCAACAATAGTACTCATAGAATGGCTAAATAAGTGAAGAGCATTCTCAAAGTAATTGCCACACAATTTACAAATAGGATCAACATCCAAGTATTTTAAATTATTAATGGTTGCCAGTCTATCATTTATACCAAGCCACACACAAAAGGAGTATTTGGGAGGAATAAAATTTTTCCAAACAGCAGAATACCAAAAAGCTTTAGGGCCAAGAGTCTCTAAAAAGGTCATACATTCTGGAGGAACAAAGGCCTTTTGAGTTTGAAAAAGAGATAGATTGGAGATAGCCGAATCAGGGGAACCAAACTTAGCTAAAATATCATTTCTGATACTTGGTCCCATTTGATCTTTGTACAAGTCTAGATTTTTTGCATAACTTACATGGGTTACCCGCTTACCCCATAGATGAGCAATTATGGATTTTTCTGAAAGGTGGTCATGAAAAATAGTCACGCTCTTGGAACAATTTTTTGTAATTTTAAAGATAATTGGATTTTTTTTTGTTATTATGATAAATCTCGGGGTATTTTTTTTAATTATCCCTTATATTTTTATTTTTACTTGTTATTAGAGTGTCTAATAGTAAGCCTGAATCATAGAAACTTCCACTCAGCCTGGACGTCGCAACCTACCAAGGAGTTGGAAAGTTAGAGCACCCACAATGGGGTGGTTCAAGTTCAAGTTTTTGAACTTGAACTTGGTAGTTGCCAATGTGGGAGAGTTCATAATTGCAAGTTCATGTTTTTGGTTCAATATATTGAACTTGGTTCAACATTGCCACCTCATTTTCTTTTCTCTTTTTTAATGTTTTATTTATTTCTCTTTAATGGCAGATTTTTTTTATTTAGAAATGCAGTTTTTTACTATTTTATTTATCCTTTTTAATTTATTTAAACTATTTACTGGAAGTTTTTTTATTTATTTGGAAATACAATTTTTTACTTTTTTTCAGAGATTTTTTTTCGCCAATCTTAACATATGGCAGTTTTTTTTGACTGCATATTTTTTTTGTTTAATATTATGAAGATTAAATTAATTATATTAGTGATTTTGTTAAACACTACACACACAAAAACAACAAAAAATACATATAATTATATTAGTGATTTTGTTGAAAATTATACACAAAAAATACAAACTATAAATAAGATTTGATAATGGGACCCATTTTGAACCTTGAACTAAAATTTACCATTGTGATAGTAGATGATGATTTAGTTCAAGTTTATATTTTGGTGAAGTGGCATTCAAAGGACCCACAAAAAAAGTGGGTGCTCTTATATGATGGGCATATTTAAATAAGTTCAAAAATCTTAAATTTTATAACAAAAAAAAAAGGTAAACAAGTAAAATAAAAGCCCAAAAGAGGTCAAAAATACAACATGGGCCCAGGTGGCCTTATTCCCAATCTGGACACCAGATACACATACCCTGCATGCCATTTCTAAGGTTCCTGATTTCAGTTGAATTTTGGGGAAATTACATAAAATACCTTTTTTTTTTTTTTTTTTGTAAACATACTACAAAATACGCTCTTATCACTTCAGTATCTATTTTTTCCTTTTGAATCTACTTTTTTCTTTTTTTTACGCTCCTGCATATTTTTTTTGATTATTTTTACTTTTTTTTTCGTTCATGTATTGTTTTATATGTTATATATGTTGTTTCGATGTTTCAAAACAACTTTTACCTATTTTTTATGCTATTATTTGTTCATGTATTGTTCTAGTAATTTTTTTTTTGTTTCCATGTAGTGTTCAATATGTAAATATAGTTTTTACCTATTTTTAAGCTCTTTTTATTCATGTGGTGTTTTTAATATTTTTTACGTTGTTTACTAAAAGCGTAAATTTGTGTAAAAATGGGAGGGTAGGTTAAATTTGGGCAAAAAGTTCCGAAAACATAAAAGTACATTGTCTCCAAAAAGTGGGGCAATTGTGTCAATCTCCCCTAATTTTTACACCTTTAAGTTCAATTTGGCGCGTGGTTGAGGGTTCTGATTGCGGCCGAATCCCATGTTTGACTTTGGACTAACGCGTGTTGGGGTTGAGTTTGTTCTCCTTCCCGAGATTAGGATCATCCCAGGAAGGACATATGTCCTATAGTCCAGAAAAAGTGTGGGATATGTGCCCTCAGTTAGTATGGGGATACTATGGGTCAACTATTCAATTGTTGTTCTTTATAAAGTATTTACTGACTCAAGTGTGGGAGGATGTCCCAACTCCCGAGACATCTAATTATCTATTTAACATAAGCACGGATGAAACCCAACTTCCAATAATTTTTTTGAAGATGACTTAAATCAATAAGGTGCGTTTTCATGTCGCATCAAACATATTTTCATTATTGATTTGGTCTCCGGTCATATGATCTAACGAATCTAATTTACCTAAAAAAATCTCTTTTCTCTCTCCAAACCTCCATCATCTCTCCTCTCTCTGCCCTGTCTCCCAATACGCCAACCCATTTAAAATTAATTGGGCAAAATATATTTTCAACCAGAAAAATACTAAAAATGTATTCCTCGATCAAATGAATTTTTAGCAAAAGAGGGACAAATGTGTCAATTGCAATACTACTCCACACCATACAAATAGTTACACATTTCATAACTGAATAGTTAGTGATCCGGCACCGTTTTAGCACGACATGTCTACTCCGATTATTGATTCATGTAAGATCTCCCTTATGTGGATGACCTGATAATCCGATAGTACGGAGCATTATACGATGGATAGAGCTCCATCTTGACTGAATGAATCTCTTCAGAGGTTAGATCTAAATAAAACTTAAGGGAGATAGATTCAAAAACTTCTTGTTGATCTGAGTACTTTTACTTATTGTTGCTTTCCATCAACAACGTTTTGATGTCTTCTAGAATATTTGGACTTAAATTGCACTTAGTCAATTTGCTACTTTTTTAGAGTTAAGATGCCTCAGATTGATATGTCCATGAATAATTTGTCAACGCGGAATATCTCTTTTGTAGTCTATGCCAACAAGGCAACAACTGAGTTGTATTTCAATTCTATTTTTGAATCTTTCTTAACAATGTCCTTCATTAGTTTCCCATGAACCTGAAAGTCGTTCAATCTCGCTTAACTTTGCGCGTTATAACTCTCATTATGCCTTTGGTTCTTCGACGCTGATCTTCTCTTTAGTTTCTAGTATATAAACTATCTTTAAAGTCCTATGCATAAGTTCTCTAAAGACTCAAAAAATCTGAACTTAAATATAATGGGTCTAAGATCCTGATACATGTTTATCATTAAAATGGGATATAAACAAATGTAATTGTGCTTATGGAAGATTAAAAAATATAAAAAAACTATGAGCTTACCATGTATACATACTCATTTACAAGTACGTCAATTTATTTTATTGCTTTTAATTAGTATTTATCATCTTGAATATTTATTAACTTATGTACTATATAGACTTTATAAGACAATCTCAAAGATTCACCTAATCGACTCAACCGTGTAAAGGCGGAGAATCCATATCTAAAACCCAATTGACCCGAGATAAAATATTTCTCCACTCGTAATATAATGATAACTAAATTTTGTATCCCAACTTATTCTATTTGAAGCATGATTATCAAATTTAAAGTTCAGTTAATTTCACTTGAATATCTTGAAATCGAAATTATTTTATCAAACTCTAATCCTTTGTGCCAAACAAGCAATTACAATTATGAGATGGGAACCTGCACTAATGGTAAAACAAGAATAGGTTTTTAGAAAAGAAGTCATAGTTTTACTTTTTCTAAAAAACCTTGAGTGCGCCCGTCTTGTAGTCAGTCAGCTAGTTATTCAAAAGACCCCCCCCATGTTTTTAAATCTTCCTTTTTTGTTTCTTTCTGTTTTTGTTTTCCTTTTCAGTTTGCTTTTCTCATATTGAGTCGTTTCATTTGTGCTCGTTGAAACATATTTTTTTGGCTTATTGGTGACTTTGGCGTCTCTTTGCATCATGACGACCCGTGGCCCTTGTGACTAGTGGTCGATCTAACTCTGAATCTAATTTCTTTATGCCACTTTCACTAAAAACGGACGGTACCACCACAGGAGCTCCCATATTTCATCTCTCTTCTCTCAAACCTCCATCATCCATGACAATGTCTTCCTCTTCACTTTTGAAAGCATTGGCGATAAAAACGGATCTCTCTGGGTGCAACTGGTTATTTGATAGATATTTATTGGCGCCAACCCATTTAAAAAAAATTAATCAACTTCATGGACTACCCCTGCAAAATTTCTGATATTTTCAATTTAAAGTAATTGATATTAAAACCACTATGTTCGGTTATTCAACGGGATGAAAAGTTTCGATGTATTGATAAAAAAAAAAAATCTACCCATAAAAGATTGTGATGAACATATCAGTGGAAAACTTAAACGACACCAATCACGATCCTTTCTCTTCCAAAACAACATACCACAACCGTCAACAACTCACAACCAAATCCATCAAAGCAACACCTCTACCCTCCCCTCACACCATTTTACAAATAGTCCCACACCCCCCAACCTTTCATTAACGCACACTCAAACCACAATGCTAACCCTTCTCTACCTCAACGAACACACACACAAGTAACCCTCAAACTCTCAGTAATCCCACCTTACCTGATCATAGCAAAATTTCACATTGTCATCCACTACCACCTCACCTCCCATTCTTTCTTGCTCCCCTTGAACTCCAGAGAGATCCCGGATAAAATTACACCCCACCCACTCCATTTTAAAATCCTCTATCTCCCGAAAACCACACCATCCCTTACTGATTCATCCTATTTCACAGATCTTCCTCAACAATATAACCCTTTTTAAAAACGTTATTCTCATGGATACCCTAAATGAGTAGTTCACATGAATACAAAGAAATTCGAAAGGATTATTGAAAAAAGCCAAACATGATGACTGCTCCTTTAAATTAGGCGAGATATGGATGCATCCCTCAATGGCGGAGATGTGAATGACAATACTCTTAGAGTCGCCCAAATTGGTTTTCCTCGGCCCATATTTATTCGCCTAAATAAATTTGATAAACTTAAATATGTCTTAGGATTCTTTGGTGTCTCCACACCATACAAATAGTTTAGCTCTTCTTTTAGGCGTCAAAATATTGATGTCTCTCTCAGAGAATCATTTCATCGACGCCCGTATTATTCAAAAATGGACAACCGCTACTTCCAAACGCCGTGTTTTTTGTGATCCCAACTGTACATGGAGAGATTTTAATGAGGTTCTACGACAAAATGAATTTGTTCTCATCCATTGTTGCTTCCAAATTCAAAGCGTCTTTTAGTCCACCCCAAGAGAATGCAATCCTTCTGTACCTATGACACTTTTTGTCGATGAATTGCAAACTCCCAGCCTATCAACCCCATGAGACGCAAGCACGGCGTTTGAATCTACTTATTATTCAACATTCTTGGGTCTCTCATCTTGGTGAATCAATTCTTGCACTTAGTTAAATGCCTCATTTTGGTGATCTCTGATATTCCATGAATTTCCCAATTTGGAAAAGGGACGATATACAACCAAAAATCGCGGAATATCTCTTCTTTTTGATATGTCAACATGGCAATGCAATTTTGTCATTTCTCTCGTATTGCCATTTTTCAACTATATTTCAAATCAATTTTTCCTCTAATTCGGATATTAGGCAACAAAGGACCCGATGTCTCATGCGCCCGTATACAAAGCCCAAAAGAGTCATCAAGCCTCCATTTCAGAATATGCACCTCTCAAATCCCAATCTCAATTTGAATTTTCAAAATTTTGATGCCTCGTTGGTAATGATGTCATTAACTTTTTTAAATAATCTCTTTTGACATGCATAATACTTTGGTTCAAAGATTAAAGACAACTTGTTTCCCAACCTATTAGTTTATGCGATGTTGTTTCTGTTTACGTCTCCCGGGCTCGCATGATGCCCCATTTTCAATTTTATTTTTTGATATAAACTTCTTTAATGTCCTTAGGATATATGTCACTTAAATCGGATATGAGTAAAGCATTGAGTGGTCCTTCCTTGTTTCAAGTTCTCTAATTAAATGGTTACCAAAGACCTTAATTTTTATCTGAACTTAAAAAATGTATAAATCACTTTGCTTCCCCTATCTTTCATTTACAAGCGCTACATAACTCTTATTTTTTGATTGCTTTTAATTAGTTTTCTCATCTTGAATATTTACTTTAACTTATGGCAAATACTATATATTTATTCGAGTATGGAAACGAATCGAAAAGACAATCTTTAAAGTCCTAAATCAATCATAATCCTGTTCTTTAAAATCGAATCCAAAGACTATTTCTAGGGTGGCTCGGCAAATGGTGGTAAGTTGCATCATCTTGAATAAAATGTATACATAAGAATCCAATCCTCTTTCACTTTCTCCATCATTTGGACAAGTACATATTTAATGACCTCCATTGCCTTAATATAATGATAACCCATCAAATCCATTTGAATATTTACTAACTTAATGCTACTAATAGCAATTTAGACATTCTAAAACCAACATTGAAGCATGATTATCATTAAAAGTTCAGTTTCAATTTTTGAAATCTTCTCCAAACATTGGGGTTCTAAGATTGTAAGTTTTGTCGAAGTTTGTATGCTTCCCACATTTAATCTTGATAACGACCATTATTTTATTATCTTTTTCACAACCTCTTCTCCTTGTATGCCAAATCTTTTTGTTGTCACAACTAATTTAATTTGTTCAATTTGAGGACAATTATAGTTCTTTTGGAAAATTCTATCATCAATTATCAAAATTTAAAGAACAGTTAATTTCACTAAATATCTTGAAATCGACTTTATTACAATTAAAGTTTTCAAACTTAAAATCCTTGGTATTGGCCCAATTCTCCTTTGTGGAGATGCAAACAAGCAATAATTCTGAGATGGGATGACCAACATCAATTTTGCAGAAATCCCAACTTAAGAACCACTAATTTCGCAAAACATATAAATCTCCCCAACAAGAATAGGTTTTAAGCAACAAGAAGTCATAGTTTTTACAATTAAAATACATATCACGGTTAAAACCCCACTTTTGTCATAGTAATTTTGAACAGATTTGATAAACATGATTAGCAGAGTAATGAAAGACAAGCAATTAGGTTGCTCCCCAGCAATTACACATCATCTTCACAGAGGCACATGCACGATTAGGGATTGGGGGGGCAAAACCAAATCCCCCCGCAGCGCCCATTCAATGTTCATGCCTATTGTGGCCCACTACCTTCCCAAGGTAAAGCAATTTGTGCAGACATTTCGTGAGGGGGTGGGTTTTGCAATTTTATCGAGGGGGTTGGGGGTAGACGGGGGCACATCATACCATCAAACAACCCCACTTCCCCATCGCTAAAACCCACTCAAACAATTATTACTTGTACCCGAACCCCAAACCAAACAACTGCTAAAATCCTCACCATCTCTCCTTTCTGGCCTACACTCCAAACGATAAGTACAGCTTTGGGGGTTTTGGGGGAAGCTGAAAAGTGGTGGTAGTGGAAGATAATTTGTGCTGTTTTTCTTTGGTTTCTTTTTCAGTTTAATCCCATAGCTGTGTAGGAGAAAGTGTTTCTTTTTTTTTTTCATTTTTTTGTTTGTGGTGTTTTAGAATTACACCAAGTGTTTGAAATTGGGTCTCACTGAAAGAAGATGCCGCGGCCGGGTCCAAGACCGTATGAGTGTGTGAGAAGAGCCTGGCACAGTGAAAGACACCAGCCTATGAGAGGTTTGATTATCCAACAAATTTTCAGGTACTGGGTTTATAGTATTTTCATGGGTTTATTTTCGAGTTGGGATTTGTTAAATTTTTTCAGCCGTGTGTTTGAGCAGGCTTGTACATGATAATCACTCCGCTGTGACTAAGAAAAATAAAGAATGGCAAGAGAAGCTACCAATTGTGGTGTTGAAAGCGGAGGAAATCATGTACTCCAAGGCCAATTCTGAGGTTTAGTTATTATCTTTCTTGTAATATGATATTGGTTGAGCTGAATTTCTTATAATTTGCTATGGAAATGTGTATTTTGTCTGTGTTTATATGTTGTTTTACATTGGGTAGGCTGAATATTCCAATATTCAAACGCTATGGGACCGGGTTAATGATGCCGTTGATACGATAATTAGGAAAGATGAGAGTACAGAGACTGGAGAGCTTTTGCCTCCATGTGTTGAAGGTGCACATTTGTTCTCTGTTTCTGTATCTCATACTTGGATTCAAACATTAAATATTGTTGTAATGCTGTTCTGCTTATTATTTGTATTTCTAGCCTGGGTTGTAATTCGTATGCAAAATTGATTTTTTTTTCTTTGTCAGCTGCGCTTAACTTGGGTTGTGTTCCGGTAAGAGCACCAAGAAGCCAAAGACACAGTAATCCAAGAACTTACCTCAGACCATCATATCAAGAATGCAGTAATATGCCTCCCAAAGTTCCAAATGAGAATGCTAATGAACGCAACTCTGATTTGATACCTTTTCATACATCCAGTGGCTCAATGCTGAAGATGCCACCCAGTGTAGATTCAGCTCGTTTAGTTTGGGACTTTAATAAGCGTATTACATCAAACACTAACCCGCACATTGCTTCCTCACGTGAGAAACTTCCTTCTTTTGGCAATAAAAACAGAATTGAAGTGGACCATAGTTCTTCATTGAACAGGGGCTCAGTGTATCCCTTGTACTATGGAACGAGCTTCAAACCGGAAGTTCCTCAGAAGTCTGATTCTATAATTGTTGGCGTGCCAATATTCTCATCAGTTTCTGAACCTGCAGAAGTTGGGCGCTTACAGAATCTATTCCCTTATGGAGTAGATAAAAATGTTGCGAAAGAAACACTTGAAGCAGCTTCGAAGGACAACAAAGGGAAGGGACCTCAGACAGACTTTGACTTGTCCTTGAGGTTGGGTTTCTTTTCGGACTCAAACTCAAACAGGGAAAAGGGTTCTGGTTGTGGAACTGATAGCTCTGGTCCTAGAGTTTCTCAGGAAGAACGCCGACCTGAAGAGAAGGAGTTTTCTTTCTTTCCCATGGAGTCTGCCTACAGTCGCTTGCATAGTAGTAGTTGGAACTCGGAGAGTGACAATCAGAATGCGGAATTAGTTTCTAGGAAACGTAAGCTACCTTTTAATGTGGATAGAGAAAATGACCAATTTTTCTGGTCACATGAATCACCTTCTAACGATTTTGCTAGTCAGATGAGAAAACCTGGTTTGTAGAAAATTGCTTTTTTTATTGTATCACGTGATTAAATCTTTTAGAGAAAAGGGAAAAAATGCAGGTGCATTTGTATTCATTTGGAGTCCTTGTTGTGACCTCTGTGCTCGTGCTCTTGATTCGAAAGTATGGGAAGCAGTTTCTTGAAAGAATTGTTGAACTTGCATCAGAGATCTTATGGTAATGATATACTACTATCTGTTATGTACAAATTTTGGTTATATCAGTTATGCTACAGCCTTGAGTAACTTAGTTGTAGGATTCACGTTCTGTTTATAATCTATTTAGAGTATTATAGGCACATCCAATATCAAACGTTTTTTTACGTTATCATGCAGTTTAAATTTCATTTATATTAACAGTACTATGGGGAAAAGAATTTGTGAAGGTCTGCTAATCAGTTCATGTTAGAATAGATACCTGGTCATTATTTCTCTAGGTCTAAGAGGCAGTTCTTTCAATAGCCTTTTTCACTGATAAATTTTATATAATTCGTATAAGAGTGTGCTTAAGCTGCTGGTTCTTTAGCTACTTGGAGATGATAGGTGTTTTTTCATGCTATGCTGGAAAGATTAGTGCCATTGCAAGACTGTTTCAGAAAATGAGCAAAAGTTCATTATTAACATGGTAATAAGTGGCAGAGTAAAGATTGTACCCATTGTAGGGTACTTTGCATATTGTTCTCCTTATGAAGCAATGAAAGGGGTTGTTTCTTCCGCGTGCTTTGATGCCTTGTCCTTTCATCATTTTCATGACAAATAAATACAAGAAGACGACTGTCCCTGGTCAAATTTCTGAAGTAAGGATGGTGCAAAAAGTAAATTCTATTACACAAGGTGCTTACTTGTTCAGTTGTTTGTGCTAGTTTCATTCTTGAACCACCAAGGATATTAGTGAGGATGATCTGTGGCTGGTGTCTCTGTTTATGCTCACATTTTATCTGCGAGAAAGCCGTACAACTTATTTTCTCGGTACAGTCTCAGCTTTTAATAACAAAGAAGGGATAATTACAAAGAAAGCCTTGAGGTTCGAGCTAATTACAAAAAACTCTAGAGGTTTTTTGAAAATTAATAAAAAAAAAACCTCGAGGTTTGATTCCGTATTACATTTTCCCCTTTCATAAGCAAAAAATATTTCAAAAACCTCCTTGATATTTATAGAAATATTACAGTTACCTCTTTACATTTAAGACATAATTACACCTGAGGGGCTTTTTATTATTTTGAAACATCTCTGGATTTTTTGTAATAAATAGCCCAAACCTTAGTTTTTTTTTTTTTTGTAATTACCCTAAAAAGAAAGATGGATTGTTCATTTTCAATAAAAATGATGCGTAACTTTGTATGTTTCTTGCTTTTATATGTCAGAATGCTTGAAGCCTTTGGGGGCCATGATCTTTACAGTAAAGCTGAAAATGAAAGCACCACCATGAAAGTTGACCTGCAAATTTCATTAGTTGTTGGCTGTTGGTGTTGGTATTTTGTAGGGGTGGCAATTCGCGTTATCCTGTCGTGTTCGTGTCGCACTATTGTGTTTTTGTGTTATCTATCTTATTTGATCATATGAATGACACTAAGTGTAATTTCTACTAAATTTACAATTTCGTGTTTTCTTGTCATGTAATGCCTTATCGTGTCATTTCTAACTGTAATTCGTGTTTATAATCGTGTCGTGGTTGGTCGTACTATTGTGCTTAACTCAATACTTATCTATACATTCCACTGTCGTTACTATATCGAACTTGTACACATGTATTGCCTTATCGTGTCATTTCTTACTGTAATTCGTGTTTATAATCGTGTCGTGGTGGGTCGTACTATTGTGCTTAACTCAGTACCTATTCTAGACATTCTACTGTCGTCACTATATCGAACTTGTACATTCACGTGAATATAAGGCCATCTACCATTTGTACTATTAACTTATTGAGTTTTAATCACTGTCATTTCTCACTCAATGCTTTGGCATTGTGTGAGGTGGGAGCAATGAAGGTTTTGGAATGAAAGCTAGCATATTAATGATGGTGAAAAATATGTAACTCAAAAAAAAAAAAATGATGGTGAAAAATATCAATAGGATGAAAAAGATCAGAAATAGCAGAAAGTAAAAAATTTAAATTGTAGTATTTGGATAGGTAGCCTTAAATGGTGAAATAATTGACCACACTTGTTGCCTCATAAGTGGGAGTGGTCCAGAAAAGTAGCATTCATTAATGCAGACCTTTCCAAATAGATTGGTTGGCAATGCCTCTTTAAATGTCACTTCATGTTCCCAAATGCAACCCAACATTACATTTGGCAGCAGAGGTGGATTTCATTATACTGACTCACACCTCTATTATCCTTTCCCTGTTGGCCCCTGTTATTCTATTATTATATGTTTGGATCTTGGATTTATGCTAGGAAGAAAGGAAAAAAAAAAGAAAAGTAATATATAAAGTATGGAAATTTAAAGTGATTTTTTTTTTTGGATTGAAGAAATTTAATCCTTTTTTGTGAACCTGCCCACTTGAAGAGTAGTGTTTGGCCATTGTTAGTTACGAATAAAAGCTCGATCAACTCGTGCCAGTAACAATAAAAGTAATAAATAGCAGTTCAAGGATATGTTTTTAATCCTTATTTGGTTTAAGAAACTGGGAAATAAGATGGGAATATGTTTGAAGATATATTTTTCAACAGGGGTTTACTTGTTTGAGCAGTGCTACTGTTATTTCTACTATTTCCATAGAACGTTATGGGAGAATGTATTTCAGAATTAAGATAAGTAGGTTCAAACAATGTATAGAAATAAAAATGCGTTTGACATTTTTGTTTGAAAAAATAATGTAATGTATGTTGAGAGATATTTTTACTGGTAAATTGTTGGAATTTTGTTTTGGTAAATAGATGTTGACCCGATTTTGACCAAATAATTAAGTGGTTTCCATTAGTGAAAAATAGAATTAAATTATTTGTAAAAATTCTACTAAGAGAGTAGATGAGAATAACATTTGGAATTTCTCAAAGCCAATTTCGGGTGAATGAGAAATTAATGCTAGAAGTTAGCCACATAATACAAGTAAATGGTATGAAGAATGGAAAATGTGGGGAAGGAGAAATGCTCCATCCCACATAGGATAAAGAGACAAAGTTTGCACACTATATTTATCCCAAGTTGGACTTATGGGTTTGGGCCATTGGGGGCACCCAAGCTTTTAAAGGGGTAAGGACCCACATGCTTGTGGGTTTGGTTCAAAGCACACGCGCGCGCCGCTCGGCTCGGCTCGATCCGACCCGGGTCTAGGTCGTGAGCTTGAGCTTCAAGACCATTATTCTTTTTGGACCAAAAAAACCTTTAAAAATAAATAATTAATTAATTTTTGTACTTAATTAAACGATTTACAACTGGGAAGTGTTCGCACCCGAGCACGGGCGGACGCACGGCCCATGGGTCAGTCGACCTGTGCGTATCCGAACACGGCTCGTGCGTCAGGCCGTAACTTTGTCATTTTGGTTCGCATCCACGCACGGGCCGTGCACCAGGTCGTGCGTCGAAGCGAAGTGAAGAACAGATGCATCTGTTCATTGAAAACCTGTCTTTTCGAGCCAAAAGACATGTTCTTTTCGTACGGGGCACCTGATGCCTATAATATTCGACCCCTGCAGATGAAAACTGATACGAAAAACATCAGATAATTAACCAGTCATATTGCATTCGAGCATATTGACATACTTTCCATTTAAAGTTTGAAAGTCAAACACTTAGAGTTCGCTGTGTTTTGGGTTTGCTAGTGTTGTAAACTCGAAACTGAAGTAGTCGTTGTATCTTAGGGACGTACGCTGGAACTGTTAGCACTTGTATACGGGGCGTTTTCGTCTTGCGCAGACCGAATCCAATTCAGGTCTCCGTTAAAGCCTAAACACTCAACACTTAGTCATTTACGAAACAGAAACCAGATACCTTTTTTCCTAACATAAATGTCATTTGTTGTGATTAGTATGAGGCATTCTCGTTTGTGCATATTTTATAAATATTGTTTTATTGCAGTTAGTTGTGGGTGTAGTAGAACATATATATTAATTGTTTAATAGATAATTGATATTCGGAAAAATAGAACTACAATTCCCGCAAAATATAAAAAGAAAATAATTGGGGGATACAAAACCATAGGTAGCGACACTTAGGCTATGTTTGGTTAGTTTTCCCCAATCACTCATTTCTCCCAATCATTTCCCCCAATCACCAACCAAACATATATTACGTTTCCCGATGCATTTCTCTACTAATACACACATTTCCCAATACATCACATCAAACTCTCTTCCCTCAATTACTCCCCAGAAACTTCCCCCAATCACTCCCAATCACTAAACAAAGAAACAAGTTTGTTTCGGGAAATTATGCATACGCATAAATTTAGAACATCTCTCTCTTAATCGAAAGACCAAGACCTGCCCCGCTCCATCCTTAGAATATGGTGGAGTGGGACGACCCGTCCTGCCCCAAATTAAATAAATTTAATTAGAAAAAAAAGAAAATATTTATTTTAAGTATATTCATAAAATATTCTTTAAAAAAGTAGTTATTTTCAATTTATAAATGCTAGATATAATGTTAAAAAATAAAAATTATATTATAATATATATTATATATGGAAAATATATAATAACTACATTAAAAAAATAGGCGGGGCGGGACGGGGCGAAAGTGATACCCAGACCCGTCCAACCCCGCCACAGATCACTAGACAGGGCAGGTACCCGTGGATCAGGGCAAAATTGCCATCCCATTGGACAACATATGTAAAAGAAAACTGGTGAGTTAAGTAGTTGATTCATTGTGTGGATGATTGTAGTTAGGGTTCAATAACAGACTGTGTCGCGTATTGAGATCCGAGTAAATTTAGTGAATTCATCATGGAGATAAAAGTAGTTAGGTAGAAGGATTACACCACCTTTAAAGGTTTATAAGTTTATATGTCCGTTTAATTTTTTATTTACTGCACACATTTTCATATACACATGCATCCATACATAAAGATTTTCAAAGTAATTGAACTTGTTCTTCTGTTGCGCATATATACTTAATCAAATCAAAACATAGTTGTACCAATCTGGGCACATACTTATTCAAATCAAACAACGTAACCAATTAATACTACAACGAATTCATCAACCACAAACATATGATTTATATCAAAAGAGAGATTGAAGCCATAAGAATGGTAGACAAAAAGGCGCCGGTTTTGATTAGAGAGGGAGTGGCGGCCGATGATCCGATTTGGACGGTGACCCTCTGACCGAGGCGGCAATGGCTGTCGACGGTGCAAATGAAGTAGTGAGGCGCGGTGGAGTTGAGGGTGAAGGTGGTCGGGCTACTTGTATGTACTGGACTTAATGTCATGTTATAATTCGTGGCACTGCAATTATCGTAACCCTCCCTCGTCACTTGGACTACATTGTGCGTTCCAATCCATCGAAATACTACGCAAATATCAATTTTGGTAATACAATTAGTCCATAATGATCAATAATTTATCCATTTTTGTAAGTTTATATATGGGGAAAAGGCGATATGTTATTGAACTATTGCAACCCGATTGAGATTAGCTCTCTAGATGCATTAACAAAGTATAACCCCAGTAAGTGTGACGCCAAAATTACACTTTTGACCCGAATTAATTATAGCTCTCTAATCATTTTTAATTTGGATAATTGTAAATATTAATGTGAAGGCTCGAGTACCCCTAATAAATCCATTTTTGTATTTTCAGAAGTAACACATCTTTATATCTTTTTTTTTTGGTTTGTGTGAGTGTGTAGTGTGCGTTAGAACTCGGGATATGGTATCTAATAATTTCGTTTCAAAGTGGATCCAAATAACCTCCTAATAATTATTGGATAATTACAAAAACTACCTTTAAAATTTAGCTTAAATACAATAAAAAAAACTCAGTCGAGTTTCAAAATTACAAATACGTCATCGACAATTGTTGCTATCTTACAACTTGCATCATGAATGGGGAATTTAATTCATTCGTAATTTTTTTTTTTTGAGGAAGTATTTATTCGTAATTTTAAAAAAGGGATAATTATAAAAAAAAACCTTGAGATTTTTTAAAGTCACAAAAAGCCCCTTAAGGTTTTATTCTACTTCAATCTCCCCCTTTCATAAGCAATAATCATTTCAAAAAACCACCCTTATATTTGTAGAAATATTACATTTAACCCCTCAAATTTAAGACAAAATCTAACCGGGAGGCCTTTTTGTAATTTTGAAACATCTCTGGATTTTTTTGTAATTAGCCCAAACCTTGTGGGTGTTTTTGTAATTATCCCTTTAAAAAACAACTAGAGTTTTTCGTAATTAGATTTAATGTCGTAAGTAGTGATATTTATAATTATCCTTAATTACTTCAAACGACAATAAAGTTAGAAGATATATGTAAATTAAATGAAATGTAAATGCTCACTTATTTGGTCTCCAAGCTCAAAATCTTCCCTGGCAGCCCAATTTCTGTATGCGCTATCCCCACCCGGAGGAACAGTCCAGCCCATATCATTTCCCACACTGTACGTATCAGCACCACATCCAATTACAAGACTGGACAAAGCTATCAACAACCCAATAAATACTATTTTATAACCCATATTTTTTTTTATCGTAATTATTGTGTTCCAACAGGTCACCCTCAAATGGATTAAACTTTTTTTTCTATATAACTTGTTTTTCCTTAATGGGTTGATCAAGTAGGATTTGGCAAGGTCTATACTCTATACATGAACCATAACTAATATATGTATATATGCACCACTCTTATATGCCGATAAGCGCGTGTTTGAATCCACGTACGAAAGAAAAACACGGAAAAAGTAAAACTGATGTCAGGATTTCAAAATAGGCGTCTACTTTTAAATTTTAATTAAGAGATAACTACAAAAAAAACCCCTAAAATTTGGGCCAGTTATAGACAAAGTTGATTGTGTCATAAATTTAAGTGGGTGACTACAATATTTTTATAAATTTAAAGAGACTTTTTGAATTTTTTTGGTGCATAGGAAAGGGAAAAATGTAAGACGAATCAAATATTTAAGATTTTTTTTGTTATTTTCAAAATTCTCTTGTTTTTTTTTAACTAGCCCGAGTTTGAGGTTTTTTGGAGTTATGTTTTTTTAAAAAAAATTCAGACTTGTCTTTTCAGATATACTCGAACTCGAGTCTCTTTACTTGCTAACCCCGTGGTTGGGATTTTTTTGTAATTATCCCTTTAATTTATTGTAGAAGGTCTATGATTTGACTCGCTCTAACAACTTCGAAAGAAACATAATCCTTAATATATAGTTCTGATGGCTCCATGCTTTCGTCCTGTGTGTGATCAGCTAAAGCGGAAAGAAACAAAATGAGTTTCATAAAAAAAACAAAAAGAGTTTCATATGAAAACGCGTACATTAATAAATTGTTATATATATAATATATCCCACAAGATCTAGACGCAATTATCTATTGCACATAAACAGTGTGGGAACATCACAACAAAGCTTTTTATTTATATTTTTTGTTTTCAAAGAAAACACGCCAAAGGTGATATAACATTGCGCTAAATTTGCGACCGTCAGTTCTTTCTGATATGGCTAGGCTCTCTGATTTTATTTTTTTATTTTGATTGTATCTTTTGTTGGTTGCGACAGTTAGTTCTTTCCTATTAGGCACTTCTTTGAAAGTTTCGACTTCACTTTTGGGGGAAAAAAAAGGGAAAATATCAACTCACCCTCTAGAATAATTTTTTTTTTTTTTGAGAAACACCCTCTAGAATAATTTTGACTTTTCACAAGTTCTGTTAATTTAGTCACACTCCGATAGTCTTATGGTTTGTTTGTATTTTTTTTTTAAATATTGAAGTTAATTGGATTTTTCGGTTTATAGGCCAATTTCACGGGTAAGTTTAGTTTTTCTGTCTTTTTTTTTTATTTTTTAAATATTTGATGTATACCCAGACGAATGTACTTGGGGGCCACCCTGAAAAAAGAGTTATATATTACAAGAATTTCGCTAATACACAACGGATATAATCTGTTGTGTATTACAATAATCAGCCGTTGTATATAAGAAGTGAAAAGGACCTAAGACCCAGGGGCGAAACCAGAACTCGACATCCAGGGGAGCCGACCAACTGTTAGAAGATCAAATTTTATTTATATGATAATAAAATTTAAAATATATTATATGTTCGTATCAATACAATGTCAATACTGGCCACAAACATCCCTAAATACATAATTACAATTCTAATAAAAAAAATTGATAATGGAGGAACCCACAACCACTACTCTTTAGATGCATACCGGGTAAACTATAATACTCATATATTTAAACTTTTAAAACACCTCTCTGGCATATCACGAAAATCATCTATAAATGACTTTATACTAAATTTTTATGCAATTTTCTTTTAATATATACTAGCAAAACAATGTATGAGAATGCACTGATTATTTTATTTCTTTATCTACAAAGAAAAAGAAAAAGATTAAATATAGTCTAGGCCAATAAAAAATTTCACGTAAAATCATTTCAATCTTAATATTTAATCAATAACCTATTAACAATAAAAAAAATTAATTAATACTAATGAGGGCTTGAATAAGGTTTAATTGATCATCACATTAATTTCTAACTAATCACAATACAAGATTAAATTGAAATTGAACCCAAAATATTACATATATAAAAGAAAAATTAAAAATGTTGGGGAGGACCTATCCTCCGCTCAAACAAATCCAGATCAGAATCTGGCTCGACTTGACTTCATGATCGAGAAGAGCTTAGCTTTCGAGAATGTTATGATATGGCTTCGTGTGGAGGGAAAATTCTTATTGGATAAAAGGCCATTTTTAATGGCCTCTATTATAACTTGTTTTGTTAGGACTAAGATTATTTATTCTTGGAGTTTATTTTGGTAATTCTCTTCCTAACCTAGAAAAGACTTAGGGCTGGCAATGAGTGACACGACACGATAGCACGACACGAACACGACATGATTAGAAACACGATTACAAAGATAAAAGGCACGATAAAGCCCAACACGATATGACACGACACGATAACACGACACGAACACGAAATTAAAAATTAATTTAAAATTACAACTATTGTTATATTTAAGTTCACAAAAAATAGATAACATAAAAATACGATAGTGCAACACGAACACGACACGATAACATGATTTTGCCACCCCTAAGAAAAGTTACAAAAGATAGGAAAAATGATTGTTCTTAAACGTGTTGGCTGTTGCCATATAAAAATATAGCCTTTAATTCCTTCATTCTTCTTTTGCCCCCCTCATTTATGAATCATAAAAAAACATTTGAGTCCTGATCAATTCTTTCC
Organism: Rehmannia glutinosa; assembly: GCA_016081115.2. NCBI lineage: Eukaryota > Viridiplantae > Streptophyta > Magnoliopsida > Lamiales > Orobanchaceae > Rehmannia > Rehmannia glutinosa. The sequence goes on along the minus strand of CM071929.1, from coordinate 35,990,118 downwards.
TCTTTCTAAAAATTTTATACAATTTCGCTCCCCAGAAACTTGAGCTATTGAATTGTTATTTGTTATTGCTACATAACCAAACGAGGGAGGAGCTATTGGATGGTTGGCAGTTTACTATGCGACCAAGTGAGAAATGAGCTATTGAATAATTGAGTGTTTACTATAAGACCAAATGAGAGATGAACTATTGAATGATCGTTCGGTAACATACATCGAAAAATATATATTTTGATATATAACAATGAAGCTATTAGACAATAATTTAAAAATATATAAAGATTAATTAAAGAGAAATGTTAATTTATATGATGTAATTATATTGTGTTATTTATTTTTGAATATTAAAATATAATTAAATTAATACATGGATTGATTTATCACAATTGGTACTTATTATAGTTGTTTTAAGTCATTTAATATATTTTATTTTTATACTAATGTTAGTTGGATCACCTGCATAAAATTTATGGTGTTGTCACTGTGAATTCTATCTTACAATGCTGAGAGTTTGACCAATTGAACTGAATGCCTTAAGACTGAACCTAAAGATATTATTGTGGTATATGTTTCTATAAGAGCCGACTAGATAAATAGTTACTTTACTGTTTTTTGTTTCTTCCGAGTACAATAGGGGATATTTTGGGAGAGGACACATGCATTCTTTATGGCTAGTTAGGTTGGGTCCGGTCAGCCTGTACTAGTCCATCGGGCCATTGAGCAACATCAGCTAGTGTTCGCCTATTTTTATAGCTTCACCGCAAGTGTACAGATCAGTTTATAGAATAGGGTTTGCAAGGTCGAATCCACAGGGATTAATAAATTAATGTACTAAGTATTGGATTATAATAGTCCTATTTTTATCTAAACTATCGAAATTTGAAGGTTTGGTTTTATTACTACTAAAGCAGAAATTAATCCTAAATTAACAAAGTAAAGAGCGTTTGAAAGATCAAGTATGAATGGATGGATTCCTGGGTTATGGTTTCAATTAATATCCCACTTTTATGCTCAGGTTAAGCAAACCAAGGTTAAACATATTCTTCTCTATAGACCAATCACCAAAGTAATTTACCCCCTCTCTCGAGATGTATGTAAAAGCGTTGATTGGAATATCTATGTTAGCATCTCTACTCAACATGAGATATCCAACTCCCAAAAGTTCAAAAGATTATAAGATCTCACAAATATTCACAGACTTCTCAATCATGCAATCTATTTGTGTCAAGTACTCAAGATCTAGTATTGAAACTCATCGGTTAGAATTATGAATCAATACATCAAACAAGTTTAGATCAAAGGCCTTTTTGATAAAACAAGACTTAAAGCAAAGTACTTGAATAGAGAAAGAAAACATTAACTTCAATTATCCTTAATCATCACATAAAAGTGTTTATTAATCTACTCCCAAACCCGGGAATCACAAGTGTTTAGCCAGACATTGAAAATAAACAATTCATAGACAAATTATTCATAATCAAAATCTAACTAATTGAAATAACGATACGATGGAATGAGTGACTCGGGGATGACGACGATCTCTCGATCTATCTTCAATCCTCGAAGGTGTGGTTGCGGTCTTGATCAATCTCTCGAAGTATCCGGTGGGAAACTGCTCTTTTCTCTGGTTTCTAGGGTAAAAATCAGTGTGTTTGGTTGTGGCCGCCCCGGGTCTATTTGTACTTCATTTGGGTCAAAACCTAGTTGAAAACGAGTCAAACTCTGTTTTTCCCGCAGAGGAGCACGGGCCGTGCCATATGGCACGCCCAGCCCGTGCTGGGTGCCGCAGAACTTGCTCAAACCGCTGAAGGGAGCACGGGCCGTGCTCATACGCACGACCAGCCCGTGCTCCACCCAAACGTCCGAATTTGCTTATGGAGTCTTCATAAGAGTTGTAGCTCTCTCTCTTAGCTTTCCGTAGCCACTTGAATCAGCTCCATATCAATTTTGTAGAGAGAGTTATGGCCAAATTACTAAACCCTGCCAGTGCTGGAAACTCCAGATGCGTTTGGACGTTCCTTGAGATAAATCCCCTCGTTGTTTGATCATCCATGCTTCTTTTGACACACGAATCATTACTATGACTCTAGACTCAATATAATTGGCTTCCAATTGGGTGTAATCGCTCGATTCTTGATGCTTCTAGGTCGCAATGCTCGTATTTGTCACAAAATCACTCCAAATATCGTTAAATTCCTACAAAACGAGCAAAGCGTAATCTTTTTCCACAAAACAGGAATATAACCCTATTTACTCATATAATGCATGCATATCAACACATTCTAGCCAATATTAGGCCCAAAATACATGCAAAATACATGTCAATCAAACCCCCAAACTTAAACTCGTGGTCCACCAACACATTGTAAACAAGACAACACAAATGGGGTAAAGAAGAGCAACTCAAGAACACCGCATCACAATTCATGTCATCTATCCATAGACATCAAGCATAAACCAACCAAGTTTCAAATAGCTAACACGGAGCACAAGTCTATTAAAATCATGGTAAAACACTTCAAATCATGCCTCTCATGGATAAAGTGTATACTCTACTCACTAGAATAATAAGGGACGTGTATTCGCTCAAATCATATCAATGTTGAAGAATTACCATATGCTTGCAAATCGTCTCACATCTCCGCCACTCGTTTGTATGCAATTCACAAATCATAAAGGACTTTGTTTATGGTTGTAATGAAGGCTCTTTGGTTAAGGTAGGGAAATATGGATAAAGTGACTCAACTCAAGCGTATAGATTGGTAAGCACATCGTTTTTCTCTAACAGTTATTTTAATACCAACCAACTATGTACTCCCAATCGCCTTATATCTTATCACCTCTCTATTTCTCCCTTCTTTTTCATACAAATCATTCTCCTTCACCTTACATCACAATTTCCAGCTTATTTCTAGTACATGCCGACTCACTTTTTCAGTCGTTGTTTTTTTTTTCAAAATTTCTTTCTTGTTTTTCGACTCTTTTGTGAGCATCCTCCATTTTTCTCCTTTTATTCTTTTATTCCCAATCACCCAACATATAAACTATTTTCTAACTTCTCGATATCCCTTCATTCAATCATTTATTCTATCCTTTACTCAATGTTATACGCTCAAGTTTAGGATAACAGATATATCAAATTAAGTTCTAAGGCTTGAAATGTGGCTATCAAAAAACCAGGCAATAGGCTCAAATTGGCTAACTAGGGACATCAAATATCATAAGGTACGCAAAAAGGCTTGAAAGGCTTAACAAAAATGGCCTAAAATCATTTTCACGAATGCATACAACATGTGACCTTGACGGAGATACCAGAGCAAGTTCTAGAATTCAAATCAACATGAATGACACACTCAATCGCAAACAAGATCGCATATGATGAAAGCGGAAAGGCTCAAAAGCTCACAGGCTTGTAAGTGCATAATTCAAAGCATTTTAACCATGATCCCAATAAGCACATGCTCCATATTAGTTATTCTCAACCCGATCAACTCACACTCAACATCCAATTCAAAACAACACGAACTAATCCGCAAATGCTCCCAAGATCAAGATCTCAATCAAAACACAACGAACACACAATAGCAGTCAACTCACTCCCTAACTATTAGGAAAGCAATAAACGTGCTAAAGCGATAAACATGCTAAAACCATAAAAAAAAAAAACCAAACATCTAATGCACTGGCACCCTATATGATATGCTCTACATGCAACTAAATGAATGCAAACGCCACACCCATCAATAAAATTACTACCTCTCCCCCAAACTTGAATGAAATTATAGCGCATAAAAAAGAAGGTAGAATTTCAAAGAAAAGTGTAGATAGGACCTGGATTACTGTGGGGGTGGCGGCGGAAAGTGGCCCTGGGAGATATGCCACATTCGTATCTGATGCATCGTCTGCAATATCTCCAACTCCCGCTGCTCTTGGGGTTTTGTGAAGAAAAGTGACCCCTTGCGCGTCTTAATACTGATTCAGCCTACCCACGCACGGGCCGTGCTCTAGCGCCCGTGCTGGGGGTCGAACATCAGTTTTTTTATTTTTTATTTTTTATTTTTTGATTTTTTTTTCGAATTTTTTTTTTCGATTTTTTTTTTCGTTTTTTTTTTAATTTTCTTTTTTTCGTTTTTTTTTAAACAAGGAAAAAATCCTAACCTATGGAAGCAAATAAATCCTATCTTAGAAAAGGAAAAACAAACCAAGAAAACATGGGAAGAAATAAAACAGCAAACCGTTGGGTTGCCTCCCAACAAGCGCTTCATTTAACGTCTAGAGCTTGACGCCTGTAACGCTCGTGAATTCGTGCCTCCTTTGAATGCATATATTAACTGCTTTGGGTCATGGTCAAGTGTCAAATTTACATTGTTTGCACCTAATATTGCATACTTGGGATTTCAAGCAAGGATTGGAGTCCTGGTGTTGGAACTTTTTGATTTGAGTTCGCGCGTGTTGTTGTCCGTGTGTGCGTCGCATAGTCCGAGCTTGTCTCATTCGAATAGTTTTATTATGGCATCTCGCACGCTACGCTGCCGTGCGTGCGTACACGCACGATTCGTCCTGTTCCTTATCCTGTTTTTGCTCCTTTTCTACCACACACGGTTGAAAGTGCATAAACACACGATCCGTGTTTGGTTCCGAATTTTCTTGCTTTTCCAGGATCCCCGGCTCCTCGTGTTCGGTACCACTCCTTAGATGAATGGCACTACATTGTTCCTTCGTGTTGACTTGATGTTGCTCGAACGGCACTCTTGATGTTGTCCACCAACGATCGTGGCTAATTAGCTAACTGGGTTCCAAGATTTTCCAATTGTGTGCCCGAGTGTTAGCCAATTGTACTTATATTTTGTCCAAATTAGCCTCATGTTTGTTGAACCTGGTTCCTTGTTTCATTCATAAATGCAAAGTGAGGACGTCCTCCATAGATGGCTTTGCCTCCGTATAATAGACGTAGGAGTAGGATTATTCCAAAGAATTGTAGGAATTCCAGATTATTGTAATAATTAGCTTCCTCCATCGTGAGCGGATATTCGTGCACTACCTGAACCAACTCAAAGAAACAAATCAAATACCACGAGGTAGAATTAACCAATAAATAAAAAAAATTGTCTAGATTAAGAATAGTTCTATTTATCGCAATATTAGTACTAAAAATTTGATTAATCCCCGAACGCGCGCAAAAACTTGTTCGCCTATTTTTATAGCTTCACCGCAAGTGTACGGATCGGTTTATAGAATAGGGTTTGCAAGGTCGAATCCACAGGGATTAATAAATTAATGTATTAAGTATTGGATTATAATAGTCCTATTTTTATCTAAACTATCGAAATTTGAAGGTTTGGTTTTATTACTACTAAAGCAGAAATTAATCCTAAATTAACAAAGTAAAGAGCGATTGAAAGATCAAGTATGAATGGATGGATTCCTGGGTTATGGTTTCAATTAATATCCCACTTTTATGCTCAGGTTAAGCAAACCAAGGTTAAACATATTCTTCTCTATAGACCAATCACCAAAGTAATTTATCCCCTCTCTCGAGATGTATGTAAAAGCGTTGATTGGAATATCTATGTTAGCATCTCTACTCAACATGAGATATCCAACTCCCAAAAGTTCAAAAGATTATAAGATCTCACAAATATTCACAGACTTCTCAATCATGCAATCTATTTGTGTCAAGTACTCAAGATCAAGTATTGAAACTCATCGGTTAGAATTATGAATCAATACATCAAACAAGTTTAGATCAAAGGCCTTTTTGATAAAACAAGACTTAAAGCAAAGTACTTGAATAGAGAAAGAAAACATTAACTTCAATTATCCTTAATCATCACATAAAAGTGTTTATTAATCTACTCCCAAACCCGGAATCACAAGTGTTTAGCCAGGCATTGAAAATAAACAATTCATAGACAAATTATTCATAATCAAAATCTAACTAATTGAAATAACGATACGATGGAATGAGTGACTCGGGGATGACGACGATCTCTCGATCTATCTTCAATCTTCGAAGGTGTGGTTGCGGTCTTGATCAATCTCTCGAAGTATCCGGTGGGAAACTCTTTTTTTCCTGGTTTCTAGGGTAAAAATCGTGTTTGGTTGTGGCGCCCGGTCTATTTGTACTTCGTTTGGGTCAAAACCTAGTTGAAAACGAGTCAAACTTTGTTTTTCCCAGAGAGAGCACGGGCCGTGCCATATGGCACGCCCACCGTCTTTGGGTGCCGCGAGAACTTGCTCAAACCGGAAGGGAGCACGGGCGTGCTCATACGCACGACCAGCCCGTGCTCCACCCAAACGTCCGAATTTGCTTATGGAGTCTTCATAAGAGTTGTAGCTCTCTCTCTTAGCTTTCCGTAGCCACTTGAATCAGCTCAATATCAATTTTGTAGAGAGAGTTATGGCCAAATTACTAAACCACCAAAGGATCTTTGAAACTCCGGATGCGTTTGGGCGTTCCTTGAGATAAATCCCCTCGTTGTTTGATCATCCATGCTTCTTTTGACACACGAATCATTACTATGACTCTAGACTCAATATAATTGGCTTCCAATTGGGTGTAATCGCTCGATTCTTGATGCTTCTAGGTCGCAATGCTCGTATTTATCACAAAATCACTCCAAATATCGTTAAATTCCTACAAAACGAGCAAAGCGTAATCTTTTTCCACAAAACAGGAATATAACCCTATTTACTCATATAATGCATGCATATCAACACATTCTAGCCAATATTAAGCCCAAAATACATGCAAAATACATGTCAATCAGCTAGCTAGGCCAGCCTAGTCCGAGAGGAGCAATATTTCTATTTTGCCTTGTGCCAGTCGGGCCAATCCGACCATGGGCCCATTAGGCCGAACTAAATAGTCCTGGTCCTTTTTGGGCATTCCTATTTAAGGTTCAACCTGGTCTTATTTCGGGTCGAACGGACCCCAAACTGTCAACTTTAGTTATGGTTATGGAATGCCACGCTCGTCAAATTAAATGGTGTTTTGTTTCCTAAAAAAGAAATGGTTCATGCCATATATGGATAATTAAAACATTTCTCTGATTTTTCATGAACATTCTAAACCAGATGTACAATACTTCTAAATTGAAATGCATTATACTTATTTTGCATAATACTTAATGAATGATCAAATTGTTCCGACCAAATTATCTCCACCTCTCACTGCACCGAACTCTGCTGAACAACCTGCAAAAGAGGCGTGAAAGGTTGCTCCCGCGTACCCTCTCTGACCCTCAAGTCATAAGATATTCAGGGGAAGAGAGTAAGAAAAAACATGTATCAGTGAAAGTGTGTAGATGTTGGATTATATCACTGTTACATTAAGATTGCTGAAGAATTGTTGGATTGATCACATTAGAATTGCTAGCTGTCATTGTGTCCTTGGTATGATTATAGCCGTTGATCCTTAGACAGGTGTCACAAAGAGATTTCATTCTAGTACTAGGTTGTTAGCATATTCCCTGACATAGTATCTATATATAGCTGCAATATGCATTGTAATCTGTACCAAGAAATGATGTATCAAATGAATACAAAATGTTGCTTTTCTCTCTCAATTGTTCCCTGCATTTCCTTCAGTAGAACATGTAATGTGATCCAAAACTGATAAAAGGATATTTATATTATAAGATAATTAGATAGGGTTTCTGGGAATCACAGAAATATTTATGGGAATCTAAGGCCCGTTGTGCGGGTATGTGTCAGAGTTTATTATCAAATCTTGTCTTATTAAGATATATGAACCCGAGCTCATGACAGAACCGAGCTCTCACCATTCCAATCAAAGCCGAGCTTAGTCAAGACTTTATACCCGCGGACCCCTGCAAGAGCTAACTACTGATGCTTTGCACCAAAACCATAAAGCTCGATAATCTTTATTAGAGATAAGCTTGGCTTATTTTATGTCGAATCACAAATATTGATAAAAGTTAACTTAATAAAAAATATATATAAGTTTTGTTTGTGAAAATCTAGTATATAACATGTAAATAAACAATAAGAATCCTCACAATTCATAAAATATTGTTTAACAATTATTTATAGATTTTACTATAATTATAAATTAAATAATATAGAAATAGTTATAATTTTTTCCCTAAAAGTCACATATTACCTTTCTATTTTTAATTGTCTCTGAATTCGTATATTATCCGTTTCACATATTTATTAGTCCATTTATTTTCTCTAACTTTTGATAAAGATTCATACAATATGGACCACCATATATAGTAAAATTTAATACAAAATGTTTTGTGTTCTATTTTTAGTAATTATTTTAGTGAATGAAATTTTGCTAAGTTAAATTCTAGTTGGGTGAAATTAGTTTGATTTTATACAAATAAGTAATAACTCTATACAAAATTAACCAACATTGTGTCCAATTAATAGTAAAGGTGTAGTTAGAAGACTCTAAAGTTATATAAGATAGTGTCATTATTATATGCATTCACCTAGTGTATTTTTTTTTTTTTGAGTTACACACGCACACTTCATTGGGAATAGAACCCCTGACCTCCCACACATTGGAGGGAGTGATACCACTTGGCCAAATGGCTGGTGAAATGCTAAAGAAAACACTATAATATAAGAATTTCGAACTGGTAAAATTCGGTATAATTGATGTCTAAAATTATGAGGTTTGAATTTGATTTTGTAAAATCCATAGATGTTTATATTATTTCATATCTAATTGATTATTTGCTTTAAATAGTTCTAAATATAATTATATATATGTAATCACTTCACTATTAAATTAACTTTATAGATACGTACTTACGTAGTAATCCACAAATGATTCTGCCAAACTAAAAAAGATACGGAAAATTTTAACATGCCAAAGCAAAAATTAGCCAACAAAAAAAATCAGCTTTATTAGAATCCAAGTATTATGAAAATACAATCTATTTCATCAAAAAAAAAAAAAATACAATCTACGTAATGTAATATAATAATGTGTAAATCATATATAAAATCAAAATGAATCACAAAAAAGATTAATTATGCATCACTATCTAGTTATACAAGAAAGCCACGGCAACGGCCAAGAAAGTGAAGGGCAAAACTCCAACAGCAAAAGATGTGGCGGAGTTGCCTGGCGGCGGAGGAGCGGTGACCGGTGATGGGGTCGACGGCGTAAAGGGAGTAGGCGTCGCTGGGCTACCGGAGCTGGGTGGTGGGGTGGCGGTTGAGGAAGGTGTTGGAGCTGAGCCAGAAGGAGGTGTGGCGGTGGAGCCGCCGGCAGTGACGTTGATGGCTAATCTTTGGCCGAAGGAACAGTGCTGAGGGAAGGTGCATATGAAGTGATGCTCGCCGGCGGAGGTGAGTGTGATCCTGGCGGGGCCGGTCATGATTGGGGCGGCGGTGGTGGTGGAGACGTTGCATGAGTCGAATTCTGGCCTTGTTACTTCTAAAACGTCGTGTGCTCCGTTTGTAAAGTTGAACACTGCATTTAAATAGTAATGGTAGTTAGTGGCGGACGCAAGATTTGAAATTTGGGCGAAATGAGAATTACAAAAAGATTTACTCAAATTTTGGGGGCTAATGTAATTTTTCCCTTAGCCTATGAAAAAATATACAAAAATAACGACTAAATTAAAGAAGGAAAAAAAATGTTGGAAAATTTTTGGGGAACACTTGTCCCCCTAAATCCGCCTCTTATAGTAATTAATCATGAGAAATCTTAGCATGATTGTTAGGAAAAGAGATTTATAGGTGGGGGAGTTATATGTTTTTCAATGGGTTATGACTATAAAAGTGTACATGACGAGGATGGATTAGATATTTTATTTTCATAATTTATAGGAATAATACTTGAGGAGATTTGGAGTATTTACAAAATAATCCAGAGAAGCTCTAAAATTACAAAAACAACCCTTGAAGGTTTTTTTTTTAAATGTCATGGGGTCTGAAATTTTCTGATTATGAGAGGGGTAAAGTGTAATATAAAATCAAATATCAAAGACTTTTTTTATAATTTGCAATATTTTTTGGAATTTTTTGTAATTAACACAAATATCAGGGGTAATTTTTATAATTACCCCTAATTTATATTCGTAAATGAACTGTCGGTGCATATTTCCAAATTAGGATAGGTATATGCTCATCCATTTTGATATACATGTGACTTCTATTTCTGTAATAAAATATAAAATCAAATATTACCTTAAAATAGATTATTCCAATATGATAATTAAGATGCTACTGTATATAGTATTAGCTGTGAACACTAATTAAGGGAGTTGGTATTTGATTGATTTATAATTTTGATTTTTTCAATTAATTTTAATGTTAATAATGATCAAAAATTCAAAATACATACCTAGAATGTCTCCAACCATGAAGGTGTTGCCTCTAGCCCATGTTTGGTATGCAATTGGGCCACCTGGAGGTACAAGCCACCCAAGCCTGTCTCCAACAGTATAAGTCATTGCAGCTCTAGAAGGGGATGGTGCAGGTGCACCTGATGCCGGTGGTGGGGTGGCAGGCACTGCCGGTGATATCGGGGCGGTTGCCGGTGGTGGAGTGGTGGGTTGTGGTGCCGGGGCGGCGGCGGAGGAGGCGGAGACATTGATGGCCAATCTCTGGCCCAAGTTACAGTGCCTTGCGAAGGTGCAAATGAAATGGTGTTCCCCAGCAGTTGTCAATGTAATATTAGTTGGGCCATTGGTGGACATGGAGATTGGGCTGGTTGAATTGCATGAGTCAAATGCGGCCCTGTTTACCTCTGCCACGTCATGTATTCCTGTGGGGAAGTTGAACACTGCAGTTCACCAAGGAGAGCCAAATTAGGAAAATGTCAAATCAAATTCAATTAGGATATTTTAAAAAAAAAATTGAGATTTATTCCATGTATAGGTCCTAGATTTGTTTTTATTTCTAATTTTGAGAGTCTTGGAATAAAACTAAGATATAAATTTTCTTGTAATGATGCATTCTATTGTGCATTAATTGAAGGGGATATTTACAAAGCCCACCTCTTTGGGTTATTAGAAAAAATAAGAGATGTTTGAAAATTACAAAAAATATTTATTGAAGTTTGATTTTGTGTTAAATGTAAGGAGATAATTACAGTAATTTTACAAATATAAGGGATATGTACCACTAGCTTGTAGCTCAAGTGGTATCACTAACCCTTTATAAGGTGTTAACCAGGGTTCGAACACTGTATCTTTCAGTTTATTTTGAAATTCTCGAACCAGTACTCTCATCTTATTACAAAACAAATATAAGGGATATGTTTGAAATGTTTTTATTTATAAAAGGTAAAGTGTAATACAAAATCAAAAATGGGGGTTTTTTGTAATTTTTAAAAACTTATGGGTTCTTTTGTAACTAACCCAAATTTGGATTACTCGAAGTGAAATTACAAAACTATGAATGAGATTTCTATACCATTTCCTATTAATTACACTTTCTGTTTCACCACATGTTGGACACGTGTATATATATCCAAAAGATCAACTGCACATGTTTATCTTGTAACACGAGGCCATCATCGAAATGCAGTGGAACACAGAAAATGGAACAAGAAATTTGTACCAGAGAAAAATGGGATTAGGAAAAAGAATAAATTAAACATTGAAAGTCACAAACCAAGCACGTCGCCAACGGCGAAAGTTGTGGAGGCGGCCCAAGTCCGGTAAGCAGCGTCTCCAGCAGGCGGGACGACCCAGCCCAAGGAGTCACCAACTGTGTGTGTTGTTTGTGCTGATGAACCATGTACCATCATAGCACCTACAATCACTGCCATAAAAACACCCATATAATTAAATCTCCCTTCCATTTTTGGTGTTTTGTGTTCTTTAAATCTCAGATCGCCCCTTCTCTTTCTCTATCACTGTTTTTTTTTCCCTCACAATATCACTATCCAAATAATGATATGTATAGTGTTACTTAAAGATTGAAGTTAAATTGGAGTGGGGGTGGTGGGATTGGCAATACCATTATCTTTTGTATTTATAGAAAGCAAACAATAAGCCAAGCCCATGTCATTGGCCTTTGGAATTTGACCAATAGAACCTTCACATGGATGACACGAGACAAATTATTCACTAGGAAAAGTCAATTTGGAACAAGATTGTGCAATGGAATTATAGGTTTAGTGGGTCCATACTACTTTGAAATATGGCGGTGTTTTAGGACTTTGTAAATTTTTTTTAGGTGAAAATGTAATTAAGGTGTGAAGCCATGAATCTTAAAACCCACTTTCTTGGACTTAAGTTCATTGACTTGGTCATTACTTTGTGGTTTCATGGAAATTTATGGCATGGGGTCATCTCTAGAAAGATCTACCGATTCTCCCTTTCAAATCATTCCACGTGATTTTTTTTCTTCTTTATTTAGATTTGATTCATTATACATTAATTAATGTTATTTATAGAAAATGCAATAGCACCTATGACCTATCTGTAATTAATTAATAGACAAAAACTTGCGTGAGACGGTCTCACGGATTTTGATCCGTGAGACGGAACACTTACACAAAATTTTAAAGGTTTTTTTTTCAGATTTTATATTTATTTTTTTAGGGTTTATTTTTAATTGATTTGGGTTTTTAGGATTTTTAGTTTTTTTTAGGGTTTATTTTTTATTTTTTGGGTTTATTTTTGTTTTTCGGGTTTATTCTTCATGGTTCATGTTTTTAGGGTTTATTTTTGTTTCTTCATGGTTCATTATTATTTTTAGATTTATTTTCATGGTTCATGTTCTCAAGACGGAGCCTTTAGGAGGTACGTCTCACGGATTTAGATCCGTGAGAACGCCTCACAAGAGACTTGCTCTAATTAATATTATTCTTGAATTATACATCACTACAAGATAAATAATGATTTAATTACATGTTATATGATATATTAGACCTCTGTCTAGCTAAAACAATCACAATCTAAAATTTTCCTACTGAACTTTAATAAATAAGAAGTTATCGATCTGTAATTAAAACATGTAAAAGAAGAAAAAGTTGATTATGTATGATGGAAGTATTATTAAGGGAAAATAAGATTTTTAGTCATGTAAGTTGGACATGTTTTAGAATTAGTCCTCTAAATTGTCACATTCATTGTTTAGTCCTTTAACTTTCAAATTTTTAGATATTCAGTCCTTTAACTTAACAATTTTATTTTTGGTCCTATAACGTAACATATTTCAGAAATTTGGTCCTATAACTTAACATATTTTAGAAATTTGGTCCTGTAACCTTTTTTTAGGGAAATTTAGTAATATAACTTAACAATAGTTAAATTTAATTAATTTATTAAAAGGTTATTTCTAAATTAATTTTATTTTTCAAATTGAATGATTTTAATTAACAATTAATTTTTTTTAAAAATAATTAATCATTTTTAATTTAATTAATTTTTTTAAAAAATATTTAAGCATTAATTTTTTAAACCTTCCGAATTAAATGCATCTTGTACACTAGTCTACAGTTACATTTCTTGGAGATAATTATCCTCACCAAAGGTTAATTCCATAAATATGACAAATTATTCTTAAGTTACTAATTTGATGTAATTATTTTAATTTTCCTAGAATTCATTAATTATTTTAGAAATTTCTATTTATTCAAACTTTTTTATTAATTAAATTAATTTAATTTTAATTATTTTTATAATTTAATTAGTTTCCAAACATTGAAATTTAATTATTTTATATTTGGTCCTATAAAATAGTTAAATTTAACTATTGCTAAGTTATAGGATTAAATTTCTAAAATATATTAAGTTATAGGTCCAAATTTCTGAAATATGTTAAGTTTTAGGACCAAAAATAAAATTGTTAAGTTAAAGGACTGAATAACTAGAAATGTGAAAGTTAAAGGACTAAAAAATGAATGTGGCAATTTAGATGACCAATTCTCCAAAAGGTCCAACTTACAGGAAAATTTTATAAAACGGCCATAAGGCCCGCAATGCTTTATGGAGCAGAATGTTGGGCGACTAAATATGAACACGAACAAAAAATTAGGGTAGCAGAGATGAGAATGCTAAGATAGATGTGCGGACACACTAGATTAGATAGAATAAGAAATGAACACATTAGAAACAAAGTGGGAGTAGCACCAATAGACGAGAAAATTAGAGAAACACGATTAAGATGGTTTGGACATGTTTATAGGAGACCTTTAGATGCACCTGTGCGACATTTAGAAGGTAGAGAATCACTCACACAAATCAAAAGAGGAGAGGTAGAGCCTAAAAAGACTTGGAAAGAATAAAACATGACATGTTATACCTAAAAATAAACGAAAATATGGCTTATGACCGTAAACGATGGCGCGAATTGATCCGTACAGCCGACCCCACGTAGTGGGATTAAGGCTCAGTTTGTTGTTGTATAAAGTTAACTAGCTAGGAGCTATAAGCTATTGGTCTCAAAAGCATTGTAGTTAGACCACGTCAACAGCTAAGAGAATACAATAGTACCAAAAAGTAAATTTTTATAATGTAAAGATTTGAAACACTTTTCAAGCATTTCTGCAAAACATGTAATGGGTACTCGCTTTTGGCCTAATAAAACTTGGGATTTTTAATTCAATAATAATTTTCAAGAGTGTATGATCAGATCTCTTTTAATTAAAGACGTAATTGATCTCTTCATGATGACCATGTACAAATAAGGATTATTTGGTAGATTTGAAAAGATCATAAAGGCTTTGACCATATACAAATAAGGATTATTTGATACATTTGAAAAGATCATAAAGGCTTGTTGCAGTGACGTTTAGTTTTCTTAGTTAAACGGTTACGATTCGGTTTTAATCTAGAAACCGAATTCAGTTTCAGTTCGGTTCAATTTGATTTTGGTCTGGAAAATATCGACTTGCACCTAACCAAACCAAATATATGAACTTGTATTTTTTATTTATTTTTATTGTATTATTTCAATTTTTAATTTTATTTCATTGTTATGAGCCGAAATCAATTGTCTACTATATATGTATTTTTAATAAATGATACAAAGGCCCAAAATAAAACCCAAACGAAAAAACGAACCAAATTTATTTAAGTTTGGTTCGGTTCAGTTCATTTTTTTTTCTAGAAATATGGTTCGGTTTCGATTATGAAAAAATACAAATTCGATTTTCAAATTTTTGTGGTTCGATTCAGTTTTACACCAAACCGATCATTTGCTCACCCCTACTCATGAACAACCCATTTACGTACCCAATTATTTTGTGGAACTGAATTAATGAATTTGACTATTTGCCGAACCATGATCAAATTTGTAAATATTAGAACTTAAAAAAAAACTTTATTTGGGTGTTTCAATATTTCATTTGTTCCAAAAATTTGTCTTTTTCGAAAAGTTTTTCTCTCATCTTCGAGAGCGTTGAGTGATCCACTCATTTTCGGGTGACTTTGTTCATATTATTTTCATATTTCATTTCGGCTGAGGGTGTGAAATCCCGATGGAACCAAACATAGGAGAATTATCATTACATGATGAGGAAGATGAAGGATTCATCCTTGATGAGGGGGATGATATGCCTAAAAACACGGAATTCGATCTTTGTCTCATTGGAAGATTTCTTACTGAGAAAAGCATCAATATTCACGTTATGAAGAATCGTATGGCAAGTGTTTGGAGACCTGCTAAAGGAATAAATATTCGTGAAATAGGATCTCAACGATTTCTATTTCGATTCTTTCATGCCTCTGATATTAAAAGGGTGTGGGAAGGAGGTCCCTGGTTCTTTGATAACTTCCTGTTGATCCTACATCAGTTAAGGACTGGAGATGTCCCTTCAGGTATTCCTCTGTTCTTTGTTCCTTTCTGGGTTCAAATTTACGATATACCTGTGGGATATATGCGTGAGAGTGTTGGGAAGCAACTGGGGAATTTTATCGGTATGTTCTCGGAGTATGATGTCAATAATAATTCAGCAATAGTTCGCAACTATATGAGGATTAAAGTGATTCTTGATGTTCGTCTACCTCTTAAACGTTTCAAAAAAATCAAATGTCAGTCAGGAGATTGGACTGTCGTTAGCTTCAAGTATGAGAGGTTGGGAACGTTCTGTTACATTTGTGGTTTGATGGGGCACGAGGAGCGCTTTTGCACTACAAGAGTTAATATTCCGGAAGAAGAAATCAAGAAAGAATGGGGAATTTGGCTTCGAGCTCCGAATAGAAGATTCGCTAACAAGGAAGGGGAAAAATGGCTTCGAGAGGATACATTGGATGAGGGTGTGTCGGGGTATGCCACATCGGAAAATTTTCCGGCAAGGGGAACAGTAGACCATCCGAACCGAAATGCGAATTTGGTAAATCCACAAAATCAGGGATTGGGCGGTTTTAGTGGAGCAGTTACAAGGCAGTTAAGTAATTGCCCTATTAATAAGGCAGTTACAAATTTTAAAGTGGACGGGGCAAATGTTAAAATTTACTTGGAGGATAAAGACGAGTTGTTGGGCTTGGGCCTTGGTGAAGAAAGGAAAAGGAGAAGAGGGCTTAGTTCAGATGAAGCCCAAGTAAATGTTAATTCAGGGGAATGCAGTCAGATATTGGAAGATAATAATAATGGGCGGGTCCTTAACGATGTTACGAATTTTTTAACGGCGGGTTCTGGGCTCCAGACCCGCCGAGCCCAATGATCGCCTTAAGTTGGAATTGCCGAGGTTTGGGTCATTCTCAGGCAATTCCAGCCATTCGTGAGCTCGTTCGAGCTCATAGACCCGATATAATCTTTCTTTTTGAAACCTTGGCACACGCTAATAAGGTTGAGGAATTGAGAAGGAAGATTTATTTTGATAATTGTTTTTCTGTTGATAGATTAGGAAGAGGTGGAGGAATTTGCATTCTCTGGAGGTTGGGAGTTCGGGTTAATATTCGCAGCTTTTCTAGTAACCATATAGATGTTGAAATTGATGAATCGAACAGTGGAAATTGGAGGATAACCGGCTTTTACGGTATTCCGGATCGTGCTTCGTCGTCGGAGTCATGGAATTTACTTAGAAATCTCAAAATCAATCCCTTTTGCCTTGGTGTTGTATTGGTGATTTTAACGACATGTTACACTTAGAAGATAAAAAAGGTAGAGTCGAGCATCCTAATTGGCTTTTTCAAGGTTTTAGAGAGGTGGTTGCTGAGTGTGGTTTAGAAGATTTACCATTGCAGGGTTATCCGTTTACGTGGAGTCGAGGAAAAGGTTCTATTAATGCAGTTGAAGAGAGGATCGATCGTCTTTATGGTGACAATGTCTTGGAGTGAGAAATTTCGGATGCTTTGTTGAAGAATCTTATTGCTCCAATTTCTGACCATTCACCTATATTATTACAAACTTGTGTTACCAATAATCAAATGGGTAACAAGAGTTTCAAATTTGAAAATAGGTGGCTCCAGATTGATGGTTTAGAGGATGTGGTGCAGGGAGCTTGGACATTAACAGGAGGTCAGAATTTAGAGGATCGATTGGAGTTTTGTGCGGAAAAATTAAGTTTTTGGAGTAAATCCCAAAGAGAGGAATTTTCGAAAGGAAGTTAAGCGACTTAATGCAATTCTAGCTAGTCTTAGAGACAAAGATGGCGAGGATGATGTGCGTCTCTACGAAGATATAAAGCTGAAATTGAATATTTTGTTGGCGCAAGAGGAAAGCTATTGGAAGCAAAGGGCTAAGGTGCATTGGCTAAAGGAAGGAGATAGGAATACTCGCTTCTTCCATAAATATGCTTCAAGACGACAAAGAAAAAAATCGATTCTAAAAATTCGGGATCTTTGAAGGGTGTGGCATGAAAATATGGATGAAGTATGTGGAATTGTTAAGGAGTACTATGAAAAATTATTCAGTTATGAGGATTGTCGAATGGATCCTGTTATTGAAGCGGTTAACCCTTGCGTTTCAGCGGCGCAAAATGAGGTACTCACTAATCCATTTTCTTTGTCGGAATTTACAAAAGCTATTAAGCAGATGCATCCCGATAAATCTCCTGGGCCCGATGGTTTTAACCCGGCTTTCTATCAAAAATTTTGGCCTATTATTGGAGATGATATCCTAAAAGCTTGTAGAGAATGGTTAAGTGAGGGATTTTTTCCGGATGGTATTAATGACACTAATGTGGTGTTGATCCCTAAAGTAAACAGTCCCTGCACTCTTAAGGATTGGCGTCCTATTTCGCTTAGCAATGTGGTGTACAAGATATTGGCGAAGGTACTCGCTAACAGATTAAAAGGGATTCTACCTAAAATAATCTCTTATAATCAGTCGGCTTTTGTTCAAGGGAGATCAATTATAGATAATGTTCAGATAGCTTTTGAATTGATTCATAGTATGAAGCGAAACTCGAAGCGTAAAGAAGGAGATGTGGCCTTGAAAATTGATATTAACAAGGCATATGACAGTATGAGTTGGAACTTCCTAGAGGCTGTAATGGTGAAAATGGGATTCTCTCGAAAGTGGGTCGATTGGATTATGATGTGCGTCTCTACAGTTAGGTATCGTATCGCTGTAAATCGCAAATTTGTTGGTCCTATCTTACCAAAACGTGGATTGAGGCAAGGTGATCCGTTGTCTCCTTATTTATTTATCATTTGCGCAGAAGGACTTTCTCATTTAATTAGAGATGCTGAGCTGAAGGGTTTAATTCACGGTACACGGGTTTGTCGTAGGGCTCCATCGGTGTCACACCTATTCTTTGCGGATGACAGTCTTCTATTTTTCCGTGCATCTTTGGAGGAGTGCAATCAACTAAAAAAGATTCTAGAACAATACAAAGCGGCGTCGGGGCAGACGGTTAATTTCGGAAAATCTGGTATCTTTTTTAGTAATAATATTCCTTCAATGTTGCAAGATGCTATATGTGCGACACTGGATGTTTGGCAACCTTTGAATACAGGAAAATACCTTGGTCTACCGTCTATTATTGGTCGGAAAAAACGGGAGGTTTTCAGACATATTAAGGACAAGTTATGGAAGAATATTCATCATTGGCAATGTAAATCTCTGTCAAGAGGTGGTAAAGAAGTACTTATAAAAGCTGTAGCTCAATCTATTCCTTCTTATTTTATGAGTACATTCCTTTTACCATTGTCCTTAATTGATGAGATTGAGAAAATGATGAATTCTTATTGGTGGGGTTCAAACAAAGATAACTCACGAGGCATTAATTGGATGACTTGGGATAGACTTTGTGTGAGAAAGGAGGAAGGTGGTTTGGGTTTTCGGGATTTATTTTGTTTCAATGTGGCTTTACTAGGGAAACAAGGATGGAAATTCTTGATGGATCCAAATGCGTTGGTTACGAAAATTTTCAAAGCTAAATATTTCCCTCGAGGGGATTTTTTGAATGCGAAATTAGGTGCGTCGCCTAGTTTCATTTGGAGGAGCGTTTGGAGTTCCCAAGTACTGCTTAAGAAGGGTGTTAGATGGAAGATTGGTAATGGGAGTGATATAAAAGTATGGGGCGAACCTTGGTTGCGGGATGATTCTAACTTCTTTGTTGTCACTCCAGTCAATCATGTGCTTAGCAATATTACAGTCAGTGAGTTGTTTATCCCGGGTACTTATCAGTGGGATGTGGGATTAATTGATGATCTCTTTTGTGAAAGAGATGTGGAGGAAATTGCAAATATTCCATTAAATCCAAGTGGCGGAAGTGATCACTTAATTTGGCATTATGATAGAAAAGGAAAATATGTGGTGAAAAGTGGTTACCGGATCGCTCGAAATTTTTCGGAAGAAGGAAGTGCAGGAAACTCAGGTGTGTGGAATAAAATTTGGGAGATGAATCTACCTCCAAAGATCAAGCATTTTATATGGAGAGCGTACAGGAATTGTCTTCCTCTTCGGTGCAATCTAAATAAGAGGAACATTGTTGTGGATTCAATTTGTTTATTGTGTAGGAGTGAACTTGAAACAGCCTGGCATTTATTTGTCACATGCAGATTTTCCTCAAGTTGTTGGAGAGTTGCAGGGTTGGAAAACCTGGTTGACATGTGGACAGGTGAAGCTGATTCATTTCAGGATTTTGTGGAGTTGGGTATTAAGTACTCAGACCCTTGGTGTAAGTCCAAGCGGCTACGATAATCTAGAGGGGGGGTGAATAGATTATCTCCATCTTTTCGATTTCGCCCTCTTTTTAAACCGAATGCTCAAACAAAATAATGAAGGTGCGGAATGTAAACAACACACGTCGATTTAAAGAGGTTCAACCCACCTTTAGGGCCTAATCCTCTACCACCCCAAGATATCCTGGGATGGATTTCGAAAAGAAAAAGAATTTTATTAATTACCAAAATTAATACAAATTCAACTTACAACACCTTGAAGAGCACCACACTCTTCTTCAACACCACCTTTGAGATTACCACAATCTCTTTTTGAAGATTACCACAATCTTCAAACGGCACCTTGTGAAGATTACCACAATCTTCACCTTGAAGAGCACCACACTCTTCAACACCTCAACAAGAAGATTACCACAATCTTCTTACACCTAACACCTAGTTCACCCAAGTGTGTTCTTACCACAAGAACACTCACAAGGATATCTTGTGTTTGAATGACGACCACAAATTCAAGATTACAACTCGATAATTGATAATACAATAGAGTGCAAGTGTAATCAAGAATAGCCTAGACCTCAAAGATGTGAAAGTGATAAGCTAGGCAATATTACAACAAGAATAATGACTATGAAAGACCAAGTGTTTGCTTGAAGTGTATCTTGTTGTGTTGTATCTCAATTGTTGTATTGGTTGCTCCAAAACTTCCTCTATTTATAGGAGATGATTGATCAAGCATAGGCTCCTCTTGGGGATTGAAAATCTACAGAAAAATACAATTAAAATCAAGAATATAGCTGTTAGAAATCAATCCCACATTTTAAGGAAAGTTTGTCTGCTGTCAAACGGTCATATTTTTGCTGTCAAAACATAGGGCGACCGGTCGCACAGAAATAGACGTTGAAAAGAATACACAGCAAAATAACACAGGAGCGGCCGACGCGTCTACCTCGGCCGGTCGACCATCACCCCAACCGTCCCCCTCATGGATTTTGCAAGGATTAAACGTTACGTTTGAAACACACTTTGCTGTGGCCGACTCGACCCACGGCGGCCGGTCACGGCCGATCGACGCCTTGAGCGGCCGTCGACCGACCTTGTTTTTCTTTCCGTCTCATTTTCTGTTTCTAAAAACATCTTCGGGTATGGGTTGCCCTGTATGGGCGGCCGGTCGACCAGAGGCAAATATTGTCGATTTTAGTCGAAAATAAAACTCAAGAAATACTCCAAAATTTAGTAAAAACATTTTAAACCGATCGGAAGTATTAGGACAACATTTAGAAACATCTTTTGAGAGTGAAAACTCAACAACGTAAAATCATTAAAAGCGTTGTCCAATTTAGACGAAAATAAACTTTGAGAAAATACTCCGGAAAATATTTAAAACATTTTAAATCATTTAGGAGTATTTGGACAACCTTTAAAAACATTGTTTTGGTGATAAAATAAAATCATCAAAATTAAGATAAAAACATGTATCAAACAATCTCCCCCTTTTTGATGATTACAAACCAAAACAATTTTTACATAAACTAAGAGATCAATTTTAGAAATGATTTTCCGGTAAAAACATTTGACCGTTTGGAAGCAACCAAAATTTCCAAAAATATTAAAGCAACCAAGTAGGGAGTAAATATTTTTAATAATAAGCACAAGCTCCCCTTATCCACAAGCACATCAAGAATAATGTAAGAGCAATAATCCATAAGCTAAAAGCTTTAGCTTTTACAATATGTACAAGAGCTTATAAGCTCCCCCTGTCACAAAACAACATTAAATAAAAATATAAGTCCATCAAGCAACAATTGGACTAAAAATAAATCACAACTTATGGCTTTTATGAGGCATAGCTTATAGCTTATATGACAAGCTTTTATTAGCTTCTTTGAGCTAACGAGCCAATATCCTGTTTCTCCCCCTTTGGAATCATCAAAAAGAATGTTAGGATGATAGAAACATCATAGAAGTATATCAAAGTGCGCCAAAGAAATGGTTTATCAACCATTGAGCAATTTAGGCTTAAAAACCAAGGAAAATGGGAGAAATATATCATGAAGATTTCATACGCTCGTTATATATCCCAAAACATGATTTCAAAGAGTATAGAAGACTTTTGGAAGCGAGAGAATCATGTAGAAGTTGAAATTTTCATTGAAACATTTCATCGAACACTTTGTGTGCGTAAGAAATGGAAGAGGTTGTATATAACCTTTGTAAATGGTTCAAGCCAAAAAAAAAATTCATATCATCAATCAACCTCATTTCAAAGCTCAAAAATCATATGCACCATATGCAATAATTTGTTCATCAATTAAGAAAAGTAGATTCTCAAGGTTCAACCCAATGAGATAAGCTAAGAAAGATCAAGGCATTACAAATGCCAAAAATTAGAGCAACCATCAAGTAATAAGTTATGCTTTCAACAATACATGTATCAAATGACCCAAAATATTCAACTAAGCATAACAAAGCAATAAAAGAAGCACTTTTACCATCAAGTACTTCATACTACTTATCAAACAATGCTTTAGAGTATTTTTACCATCAAATACTCCATCATAAATCATGATCATCCACAAGTCATTACCAACTTGCAATATTAACCCTTTTAAGAAAAAACAAGCAAATATCATTAGTACAAATGAGTTTCTGAAAATTCATCAAAATACAAAACATCATTAATGAAAATGCTTTGAAAGTAAAGGGGGTGGGAAACATCATTCCTCATCCGAGGAGAAGCAAGATCCGGAATAAAGTCCTTGATGAATTTCTTTAACTTGCCGATAGACTTTTTGCATTTTAGAGGTCTTTTGCTCCAAAGCCTCATACCTCGTCTCATGAAAAGTCCTCATCTCATCAAATTCGGCTTGAGTATACCTCTGGCGGTTGAGCACCTGTATTACCCTCCTGGATTGCTCGGTTCGCTTCTTCTACCAATCTTGCGGCCCCGCGTCATCAAAGATGTCATTAGGATCGGAGACTCTTGACCTCTTCCTCTCGCCATTTTGGTTGGTCGGATGTCCATATTCTTGCGCATCGTGACTATTTGGGAGATATTATCAATGTCAAAGTCATTTTGAAAAACTTCCGAGTTAAACTCCAAGGGAAGTCCCGATTGAATAAGAAGTTTACAAATCCAATTTCCCATAACCAACTTCTTATTACCTCGAGTAATGGACTCGATTAGACATTGAATAAGTATGGCACCAAAGTTAAGTGGTTCTCTCCTAGCAATCTTATAAGTCAAAAAGTAATCCATATTGCTAGGCATCTTCCCCGACTTACCACAAATGCAATATGCGACAATGACCGATAAAATGCGATGCTCAAGTGTCATTGCCAACAAAGAATACTTAGGCCATACTCCCAACACGCCTTGACTTCTTTCATCGATACCCCCAACATTTCATCATTCCAAGTCCCACAAGAGAAATAATCCCAACCACCTTCTCTAACATGTAAAAGCCGGCAAATATCATTGGGAGTCCATCTAAAATGACGACCACTTTATAAGTGAATTAACGGCAATCGGCTTTCTATCATTATCATATTCAACCCACATATTGGCATAAAAGAGTTGGATAATATCATCATCATACAACACATAAGCATGTTCCCATAAATACATCCAACCTTGCTCCTCAAAAAATCCTCTAATCGTAGGATACTCATTCGTAAATGAACTAAAAACGACACATTTTAGTCCGAGCAATCGACTTTCCTCCCATTCCCGAGTCCTCATAATACCATTCCGCATATTTATGAATGAAATTAAGAACATTGTGGGAATTAGGGGCTTGAGTAACAAAGGATTTTTTACCTTTCGCCCAACGGCAATTTTGGAGCGAAATCGTTCCGCGTAGCTCGGTAATTTGGGCCCGAGAGAGAATGGGATTTTGAACATCATCACCTTCTTGAGCCACGTTTCTTTGAGCGGCTCAAATATCCCTTTGTTCGGTTTCTTCTTCTTGCGATTTCTTGACGAACCCTCTCCGCCCCTTCTACGCTTGAGATGGGATTTCGAATTTGTGGAATTTCTTGGAGGAGCCATATATGAAAGATTCTTGAGAAAATAAGAAGATTAGCAACAAGAATCGTGAAAAATGATGAAGAATTGAAGATTCTAGAGAAAAAGGGATGAAAAAATCGCTCTTAAGGGTTTGGGGATTTTGGTGCGTCTGTTTTGAGAAGAAGAACAGAACGATTTTAAGCTGAAAAATAACCCTGGGCGACCGGTCGAGGTGGGGTGCGACCGGTCGAGGTGCAGGGCGACCGGTCACCCCTGCTATGACCGTCCCAGGTGATTTTTCTATCTCCCAGATTTTTCCAAAATTCGATTTTCCACCCTAAAAGTTTTAAAACTTTGCAAAAATATAATTTTGGACTATGTCCAACAAATATGGATTTTGGGAAAAACATATAAATGATAAAAACGAGACTAAACACGTAGTGCCTTTTAAAAGAAAATATATGCAAGTTCAATTTGGGGCACTTAAGGGGTCAAAATGAATTATCTTGAAAGATATGTGCATAATAACGAGTTTAAAGAAAAATACGAGTAGACATACCTCGATGGTTTAAGAAACTTGAAGACGTAATAGCCAATGAGTATGAAGTATGTATCCTACACAATTCTTAGATAACATAGAAGATTCAAGTGTAGGCAAATAATATGAGATGAAAAAGAGCTTATGCTATAAGATTTCATAAGAGATAATAAGCCACATAAGTCTAATGAAAAGCTCAAGAGTTTTTTTTTTTTTTGGAAAAACATGCAAGGTCTCTTTCAAAAAAAATGAAACTCATAAATATATAAGAGACCTATTTAAAAATATTTGAAAAATCATCTTGCAATTAAGACACAATTAAAAACATGCATATAATTAAAAGAAAATGCATATACAAATGGGGAGATACGGTTTACCAATTTCGCCGTTTCCATGGGTTGTGTCTTTCCCATTCTTGATGATATCTTCCCCTTGAGAAGTTACTTTGTTGATGATGACTTCTTTGGTTACTCCATTTCCAAGGTTGGTTACCTTCCCATTGTTGATGGTCTCTTCTTCTTTGAAAATCATCTTGTTGATGATGTCTTTGCCATTTCCAAGGATTGTGTTCTTCCCATTTTTGATTATACGTTCTTCTTGGAAATTGGCTTTGTTGAGAGTGGTTTCTCCTTCTTTGATCAAATGAAACGTTCATTTGATGTTTTCTTGGTGGCATGAATTTTCTCCGATTTTTGCTTTGCCGGGTACCTAATAGCACATTGTTTTGTGGTACCCTCATGTGTTTGGGTCCTTTAAGATTAGCTTTGAGACTTTTAGGTCTCCAACAATATTTAGAGCTATTTCTAGCCCGACAAGAATTAGCCGTATGACCCTTTTTGCCACAATAAAAACAAGTAATAATTTTAGGAGCATAATGACCAATATGCATATTGACTTGATCCTTTTTCATATGATTAACAACATTAGGCTTATGATCAAGTCCTTTATCACAATTATTAATATCAACAATATTGGACATTTTATTGGTACTCAAGTTGGATTTTAATAAATCTTTTTTCATGCAATCAATATTCTCAACAAGAGTACTATTTTCTTTTTCAAGGTTTCTAACCTTGTCAAGTGTGGTGGTGTGAGCACATGATAGTGATTCATAAGAAGTAAACAAACTATCCTTATCATTTTTCAAAATATTGAATTCCTTTTTCAAGTTTTTGTATCTAACAAGTAAGCTTTGGAATTCATTTTGAAGTTCATCATAATCATTTTGTAAATCACTATAATCATTTTGAATAACAATATCATAAGAAGTAGAGGGCTTAAGACAAACCTCATTTTCTTCATTGATGCCCATAAAACAATATTCAACTTCTTCATAATTGGAAGTTGTAGGAGGCTTATTCCTTAGATTTGAGCTTGTATGATCTTGAGAAGTAGATGCTTTTGTTTGACTCCTTTCATTTGCAAATACTCCATAGATGGCTTCTAATTTTTGCCATACTCCATGTGCCGATTTTATTCCTACAATATGTTCATATTCTAAATTAGTAAATGAACAATATAAAATATTTAAAGCCTTACCGTTTAAGGAGATGAATTTCTTTTCTTCATCATTGAGCTTTTTGAAGCCTTTTGAGGTGTATGGTGTATCTTTCGTCGGAATGGATTCTCCATTAATGACGGTGTTCCAAATGTCGAACCCGCAACCTTGTAAGTAGCATTCCATTCTTTCTTTCCAAAATATAAAATTTTTGGAATCAAACCGAGGTGGCTTGGTGGTGGAGGTGCCGGAAAGATGAGCTTCGTTCGTAGCCGACGATCGTTTCTCTTTACTCGCGATGTGAAACGAGCTTGCCAAAGAGTTTGGCTTTGATACCACTTGTAAGTCCAAGCGCTACGATAATCTGAGGGGGTGAATAGATTATCTCCATCTTTCGATTTCGCCCTCTTTTTAAACCGAATGCTCAAACAAAATAATGAAGGTGCGGAATGTAAACAACACACGCCGATTTAAAGAGGTTCAACCCACCTAGGGCCTAATCCTCTACCCCAAAGATATCCGGGATGGATTTCGAAAAAAAAAGAATTTTATTAATTACCAAAATTAATACAAATTCAACTTACAACACCTTGAAGAGCACCACACTCTTCTTCAACACCACCTTTGAGATTACCACAATCTCTTTTTGAAGATTACCACAATCTTCAACGGCACCTGTGAAGATTACCACAATCTTCACCTCAAGAGCACCACACTCTTCAACACCTCAACAAGAAGATTACCACAATCTTCTTACACCTAACACCTAGTTCACCCAAGTGTGTTCTTACCACAAAACACTCACAAGGATATCTTGTGTTTGAATGACGACCACAAATTCAAGATTACAACTCGATAATTGATAATACAATAGAGTGCAAGTGTAATCAAGAATAGCCTAGACCTCAAAGATGTGAAAGTGATAAGCTAGGCAATATTACAACAAGAATAATGACTATGAAAGACCAAGTGTTTGCTTGAAGTGTATCTTGTTGTGTTGTATCTCAATTGTTGTATTGGTTGCTCCAAAACTTCCTCTATTTATAGGAGATGATTGATCAAGCATAGGCTCTCTTGGGGATTGAAAATCTGAAAAAATACAATTAAAATCAAGAATATAGTCTGTTAGAAATCAATCCCACATTTTAAGGAAAGTTTGTCTTGTCAAAACGGTCATATTTTTGTCATTAAAACATAGGGGCGGCCGGTCGCACGAAAATAGACGTTGAAAAGAATACACAAAGAAAAATAACACAGGCGTAACCGGTCGCGTCTACCTCGACCAGGCCGACCATCACCCCAACCGGTCCCCTCATGGATTTTGCAAGGATTAAACGCTCGCTTTCAAACACACTTGCAGTACCGGCCGACCCACAGGCGGCGGCCGATCGACCGGCCGACGCCTTGATGACCGGCGACCGCTTGTTTTTCTTTCCGTCTCATTTTCTGCTTTCTAAAAACATCTTGAGTATGGGTTGCCCTATAGGGCGACCGGTCGACCACGAGACAGAAATATTGTCCAATTTTAGTCGAAAATAAAACTCAAGAAATACTCCGAAAATTTAGTAAAAACATTTTAAACCGATCGGAAGTATTAGGACAACATTTAGAAACATCTTTTGAGAGTGAAAACTCAACAACGTAAAATCATTAAAAGCGTTGTCCAATTTAGACGAAAATAAACTTTGAGAAAATACTCCGGAAAATATTTAAAACATTTTAAATCATTTAGGAGTATTTGGACAACCTTTAAAAACATTGTTTTGGTGATAAAATAAAATCATCAAAATTAAGATAAAAACATGTATCAAACACTTGGTTGGTTTCCAAGTTGTGCTCTGTTATGTGGAGTCTATGGAGGCAGAGGAATTGTGAACTTTGGGAGCAAAATCACTTGAATGCAGCTGGGACCGTTCAAGTTGCTATATCAGTCTTAACGGATTGGTGCGCATCTATACAGACAGGAGGAAAGGCTGGGGAAGCAAGTATATCAGTACAGCAACCTGGTTGGCAAAAACCAGCATTTCCCTTCATGAAATGCAATGTCGACGCGGCATTTTCTCATCATAGCAGACGCACAGGTATTGGAATGGTTCTCAAAAATGATCAAGGTGAGTTTGTAGTGGCTAGAACAACTTGGTTTCCGGGTATTTATGCGGTTCGAGAAGCAGAAGCAATTGGAGTTAGAGAAGCTCTTTCGTGGATTTATGGCCTGGGTATTCCTCAAGTTATAGTGGAAACGGATGCTAAATATGTGGTTGATGATTTAGTATCTAGTGAGATTGGAAATTCTGAATATGATAGTATTATTATCGAATGTCGTCGTTGGTTGCAAATTGAGCCAGAAGTTTCGGTTGAGTTTGTTCGCCGAAGTGCTAATATGGTTGCCCATGATCTAGCTAAAGAATCGTTTTCTTTTGATAGTCCATCGGTGTGGAGTTCTCCACCTTTTTGCGTTGTAAACTCTTTATCGTTTGATGCGTTGAATCAATAAAATCTTTATTGGTTTCAAAAAAAAAAAAAAGCTACTGAAAAATTCACATACAACAAACGTCTTCATGTTGATTATTGTACACTCGTAAAAACAGTTCATACAAGAAATATACATATTCCCATCTTTTTTCAGTTGGGAGTAATAAGAATTGCTCCTTTGACCTTTCCCACCTCTATACCAGACCAGTTCCGTATTTACATAACTACAAGATATAAATAAGGGATAATTACAAAAACACCCCTAAGGTTTGCGCTAATTACAAAAAAACCCAGAGTTCTTTGAAAATTACAAGAAACTCTTCGAAAATATTTCAAAAATACCCCCCTTAAATTTAAGACAAAACGAAACCTAAAGAGGTTTTTTGTAATTTTGAAACATCTCTGGGTTTTTTTATAATTAGCCCAAACCTTAGGGGTGTTTCTGTAATTATCCCTATAAATAATTTTAAGTAGTAAGGATTGAAGGAAAAAACTCAGCTACTGAGCCAAGGATTCGAGCCTTAGTATCTGGAAAACTCTCTGTCCCATGAATCTCCATAATTTTACCATCCGATGAAACTCCAATAGGATAACTTAGCAGATGTCCAGGCAAATTGGTTTCCAATATTTCTCTCGTGTAAAGATCCCAATTTCTTTCTGCTATTTTGTTTACCTTTTGAATGCACTCTAAACTTTCAGGGTGACAAAAACTGTTTTCCAATAAGCCGAGATGCTCGTACCATAATGCCATTCGAAAACCATGAATTTGACCCCTGGCTGGCTGCTTGCTGGACAGATGATATGGCTGGTATGCTCCCATGGCAATTTCTGAGTCTCTGGCACCATCCATTGACCTTTGATTGATATTTGCAGATCCTATTATTATGTATTTATCATCAACTGCCAAGACAGAGGTATATTGTTAGCATTTCACTATAATTCTTAACATTCAATAAATAGCGCGTGTTTCCTCAAAAAAAAAAAAAAAAATAGCGTGTGGATTTTAATTTGAGGTTCATGTGTTTATGGGATGATTACAAAAACACCCTTGAGGTTTGGACTAATTACAAAAAAACCCAGAGATGTTTTATAATTACGAAAATGAACTCGTCAAGTTTGTTTTTGTCTGCTTTTATCTCTTCTCGTATGATATGCCTTGTCATCGGAAGCGGAGCATAGACGAAGCGAGCAGAGCCCAGGAAGTAAAGGTAATATTTTTATAAATGTCGTAGGGATTTTTGAAATATTTTATGCTTATGAAGGGGAAATTTTAAAATGGAATCAAACGTCAAAGGGATTGTTTGCAATTTTCAAAAAAATCTGGTCCTTTTTTGTAATTAGCTCGAACCTCGAGGGGTGTTTCGGATTTTATTAAGGGATAATTACAAAAATGCCCCTGAGGTTTGGGCTAATTACAAAAGAACTAGAGATGTTTCAAAATTACAAAAAAACCCTCAAGTTTAATTATGCCTTAAATTTATGGGGTAATTCGTAATATTTTATAAAGATGGTTTTTTGAAATACTTTTTGCCCATCAAGGGGAAAATGTGAGGAGGAATCAAACCTTAAGGTTTTTTTTGCAATTTTCAAAAATATCCGGATTTTTTTTGTAATTAGACCCAACCTCAGGGAGGTTTTTGTAATTATCCCTTTTATTAATATATAATGCTTTGCTCCAAATCTTAATCACTTTTCGTAAATAGAACAAGTTGAGTGGTGAATTAGGCTGCAATACATATATGAGGAAAGAAATAAAGAAGTTACCAATCATCATCTTGGCATGGACATATATCATTCCCCTCCTAGATTGTTGAGCATTATGGTAATATGAATCAGGTTCTGGTTTTTGTGAAGGCTGATATTCCCCACTCTTCTTTGTCTCTCTATTACCAAGGCAAAAAAATGTCAAATAGTCCTTGGGATTGGCTGTGATCCCCTTGGCTTTAAGGGCTTGAACTATATCAGTGTACATCATTTCCATAGTCCTCCTCTGCCAATCCAATATAGCTTGCACTGATGCACTCTCTGGATACCCCTCTGGCCACATTGGAATCACTATGTAAACCTTAAATTGCTCTTGTGCTTCAATCTTACTAACAATCTTCAAAGATAGTTCCTTGGGAACTAGGTGTAACGCGCCTACGTTTTCGTCCTTGATATCGTTCGAGTACCACGAAAACGAGCTTCCTAAAAAATATTGATTCTCTATGTATATGAATTTGTCCGCACGACGAATGGCGTGAATATAAGCATCTTGAATGCTGCGGTCGATGATGTTGTCCTTGCCACTCACGAGGCCGGATCTAGCCGCTTCCTCGGGTAAATCTGGGAAACCAAACGCGGCCCCGCCATCAATGGAACGGAATACCTGAACGTTCCACGTGTCACGGTCATCCGGAAACGTAACCGGAGACGGTGGGATTATGATCGTTTGAAGTTCTTGCAATGGCAAAAGCAAGTCCTTTCCACCTTGTTTCCTCCATCTCTGCTCAAAATTGTACAGAACATCCCAAGCTGCAGGGCCTTCTACCTTGCAATGGATGTCGTGCCAAGGCTCCCTCGGACCGCCTTTTTGTATGGTCGCACCGCTACAATTTGCTTGGTGAAAATCGTCGTGGTGGACCGTGTCTAGAGTCCGAAAAAGTGAATGAAACTGAGTGTCGTACCGGCCATCACAAAGATCAATTCCACCTACGAAGCTCACAATCCTCCTCCTCTTTTCGTCCCCGTTAGGCATTTCACTATCCACCGCGACAATTTTCTGGTGATGAGTGAACATTGTATCAATTTCTATGTCCTGAACTATGCTGCGCCCGTCATCAGGATTACGAGCACACAAAACACAATGCACGTTAGTACCGCGGAAATAACTCCCGGTATCTTCGTCATGAGTGGCCATTAGTCCATTCTTTTTCAAGAACTTGCCAGAAGTTCGATCGTCCCAAACAAGCATTAGCACCCTCACTCCTTCGTCCGCCTTTTTCTTAAGTAGCTCACCAAGAGTCGTGTCTCCACCGGGCTTCAGTCTCCTCAGGTCCCGTACTAGCGTGATCAATGTGTACACTGACCAACCGGTTATGTAAATCAAATGCTTTGCATTAGAAATAGCATCGAAAATGTCTTCCCAACACCTATGTGGCTCGTAGTACTTTCCGCCACAAAGGGCAATCTCGGGAACGAAATTATCCGGAACATGAGCGTCTTGGTAGAGTGTAACCTTACATCCTTTCCTTTGTGGGAAGAATGTGAAGGGGACACCGGGGAAGTTGGGACTTTTTAGGCCGCGTGACCAACAACGTTCGCGTGTAACATCGTAGAATTGTAGTTTGACGTGTATTTTGGAGTGGCCGTGTATCGGTTTATGGATTTCGTTGAGGATTTCGAGCCATGTATTCACTTCCTTGCCATCAATAAGTTCTTGAACAGGTATAGAAGCACTTCCTATTAGCTCTGTCCCAATGAGATTGTCCAATTTGATGGTGAACACAACATTAGAAGCCGTGTGAGCACAATATATGTGGAATGATTCGTGCCAACGAGGATTTGAATGTTGGCGTTGTAGTAATCTAGTTCGGCCAACCCTTGTTTTGTCTAAGTCTATTGTTGCGTATAGCTTTGAAGAAGTGTAATTCTTGAAACCTGCAGCTTCTTCAATGCCTTCTACCACCTAAATTTGCAACCAGTATTTGTCAGTTTATACTATAATTCAGAAGAGATGCATCAAAAAGATAAAAGTAAGTACATACTCAAAATTGCATAACTAGCTAAATATTATGACACGACACATATAAATTATAGGTGGACAAAATCTTGAAGTATGACTGAAGCTAGAAATTAAAAAAAAATTAAAATAAAGAAAAAGGGATAAGATAGCAGCAACATAGTTATTCTCATTTATAGATAAGAAAATAAGCAAATTGTAGGAAAATAGTAGTATTTCTTCTAGTACAATTTATATGAATCGAAAACCAAATCGGTAAAATTTTCAAACAAAATAAAACTTAGCTCGAATCGTGTGTTCAACACACTATCCTTAAAACAGATTCGTCCCCTATTCTGGACGTCTGTTTCCCAGGATAAGACGAGAAAACCGGATTACCTATTCCGGCGAACTGAAAATTATGCCTGAAATTATCACCAAATCTTAAATTATAAGAACTTTAGGAGAGAGATGAAAATTTTGTGTTTGATTTGTTGTGTATTTTCAAATGAAAATAACCCATATTTATAGAAATAAATATAACCCTTCACAACCAAAAACTTGACATTTACTATTGCTAAGGTCATTAAAACTTTTGCCCTTTACTATTGATAAAGTTAAATTTAAAATAATAATTTTCTTCAAAGAATTTCCAACAATCCCCCACATGAAGAAAATTACGAAAATACAAAGTTTTGGTGATAAAATCCAACAGTTGAATCTTGCATAGGATAGGTAGGTGTTACCCTTTGAACCTTCCCTTGTGAAAGCATATTTACTTTACTAGCTGATCAGTAGACGCGATGTCCTTGAACTGTTCTGCCTTTTGTGTAAACGATGATATACCTCACACAAGATTCTTCCTAACATATTTTAGTTCTCATAGTTATGTTCATTCATGGCCCTGAACATACGCCTGGTTCTGCAAGAGGTTCTAAGAATTGAGCCTCATACAATTCTCTTCGAAGCGGCCCCACTTCTCTCTCACATAGATGATTCTCATTTAAGATAGCCCGTACTACCTTGCTCGACTTACCGACACACAAGAATCATTAAAAGCCAAATTGCTTATCCTCTTCTCCACGGGCATCACTGTTAAGGAATGGACAAGGGATAACTCCCCCACAGTGATCACAGAGTCTTTTTACAACTAGGTTGTCCCTTTGAACCTAGATCTTGGGATCTCCAGTCAACTAGGTTGGGTTTCCATTGTATCAACTCAATTTTCTAGAGGCTTAAGTCTCATTCCTCTTAATGATTTCACAACTAACTCTCGATTCAACCCTTTGGTTAACGGATCCGCTAAATTATCCTGTGACTTCACGTAGCCAATAGAGATAACACCAGTTGAGAGTAGTTGTCCGATGGTATCATGTTCACGACGTATGTGTCTAGACTTACTATTGTACATATTGCTCGCCACCCCAATTCCGATTGACCGATCACAATATATACAGATTCTTTGCACAGTTTAGGCCATTTTGGAATATCTTCTAAGAAATTTCGAAGCCATTCAGCTTCTTCACCACACTTGTCTAGAGCAATAAACTCAACTCCATTGTAGACCTTGCTATAACTGTCTGCTTAGAAGATTTCCATGATATTGTTGCACCTCCTAAAGTGAATACAAATCCACATGTAGACTTAGAATCTTTAATATCAGATATCCAATTAGCATCGCTATATCCTTCAATAACAGCAGGATATCTTGTATAGTGCAGCCCAAAATCACGAGTATGTCTTAAATACCGTAGTATTCTCACTATCCCTTTCCAGTGGTCATTCCTTGGATTACTCGTGTATCTGCTCAATTTACTCACTGCATAGGCAATGTCTGGTCTTGTACAACTCATTAAGTACATTAAACTTCCTATGACTCGTGAATATTCAACTTGAGACACAACTTCACCTCTATTCTTCAATAGATGTTTGCTTGTGTCTATTGGAGTTCTAGCTAATGACGTGTCATCCTTACTAAATTTCCCTAGAATCTTATCCACATAATGTGACTGATCAAGTGTCAGTCCATTTGAAGTTCTAGAAATCTTTATTCCGAGAATCACATCAGCTAAACCCATATCTTTCATGTCAAACCTCGAGTTCAACATATCTTTTGTGGATTTAATTATATTAGCATGTCATCTACATAAAGACATAAAATGACATAATCATTTCCAATCTCTTTAACATAGACACATTTATCACATTCATTTATTTTAAATCCACTTCTTTAGTAGTTTTCGTTGAGCTATACACGTACAATGAATCTGCAAGGTCATTCATGACATAATTTCTACACAAGAAATTAGCATGTATCCAAGCATCCAAAACATTAAATGCTTGTGCCTCAGTCTTATCCTCACTAAGCTGTGGATGATCTTTCTTCAAGAACTGTGTCAAGTTCAATGTGGTCAAGTAGAAAAATATTTTCTGTTGCCACTGCTTAAAATTCAAGCCATTAAACTTCTCCGATTTTTCACCATGATTAACCGGCACATTAAGCGTGAGGTTGGCTACAAAAGTCGGTATTGGCACAACAGGGTTAGACCCATCATTGTTTGCTATAAAAGCCAATGCTTGCACAATGGGGTTAGACCCACCACTATTTGATTCAGATGTCATTTCTGAAACAAATAATACAAGAAGTTTAGTACTTCAATCAATCGGAACAAAACCGATAAGAACAAATTTATTAAAAATTGTTCAAGTTTTTATTATAAGGCCTTTGCAATTTTCTTGCACTCCGAATTTGCACAGGTATTAATCTATTAGTCCAAAGATTAGTCCAATCAGTCCAAAGATTAGTCCAATCAGTCCAAACAATCCAAAGTATAGTCCAATCATTCTAAAGATTAGTCCAAAATATAGTCCAATCAATTCAAATTGCAATTTTCCTCCCAAAATAGCAGCGGTATTAATAATATATTTGAACTAAACAACTAATCTGGAAGTTTAATTAACAAAACTGAAGTACAGTACGTAATCCAAATATTTGATGCACCAACAATTATTTGCAGTCATCCAAATCGTTCGGGTTTTTTTTTATCGCCAACTTCAATCATCAAGGAAAATTATAATTTAACATCCAATTACCAATACCTTATAAAGCATTAAAATATATAAAATGTAAAACTTGAATGCACTAAACAAAGTGCTTGAATTTAAAACAATCCCCACCACATATGACACTTTGAAATCAAGAATCTAGAAAGCCTTATTATGTATTTTTTAATAATCCAACTTTTATGAAGATTAACCCAAAAACATCTTCATAGAATTAACAGAAAGTTGCAATCTTTGCAGAAAATTCAAAATATTGCCGACTGTACTAGATTTTATTTCTTCTCAAGAATATGTTTTAAGTTTGTAGGAAAATAGTAGTATTTCTTCTAGTACAATTTATATGAATCGAAAACAAATCGGTAAAATTTTCAAACAAAATAAAACTTAGCTCGAATCGTGTGTTCAACACACTATCCTTAAAACAGATTCGTCCCCTATTCTGGACGTCTGTTTCTCAGGATAAGACGAGAAAACCGGATTACCTATTCCGGCGAACTGAAAATTATGCCTGAAATTATCACCAAATCTTAAATTATAAGAACTTTAGGAGAGAGATGAAAATTTTGTGTTTGATTTGTTGTGTATTTTCAAATGAAAATAACCCATATTTATAGAAATAAATATAACCCTTCACAACCAAAAACTTGACCTTTACTATTGCTAAGGTCATTAAAACTTTTGCCCTTTACTATTGATAAAGTTAAATTTAAAATAATAATTTTCTTCAAAGAATTTCCAACACAAATTGTCACTTAGGCATAAAGTAAATTGTACCAATTCCATATATAATATATTGATCATGAACTAATTGGCAATTGAAAAATAGTTGGTAACAAACAACAAATATTCAATGAGCAACTCACCTGGTAAGGATACAAATAGTAAGGATACACTTGGATAAAGTACTATTCAGAAATTGTTAAAGGAAGATAGAAGTAGCTATATTTTGGTTTTCATTTTTGCACAAGTTCGGTATGGTTTCGGTTTTTGGTTTCAGTCTACCGAACCGTACGGAATACCGTATTATTAATCTCATGTATTTTTTTTTATTTTATATTTTTATATGTATTATTAATTTTTCTATATTATTATGTATTATTTATCTATTAAAATTAAAAAATAACAAATAAATAATATATTTATGCTTGTAATATTTAATTTTCTATTGTTTTATTTTATGTTTTAAAATTTCTGGTTTATTTCAATTAGGTATTCGGTACGCCATTTCGGCGTACCGAGTTTTCGGTTCGATTTTACCTAATGAAGTATACCTAGCCCATTTGTTAACATTTAAGTGAATATGTGAGTATCTTTAATTTTATTAGTATTTTATTATCACATATATTATATTGGATGTTTCATTTTGTCTACAGTTTTATTTTTAGAATCTTTGTTATAACACTATTGTAAAAAATATGAATATATATTGAATTTTATGGGCACCATCTACAAAGTTCGCCGTAGGTCTCAGAATCTCATGTCCGAAATTAGTTTTTGTTCGTGCCATGAATTTCAATTAAAAGAGCTTTCAAGTTGCAAAATTTAGAATTATAGATTTCATTACTTTCAGTATTAATTTGGTGGATTTGCAAGTTCACAATGATGATGAAGAAAATAGTTCAAATCAAGTTATATATCAATGTAATTATTTGAAAATTTTAAAACAATTAGCCAAACAAATTGCTATATATAATGAAATTAAAGTCTTTTAATTTACTCCCAAATTCTCAATCTAAGTACTGGCAATAAACAAAGGGAAGGATGGCTCCAATTAGAGGAAATTACCTTATGGAAAATATTTCCAAGAACACCGTGGTGGAGCTTATCAATCTCATATATAGTTGCATGAAGATCTCCATGGAG
The DNA here is from genome assembly GCA_016081115.2 of Rehmannia glutinosa. Taxonomy (NCBI): domain Eukaryota; kingdom Viridiplantae; phylum Streptophyta; class Magnoliopsida; order Lamiales; family Orobanchaceae; genus Rehmannia; species Rehmannia glutinosa. The sequence continues at coordinate 35,952,966 of CM071929.1, read as the reverse complement.
TAACATCTGTGCCATCTCCTCTTGCCAGGCCAATCAAATTAAATAGGGATGTGATAAATCTCAAAGATACTGAAAGAATCGGATTCAAACCTGATCAACAGACTTTTCAAAATGACAATTGATACACTTGAGCTACAAATGGTTAGTCGTAATTGCAATTTATATACTCAAGGAGGAGGAGAATGCATGCACAGTCGATGTATTCATCTCTTAATGTGTGTGTATATATATAAAGGTGTTGTGTTTAGTACTTTTCGTATGGCGGGAGAAGAGTATATATAACACCAATAAGAGGGTTTTCTATTAGTTACAATAATATTACAATAGGAGGTTAGGTTTGATTAAATGATAGTTGAAAGTTGAAACATTAGCAGCCCTTGGTCCACAGTTTATTCTAATGCATGTGGGGTTGGAGTACGTAAATGTAACACATTTGTAATTTCGTGCAGCAATTAAAAATCTCAACTTGGACTGCCTTTTGTTGACAAACCAACGCTTGGTACTTCTATTTTTTTTTTGAGAATGAACGCTTGGTACTTCTTGTTTATAGGTAACTCCTCTAAATTTTTTTATTATTTTATTTTTATTTACTTATTACACTACAAGAAATTAATTTCCAGCTTACTGACATGATTTACCGACATAAATGATTTTGTCACTAAATTTTATAGTTACATGTACTAGCTAGAAGACCACTGAATAAAAAAATTATTTTTTCCCAAATTATAAGGTCAAATTACCGACAGATTACCGATAATTTTTAAATTTACCGACATAAATATAGTTGGTATTTACCAACAATTTTAGATTTTGTTGTTGAATATTTATCTACAATGATTTTACCTATCCACAATGATTTTACCTACACTTTACAGTTATTTTAATACTTAGCTACAGTTTTTTCTGTAGGTAAACTGGTTTTTTCTTGTAATTTCTTGTAATGAATTATAACGTTTTTAACTCTAATTCATGTTAAAATTCAAATTCATCAGGTCTAATAGGTTAAAAATTTCCCTCAAAAAAAAAAGATTAAAAGATTCATTGCAAACATTAAAAACAAATTTAGCATGTTTTACAGTTCAATAAACATTGAACTTGAGTCCATTTAGATTCAATAAGCTAGGAGACAAAAAGAACGTCATATGTGGAGCAACTCGACTCGACTTATGATACGTCTACAAAATTTGTTCTAATCCTACTAGCTAACTAAACTAAATCTAAACCAAAACTTAAATATAAATACGTTAATTTGACTTGATCATGGGTATTATGTCATTTGAATAGTTAAATTAGCCATCGACAATCCCCAACAAACACATGTAATTTTCCGTGCATTTTGGCTGGACCGCATATTAACCTCATAAACAATTGGCCACAGTCAATAATTAAATTGCAACTTTTTTTTAAAATATTTTTTGTTTGTCGTAAAAATCACCTAATTGTATGTAACTCATAAAAGAAAGTCTTGCGGATGCTCTGTGTTACTGTGTACGTAATTTATCTCTCTAGACATATTTCACGTATTGAACTAAAAACGATTCAGGCATATTCTGTCGACTGTCGAAATATAGCTTCAAGTGAAAGAGACAACGTTTTCCTCCGTTCTGCAAATAAAATTTTCATCTGGTTTCAGCGTGTTTTTTTCCTAATATTTTGCAACGAATAAGTTATCGGCAAAATGTGGAAAAGAGGCAATTTTAATTTGCCCCCAAACTATACGAGTTTTTCGACTTTATCTACTTAACTTTGAATTGTGCTATTTTACATCTGAACTTCGCAAATTGTTCCAGTTAGCCTGAAATTTCCAATTTTACCCCTTAACCTCTATGGTTATTCTATTTTTTGATATCTGAAAATGGTATCATAGCCTAGGTTCATTGATGAAATTTATTATTATTTAATACTATTTATATATTGACTAAAGATAATGAGATTTTGAGAGAAAGTTGGTCCAGATAATTGTTCGAGATTTAATAGTTAAAGACAATCCACTAATAATTAGGGGTAAAATGGGAAGTTATAGGCTAGGTGTAACAATTTTCAAAGTTCAATGAAAAATAACAATTCAATTGAATTAAGTGAACGGCGTAAAAGACGCGTAACATAGTATGGTGGGCAAATTACAATTATCTCATGTGAAAAATAATGAAACTCCAATCCCCCAATTCAAAATAAACGAAGATGTCAATGTACTTCATAATGAGCGGTTAAAAATGATTTACAAAGACTTAAAAATGAGACAAAGGATTTGATAATCAACTTAAGATCAATTATTAAATTAAGTTTCTTAGAAATTAACTCATTGTAATGGAGGAATTTATTGCGTAATAATTTAACTAGTTTCTTATTCAGGTTTTGTAGATAAATTAAAGCGACAAGTTTCATAGATTAGATAATTAGCTAGCTAGATTAAAAATATATCCAATTTGATCTTACATTCAAAGTACAAGAATATTAAAAAAAAAAGTGGCACGATCGAGCCATTATTTTTCAGAAAAATTGGTCATGGTGCACCATTTTTTCAGAAAAAATTGCCCATCGTGCCTACCCGAATATGGTGAAAAAATGTACGAACTTGAAACCAAAAAACCCAAAATTTGTAACACCATTTCGAACGCAACCTATAAAACCTTCAATCGATCAAAATTGGCACATTTTCGCATTTAATGCTAAAATTTAAACTAGCACGATAGTGAAAATAAAAAAAAATAAAAAAATATATCTGGAACATTAGGGAAGAAGAAAAATTTTCTGGAAGAAAGAAAATAGGGTGTATTTAGAAATTTTTACGATAGTACGGCATAATAATTATTTTAAATCATTATAATTTTATAAAAATAGAGACGAGAGTTATATTTATAAGAAAATGAAGTGCAAATAGCGTTTTCTTTTGTCTTTTCATGGAGAATGGAGAATATAAATCAAGTTTTAATAACTGCGTGGCAATTTCATTATTACCCACACATTGGGACATTTTCCCAATTTCTCCTTTCTTCTTCGACAATTACAAAACAGCAATCTGCAGAGACGAGAGCATCGCCACTCTCCCGTCATCCAGGCGACCTTTCTTCAGGTGACCCATTTGTTAGTCCAACACATGTGGTAATCAAAGTCAAAAATTGGGGGCAACAAATTGTTAGGCACCGAATTGTTTGAAGGAAAGAAAAGGTGGCAAATTTGGATACAAACTCTTGCTTGGCATTTGTCATTTTGCTAATCCATTTTGCCTATAAATAGGCAACATCCGGAGATGAACAAACACACCAACAAGAAGAATCTAGCAATTGCTAAGAAAATAGAGAAAAATAGAGAGAGAGATTTCTATAAGTGTGTGTTTTGAGTGAAGAAAAGGGAGGAAAAATTAGTAGTAATTTTTCATTCTCACCCAAAATAAAGATTCCTATTTTCTCGGGTATTCCAAGTTGAGTAACTTGAGATATTTTGTGTATCCCCTATTTTTAGGGAGAAATATTGTAAACTCTACTATACATTTAGTGGAGGATTTATCCGGACTACTACGGTCTCGTGGTTTTTCCCAATTTGGGTTTCCACGTAAAAATTCTTGTGTCATATTTTTTATCGTCTTGCACTATTATTCTTGGTTTGGTTCCCATTGTTAATCCAAATAAGTGGGAAAAGATTTTACTATTTCCATTTGCGTGTGTCATTTATTTTGGCACTCTTTCCCAACAAGTGGTATCGAGCCACGTTGTTGCGGATTAAAAAATGGAGAATCGACGCCATTGGTGGGATGTTCAAACTCAACGGATCCAACTACAATATTTGGAAGCCGAGTATGTTGGATCTTCTCTCTGCAAGGATCTTTATTTGCCCTTGAAAGGTGATACTTTGCCAAACCAAAAGATACAAGTGATGACGAGTGGAAAATCCTACACGAAAAACCGTAGGATATATCCTAAGGCGTTTCCTTGAGCATAGCATTTTCCATCATTTTGCTAATGAGGAAAAGGTCGATGTTCTGGAAAAATATTGAAACTATGTTTGAGAGGAAAAATGCCTTTGAACAAAGCTTCTATTATCGTAAAAATTGTTCGACTTCGGATATACGGAAGGTGCAAACATGACGGAGCACCTAAATGCGATCGTGGTCCGATAAATCAATCTACCACTATGAAAATATCCTCTTGATGATGAAGTGATTGCTTTATTCATCGCCACCTTCGTTACACCGGTTGGGACACGCTTGTGGTGTCAGTCAGTAACTCAGCCCCGAATGGTGAACTGACTATGCAGATGGTCAAAGATTGTCTTCTTAATGAAGAGTCCAGAAGAAAGGAGTTAGAATATTCTTCTGAGTCAAAAGCCTTAGTAGCTGAAAATGACAAACGGGGAAGGAGCAAGTTTAGAGGTTCTCAAAATAAAAGAGACAAATCCAGGGGGAGGTCCAAATCCAAAAAGGACTTCAAATGTCATTATTGTGGTGGTCCAAATCACTATGAGAGAGATTGTAGAAAGAAGAAAAGAGATCAAAAGAATGGAAATAATGAAAACAAGATCGATGACAAAGACACTACTGCCGCCGCAGTTGATGGTGATGTTGTCATCATTTGTGATGATGCTTGTATCAGTTCTGCATGCCAGCAGACGGACTGGATTATTGATTCAGGAGCTTCATATCATATCACACCTCATCGTGATATGTTCACATCATACACCGGTGGTAGCTTTGGCAAAGTCAGAATGGCCAACCATGGTGTGACGGAGGTCGTTGGCATAGGTAACATCATATTGAACACTGATATAGGAAGCAGACTCGTGCTCAATGATGTCAGACATATTCCTGACATTCGGCTCAATATTATTTCCACCGGCAAGCTTGACAATGTCAAGCTATGACAATCACTTTGGTGAAGGAAAATGGAAGCTCACCAAAGGCTCTCTCATCATTGTCGCTAAGGAGACGTATGCATTCTCTGACCGATGCAAGCCGATTATCCAATGGAGAGGTAAATGCAATTGATAAAAGTTCCTCCATTGAGCTATGGCATAAAAGGCTCCTGGACATCTAAGTCGAAGGGCTTGGAAGTTCGACCGAGAAAGAAACTTCTCCCGAGAGGTAACCGTATGCCCCTACAAACTTGTGTTGATTGTTTAATTGGAAAACAACACGAGTTGCTTTCAAGAGTTTTTCACCTTCAAGAAAATCTCATCCACTAGATCCGTGCATACTTGATTTATGCTACATGAAAGATAGAAGTCTTGGTGGTGCAATATATTTTGTAACATTTATTGATGATTTCTCTAGAAAAGTCGGTGTTTTGCTTTGAAATCTAAAGATCAAGTTCGGGCATCTTTAAGAATTTTCAAGCAAGTGTTGAAAGAGAAAGGAAAGAAGGTAGGCGAGTTCGTCTTGACAATGGTGGTGAATACCAGGGTCCATTTGAGCAACATTGCGGGGATCATGGAATCGAGGCTTGAGAAGAGTGTTCCAAAACTCCTCAACATAATGGTGTAGCGAGAAAGAATGAACAGGACAATTTGTGAACGAGTCAAATGTATGTTATCACATTCCAATCGCCCAAATCCTTTTGGGGTGAAGCAATGAGGATCAGCTTGATCTAATCAACCTTTCTCCATCGCTCCTCCGGGTGGCGACATTCCGATAGAGTTTGGGTCGAAAAGATATTTCCTACAAACATTTGAGAGTGTTTGGTCACAGGGCGTTCGTGCATATTCCAAAAGATGAACGATCCAAGCTTGATGACAAGACCAAGTCATGCATCTTCTTGGGCTATGGACATGAAGAATTTGGCTACAGTTATGGGACCCGGTCGAAGAAAGTTATCGAAGCGGGATGTTGTATTCCTTGAGGATCAAACGATTGAAGATGCCAAACAGTTTGAGAAATCAATCAAACCAATATGTTCCCGATGACGTAGATCCAGCTTTCTTCTCCTAGAAATCGAATCATGGGGGAAGTGTGCAAGATCAACACCATGATACAACCGTGATGTCCCTCCGCCCACCACCGAAGATGCGGCTAGGCGTCCACCGGACAAAGACAACCTTCTACCGGATATAGCCCACATGAGTATGTAATGCTCACGGAGGAAACCACAAAGTTTTGAAGAAGCCATATCACATGATCGAAGGATATGTGGATGGAGGCCATGAAAGAAGAGATGAACTCTTTGCGGAAAATCACACCTATGGCCTGGTGAAGCTACCAAAGGTAAACGTACTCTGAAAAATAAATGGGTGTACGGGTTGAAGATCAAGAGCAAAGCTTGCAACCAAGAGTATAAAGCTAGCCGGGTTGTGAAGGGTTTGATCGAGAAGAAGGGTGTTGATTTCAAGAAATTTTCTCACCATGGTGAAGATGTCCTCAATCGAGTTGTTCTTGGGATAGCCGCCACTGGACCTGGAGATCGAACAACTTGATGTGAAGACGCATTTCTTCATGGAGATTTGAATGAAGAAATCTATATGGAGCAACCTAAAGGGTTCAAAGTCAAAGGTAAGGAGAACTTGGTATGCGAGGTTGAAGAAGAGCTTGTACGGCTTAAAACAAGCTCCAAGACAATGGTACAAGAAGTTTGACTCCTTCATGACCACCATGACTACAACAGACCGATTCCGATCACCGTGTATTCTTTAAGAAATTCATGATAATGATTTTATCATACTATTATTGTATGTGGATGACATGCTAATTGTAGGTCATGATGCCAAAGAAGATTGAGAAGTCAAGAAAGAACTTGGCAAGTCTTTTTGCGATGAAAGACTTAGACCGCTAAGCAAATCCTTGGGATGAAAATCTCAAGAGACAGACAAGCGAAGCTCTGGTTATCTCAAGAAAAGTACATCGAGAAAGTTCTTGAGAGATTCAACATGAGCAAGTCAAAACTACCAAGATCTACTCACTTGCGGGCCACTTCAAGCTCAAATAGCAGTATTGTCCCACGAGTGAAAGATAAAGTAGAAATGCAAAAGGTACCATATCTTCACTGCGGTTAGCGCTTGATGTATGCTATGGTATGTACTAGACCGATATTGCTCATGCGATTGGTGTTGTTAGCCGTTTTCTCTCTAATCCAGGGAAAGATCATCTGCGGTGAAATGGATATTTCGGTACTTGAGAGGTACATCTAAATATTGTCTAAAATTTGGTGATGACCAAACTGTATCTTGAGCGGATTCACGATGATCGATATGGTACGGGTGATGTTGATTCCGGGGAAGTCCACATCCTGGATACTGATGAGATTTGCGGGGGGAGCTATCTCTTGCAATCGAAACTTCAAAAATGCGTGGCGTTATCCACAACCGCCGAGTACATAGCTGTGATGAAGCTTGCAGGAGATGTTGTGGTTGAAGAAGTTTCTCGGGAACTAGACTTGGCTTGAGCGGGAAAAGTACACACTCTCTTCGTGATGTCGATCAGTGCAATCCACTTGAGTAAGAACTCATCATTCCACTCAAGATCGAAACACATTGATGTGAGGTACCATTGGATTCGAGATGTGCTTGATGAAAAGTTGATGCAACTTGATAAAGTTCACACCGATGAAAATGGCGCGGATATGCTGACGAAGTCTTTACCAAGAGATAAGTTTAAAGTTTGTAGAAGCAAAGCAGGTTTGTTTGATTTCCCACATGAGGTGGAGGGGGAGAATTGTTAGTCCAACACATGTGGTAATCAAAGTCAAAAATTGGGGGCAACAAATTGTTAGGCACCGAATTGTTTGAAGGAAAGAAAAGGTGGCAAATTTGGATACAAACTCTTGCTTGGCATTTGTCATTTTGCTAATCCATTTTGCCTATAAATAGGCAACATCCGGGAGATGAACAAACACACCAACAAGAAGCAATCTAGCAATTGCTAAGAAAATAGAGAAAATAGAGAGTAGAGGGATTTCTATAAGTGTGTGTTTTGAGTGAAGAAAAGGGAGGAAAAATTAGTAGTAATTTTTCATTCTCACCCAAAATAGCATTCCTATTTTCTCGGGTATTCCAAGTTGAGTAACTTGAGATATTTTGTGTATCCCCTATTTTTAGGGAGAAATATTGTAAGCTACTATACATTTTTAGTGGAGGATTTATCCGACTACTGGTCTCGTGGTTTTTCCCAATTTGGGTTTCCACGTAAAAATTCTTGTGTCATATTTTTTATCGTCTTGCACTATTATTCTTGGTTTGGTTCCCATTGTTAATCCAAATGGGAAAAGATTTTACTATTTCCATTTGTCTTGCCATTTATTTTGGCACTCTTTCCCAACAAGATTAACGTCAAACAATAATCTCAGATCGAAGTATTCGTTTCTTCTTGAATCACAGTTTTGTTTCACTAAATTTAGAGCTTCTATTGTCTGCACTTCCTTACATCGTTAAGTTATTTTAGTTACATAATTTACATTATGTGTCTTGTTCTAGAGCCTAGAGGTTTAAAGTGTAAACTGGGCTTAGTACTGTCGTCATATTTCATGCTGCGATATAGTGATTTTTCTTTGTTTTTTTCTTTTTTCTTCTTGTGTTGGGGTGGGTGGGGAGGGGGTGGGTAGAAATGTGATTAGACCACATAGGGTTCATATGCCCACTTTTATTTTGTCAATTGTTTGGTTGAGTTTGAATGAAAAAAGTTCATTGCAAGGAACTTATTACTGTTCTTGGTGTAAATGTGAAGCTGGCGAATTGTGTTTGCAGGTGCCATTTTCTCTCACCGCAGTAAGTTGCAGACTTCATTAATTGGAGGAACATGAGTTTTACTGGCCCATCTGTTGCCGCTTCTGGTTGGTGTTGGCTTATTCTTTGGCACGAGGAGAAACTTGAGAATTAATATATATTCTACTTTCTTGAAAAGAAAATGCATTTGATCTGTTGTCCTCATCTCATCGGTGGTGTCAATCTCAACTTAATCAAAATTTATATTTCTTACGAAAACCTCTTGCTCTTCAGCTTCCTTTATTGGTGATTATAGACAATATGCTACGCCTTGATCTTTAAAATTTCATTATGTCTTTTGTAAAGGATGGGATGGCTTTATTAAGTTTATTTATTCTGTATCTTTTGTATTCGGTTACTGTTCTCCCAATCTATCAAACTAAAAGTTACTTCTATGCAGCTAGAAGGACACTTGACTTTGGACGAACATACGTGGTCAGGCCTAAAGGTAAACACCAAGCTACCATTGTATGGCTGCATGGCCTTGGGGACAACGGCAATAGGTAATCTATGGCTGCTTCCCTCAGTTGAGAACTAACTTTTATTGTTATTGTCCTTAACTTATATAAATGGTTTTTTTTAAAAGGTTACATTAAACCAGCCTCTGTTCTGTTCACTTCTTCACGAAAGAAGATAGGATATGTTTAATGCCTATTTTGGCTAACAATTATCATGAGCCAGAATATTTATACATCTTTGATAATTTAACTCCGACCAGACAAGGATTCTTCAATATGGCAGAAAGAGATATTTTAATGGTCAATATATTTTTCCATGATCTCCTTTGTTATTCTTATGATATGAAGTTCTGGATGAACTTTTAGAAGGGTTTTCTACTGGCTTTTAGGTTGGTGGGAAAAAATGGCTTTTAGTGAAGGAACGACTGCAAGGATAAGTTTTAGCAATTTGTTCTGCTGAATCTTTCCTTAATTCTTTGTATTTGTTACTGTTAGTAACCATGCACACTTTTCCCCCTTTGGCATCACTTTTTCAGGGCTCGTTTAATCATCTAGCATGCCCCTTTTGCTTAGGAAAGTGAGGAAATAATATAAAATGATTGGTAATAGTCCTTTGCTGTTAACAGGCTGAGTTTATTTTAGGTACAATATAGCTTATAAGCACACGTGTTTGTCATTGATAATCATTATACATGCGTTCTTTTTATGAGGAGATTATTACATTACAGTTAGAGTTTGAATGCCTGCTTTGCCGAAATTGCTGTTAGACTCGACAATGGCTGCAGCTTATCTAAAGTTCAACTACATTATATCAATCTTCCTTTGGTCTAAAATCCATATACATTTATGGAACACCTTATGGAGTGATCACCATCAGTGGAGGATGGTTATTATTTGTTATCACTATACATGAAACATTTGTTTAGTTATTTTTGTAAACATAAGGCAGTTAATGTGTTTATCTTGATTGTGTAATCAATGACTATATATGGACATGCTGGCCTGCTGGGCTGTGTATTTCCTGGGTTGATAAGAGAGTTGCATTTTCAGTGAAATCCTAGATGACATGTGTGAAAATTCTTGGATGATGAATTCATCTATTTAGAGTGAATTCAATGAATGGAGGTATATCCAACTTTACTTTTTCCCAAACAAAAATGCGTGATGAACTAGTTGTCGGAGAACTGAGTTCTCTAATCTAACCATATGTTTATAAATGTTGTTTTAAAGTGTTAATGGAAGACATTGCTTTTCTATTTGATTCTAAAGTAAGTGCTTTTATTGGAAGGTTTCACTCAATCTTAAGATAGCAAGAAACTCCGACCTCCTTCAAATTTGATGGGAAATTCTTTGGAAGCTTTATGAGTCCTTAATAGTGCATCACATGGAGTATTCTATTATGTGCTTTTACTAAATGGATGTTCTGATATAGATTTTTTACATTCTTGGCCTTTTATTGCTTTGTGTAACATGAAAGTACTTTCAATCCAGTAGATCTGCGACCACTTTTTAGTTCTCTCATTTAATCCTCTTTGGTTTCATGTCTTCTTGCAGCTGGTCCAGTCTCTTGGAAACCCTTCCTCTTCCAAATGTAAGGATAATATGTGGTTTATATACCGATCAAAAAAAAAAAATATGTGGTTTACATGTCAAAATTCTTTAGATTTTCCTGTGTAATCAAACATTTAGATATAGCAGTTTGGAATTTGTGATTAGCAACAATCATTGAATAATATTTTTTTTTCCTAATTGAATTTACTTAAATATGCATGCAGATAAAGTGGATCTGCCCAACTGCTCCTCAACGACCAATTACTTTATTTGGGGGCTTTCCTTCAACTGCTTGTAAGTTTGTTTGTACGTCAATTCATAGTACCAATTTTGTTGATACAACAACAACAACAAACTAAGCCTTAATCCCACTACGTGGGGTCGGCTATACGGATCATATCGCGCCATCGTTTACGGTCATAAGCCATATTTTCGTTTATTTCTAGGTATAACATGTCATGTTTAATAGCTTCTTTCCAAGTCTTTTTAGGCCTACCTCTTCCTCTTTTGATTTGTGTGAGTGATTCTCTACCTTCTAAACGTCGCACAGGTGCATCTAAAGGTCTCCTATAAACATGTCCAAACCATCTTAATCGTGTTTCTCTAATTTTCTCGTCTATTGGTGCTACTCCCACTTTGTTTCTAATGTGTTCATTTCTTATTCTATCTAATCTAGTGTGTCCGCACATCCATCTTAGCATTCTCATCTCTGCTACCCTCATTTTTTGTTCGTGTTCATATTTAGTCGCCCAACATTCTGCTTGACAAATCTCAAAGAAATTATCAAATGAACTGAAATATCTTTCATTATGTAAATGTGCTGAATGAATTACATCTACAAGACTTGTGTGTCTTTATAGAGTGAGCTGATCATTCTAGAAGGAGGTAGTTAGAGTAACAGAAATGTAACAGACTTGTGTAACTGAATAACTAACTATAGCAACTACTTAAACTGACTCTACTGTGGATCCCTTATCATCCCCCCTCAAGCGGAGCCGAGTGAGACGAAGGGGCAGCTTGGCACGAAGGAAGAAAAACTTGGAGGAAGGCAGAGGCTTTGTAAACAAATCAGCAACCTGTTCATTAGTGGGAATATGGAGAACCTGCAATTTCTTGGCAACAACCTGTTCACGGACAAAATGGAAGTCTAGATCAATATGCTTGGTGCGACTGTGAAATACGGGATTACTGGCAAGAGCTAAGGCAGACTGATTATCACACCAAAGACGAGGACAACAATAAGGGATGGAGAGATCATGTAACAGAAAAGATAACCACTTGATTTCAGAAGCAGTAGTGGCAAGGGCGCGATATTCGGCTTCGGTCGAGGATCGAGACACGGTATGTTGCTTCTTGGAACACCAACTAATAAGATTATTACCCAAAAAAATGGAATAACCTGTAATAGAACGTCTATCCGAAAGATCAGAGGCCCAGTCAGAGTCCGAAAAGGCCCGGAGAGTAAGAGGACCAGCAGAGAAAACAAGACCAAGAGTAAGGGTGCCTTGCACATATCGAAGAATACGTTTCAGAGCAGCAAAATCAGCCTGGGACGGAGAGTGCATGTGTTGACAAATAGCATTAACAGAATGTTGTAAGTCCGGACGAGTAACCGTTAGATATTGCAGGGCCCCAACAAGACTTCGAAAATGAGTAGGATTAGCATAAGGAAGATCGGAGGCAGGGGCCTTGGCACAAGTAGAAGAAGGAGTGGCAATAGATTTGCAGGTCTCCATACCTGCTTTGAGCAGAAGATCACGAGCATATTTAGACTGATGCAAAGTCATAGAATTTACCCCATACTCAACTTCAATACCCAAGAAATAATGAAGTCTCCCCAAATCCTTGATGGCAAAAGCTGACCCCATTTTAGCAATAAGTTGTTGAACAGCAGTAGAGGAACTCCCAGTGATGAGAATATCATCAACGTAGACCAAAACGATAAGCATAACAGAATTCTCCTTGAATACAAAAAGAGATGTATCAGCCTTGCTACATTGAAAACGCTGCTGAATCAGAAAGGAATAAAGCAGCTGATACCAGGCTCGGGGAGCCTGTTTTAAACCATACAAACTTTTCTTTAAACGACAGACATGATTTGGAAACTTAGAATCCACAAAGCCTTGGGGTTGTTGCATAAACACCTCTTCCTCAAGAGTGCCATGCAAGAAAGCATTACTCACATCCAACTGTTTAACTTGCCACTGATGATGTAATGCAAGAGATAAAACAATACGAATAGTCTGAGACTTCACCACGGGGCTGAAAGTTTCAGAATAATCAAGCCCATACTCTTGTGTATAACCTTTGGCAACTAAGCGAGCCTTATACCGTGCAATACGACCATCGGCATGCCGTTTGATTTTGTAAACCCATTTACATCCAATTGGTTTACGGCCAAAGGGGAGAGGAGTAAGTTCCCAAGTATGTTGACTCTGTAAGGCAGCAAATTCTTCATTCATTGCATGCTGCCAATTTGAGTTCTGAGCAGCCTCCTTAAAAGACAATGGTTCAGTTTCTGGATTGACAACAGAAGAAGTATTAACTGAGAAGACTTTGGGTCGCAAGGAGCCAGTTTTGGACCTTGTGATCATTGGATGAGAGGGTGGAGGAGCAGGAGGTGATGAAACTGGAGGAGAGGATGGAGCAGATGAGGTATGAGAGAGGAGGCGAATGAGGAGATGAAGGAGGCAAAAAGGGAGAAGGTGAGACAGGCGGGGAACAAGGCAGGGAAGCAGAGGAAGTATGAAAGCATGGAGGAAAATGAGAGAGAGATTGGATAGGAGAGGAGGGGGAGGTAGAGGATTTGTAAGGGAAGATATGCTCTTTGAAGACAACATGACGAGACATATAAACCTTATTGGTTTGAAGGTCCATACAACGGTAGCCTTTTGTTGTTGTAGAATAACCAAGAAAAATACAAGGAGTAGAACGTGGTTGGAGTTTATGTTTACAATATGGACGAAGCCAGGGAAAACAGAGGCAGCCAAAAGAGCGAAGAAAAGAGTAATCTGGGGTGGTATTATATAATACTTCGAAAGAGGACTTGTTTTGTAGGATTTGTTTGGGTAAACGATTGAGAACAAAATTCGCTGTTGACAAGGCTTCAAGCCAGAAAGTAGGAGGCAAGTTAGCTTGATGTAAGAGGGCTAAAACTGTTTCAATAAGATGCATATGACGTCGTTCAACACGACCAGATTGCTGAGGGGTATATGGACATGATGTCTGATGAATGGTGCCCATTTGCTGAAGATAAATGCCAAATTTAGAATTTACAAATTCCGTGCCATTATCAGTGCGAAAAATTTTAATTTTCTTGGCAAACTGAGTGGCAATCATACGACTAAAACTGAGAAAAGCACTATATGCATCAGATTTTTGTTTTAATGGATAGACCCAAGTAAATCGGGAAAAATCATCAACAAAGAGAAGGTAATAACGAAAATTCATAAAAGAAGGAATATGGGATGGTCCCCAAACATCGGCATGAACTAGATCAAAAATATTAGTTGTTACAGAAGAAGAAAGCTGAAAAGGTAATTTGTGTGCCTTAGCAACAAGACAGGCCTCACAATCTATATTATTATGAATAGAGTGTAGTCCTAAAAATGGAGAAATTGACTTAAGAACGGGCACTGGAGGATGCCCAAGCCTGCGATGCCACACAATGCAGTTGGATGAAGCTGTAGTGGTGGACAAGGCATGAAACTTGGACACAGGAGAGTAGGCTGGAAGAGGATAGAGACCTTTGCTAGAGGGGCCCCGAAACAGGATTTGCTGGGTCGAATTGTCCATTATAGTGACCTCCTTTTCATTAAAAACAAGAGTGGAATTATTATCTCTAGCAAACTGATAAACAGAGATGAGATTGGTGCTAATTCGAGGAACATGTAAAATGTGATTGAGTGAATAAGAAGAATTAGGAAGATGAAGAGTACCATTACCAGTATGAGCTATGGGAAGAGAATTACCATTGCCAACAAAAACTGAATCATTACCCTGATAAGGTTGATACTCAGACAAATAAGCCAAATCATTAGTGACATGTGAGTTAGCTCCAGAATCCAAGAACCAAGGAGCTGAAACAGAGTTATGCAGAGAAGGTGACTGCACTGAAGCCTGAGAAGGCTGAGTAAAGTGAGCAACTGGGAACTTAAACTGAGAAGATTGCTGAGAATGCTGCATATGAGAAGAAGGCCGGACAGACTTGGTGGGGGGAATTTTAACCAAATCACCACGGTACCAACAATTGACAACATAATGAAAAGGTTTGCCACAAATTTGACAAGTCACAACAGGAGTATCACCAGAACCTCTTCCTCTACCATCAAAACGTCCCCTACCACCATCAAAACGCCCACGACCTTTTCCACGAAATTGTTGTCGACGAAATTGATTAGAGGAAACATTTCCACGAGATTGTTGAGTAGTATAGAGAACTGAGTGAACATCAGAAGGAGAATCCTCAATTTTCAGTTGCTTCGTACTTTGAATATGTAATTCCTCAACAATGAGGAGATTAGTGAGCTCAGTAACTGAAATAGCATCAGGACGAACGCGAATAGAAGCACGCAAAGTATCAAATTCAATCGGAAGTCCCTTAAGAATATATAACACCAAATCATCCTCGTCCATGGGCTTAGTAACACTAGCAAGACTATCAGTAATACTTTTGACTTCATCAAGATATTCATGAATCGATTTAGAACCTTTTGCAAGAGTATGGAGACGAAACTTCAGTTGATGAACATGAGATCGAGAAATGCTATGAAAACGCTGCTCAAGAGTACGCCAAATCTCAGAGGCCGAAGGAAGATGCGAAACATGAGATAACACCGGTGGAGAAATCGACGCAATGAGGCACGAGCGAAGATACCGATCAACTTTAAGCCACTTAGAATAGGCAGGATTGGGAGAACCATCAACACACTGTGCCGGAGGAAGAATAGTACCATCAACCCAAACAAGAAGATCATGAGCTTCGAGAACTGTTTGAATTTGAATGCGCCAGACATGATAGTTGGTGTTATCAAGCTTAACTTGAACAAGCGAGCTGAGATTCTGAAGAAGAAGTCGGAGCTCGGTAGGAAGATCCAGTTGTGCAGCCATGGCGGGAGAAAAAAAAATGGCAGTAATGCCTATACGGCTCTGATTACCATGACAAATCTCAAAGAAATTATCAAATGAACTGAAATATCTTTCATTATGTAAATGTGCTGAATGAATTACATCTACAAGACTTGTGTGTATTTATAGAGTGAGCTGATCATTCTAGAAGGAGGTAGTTAGAGTAATGAAATGTAGACTTGTGTAACTGAATAACTAACTATAGCAACTACTTAAACTGACTCTACTGTGGATCCCTTATCACTGCTCCATAAAGCATTGCGGGCCTTATGGCCGTTTTATAAAATTTTCCTTTCAATTTTAATGGTATTTTACGGTCACAAAGGATAGAAGATGCACTCCTCCATTTATTCCAACCCGCCTGGATTCTATGTGTGACATCTTTATTGATTTCTCCGTTCTCTTCAATTATAGATCCTAAGTATTTAAAACTCTTTGTTATACTCACTTCATGTCCATCAATTTTAACCTTCGTCTCATTGTTCCTTGTTTTTTTACTAAAGTGGCATTCCATGTATTCTGTTTTAGCCCTACTTATAGTAAAACCTTTTGATTCTAGTGCTTCTCTCCAAACTTCCAATTTTGCATTTACTCCTTCCCTTGTTTCATCAATTAAAATTATATCGTCCGCAAATAACATACATTCAGGGATGGATTTTTGTAAGTGTTTAGTGATTTCATCAATTATTAGGATAAAAAGGTACGGGCTTAGAGCAGATCCCTGATGCAAACCTATAGTGTTTGTGAATTCACTAGATATTCCTGTTGGTGTCCTGATACATGTTGTTATACCATCGTACATATCTTTTATGGCATCTACAACAACAACAACAACAAACTAAGCCTTAATCCCACTACGTGGGGTCGGCTATACGGATCATATCGCGCCATCGTTTACGGTCATAAGCCATATTTTCGTTTATTTCTAGGTATAACATGTCATGTTTAATAGCTTCTTTCCAAGTCTTTTTAGGCCTACCTCTCCCTCTTTTGATTTGTGTGAGTGATTCTCTACCTTCTAAATGTCGCACAGGTGCATCTAAAGGTCTCCTATAAACATGTCCAAACCATCTTAATCGTGTTTCTCTAATTTTCTCGTCTATTGGTGCTACTCCCACTTTATTTCTAATGTGTTCATTTCTTATTCTATCTAATCTAGTGTGTCCGCACATCCATCTTAGCATTCTCATCTCTGCTACCCTCATTTTTTGTTCGTGTTCATATTTAGTCGCCCACATTACGCTCCATAAAGCATTGCGGGCACTACGGCCGTTTTATAAAATTTTCCTTTCAATTTTAATGGTATTTTACGGTCACAAAGGATAGAAGATGCACTCCTCCATTTATTCCAACCCGCCCGGATCCTATGTGTGACATCTTTATTGATTTCTCCGTTCTCTTCAATTATAGATCCTAAGTATTTAAAACTCTTTTGTTATACTCACTTCATGTCCATCAATTTTAACCTTCGTCTCATTGTTCTGTTGTTTTTACTAAAGTGGCATTCCATGTATTCTTTTTTAGCCTATTATAGTAAAACCTTTTGATTCTAGTGTGCTTCTCCCAAACTTCCAATTTTGCATTTACTCCTTCCATTGTTTCATCAATTAAAACTATATCGTCCGCAAATAACATACATTCGGGGATGGATTTTTGTAAGTGTTTAGTGATTTCATCAATTATTAGGATAAAAAGGTACGGGCTTAGAGCAGATCCCTGATGCAAACCTATAGTGTTTGGGAATTCACTAGATATTCCTGTTGGTGTCATGATACATGTTGTTATACCATCATACATATCTTTTATGGCATCTATGTAGGCTATTTTTATTCCTCTTTTTTCCAATACGCGCCACATTATATCACGGTTGACTCTATCGTATGCCTTTTCAAGATCAATAAAAACCATATGTAAATCTTGTTTTCTCTCATTATATTGTTCACATAATCGTCTAATTAAGTGTATAGCTTCAATTGTGGATCTTCCTGGCATGAAGCCAAATTGATTATCTAATATACTAGTTTCATTTCTTATTCTTGCTTCTATAACTCTTTCCCATAGTTTCATTGTATGACTTATTAATTTAATTCCCGTGTAATTTGCACAATTTTGTATATTCCCTTTGTTTTTATATATAGGTATCAATATACTTTTTCTCCATTCATCGGGCATTTTCTTAGTTTTTAGAATAACATTAAATAATTTAGTAAGCCATGATATTCCAACTCCACCTAAACATTTCCACGCTTCAATTGTTATATCATCTAGGCCAACTGCTTTGCCAGTTTTCATTTTGTTTAGTGCTTTTTCTTTCATGAAGTTGAATTCTACGATAAAAGGTACGGTTTCTATTGATTGATTGACTAGTTCCCCTAATGTGACTTCATTTCTCTTCGGTTCATTAAAAAGATTATTGAAATACCTCCTCCATCGATCTTTTATGTCCTCGTCTTTCACTAAAATGTTTTCATTCTCATCTTTTATGCATTTAATTTGTGTTAGATCTCTTGTTTGTTTTTCTCTAAATTTTGCTATTTTATATATATCTTTCTCTCCTTCTTTAGTATCTAGTTTCTTATAGAAATCTTCAAATGCCTTGGTTTTTGCTTCATATATTGCTCTTCTTACTTCTTTTTTGGCGTCTTTATATCTTTTAAGGTTTTCTTCGTTTTTACAGGAATACAATACTTTGTAACTAGTTCGTTTTTCCTTTACCTTTTCTTGGATTTCTTGATTCCACCACCATGACTCTTTTTACAAGAAAAATGATACAAGTTAGGTACAAAAGAGCTAAAAAAAGTGTGAAGGTTGGAAATTCGTTGTGCTTGAGACCCAGTGAATATATTGGCTTAAACTTGGTAGAGTCCAAATGGATAGGTTTGATGTTAGTTCTCTTGTTGAGTCCAAGTTTGATGCTGTCCCAGCTTGATTTCAAGATTAAGGATGAAATGTTAGACACTCTATACCAACTGCAGTGTCATAACATTTGTAAGTTATTGGCTTGTTTTATAATTTATAATTCCTACCTACTGATAAGTGATTATGGGACAATGTCTCAACTAGATGAATTTAGATGTTTGATATTATCTTGCCGACTGTCCCAGGTGTGACAGTTTTGTGAAAAGAGTAACTATATTTAGTTCCGTTCCAAATTGCTTCAATTACTTTCAGGAAGGGAAACTGGTTGGTTTAGATACTTGATATTACATGTCTTCTTATGCTAAAAGTTTTGCTCTCCAACTGGAAGTAACTTTAATAAAGAAACACGCAACAACTCATGATAATACTTGACTTAGAACTCCTAGCATGAATCTAAAATGTGTATGGCTTAGAACAAAATTTTCTTACATAAATTACATATAGACTGCAAGTATAAAATCCTCTGATTAACATTGAGTTGACCAAGTTAGTAAAATCACATATACGTGCAAGAACTAAAATATGGACGATCCAAACATATTAATTATTCAAGCTCCCAGGCAAGGTATGGGAGCTTTGACTACAGGGGAATAGTGATTGTCTGCGTTCTTTCTCTGATACTGTGTCAGGAGGTATGATTTATGCTCTTCCCACCCTATATTTGATGAGATATTAACACACAGGTAAGAGGTTGTCAATCCTTCTAAGAGACCAAAAAACTGTCTCAAGGTGTCATCCTCCAAATCACATTCCAAATCAAAGCTTGTTCCTTAAAACAGTCTCTCTTCCTCCTTTTGTGAACCTTAAAAAGGAATTTTCCATTTGTCTCCATTGCTATTCTTGGTGTGCACTTTCATTTGGAATGATATGGTCATTGGTGTTTGTTATGCAATATTGTTCTACTAGATGATGGAGATTATTTGAATAACAAAAAAAATTATATTCCAGTAAAACAAATTTCTTAAACGAAGTTATATTTCGAGTATGAGCTCGTGAGGGCTCACCCGTCGTCTACCTGGGACGAGTTAAAGAACATTTGTCGCGTTGCTTACACTTTTTATATAAGGGCTGCTGGAGGCATACACGGGGATGGAGCGAGGCGGCGGTGGCGCGCGGTGCCCCCGACTTCAAAGTTTTTTACAATTAGTATAAAGTTTTATATAGAAAATTACTAAATTATATAATCTTGCCCCCCTAAAAAAAATAAAACTACATCATACTTAATTAGACGATTATGTGAACAATATAATGAGAGAAAACAAGATTTACATATGGTTTTTATTGATCTTGAAAAGGCATACGATAGAGTCAACCGTGATATAATGTGGCGCGTATTGGAAAAAAAGAGGAATAAAAATAGCTACATAGATGCCATAAAAGATATGTATGATGGTATAACAACATGTATCGAGGACACCAACAGAATATCTAGTGAATTCCCAAACACTATAGGTTTGCATCGGGGATCCGCTCTAAGCCCGTACCTTTTTATCCTAATAATTGATGAAATCACTAAACACTTACAAAAATCCATCCCTCAATGTATGTTATTTGCGGACGATATAGTTTTAATTGATGAAACAAGGGAAGGAGTAAATGCAAAATTGGTAGTTTGGAGAGAAGCACTAGAATCAAAAGGTTTTACTATAAGTAGGGCTAAAACAGAATACATGGAATGCCACTTTAGTAAAAACAACAGGAACAATGAAACGAAGGTTAAAATTGATGGACATGAAGTGAGTATAACAAAGAGTTTTAAATACTTAGGATCTATAATTGAAGAGAACGGAGAAATCAATAAAGATGTCACACATAGGATCCAAAGGCGGGTTGGAATAAATGGAGGAGTGCATCTTCTATCCTTTGTGACCGTAAAATACCATTAAAATTGAAAGGAAAATTTTATAAAACGGCCATAAGGCCCGATGCTTTATGGAGCGAGAATGTTGGGCGACTAAATATGAACACGAACAAAAAATGAGGGTAGCGAGAGATGAGAATGCTAAGATGGATGTGCGGACACACTAGATTAGATAGAATAAGAAATGAACACATTAGAAACAAAGTGGGAGTAGCACCAATAGACGAAAAATTAGAGAAACACGATTAAGATGGTTTGGACATGTTTATAGGAGACCTTTAGATGCACCCGTGCGGCGTTTAGAAGGTAGAGAATCACTCACACAAATCAAAAGAGGAGAGGTAGGCCTAAAAAGACTTGGAAAGAAGCTATTAAACATGACATGTTATACCTAGAAATAAACGAAAATATGGCTTATGACCGTAAACGATGACGCAATATGATCCGTATAGCCGACCCCACGTAGTGGGATTAAGGCTTAGTTTGTTGTTGTTGTTGTTGTTTATATGTATCTATTAGTGTCAATAATAAATAAATCTCGCCCCCTAGTCTTCATTTTCTAGCTTCGTCCCTGGGCATACAGATAATAAACCATCATGATAAGCAGATACATCAAACTTTATGGCTATAATTCGTCTAATAGCACCATCATCTAATACTGTAACTTTGAAGGTGTAGGTCATGTGCTTTGAGAATCAAAGTTTTATATATTTTTCATCTCCTCCTGCTGTCACACCATGCTTCTTTTTCTTTCTTTAGCTTATGTATGGTCAGATTTTCTCTACTTTTAATTTGTTGAAAGTTATGATTTTGTGTGCTGTCTGATAGGGTTTGACGTAAGTGACCTTTCGAAAATGCTACTGATGATATAGAAGGTTTGGATGTTTCTGCTACATATGTTGCGAGCTTACTGGCTAATGAACCTGCAAACAGTGAGTTTTCTCCTTTGGTTGACACATGCAATATGTTCATGTTTATGTGATTCTACTACTTTAATATGCTATGACCTATTACTAGTGCAAAACAAATGCTCCGTCCACTGTAGAATATCTGAATATCAGAATAGCCTGTACAGATCTAATGCTTCTGCTTGCTTAGGGCATTGTTGTGGTGTACCAGCTGTTATTGTGCTAAGTCTCACTGCATACTTTGAGCATTACTCTTGATAAACTTATACCTATTATAAGATGATTTAGCTTCTCTAATAAAGATAACTTGTGTATCCCTTTTATTTAACTTACATTCATAGTGACTAGAAATAGGAGTCCCAGATTAAAAGATGACTGATTAGATTGTGAATCCCATTTTACGTCGATTACCTAAAAAAATCATAGTGAGGAGGCATAATTAAAACAAACAGTATGTGTTTACCTTTGCTCTTTATTTGCTACCTCCTGTTAATGGAAGAAATCCAAGAGCTTCTAAATTTATTTGAGTGCATGAAAATATGAAGGGACACGGCTATCGCACCATATCATGGACCAGTATGGATAAATAATCTATACTGGCAAAATTTACTTTGCAGTAGGCTAGTCATGTGCGGCAACATACATGGACAACACTAAGCCGTTTAAACAACACAAATGGTTTACATGTTTTAAAGCTAACCCACGAATCTCAGATTTTCAAATAAAACATAATATTATAATAATGAAAATTGAAAGACAATTATTGAAAGCTTATAATTTCCTGAGACTCATATAGTAAGATGTTAACCTTGAATCTAGAGGGTACAGATATGTGGTACTGAATCAACCCCAGACAATGTCGATTACAATTTAGGTGTGCTAACTATTTTTTTTCCTGCCTAAATATTGTTATATCATCTTATAGGAATCTTTCCCTCCAACTAATCTGCTTATACATGTATGCACCACATCATTTATCTGTTGCATGATGTTTTTTTCAGCCTAGAATTCAGCAAAATCAATTTTTCCCCAAAGATTTAATGAAATAGCCAAAGTACTTGCTCTAGTTGGGAATCCATGAAATAACAGAAACCATATCAAAAGTATCACGAAGTTCTAATTTAAGCACCATGTACCTTCATTGGAATATAAAAAGCACTCATCACAAAGATTACGCAATTTCTTCCTTTGAAATATAAAAATTTAAAGCCAAACATACATAAATTCAAAGATCAGCTAAAATAGTCAAAGTTGTACAACACTTAGCCCAAAGCAAGTCTATGTTCTAATTAGAAGCCTTTTGTGTAAGGACTAAGGTTTATTTCACAAACTGTGCAATATAGTTCATCTTTACCTGAATCACTCTCCCATAAAATCAAACCCAGGTAATTAACTTTGCAAAAGCGCTCTGATAACTTTATGCTGGAGATCTAACTTATCCTAGTTTGTATGCTTAATCTTTCAACAAAAGACGAACCAAAAGATCAATATATCACAACTAATTCGTATAGGACTACAACAATTCATCAAGTTTTTTGGCGTATGTCCCATCAAAGATCGATGTAAGCTCTAATGCCACTCTGTATGCCCCTACTGTTGCTGCCTCAAGCACTGTTGGTTATCTCAATGGACAAGAAAAGATGTTGTCCTTCGATTTCTACCTATTAAGTTTACTGAATTTGTGTGAAATCGGATTCCTTGTATCTTAGGATAAGTGTCAATTCCTATTTACTTTCACAACTTGATTTACAAAGTAATACTACAGAATTAGTGCAGTGTATGAACTTTCATTGCTCTTTTCGTATATTGAGAATTACATTTTTATGTGTTCTGTGTGAAAAGTTGGAGATCAGATTTTTCTGGTGATGAATTACAGTAACCTTTGTGCTCAATTTGCATCTATCTTTATTTATTTATGAACGAGTATGGAGGAGGTGGAATTTTTAATCTGAAAAATAACTTGGCAACTAACACTGTTGACATTGGTATTTTCATAGTCAAACTCGGTGTTGGAGGCTTCAGTATGGGTGCAGCAGCTTCCCTCTACTCTGCAACTTGTTTTGCTCGAGGGAAATATGAGAATGGCAACCAGTTCTCTGTCAATTTGAGTGCTGTTGTTGGATTAAGTGGCTGGCTTCCATGTGCAAGGTTTGTTACTGAACAATATCTTCTTCTTTCTAAAAATGAGTGACTTATGTTTCTTTCCATGACTTATTCTATGATATTTTCCAGGACTCTGAGTAACAAATTAGAAGGTATAGGGGAGGCTGCAGGGCGTGCTGCATCCTTGCCTATTATGCTTTGTCATGGCAAAGGTATGAACCTTGGGAATAATAGTTTTTTCTTGACAGAAAACTGTAATTTTTGTAGAATGAAGATTTTAGGAGTAATTTTTGTTTAATTTCATGTTCTTTCTTTCAGGAAGTTTAACATGGGCAAACTTCACTGTCATTATTGTCTTTAGAAGCTTTAATTTCATGTTTTCCTTTCACATGCTAGTTGGCTGCTGAATTGTGATATGAACCTCGACAACAATGTGACGAAACCCAACATCAACCATGTGTCTTGAAGATCTTGGGTTTTCAATTTCATATATTGATGTTGGGTTTCGTCACATCATTGACGGTGAGGTTCATATCAAATTGGGGAGAGACACACTTATTATAAATATAAACTAAAAGCAAAACTGTGTCCAAGAAAATATCCAAGGTCCCGCTATTTGCACACTTAACTTTAGAGAAGTCCAATCTTGTCACCTTTTATACTAGGTAACCGATTACTCCCATTGTAATCCATATTGTGCCAAAAAAAAAAAAAAATTCAATGCTAACTCTATCTACTTCAACTGAGGCAGTGGTACCCACATAGTCACCTTTTGTACTAGGTAACCTATTCACTTAATACTATAATTGAAGTATGCAGTGGTACCCATCTTTTACTTATTATTTGGGAAATTTATTTGATCAACCATAATATTTTATGTTATTTTATGCTATTTTATCATGCATAGTGCAGTCCGTGTAAACTACAACGATTTCACTAGCCAAAAGTGCATGTTGATGATACTGGTTAAATAATAATGCAGGAGATGACGTTGTTGCTTATAAATTTGGTGAGAAGTCTGCAGAGAAGTTGTCTTCTGTTGGATTTCGGGATGTGACATTTAAATCTTATTCGGCGTAAGTAATTTCTTTCTGTTACATAGCCTTTCTGCTTGGTTAATTTGACAGTTAAGAAAATACATCTTACAGACTTGGTCACTATACTATCCCGGAGGAAATGGACGAACTATGCGCTTGGCTAACTTCTAAACTTGGGCTGGAGGGAAAATAGGGAAGCATGCACAACGTGCGAGTTTTAGCCATAGCTGGAGTTCGGAGAAAGACTAGAAGAGGATTGTATTGGTGCTGAATTCAATAAATTTGCGATTATTTATGAAAATGCAAGATACTATAGACTACATCAGTCTATACACTTTTTTGGGCCAAATGTTTGGTGGCTTATCTTGTATGATTTGACTTATCTAGGGCACATTGCTGGTTTAGATGAACATTGTGCTTGGAATTACAGATGGATATCTATTTTTTTTTTGCTTGGTTTTGAAACTCGGTTGCTGTTAGTATGTACTATGGACGGGTGATGCTTCCAGTGATCAGATTTTTCTTGTGGGCATCAAATTTGAGTTATTAAAATAATTACGTTTTAGGCAAATTGATAACATCGTGTCAGATTCGTGTTAGTCGTGTTCGGATTTGGATTTCTTGTGTTCGTGTTCGGGTTTCTCATAGTAACTTCGAGACGGGTTCGTGTCGGATTATCGTGTCGGGTCAGAGATTGCCACCAGTTGAAGCTACTAGTCGGAAATTATGTTTTTTTTTCTTTAAGGGGTTATGGTAATTTACTAATTTTACCTTCAAATAAATATTTCTTAGAATTTTTTTTTTCAGATTAGGATATGTGGTTACCAAAAATTTAAATCTCAAGGTGTAAAAAATTCTTTAAGTATATTATGCACGATTTAACATAGTAAACTTCAACACAAAATTTGTTAAATGAATTTTTGATTATGAATATCATAATGGTACTTAAACACATAATTTAAAGAGTACTTTTTTTAAGAAAATAATTTAAAGAGTACTTAATTGTAGCCATAAATGTCAACTTGCTACAAATTAAATATTTGTTTTTAGTTATTTTTTTCAGTTTTTTTCCACATAAAATGATGTACATATTCACTTTTAAATATGTTCAATTTTAACTCTTGTTTCAATTTTTCATGTTCTATTTTTTTTCATGCAATTAATTATTTTGATATATTAATTACATGATATATAAGTATCATATTTGGTGCCTGAATTTTTATATTTTTTATAAGTATATTTTAAAAGCAGTGTTCATATTTTTTTTAAGGAGTGTTTATAGTTTTAGAAGATTATCCATTTTTTCCATTTCAAAAAAGAAAAAAAAAATATCCATCGTTGGGTTAATGATAACAAAACAGGAATATATTAAGGTTGGAAGGCCCAGCAGCTCTCGTACTTTCAACTACAACATTTGTGGATTTTTATTTCGTCGACAGACGACACGTTGAATTGATATATATGTTGAGTTGGTTTGTATTGACTAGTATAATAAGGAGTTAAAGCTATCAATTTGTTGGGATAAAGATAATCACTAATCCAGATCATGAAAATAAATAAAAATAATAATACATCATACTAAAGTGTCTAAAATAACCTCAACTACAAAATTAATATTTTATCTAGACTCCTACTACTTTGACCATCATTAATTTCAAAGTCGTAATGAAATTACTCAATAAAAAAACTATTTTATTCTATTACCTTGATATATAGGAAATTACTCAATATACGACTATGTAATCCCTAAGAAAAATCGAAGCATCACAGAAACCAACTACTAATTATTTATCAAGTATCAACAAAGCTCCAAGAATGAGGATTTTTTTATTTTTAATTCTATTACAAAGTCAGCTTTCCTTTTCCTCTAGGATTACAATAGAGTGTATGAATTGTTAGTAATTTTTTTAATTAATTACGCATATCTAACTTTAAAAGGTCATAATTGTATACAATTTCATTATATATGCTAAAGCGATGTTATTAGAAAACGTTCATAATGCCTTTTATGGGATGCATGCTAAATCTAAATTAATATGAAGTTGATTTTAATTGAAATTTGAAAATATTTAAAGATGGTATAGATGTAGATTTATTACAATAATGCCTTTTATTTGTTAACTAAAGGGGAGAAGTTAAAGGTAGATATGGGATGAACGACCACTCTCCCCATATGCCGAGTCAAAGGGAAAAATTAGGCCGTTCCTGATCAAATAGTGACTGAGCTACTATTTTTGGAGCCATGTTCAGCCCAACCTAAGAAAATGCACATTAAATATTGAACCGACAGGGCCCGTTCGGTGTTTCAGGACGAATGGACCAGACCAAATAATCTCAATTCATTTTGGACCTCAAAAAATGAAATTCATCCTGCATTTTTATCACTAGGCTCGACCCAGTAGGCCGGTGTCATTTTGACAACTCTAGTTTAAAAGTTATGTAATTAGACCTTTTGGGTTGGTCAACCCTCTTAATCTATTTTTTTTTTTTTTTTGATAGGTAACCCTCTTAATCTATTTAATTCCTAGACATGTTGCGATGGATATATGGGGAGTGACAGAGTAGGCGAATAGAGAAATCAAGGAGAAGGGTGTGAAGAAATGGTAAAAGTATGGAAAAGTCAGAATATAATAACATTACAGTCAAGCAATGAACCAACTGGACATGCTTGCCCAAGTCAACAACTAGCATGGCAATTATCAGAGGAGTTAATGAAATCCTTTTCCTTTGTTGGGAAAAATGGAGGACAGAAGAGCAAAGCAGATTGCCTTTTCCATTATCCTACTCCTAATCATCCTCATCATCACTTCTCGTCTCTCTCTCAAGCTATCCGAAACCTTCTTCCTCATATGCGGAGCCGCAATCGCCGCAATTTTCGCAGTCGTCACAGTCGTCGTAATCCGCATTCGTTTCAACGCCCGACGAAAACAGCTCGAGATCCAACTCGATTCCCAGGGGCGCGAGCTTCGAATCGAGTACAGGTTTCTCCGAAAAGTCGCCGGAGTCCCCACGAAGTTCCGCCATCGCGAGCTCGAAGAAGCGACGGACGGATTCAAGTCTCTGATCGGACGCGGCGGATCTGGCACCGTTTACAGAGGAATACTAAGCGACGGCACCGCGGTGGCCGTGAAACGGATCGATGGAGAAGAGCGCGGTGAGAAAGCGTTCAAATCGGAAGTTGCCGCGATTGCGAGCGTTCAGCACGTGAATCTCGTTCGTCTTCTAGGGTATTGCATTGCATCGACGGGGCCGCGTTTCCTCGTGTACGAATTTATCCACAACGGTTCGTTAGACAACTGGATTTTCGTTAAATCGAGTAATTGCGGCGGTGGTGGGAGGAGAAATGGTTGTTTGTCGTGGGATTCGAGATGCAGAGTCGCGATTGATGTGGCGAAAGCGCTATCGTACCTACACCACGATTGTCGGTCGTGTATACTGCACCTAGACGTAAAACCGGAAAACATCCTGATCGACGAGAATTATCGCGCGCTCGTTTCGGATTTCGGGCTTTCGAAGCTCAAGGGAAGAGACGAGAGCAGAGTGGTGACCACGATCCGTGGGACCAGAGGTTACTTGGCGCCGGAATGGATATTGGAGAACGGTGTTTCTGAAAAATGCGATGTCTACAGCTACGGAATGGTGCTGCTGGAGATTATCGGTGGGCGAAGAAATATATGTAAAATGTCGAAGAAGAAATTTGAGTTTTTCCCGAGAATCGTGGTTGAGAAATTGAGAGATGGGAAATTAATGGAGATTGTGGATGAGAGGCTGGTTATGGGCGGAGGGATTGATGAGAGGGTGTTGCAGAGAATGGTTGTTGTGGCTTTGTGGTGCATACAGGAGAAGGCTAAGCTTCGGCCAACCATGGCGGAGGTGGTTGAAATGCTTGAAGGGCGTGTGGTAATTGAAGATCCACCCAACACGCAGATGCTTGTTGTGGATCTGTTGTCGATTGGTGATGATGATGACGACGACGAAAATGGAAATCGAAAAAGAGGTGCTAGGCCGAGATTTGTTGAAATGGACGGTGACAATCCGTCCACGTCCGCCGGTTACTCATTTGCGTTTTCGACACTCTCAGGCCGATAGATGTGGTGGGTAAGCTGTAACTAGAGTATAATAATTTATTACCCGTTTTCTTCACACGGATTTTTTTTTTAATTCAATTTTTATTTCTCAAGAAAAGAGTTTTTTTTTTTTTTATCAACGTCCTGATTAAAATATCATCGTTGATATTAAGGTGATTGTTGAAAGGGGTTCACCCCAAAAACTCTAAATACACTTACCTACGAAGTACAATCAGCCCATTTTTAAAACATAATTCATTTACTAAATACACCCCCCAAAATTTCTCATTTTACCCTTATGTTGTTTTCCTCCCAAATACACCCTAGAGGGCGGCAACATCAGAAGAAATTTCGGCAACGGAAGAAGATGTAATATTTTACTTTAATTTCAAATGTAATATTATATTACTTCAATTTCGCACATACAGTTGGATTAGTTTGGGTAATTGTTAGGTATAAGTGTTGGGTGAGTTAGAGAGAATTTTTTTTTCTGGTTTTGTCTGATTTTGGGGAAGAAGACGATGGATGACAAATGGTCATATGTAGCTCAATCGAGTTACTTTGACTGGGTCATTGTGTAGCACGATGGCATGACCGAAATTGCAATTACAATCATGCCATCCAGCCACATTGCACGATAGCATGACCAATATTGCAATGTGATCGTGCCAAATGTTGCACTTTTATTATTCATTACATCAAATTTTAAACTGTAAAAAACGAGAAAAATGAAAAAATAACATACTTTAAGTTGTAAACTAAAGAGATACTTATTTTATTCGACAAAATTAATTTTCTATTGTCCATATTTGCAACAATATGTGTTGAAAATTAGGGTTTACAAAAAAAGTTTTAGCTTTTTGCTCAAAAGAAGAAAAATATGGGTGAGTGTGATGAAGAAAATTACAGGCTTTAAACAAAGATGAGGTGTATTTAGAAGTTCTTTATGTGGGTAAATGTATACAGTCTTTTAAACTAATGTCATTATTGAAATTACATGGAGGTGGGTATATTTATCAATTTTGGCGGTATGAATAGCGCCCCCTTGTTGAAATATATCACTTATGAGTTTTTCCTACATTGGTTAATTAGGAATATTGAGTCTACTTTATAAGCCTAGTTAGCTACCCCTTTTATCACTAATTAGTTTTAGGATAAAACAATTGTACTCTCATTTTATCCTACTTTATTACATTGTACTCTTATTTTCTCACTGTACCCCCTTAGACTCATTCTATTTTTAATTCACATGTGATCTT
Organism: Rehmannia glutinosa; assembly: GCA_016081115.2. NCBI lineage: Eukaryota > Viridiplantae > Streptophyta > Magnoliopsida > Lamiales > Orobanchaceae > Rehmannia > Rehmannia glutinosa. The sequence goes on along the minus strand of CM071929.1, from coordinate 35,922,994 downwards.
TGTTTTTATAAGCAACGCATATTTACTGAAAAATAAGTTTTATGAAAATTATATAAATAAAACTAATTTAATACTTTTTGTTTGTCATATGAAATAATTGGTAAAATTAATAATTTATTGTTAAATACAAATTGATTTTTAGTAAGTATCAATGGGATAAAAGCCCATATTGAAATTGGATTATAAATTCAATTACTGAGAATTAAACCATTGCAAGATCCATACGGATTAGAATTTCAGGCCAACAAAAGGCACCAACCACACGGTTTATGGGGCTGTCATTATACACTCATCAGCTGTAAATTGAACGTTTTCATGCATCCAATTCCAGCAGAAACTAGCTACATAGCAAATACTGCTAGTAAAATTGCTTCACTTTTTGGTCTTGATGAGTCGATGACAATAGACTTTTAGCAGCCTTTGGAAACGACTGAGCTGTTCAACCAAGCACATGATAACAAAAAGAATCCTTGTAGATGTTGGCCACATTTCACACTAATAAAATCATGTGGGCCTTGCGCGAAAAACCATTTCAAATAAATGATAAAAATGTATATATATTACAATATCGATACTTTCCACAAGAAGGATGTCAAACTGCGCGAGTATCATGCCACAAGCACACCTAAAATTTCAAGTGTCGTCAATCTCACTGTCAAACTATACAAAAATGATGACAAAATAGAGCAATTTACAAAATTTTATATATATTCAACATTTGTACTTCAAGAAATGTTCGATGGACTGTGTGGGGAGAAGAGAGAGATGAAAAGGCAAAAAGAGAGCTGTACATTCTGCGATACTATTGGAAATTTGTACCCGCAATGGCATAAGTTACTCAACCAAATGTCTTCTCTTATCATTCTTGTAGTAGAGAAGCCGGTAACATGCTGCTTTATAAATTTGATGAACATGAACTTTGTGTGTCTACCCCTGTTTTCCATTCGAATCAAATGTAACCGTGGTAGGGGATTTTGTTTGACTAGATTGCGGCTGGGGAGCTGTTAGTGCATAAGTAAGCCTAGACGAGGAACTTTCAATGAGACCAGCAACTCCAGCAGCTGAAGTTTGTGCATTTGAGGGAAGAAAAAGATCATGCCTCTGATCTTTATAAGCATTCCAAACCTGCACATGCTGATTTGTCAATAAATAAACTTTGTAAAACAAAATTTAAGCTTTTCAACCTCCTGTTTCCGTCCATGCGATCACATATCGGTTTGTCGTGCTAAATCAACAAAACACTGTGCAAAGTTACAAGTAGAATCACAACGGTGTTTGGATATTCATGTCTTAACATCAAGAATCATAGAGGTGAAATACTCTGACCCAGTTAGTAACATGAATAATTATTAACATTGGTAGGCAAAGTATGACCCAATATTTCTACTAATGCGTATATCTTAAAACTTGCAGTTGAGGCCATCTCATTACAATGGTTAAACCATACATTTATCTCGTTGCCTACGCATGAAGCACATACCAGAGAAAAATGAATCTTTTTTGGATAACGTCTAATACACAGATGCATATACACACACACACACAGTGTGACACCTACAACATTTATACACAACTCTAATTCTGTGATCCAGTTGGTAGATAGGAATGGAGTTACTGGAGATTTTTTTGCGAGAGGAAGGATCGTCTAGCATTGGCGGTGCAGATTCAGCGTCCTCGCTCCCTGCGAATCACCTGGATTTACGCGACAAAAATCGGGAACTCGACGGCAACTATGAATCGGCTCCCACTCCTCCGGCTATCTGTGCGCAGCCAAGCAGGGCCATGTTTTTGGCAGCTCTTCATATGAATTTTACCATAGTTCATGGTGATGACCCCGTTACATGGCTCTATCACTCTCGCATTTATCATATACTCAAGGCTAGTGAATGCCTTATTTAGTCAATCGGAGGACGACAAGAAGTTGTCCGCTATTTTCATATTACGTTGGATGGATCGGCTGAAGTTGCAAAAGGAGGTGCGCAGTAAACGGTGCAGAATTATCCGAGACGGACTCGAGGCCCGTATGCGCTAATCAATGGTGTTCTTTTTTATAAAGGCCATATAATTTTGCCGTATAATCGGGAAGTTTGGCGAGGTGGTGATCGAGGTCGCGGGTGTTGATTAAGTGGAAGGGACGTGCGGAGGAGGAGGCGACTAGGTGGACGCTTCTGACTTTCGCGGAAACTCAGTTCAGCCTTGAGGACAAGGCTGTTTCGAAGGGGCAGAGAGTTTATACAAATCGTTTTACACGGCTTATTCTGTTGATTTAGTGGGCTAGGCTAAATAATTAGTTGCGATGTAATTTAAATATTAGTTGGGATTTTATTTAATTATTCAGTTTAGGTTTTAGTTTACATGGGCTTGAGGCCCGTAAGTTAAGGTAATAATAAGTAGGGAATTATTATTGTGTTAGGACAGTTAAGGTGGTATTTTTTACATGGGAGAGTTCTCTTGCCCTCTGATGCCAAAAATTTATGAAAAAATAAAGCATAACACGAAAAAGATAAAAGCATCATGCACACTGAGTTTGAGTCATTAATTTGTCCCCTCATCTCTGGGTGCCTCTTTGTCTAAGCATTTCAAGTGGAGTATGGCCAGAAAAGGGAATGGAGACATAATCTTTCACTACAAAGACACGTGTGAAATGAAGATGGACCGCATACTATTCAGTTATTTTAATTTTCTCAACCCTAGATAAATTTTAACCACTACATTTCATCATCTAATTTGACACTCTCACATGCTAATAGAAAAGGACTCCTTATGCAAAAATCAAGGTTCCTTTGAAAAAGCTTCAGTACCAAGGACTTGTGAAGTACTAGTTCTTTTAGAGCTTTTTATTTTGGTTTGCATATTTGTTTTCTCTTGTTCGTTAAGGGGAAGATTGAAGTAACACCAGCAGGTGCATGTCTTTGTGGAAAGATTGATTGCTTATAATTCATCATCATCAACTGCACCTTATCCCACTGTGGGGTCGGTGGTGTGAAGTTTATAGTATCAATTAATTTTCTAAAATTAATTAACACTACAAATTCACACAGAAAGCAAAGTGGCAAAATTTTACGCCAGATGCCCTTCCTGAACCTTCATGCGAAGGAAAAATGAGATGAAATTCCAAAACCATCATCATCATAAGTTTTTCCACTTGCATAGAAAATATGATGAGACGGCGATGAGTTGAGATAGTTGCTCTAGTCATATCCCATTACATGATTGATATTATAAAATCAACATGTACATCATGGAACATGACATAATTGATTGCTTATAAATTTATAATTAGAAACTTAAATTAAAAATGTAAAAATAACAGCATCTGAAGCAGCTAAAGTTCTGGTGAAAAGCATAACCATGATTATGTTGGTATGACACTATCATCTATTTTTTGCATGCGTACGGGTTCGGTTGACCAACCAAATAATACTGCAGCCATTCACCAATTTATGAAGAAAACAGAAACACCATTTTCAAGGGTTTGGTACCAAGTTATTCTAAACATATCACCCAAAAAAATAAAAAGAAAAAAGAACAACCAAGATAAGCAACCGTAGAGATCAAGTAAGGAGTCTGGACTTACATTAGAAGCACTCAGTATGTCACGTACTTTGGTACAATAGGCCCCTTCCGTTGCAAATGCATGCAAAACCTACATGAAGAAAAGAAGGGATTATAACGTCAGAAAATATAATAACTCGCGGAAAAACTCGCATTACATTGAGTAGCTTATCACTCTTTTACTAATTATATATCCCCTGTCCCAGAAAGGACGTCTATTATTTTATTTTAATTTATAGCAAATTGTTATATACGGCAAAAAGAAGACATAATGTTTAAGTCAAGGACACCATCTGAATATTTTCAACCATCTAGTATAGGCATTCATACAAATCTTAATATGATACTCACCTCAATTGCAAGAACCCGGCCAATTGATGCTTCTGACTCATTCCAATTCATCTGCGAACAAAGCCCATTTCTTCCCCCAGCTCGCCAATCAAGAAGACCAAGAAGAACTTCCACAAGACCAACCCTACACCAATCATACACTATATAACTATTGGATGACAAACCAAAACATTTAAGGACAGGCCCCATCGATTAATTGCAATAGCAGTTTAAATATTACTATTGGTTTGAAACTTACTATTGGATGACACATAACAGATGCAGAAGCAGTTTTATTAAGATTCATATCCCAATACCATTCAAACCTAACCGAATCAAAGCCCCCATCATTTCAGTGCAGGCCAGTGAATTGCATGATGTTGATTGTTTCCTAATTATTTTCTTTGCATTTAATAGTAACTCTGATTGCATGATTTTGCATTACTAAATGTACTCATCTACACCCTGTCAGAATACGGAAGTTTATCATGAAAAAGCAGATGAACTTATGCGTATTGATCTTCATAGTTTGCATACTCTACAAGCATAACAGTTCTACAACTTAATGTCCAAGATATATAGGTACTCACTTCAGACCCTGTGCAACAAGTGCATCTCTTGCTCGATTTCCTGCAACTACGACACGCTTTAAGGTTTCAAGAGCAAGGATGCTTCCACCTTGCCAACCAATAGCTTTCATTAGAAGTGGAACTACCTGGAATAAAGACCATCAATATGAGACTACAGTTGTCTTAACCAGAAAGATTAGATTTGCAGCACCATACGTGGCTTGAAACCACAGCATACCTGGGGTGTCCCTACGCTAGTGGCTGCCATAGCTTCAGCACAGGTGGTGCTACCAGCAAGCTGATGTAGAACACGCAAACAACTAAGGCGAACTCGCTCCTGCGGAGTTTGTGAAGTTTGTTGCAATGAAGCATCCTCAGATGCATAGGCTTCTGAAGCCATTGTTTCTCTGCTTGCTTCATAAGCTACTGCAGACACAAGTTTGGGCACGTAACCAAGATAGCCAACATGATCTGCGAGAGCAGGATACACCCTGAGTAAAGAGACCAGGGCAGCAGAAAGAAGTAGAGGAAGTTCAGTGTGAACAGCTTGGCTCTCATAATGCGTGGCTGCAATGGATGTAAGGTACTGATCCAGCAACCCTTCAAGGAATCTTTTGGATTTCTAAGTGGAAATTTGGGATCTTTCAGGAATAACCTGACATAGATTCCTCCAACCTACATACAAATAGATATGCAAGTCACTAAACAGAATTGATGCATTTTTTTGGTACATCTAATGTAGCACATAGCAGTTATACCTGAGGCTCATCTCTCATTTCCTGTTGGCCAGAGGCCTGTTCAGGTGCATCCCAATCAACAACATGTCCTTTCACCTGTTCACGATACAGATCGGAAGCCATTGTCGCAATTTGTGCAGACAGCGAAGCAGCCATTGCTGGAGTCCATACAAGTTCTGGAGTTTCTGTTGTTTGTTCAAGAGCATTCACAACCGCTTCACCAGGACCATCCCTGATTACAGAGACAAGGCCATCAGGCAGAAATCTAGCCAGAGTTATTGCCACTCTAGGCCCATGCATCATCTGCCCAACAAGCTTCCCTAATAATGAGGCCGCTGCAGCTCTTTGCTGCAAAGGAATCTCTTCTGCACAGCATTTCCATTTTAGATGTAATATAAATGCTTATCCAGAAATTGCAATGTATGAGATCATCATACCTTGTATTGGCAAGAGAACCTCGAGAATGAAAACAACGCCACCATGCTTCGCAGCTGCCCATGCAAGCTCTGGTGTGCTTGCTAAAGCATAAAGAACATGCAGAGCTCCTTCACGACAGCTGGGAGATGAGTGAAGCATCTGTAATAAAATAAGCAAACTAGAGCTATCTGCAACCATAGCCTCCAGGCAAGGGGCATATGTTGTCAGGCGTGATAGCACACTCAGACATAGCTGAGAAATGTTGCTTGCTGAAGCAACAGGAAGAGAAAAGCATTCAAATAAGGGTAATAATTTTTCCTTTGTGGACACAACCGAAGCTAAATTGGGATTCCTCGTCAACACGTGCTGAAATTAAAGAACAAAGTTGTAAGAGTCACCATCTATGTGTCAAAAACAGAAAAACAACTAATTTTGTACCTGAAGAGAAATCAGACCATATTGTAGATTCTTAATTAATTCAGATTCCTCCTTGTCCTTGATTTTTCCATCAACTGATGCTGATGAATTATCAGAAGACTGCTGCTCCACAGAGGATTCACTGGTTATATCGCCATTAACATGATCCATGCTTGCAGCTTGTGCATTATGCACTAGATGCGATATAAAATCAACCAGGGCAAGACAAAAGTCCTCAGGTTCAGTAATTTCAAAATCTGGTTGATCATTATAGACTCTCAAATATACATTGCCAATGTAGAGTTCCTTAGATAATGCTTCATAAATGAAGGAATGTGAATCTTTCAGGTCATATGAACCATCATGACTGAGGTTTGCACGCTGCTCCTCCACAAATTTCAACAGTTCTGCTCGAGTGGAGGAGTTCCATATTATCTGCAGCCCGAAGTTCAAAGTAGGTGAGATTATGTTATGATTAAACTGAGGGTTCCACATATAATATCAGCACTGACCTAAAAGCATATACAATGCATGGCCATTACTTGGGTGTTAAAACCTTTTCAATCTAGTATGTCCCGATAAGTAACAGTGACACACCCAAATTAATATCTGAAAGAAAACCCATATTTACTTGGGCGTTTCAGCTAGCAGCATAATAAATAATATTTTTAACCACTGATGAAATCAGAAAACCTCGAAACTCAAGAAAAGAAATGATGGTACTCAAGCACGACTTTGGAATACATGCAGATCATTACCTATCAAACATATTGAATTGTATCAATGTTGCATAATTAATCATGTGACAGGAAGGTGTGGGTTTTAAGTTGCATCACTAGATTCCTTGATTGAAGGAGGATAGATTTATAGAAGAACAGAGTACTCTATCAGATGTATTGAAATGCTAGCTACTTCAAAAGAGCTCTAGACATAACGAACCAATAGCTATCACATAAGATTATGTGAAGTATGTCATGCTATAAACAATTGAAAAAGACAGTTAAAAAAAATAAAAATTATTCCTCTAGACTTAAATGCACAAAATTTGTGGACATCCTTGCCACACCATACCCCTGAACTTGCTAATAAACAGGGAAACTAAATATAAAAACAAATGAAACTTGAATCACTGATAGAATTGCCATGAAAACTTCACACCAAGTGATTAAAGCATAGAAGATTCTAAAGGGCATAAACGCAATAACACAAGCATGTTGAATAATTTATATGGTTTTTTTTTCTTTTTTCCTCCATGCAAGACCTGCAAAATTTACCTCGGGAGACTCCAAGTTTGAATTTAATGTGGACAAGAGGTCTTTGGGTAATTTATCTTTCAGCATCCTTGCAAGTTTTGGGGTCAGCAAAGCTCTAAGGGCATCAGCTGCAGCCTGGTTATAGGGTGTGGGAAGCTCACCGCTGCCCAAACCGCTAAGCCTTGATAAGGCATATGATGCTTGTACAGCATGTAAATTTTTTGCTATTTGAACGCTAGTTCCAACCCCATGTGCATCAGTCTTATCTGATTCCTCTGCTGTTGAATCATACTGAAGCAACAATGGTATAAGGTACCTGCCAAGCAAAATCTGACTATAAAACCACGAGTTTCTCAAACGGACCTAGATTCAAATAACAGTCTTCTTACTGGAAACATAAATCAAAATACAGCAGTATTTGGAGAATCAGTGGACTGGTTTTTATAAGATACAACGGTCAAGGTTCTTTTATTTATAAATACTACATAAAAAAAAAGCAATAACTTCACAATCACAATACATTTTGCATACAAGTTCTGACAGTGACAGAAGAAATACAAGTAAAGAATACATGAGCAATTATAGAGAAACGAGCACTATAAGTACATAAAAAGAAAATGATTTTTTTTTTTAATTGAACTTCCACTATGAGCTAGAGTATTCGATGGACAAAAGAGTGAAACAAATAATAAACACATTAAACAAACAAAAGCAGCAACATGTTTCATTTGGAGCCCGATTGAGGGCACAAATGGTAAAGAACCAGAAAGCAGGGATGCAAAACCAGTAATATGATAAAAGTAATCTAAACCAGTAGTGTTCTACAAACTTCCTGAAGACTAAAATCTCTATCTAAAACATTGATGAAGCAAAAGAATATAACATTGTCACTAACCACAGCACACCAGCCTTCAGAAGGGCATTTTGAAATTCAGAGGAGATAGAAACATGAGCAATGGTCTGCAAGGCAGCATCAATAGCACTAGCTACAAGCTCAAGTTCGGTGCAATGAACAATGTCCTCAACTAATCCAGAAAACTCGAGCATCTCAGTCCTGGCACTTTCAAACTGACTTAAAACGGAAAACGTTCTCATTATGTTAGCAACAATAGTGGCGGAAGGTTCAGTGGCAGGAGTTGTTGGTTGGACGACACACATGCAACGGGAAAGAAGAGTAGCAAGAAGAGGTATTCCACCATCTCTCACAAGCTCTTCACCATTCAATGAAGAGGATTCGCACCTGAAAGTAATTAACGATATGTAAATATTGCGCGCTTAACAACAACATTTATAAACTACTTATAAAAAAACAATGACAGGGAACTTAAAAGCAGTCGTTGAATTTACGTCAGCCAAACAAGCTCCGATGCGACAACTAGAAGAGGTGCTCGATCAGAAGAAAGAAAATTATTATCATCTTTGTCCACTGTAATGGCATTTAACAGCATCGGATACCCAGCATACTTGAATGGCCTTAATACATTTCCATAGCGCCTATACAGAATGCACTGGCCCTTTAGGAGAAGCAACAACCTCCAAGTCTGGGGGCCTTGCAACCCTTGCATGGCCACCTAAGGGAGAACAAACAGAAAAGGCAGTAAATCACTACAAAAAGCAGATAGGGAACACGGAACTTAAATACGACGAAATATCATCAAAAAAAGAGAGCGAAGCCTTAACCTTCCAATTCATCTCATGATTTCCAAAGAAACTTATGATGAAATACTATGTACTACGTGCAAGTATTAATGTGCGTTTTAATTGGAAAATTCAAACACAAATAAAGCAAATCCAGCAAGCGGAAGCTCAATTTTTCATGTTCAGATGCAAAAAACAGCTTATAACTGGAAAGCACCAAAAGGGTTACCCTCAATGGTCTTACAAAACAAAACAATTATTTTCCTAACTTGAGATTATCTATCATAAAGTATTTAGCAAATTTACATCAAGTTCAAGAAAATCCTAGTTCTTGCCATACACAGTTTAAGATTCAAATAAACTTGCTAGAACAGCATTCAGAAATAGACAAAAAAAATTACGGACCAAATTGAACTGTATTGTGCAACCCATTGAAATAATGTCTCGTCTCCTCGAACAAAATATTTTATTATGTCTTGCATGTCCTTTTCTTAACTATTCAGCTTGGCCATTACCAGTAAAGTTTTCACAACGCTGCCCCACTCTTATATATATGTTAACTACCAAACACCAATTCTCCATAATCGCACGTCTTTGCTGAAGCCCACTATGGTTCATCTCGACTTTCTGTTACTTCTGAAGACCAACAACCTTCTGATCCATACTCATCACATATCACCATCCTCATCAAGAAAATTTCTAGTCCATAAACAGTTGATGCCATTTCTATGAACACCGAGAAATTCTATCTCAATACCAACACAGATCAGGAGCCTTTCCCAACAGAGAAAGATCCTCCACTTATTGTAGGTTAACTAAAAGGTCATCTAACTGTTGAATTTTCTAAAAAATCTGAGCCACTTTCACCATCAATCGCATCTCTTAACACGGAAAAACTGTATCAAAACTCAAATGCAACCAAACTTTATTTAACAATGTCTTGTCTCGCACAGATCCTATTCTTTCACTCTGCTCCATCGAAGGTGAGATCACATACATTAAACCAATAGGGCTCCATGTATATCATTTAGTTCAAATTATTTCAGGTGATTTTAGGTCAATCTCCTGTTCTAAGTTACATTTTAGGTTCATCCACAGGCGAAACCATTCCTTTCATCCTTTGTCAATTGAAACCTGCAGATATTTATCTCGGGTCACAGTTCGGATATGAATGCAAGCAATAGAAAATTTAACACGATGGCTTGCTTCAATACCATCCATGCTCAGAGCAAGAACTGTTCAAACAATGGAGATAGGCCTTAATAATGGGTCATGTGAGGGGGTAGGTCAAGATGCTGAATGTTATTGAAGCATCTTGGATTAATTCATGACCCTCATGGTACTGATGGAAATATATACATATATATATATTCTTTAACCACTCGAGTTCTTTTTTCAGATTGAGGGAAACTCATTTGCACATTCCTTCTACTTGTATTATTGGCCAACATTTATGTCAGTTCTAACGATCTTATTTATATATCTTCACATCTCAAAGTTTCATTTACTACCAATTTTGAAAAGGGACACTACAGGTGGACAAATGTAAGCTTTTAATGCAGCTTGGACTTCTTAAAGAACATCACAAAGAGAATACGCCTAAAAAATCCTCAAACTCATTTTAATATATTAGATAAATCATGTTCTCAATTTTCAGACACAGATTATAACCATCTAATCTGCATCTTGAAACCGCATACAATATATTTTAGAGTGGAATACTAATAAGATCTAAATTTTGATCCATTGTAGTTTTTCTGTTGGCGTGGGGACGCAGAAAATTATCTACAATTATATGATTTCTAATATTCTATATTTGTTAATCACGTTTTCCTCGACCAATATCACTCACCATCGTATTTCCAGTTTCTAGTGCTACTGCTTCCATAGATCCAAAATGGAAGTGCAAGAACAGATCTGGGAATTGTAAGATTTAAGGCTCCTAAAACTCTCGTAAGTTGCAGAATGGCATATACCAATTCAGGCATGTAATAAAATCTATTCTTCTAAGGATTAACTCAATAATCATCCCTTTTCACAAATAAGCTCTTTTGACCAAAATATAAGCAGACCAAGTGACCAACGCTCTCAGCTTACAATCTCTTATTGAACATAATGGTGCATATACGAATAGTCCTATATGCAAAATCAGGCAACTCTACTTTCTCAATTTGAGAAATGTATAGTCCGAACAAGGTTCATATGACAAGCAACTCTAGATTCACGAATTAAATAGTTTCATTAGCTCCTAACCAGCTTAGCTTTTTGGTTAGAGATCCCATTTATATGCTTATTGAACCAACAGGAAACATCAAAGGATTTGTGCAAATGTGTATTGATCCAGGGAAGCCCATTGATTGGCTTGTGACTGAATAAAAGATTCCAAAACAATTCTTTTACCCTCGGCTCCAAGGAGAGCGATGTCGAAGGCACGGCCAATGATTGGTTTGAAGTTTGTAACAAGATAGCCGTATTGGAAGGTGAGGCAGGAACACCTCCTCGATGTAAGGGAGAAATGCTTGTTCGGGATTTTGGTTTGACACTAGGTGTGTCCCATTCCAGTGATGTAATAGCTAAATTTGAAGCGGTAAGTCCATTTTGAATGTTTAATTTCGATATGATAATTTATTATAAACATTTGTAGGTGGTGGGCCTCTTCAGAATACAGTTTGAAGATAGTATATATATGAGCATATGTCATTGGAAGTGGGGGTTCTCATGAAAATATTGATTGACGTCTTCAGATATTAAGTTAAAAATTGGGATTATAAGTCTGAGGTTTTCCTTGGAAAAAGATGAAATCAACTATCTCCAACAGATTGGGCCAAACAAACATAATTTTGGGTTTAGAATAGTGAAAAAGGAATATTCCTGATTGGAACAATGCCTTAGTTTTCCATCTTCCATACATGTCAAACCACATTAGCTTCACTAGTTTGACTAGCAAAATTGCATATTTACTAATGCCACATGTGGCACTGCCTTTACATGTTTCGTTATAGTTAGATTATACGAAGTTGGTACCACTTTTTCCAGCAACAATACTCCGGAACCACTCATTTCCGTGTGATCAAAGTAAAACCCCCTTTCCACATAATCATCAACGTCCACCGATGCCATGAAGTTTCACAAACACCCACTTTTTAAAAGGCACGCACACCGGGAAGGCGCCTATCTTCTTTTTCTCTAAGACAGTTTAAGAACTCTGAGTATATGTTTATTTATTCTCCTATCCTTTTTCAAGCTTAATCATATAATTCATTTTGATGAGTATTAGACAAGTTCTTCACACACAAGATCAGGGAGTTGAGCATACCTGCAGGCACTCATAAGCTTTCTGCACTGCCAGAAATTTCTCCCTCCCTTCAGGATTTTTGTCTGGATGATACTTCATTGCAAGTTTCCTATACTGTCTCTTGAGCTTTTCCTCATCAATGTACTCAATCTGCTTTGATATGTTTGGCAGCTCCTCAATTGAATCAGAACTTGTTTTTCTAGGGGCATCGTCTCTGGATACTTCTTCAATTGAAATCTCTAGTATCTTGCAAGCTTCTTCTTCAGAAAGGTTCATTGGCCTTCGAGTCAACTCCTCTCGCCACATTACTAGCAATGATTGCAAAAACTCGACATGTTCAACAATTGGCCAATTAGGAAATCGAATTTCATCACACAAGTTTCGGAGATAATAACGGTGACACCACATTTCATCTTTCAGCTCTGGATACGTCACTGGTGGCATTGGAGCATAATCATATAAAGAATGACAATGCTGGGACAATTTCTGAGGGAAATCACCAAGATGCTGAAGAACCTAAAGAAGCAAAATCCTACTACAAGTTAGTTACCACACCTAAGTGCTTTGAGGATGAATAAGGCAGCATAGCATTTTGGAAAATAAGTATTAAAAACTAATGAAACGGGGAGTTGGTCCTAAAGACAAGTAACCAAGCTCCAGTCACAGAATTAGAATCACCTGACAGATTATATTTTCTGCCCGCATCTTGTGTGTCCAAATAATCTCAGGAGTGTCAGAATCAGAAACCATTGCTGCTGCAAAAGAAACTGGCCCACTACGTTCCAGTACATAGAGCAATGATTCCGGTAAAAGGCCCCCCAAAACACTTCGTTTTGCCAAAGGCAGAGAAGATGAAACTGCAGCTTCCTCGCCACCGTGAAAAGCTTGATAAACATGAGTCACTGAGAAAAGTTGGGCAATTGAAAGAAGATTAGATCCAGGATATGCCAGGGCAAAGTAAAATGCGCCTGTACTGTACAATCTTATCATTGCTTTGGGATTCCTGGTAACTATAGCCTTCAGCAAAGCAGCAGAAGCCTCAACAATGGTTGGTTCACCAGAAAGCATTGCCTGCATATAAGATAATAAGGGGGAAAAAATGTTATATCAATAACCCAGTGCTCCAAACTTAAGATACAATCAAAATATTGAGGGGCCACCATGCAGTGATTCAGCTAGCAACAACAGAAAAGAGAAAATAATCAAAACAATCCAAACCTATTAGGAATCTATGGGATATAGGTTAACCATCAATACCAAAACAGAAATAATAAAGTACGACAAAACAATCACCATTAAAAGGCACAAGAAAATATAAGGTTGAATATTGAAAGCATTAAGAGATTAAGGATATTAGTTGACAGCTATCTATGCCATCAACATATAATCTAAGTACATGTTACAGGGAAAATGTATAGTAGTATTTTGTGGTGTGAGAATTTAGTGACCCTTCTGTACTAGTTGGCTCGATCAATCTCCAGTGTGCATCTGAGGAGATAGTAAGCAAAAAAAAAGGGCGACGGACTCTCATTTTAAATCAAGTGCGACACAAATGAAAGAAAGATCAAGCAAGGAACTAGTTAGCATCATATGCTTAGCACGCAAAAGAATTTTGTTTCCCTCAATTATCTCAAGTTTTTGCACTCTTCTTGTCTGTCTCTTTTACATAGCTTGCCAGGCGACTTGCCTTCTATTGTAGTAAAGTTGCAATGCTATTTTACTTGGGTAGCCACACGGATCCAGCTTTTTAGTTAATCAAGGACATAAGGAATCTTTTAAAGAGCTTAAGGCCTCATGTACTTACAAAGTTTCTGAATTAAAATAAAAATTATAACAGAAACTGATGATCCCTCATTGCCAATAAATAAAAGAATTGAGACAAATAAACACAAAAGTGAACAAGTTCTTGCAATTCTCCTGAACCAAAGCATACCAGATTGATATATGGGCAAAATTTAGTAGGCAGAAAACTTTTACTAGAGAGTACAAACCTAACTGAGTGCTGTAGGCCCTCCCTCAAACATACAACAAAATATTCTTAGACTTACGTCACTTACTGAATGCAAAATATACTACTACATGACCAAAACTCCCAGTAAAGAAAACTTTGCTGAAACACATAAATCATTACATTTCCGTTGTTTCATTTTCTACACTCATGGAACTTCAGATCAACAGCGTAATCGGTAACAACCCCAATAAATGATACCAAAATAGGAAATAACTCTTTTATTAACTTCAGCACTTGTGCTATTCTAATATGTAAGAGCATAGACTGCAGGTCAATTTGGACATATGCAGACAACCAATATAAGGACAGGCACCTGTGCAATATGTGGAAGACAACGTGGGCTTGACAAGATCCGCTTTACTCTAGGCGTAGGCGTAACAATCTCTCCTGCATCATCAATATCTGAATGAGCAGCTACCATGCTGTGTAATATGGACAATGCCACCTCTCCTACCTGTAAAAGTAGCCACCCATTTTAGGAAGATCATAAATCAGGCATGCCCAACCTATGGACACAATAAATGTAACGGAATTCCCTCCAGGTCAAACTATTTTCCCCTTTAGCACAAAATTATATAAAAAATAATTGCGTATCATAGATTTCCTATTTAAATAAATCAATTAAATAAAAACAGTCAAAAATACCGCAGTCCAATACATTAGTTGACACTCAGAAGATTATGCTTCGCACAACAATGATGAGTTTAAGGGGAAAAAACACTTGCAGATGATGCAAAAAGCAAATTACTTTTTATTATCCCAGAAATTACTATGCCTCATCTTGTGTGGTGGGAGAAATGCAATTGGATGATTGCGGTGGCAATCTATAGTCTTTTTATAGTATCTGTTGAAACTATATAATTGATCAGTTCAGTGATATTTTCTTAGATAGACACTGCTTTAGGCTATCAACAACTCAATGGGTAAATTCATCACAACTCTCAATGAATCTATTTCCATATCTCATAAACACAGTTAAATTGTCTTAATGAGTTAGGAGGAGTGGTTGGAGGGGAGGGGATGTAAACATAGTTAATAAAATTAAAGGGATCTTAGTATCACCATGATATAATTTATAGTCTAACAACAAGAGAATGTGATTATTGATTCACAGTTTATCTAAGTTTTCCTAAAGGTTAATAGAGTGTACTTATTCTAGACCAAACCTAGGATATACATTTAAATCAAATATAAGATTTTGGACAAGGTCATGTCAATCAAATTTGGTAGTTTTCAGCTGAAATACAATATAAAGAAGATAAGCAGTATAACTTGGCTTTTTGACTACACTATGGTTGTGATGTTAGATAAAAATATTAAATACACATAGTTTTATCTAGTGTAGATGAACAATCTAAAGTATAACGTACAGTTTTGGTATACCTAATATATCTTCCCTTATAAATGTTCGAAAGAAATCCTCAGTATGTTTTGTAACATACAAGAAGTCTACCTTAATAACTTAGTACACAAAACAGTCAAAGTCCAACAGCCTACCTAGTAATTTAGTAAAAAAAAATTAAAAGTTTATCTCTCTGTTCGATTGCTTTCTTCAAATTTGTTTTGGAGCCATAAATACCTCAACACACAAACAAAAATAATACAAACAAAAACAACAACAACAATAATAAGGGATAATTACAAAAACTACCCCTGAGGTTTGGGGTATTTACAAAAAAAAAAAAAAAAAACATTAGAAGTTTCTAAATCATAGAAACCCCCTTGAGGTTCAATTCGGTCTTACAATTTACTCCAACCATTAGTTGACCTGAAGGAATTTGCTGACGCCATCGAATATCTTACAATTACATCCCTCAACTTTTCTCACAAAGAGCCCCAACTTTTGCCCTGGCTATTTGTAATATTTAGAAAAGTTGAGGAATGCAATTGTAAAATGTAAGACGAATAGTTGGGGCTATTTGTAATATTTAGAAAAATTGAGGGATGTTATTGTAAAATATTTGATGCTCAGAAAATTCCGGTAATCGCAGTTCAACTAATGGTTGGGGTAAAAATGCATGATGGAAGCACACCTCAAAGGGGTTTTTATAATTTTGAAACTTCTTTGGATTTTATTGTAATTACCCCAGACCTCAGAGGTGGTTTTTGTCGTTATCCCTAATAATAATATAATCCCACCCCAACGAAATAAAAAGAAAATAGAGAACTGAAATGGGAGAACATGAATGTAATTAGTTTTAATTTGCCTTTATTTTCTTACTGTGGCATAATTATTCTGCTGAAGATTCTATACCTGGGTGGAAGTAAGAACAGGAACTTTAAAAGCCATTGCCCATCGGAGTTCACGTATGTCTCTTAGTTTCTTCCAGTCTGGCATCCCAGATACCCAACATCTGGTTGTCCAATCGATTTCTTTTATTGACCAAAATCTTCTAATTGCATCCTTCTCCACTGGGCCAACTTGTACATTGTCCTTGTCCATGAACATCCATTCCTTTAAGGGTTCCATAAAAGCAGTAGCAGCAATTAAGTTAGACTGCAATGGTATAGCAGTTCTTTCCGAAGCTTCATGAACTACTGTTAGTAAATCAACAGCCAGGACACACCCTCCAACCAAGACACATGCCTCCACATTTGGAAGAACCTTCATCAAAACCTGCAAAGAGAAGTGCAATTAGCACAAAAGTTGTCTTTAAATTAATGAAATAATTCTTCCAACCATGCAAGGTTCATTTCTTTCTCTGAAGGTGAATTCACCAGAACTGATACAGTTCTAACTTAGAGGTCTGATCATATAAATCCTAGACAACACACACAATACAGACAACTTAATGAAAATGGCCCAGCTATTAAAAGTTTTGAAAATTATAGTGATGTTCTAATGTTACCAACGTATGTTGCCTCAGATGCAGACAGAGGGAGAAGCAACAAGCAACAATAAAGAAAAATAGCTGGATACTTGAAACGTCTTCTCCAAATAGAAATATCAGACACTAAATACAGAAAATAAAAATTATTGGAAGACACGTTTCTGTCAATTGGTGAGATATATGAGGGCCTTTCTTTCTCGGATAAATGCCCAAGACGCCCATGTCGTGATACAAATTTTCCCCACATATCTTCATGTCTATGTACAGTTGCCTGCATGGGAACATCCTCTCAAACTCAGGTCATACCTTAATCTTAAAGTTCAAACAAGAATTTCAAAATCAAAATCTCTTTATTTTCCAACTTGATTCTTTCATCTTGGCACTCTAAACCACCACAGCCTCAAAAACTCTATCTTACAGGTTCAATTCAACAATAAGTACAGCCCAGAACTATCATCAGTTCCTCCATTCTCACAAAATAGCCACATGCCTACTGCAGAGTAATGCATTCAGCAAGAGAATAAATAGACTTATTTTAAATCTATAACAATAAATGCTTGCATATTTAATTACATATTACACACACATGAGCTTAAGCAAGTATTATATCATCCATACATGGGATCATACATATATACATACATACATACAGAGGCACGTGTACACGTAAATACATGCACACATTAATAAAAGCCCAGATAACCAAACAAACATACTGAGCTATATATGCCAGAAAAAAAATTGATGCATTTTATTACAAGGTTACTAGTTACTCAACCATGTGTGACAGTTCTTTTTGAACAAAACTAATTTAATGGAAGGTGATGATATGGTGACTTAAACCTTAGATGTAACATGGGGAATGCCGAAATGTCAAATGTATCAGAAAATTGAAGAAAATATAAAAGTGTCTAAAAGTTGCTAAATCGAATACGATCACATGTATCAGTAAATTGAAGAAAATCTGGTACATTAGTTATACGGAAAACCAAATTTGTCAACTGGGAACATTTTATCCAGCATATTCTTTCCCAATGCCCTTTACAAGGCACCAAAGACAACCACAAGTCAGTCATAAAAGATCTTTAACAACAAGAACACGGAACACCAATAAAATATTCTGAGGAAGCCACCCCTTGCAAACACTTCTTTTCTGTAGTAATGAATGGTGATCCTGAGAGGCACAATATATATGTCACTGCAGTCGAACTCTCAAATCAGACATTTCAAACCTGAACATGAGCGACTTATGCAAGAAGTTATGGTCTCTTCTATCAGACCATCCACTAGCAACAGAACTGCACAAGCTGGACTATACTACAAACAGGCAGTGCTTATAGAGTTGCATCAGCTAGAGCAAGGTAAGCCAGCTCTTCTAAGCCAGGAAGTATCATGTCCGACCTTTTCTAGCCCTTACGCTCCATTTCTAAATAAAGCCCATTACATGGCCAAATGCTACATAAATTTTCCCAGATCCCTTTAGGGACAGTTTTAATCCAATGACTTGATCAAATGAGATGGGAAGATCTTTCATTTCTGTTTTTGTTGAATCCAAAATATTTGAAGACTATAGTGTCGTGCTGCGAACAGGCATGTGTATTTTGGGTGCATGGTCTTTTTTCAGGGGCGCAAACAAAAAATCATAGATTTGAGTATTCTGCACCTTGGTATATAGCTTTTAGATTTTTCAGAATCTGGATCATGTTCATCTTCGCTTAAATCCTCACAAGTCACAACTCACTTCTCCTACCTCTTCTCCTCTCTTTTCTTCTTTTTTTTTTTTTTGCTCTTCTCTTCCCTATTCCTTTTTACCCCTTCTCATGCTCAAGCCCAAGAAACAATACCACCAATTCCGCTTCCCCCATCCCACCATTTTCTTTTCTTATTTCTTCTATTTTTTTGAAATTAATCATTATACGCTGGAATTTTCCAAAAACATTTGCTTTTTTTGTGATTGAGCGCTGAAATTAGTTGATTTTATGTAATTTACGAGCTGAAAATAATTGTAGCTTTCTGGAAGATATGATGTAATCCATAAATTTATGTTATTGGATGGAGGGATATATGCAATCAAGTGCAAACTCAATGTAATTTGCTTAATTTGTTTGGAAAATGCGCTGGTTTTCTGTGATTAATCATTAAATTTCTTTAGCTTAAAATTATGACATTATTCGTCAAACAAGTATAGCAAGATCATCTTCACATTCTTAAGATGTAAAATTTGACTTCAGGTCAGTATTAAAGGGGTTTCATACCTTGACCTGAACATTAAGTAACATGCTACACAAATTTCTTATTGATTCTCACTCTCTTTATCCAATGTTTTATTTTCCCTATTGGCAATTTGATTATTAAATTTCTATATTGTGTAGAAAAGGAAATAGGAAGGAAAAGGTGAAATGCGTTCATTTACCTTCAAAAGGAGGAGAAGACGGTGTCTTAGAGCTCTATCATTTGTTCTGTCCAAAAGTACTGTAACATGTGCAGTGCCTTCAAATGGGCCTATTGAGTTGTAATGTTGTTCATACACAATTGCCATTGCCCTTGCACAAAGTTCCCTGACTGAGGAACCTCCCCCTCCTCCAAAACCATCTAATCGTCCCATATCACACCAATCATCTGAGGGTCCCATTTCATCAGGAACGGCGCCATCTACAGTCAGCCCAGTGTCTGCATCACACAGGAATCGATGATAAAGTGCTCTGAAAAATGCAACAGGGTCACGCAGTGGAAAGTCTTGTGCCCTACCACCAGTGCCACTCTCAAGCAGCAGCCGAAGGTAATATTGACCCACACAAACTTCTTTACCCAAGCTAGGGTACCGAACCGAAAATTCTGTGTAATTCCATGATATTTGTGGCGCAGTTTCTTGCCCGCTCATAGTTCCCTTAGATGTACCTCCGGGAACAATATCTTCAGTTCGTTCCTTCTCAAGGTCAAGTTTATGAACCTCAGCCTGCAAAGCCTCCATTAACTCCTGCCTAGTACGTTCATTCCAGATCAAGTCTGCGCGGTTGTGATCAAGACCAAAAGCTCGCCAAAAATCAGGCCAATTCAATAGTAATCTTCCACATCCCACAAGTGCATTCTCAATGACCACCTGGGCTGGAGCAGGGAGGCCTGAATTCTGGGGGCCAGATGCACCAACATCAGATTCATGCGCGCTTCTAGCATTTGTTTCAATGGGCTCACCTGCATTGACTGTATACTTATCTGGAGAAGCAATGGCTGATGACTGATCGTTTGGGGGGACCCCTACAGCAGGAAGCTCATTAGACGAGTTTTCACCAGCATGAATCACAGAAGAATGAACAGATGGAACGGGCCCAGAGTTTGGATCTCCTGCAGAGTTCCGATAGCCATCTAAACCTCCAGCTGCATAACCGCTTGCCTGCTGTGCTTGACAGCCTTCAGGATCATTTACAGAAGGCAAGTTATGTCCTTGAGAAGGTATTCCTTTCACCTGACGATTTCTTCTCTGTTGAAGTAAACGCCGCTGTCTGTCTTCTACTCATCAAGGAAACTTCCTGATTAGATGTATCTTCATCTGAAATTCCATTAGATCGTGTATGCAAATATGCAACCAGCCCTGGTGGCAGAACCCTAGACAACAAATCAAGGGCAGGTTGATAAGAATCTGCCCACAGAGCCACAAGCTGTCGACTGACATCGCGTCGTTCACCAGAAGGAAGGTAAAATGCATGTAACAAATGCCTCAGCAGCGCACCATCACGTAAAGCGGCATCCCGCATTGATTCTGCTGCAACTGCATCTTCTTCCGCTATTGAACGCATAACTACAGCCACAGTTTCTCGGACACTTTCTGCAGGATGCCCAAACAATGCAAACAAGCGACGACGTAAACCAGCTACAAGGCGTAGTAATTCAACAAAAACTGTGTATTGGGTAGTTTCACTGTGTGGTTCACATATCATTGCTTCAAGAACTTCAACAACAGCCATTGACAACAGTGGTGAAACAGATATTGGCTTTAATCTGTTAACAAGGACAGTTAGGTTACTCTGTTCAGCAAATACTACAGATTTGGTATGCATGATTGTTGCATGTTGTTCTCCTTTTGTATCCGATAGCATATTTGTATCCCCTGGACCACCACCAATAAGCATAGCAATAAGCCCTATAGTCTCAGCCGCTACTCCCTCAGAACCATTTCTAAGCAGGCCCATAATTCTTCCAACAGCAGCAGGAAAGGACATCACGTGCGAAGCAGCAGTTTTTGAAGCCAGCAACCTCCGTAAGCATGCAATAAAACCGATTACAGTAGCAGCTGCTTTAGGAGAAGGTGGAGGCAAAGGCAGGGATTCAGGAGGAAGATTAGGAGCAGCAGGAAGCAATGTAATCAAGGCCATCAAAGTCACCTCAGGTACTTCAATACTAGGTGGAACTCCACTGAATGGAATGCATGCATTAAATTCTCTTATCCTGCGCCACAATTTAGCTCTTGAACCAGGAATAGAGCCTCCTTCAGCCACAGCATCTTTGGCAGCTGCTGCCAAATGTTTCAAATGCATCAATGAGGATTCCATGTCAGCAACAGGGCGCTGTAGATGTTGAGGATACTGTAAAGAAACTCTGCCACAGGGAGGATCAATCCGATGACCAGGCATCGTAAGCCTTGGTAATACTGACACTGGACATTGGCCCTGCACAAGCCAAAATCATACCATACTAAACCAAAATTTATAAAATATGGTTGCTTGTAAGAACTCAATTCTACCAATAATAAATTGCAGATACGAGCAAAACAAGTACAATAAATCCGAGTAGCAGGTGGTTAGACCAATTTCGCACTCAGAATTAGCAGACAAACTACTCAGAGCAGCTTTCCAATTGAAAGTTAATCAAGCAAAAAACACATCTACCTACTTCGGTTTGCAAAACATCCAAAACTGCTGCAAGTAAGCTATCACGAGAGGTGCTAGCGTAAACCTGAAATCGTAATCACACGTAAGCAACATTCTTAAATCCACAAACCAAATATACATTTCAGGAACTTAACATCTTCGCACATATTACTCATAAACGAGAAGACTCACATGAATAGGACACCCATCATTAAATTCAACAGCAAACATCTGCGGCTCCTCAGCAAATCGAACAAGAGCACTAACTGAAGATAACGGTCGAACAATAACAGCCTGCACACATTCAATTTGAACATCCAGCACTTGGTGATTATTACCTACCACCAATTCCATTAGAAATATATGAACTGAGCATGATCGAAGTAATACAACATAATCATAACAAAAACAATGGAAAATTGGAGGGATGCAAGATAAATGCCAGCTATATAGAAATTGAGAAGCTCCAGCATTGGGGACTTCCCCAACTCTGTTTGCATCCAATTTGCAATATCTCAGAATAACACTCATGCATGATTAGTTTTGGTCTCGGGCATTTGTTCGTTATACTACTTGTGATCTAAACAAGCAATTGAAGGCCAACAAAAAATTAATGAAAGGTGAAAGCTCAACTGAAACCATCTAAGGACCCAGAATGTGGCAACATATTTCGAACAACAAAGAGGAGTTGAAACATGACAGAAGCTATGACATACATGAACAACAAATAAAAGTATGATTCAAGTCCCATCGATAGACCAAAGAAGGAAATCGATCATCAGTGAAATTGTGCAAAGGAAAATAACCACTTTCGGTTACAAGTACATGAACTCAATTAACTATCTTTTCATATAAAATGCATATAGAAAGCCTAAAAATACGAATTGGCAGCTTTTATCTTCTTAGGGGTGATATAGGCACCTCCATATGATAGTAGGCAAGTTTTCTTCATAGTTCATATGAATGCAAGAACGATCAAAGCATTACTTCCACATAAACTGCATGGTCATCATATTAAAAGAACAAACTTACTTCATAGTTTTCTGGACGCCTTTCAACAAGTGAGACCTTGGTGAGAATAAGCTGACGAGAGACAGCATCACCCATGTCCCCAAGTCCTCCTTTTGGTCCAAGTGCCAAACTCAATCCGGCAGAATGTAGCATTCCATGAGCCGCAGTTCGCAACCTTGTAACAGCCCAACCACCAAGAGGAGTCTCTTCCGCACCCACAGCTTCCTTAACTACATTTACATGTGTTCAAACAGAGAAGACATAAAAAGTATGCCAACTAAAATTTGAACATGCAATCTTGATGTTAAAGCTTACCCCTTCGCTTCATATATTCTGTGATGGTAAGTGATTGAGAACTATCAACAACTAATGACACCCCAACCATAGAATTTGCAGTTTTAGTCTGGAAGAAAATGTGTAAGCAAAATTAACTTAGTGTATGAGAATCATCTGCAGCAGCAAACTATATAATAGAACCGAGAGAAAATAGCTCTCTAGCATTTTTACGCAATAGCAGATATATTAAATTAAACTGTTCCATCATAACAAATAGCTCCATTATATCAAATGTGACTTCTTTTACTAAGAATAACATCAAAATAAAATTAAAAAAAAAAAAGCGAATGTGTTCCATACTAGATTTGATATAATGGCAGCATTTGAAGCCCCTGAAGCAGCCTGGAAAGCTTTAGATTTCCGTCCATACAAAGAACAAAGAACAAATCCACCATGCTCAACATTTTTCCTCCCATAAGCTTCAGTGAGAAGAACTATGGCTGGAGAATCCATATCTCTGAAGTCCAAGCACCAACGAAGATCACCAGACTTCAAATCTATCACTTCAACTCCGACATAAGTAACTTTCATTTTCTGAACACGAAATCAAAATTATGGAACAAATTGTTAGAGCACAGACAAGCTATGTAAAGCAACAGCCAAAGTGGCATATCCCAGTAAAACGACATAGAATCAGAATGAATCAAATAAATGAAGCATGCACTTATTTTCATTAGAGTTCTTGACCAAGGTAAAAGCAGTTTCAGTTGTCATAATAGAAAAGCCGAAAGGTGATTAAACACTGTCTATCTCAAGAAAATCCTAACTGCACACATAGGTAACCACTATCATGTTATCCTCTTAGTTTTGATTCTATCTACGTATTCCCTTTTCTTTTTTTAGGTTCCAATCCATAGTTCTCTCCAGACATGGGAAATACAATTATACATACTTGAGTCGCACATTTCATGGAAAACTTTAAAAAATTCAGCTGAGACTGGGTATAGAAAAATAGAGAAGATCTATTTGGCATAGCTGAGAAAGAACCCTAAGCAATCAATTGAGCATTAGTTGATTCAATGTCGGTTGAAAATCCTTCTCTTACAGAAGCCGGTAGCTAATGCACTAACACAGTTACAGCAGCAAAAAAGAAAAACATGTGCATCAGAGACGTATAGGATGATACTATGCTTGCCAGAGGAGAGAGATCAAAGGAGAAAACTAAAATCAAATAGTACATAGTATGTCCAGGAATTCAGCATGAAACCATATATTCAACCTCCAATAATTAGCATAACAAAGGAAGCCCATGTACCAAAACACAAATATCTATAAAACTAAACTAAAATTAGGAAGCACTAATGATGCAAGGAAAGATAATCAAACACAGAAGCATAAACAGGATTTACAGTGTCTTCCCCATAAGGGTCCTCTACAAATGCTCAATGGACCATTTCTTGCTCTGTAAGAATGGAGGATATTTATGATCTATTACAAAAATGAATGCACCTTGGTCAGCCTGAGAAGGAGCAACCCGCACACAGGCCAATCAATCAGATATAGCTACCCAACTGATAAAGGACGAAGATCAATGCAATACGATGAGAAATCCACCACCAACTTACAGCATGCCTGGAGAACCCATACAAATCTCTCTATGTTGTCCCTCATGTAAATAATGATTCCTATGTACAACAGTCAATGATAGGGAATAAGTCTAGCTCACACTTAGGAGAGTGATACTAATGCTCAACCAATGACCAAAACTTTTTCCAAACAGCTGAAAAATTAATGTCCCATACCCCTATCCATCACCCGCATATTCTATACTGGTCTGTTTCACTTGTGAAGAAAAGGGTGAAGCCACTGAAGATGAAGAAAGATTGTTAGAGAGAATTTCATCACTCCTTTCATATCATTTAGTACTACTTTTTCTTAAAGTTTTGCACCCTACCAAGACATAAATAATTGTAACCAACATTGACGTTTTCTTCCCAGCATCGTAAATATATATACACATATATTATTGATTTGTTGCAGAAACATTAGTCAGTGAAATTGTTACACTTCTCACATTATCACCCGGTCTGAAAATATCAATCATCAACAAGAAAGAACCGGACCTAGTTCAGCCAGGGTTATCAACATCCAATATAATGATCCTTACAAACTTCAAGGTCCAGATATTATGAACTAACTAAAGTAACAAATCAATAGCAGACTCAGGAAAACAGTACCCAAAATTAGCCAAACAAGTCCAGGAGAAGAAACGTGTCATAAAACTTACAAAAGGTACCCACTCTGAAGTCCTCCTTCGCAAATGAAGAACTGGAAACTCCGCCACAGTGGCCAGCCTATTCCATCTTATCCGGTGCAGTTCACTCAATATACTCGCCCTGTACTTGGACGAAAACTTGATGGCTTTAAATTTCCCACGGCCATCGGTCCGCACACTAACATTAAACTCATTGGAATTATCGTCCCTCCCAATGATTGGGGCAGCTCCTTCAAAATCACTACCCACATCATATGAATTAGTCACCGATAGTGTGTTTGGATCCAAAGTAATAATAGAGTAATTAGAAATGCAGAGAATTCTCTTGTAACGACCGCGCCACGAGTGTTTGATGACCATGTATCGCGCTACATACTCGGGCTCTTCAGGTGGGGCAGCAGGCGTGGAGGAGGAGGCGGAGGGGGGAGGAGCAGGCAGGTGATCGGAAGATGGCACAGCGTGGCGGCTAACGAAGTCCATCTGCGGTGCAGGGAGGTAGTGGAGAGAGTGGGGCTGAGGAGGACTAGGCCGCAGGAAGAACCATATTCCACCTGCCGAAGATGACGGCAGAGGTCTCTGCCTAGACTGATTGGCACCCAGAGCTTCAAATCTGAAAACCCTAAGGTGGTTTATTAAATCATCAACTCGGAGTAGAGCCAATCGATTCTAAAACCCAATCAATCCGCATATGTATTCAGAAGATCACTGAGATGAACACGAGTCAAATAAACAAAATAATAATCAAACAAACGTACAAAATTACAAATGTGTCAGGAAATGGGATCGGGAGAGATTAAGGAGAAGAAATCGCGGATGAGCGTCGGTTCATCAATATTTGAGCGGAAAGACAATTCTCCCAGGATCGAAACCAATTTGATTGAAGAGGAATTAATTGACAGACTGGGGCTCAGCAACGCGAGACACTAGAACGCTCCTCTGGGTTTTTTTTTTTTAATTCCATTTTTTCTTTTTTCTTTTTTCGATTGGGGAGGGTGGGGATGTAACCATGTATTATGTAAGCACTTACCAAACAGACAAGTTCAATTATGAATATTAATTGCTTGTTCTGGAGCATTTTTTAGATAGATATTTGATCTAAAAGTCGATTATACTTTATGGCAGTTAATTTAGAATGAAATTTTGGATAACTCATGTATACACAAAGTCGTCTATAGAAGTTAGAATTGGAGACATTTTGAAAAATTATTTATTAAGAAGTCTCTTTAATAAATGAATTTTTGCATAAGTGCTTCCAAACATGTACTAAATTTCTCTTAAGTCGGTCCCCATTAGTCAAAATTTTTGGGAGATAATTACTTGTATTTCAGTTTATTTCATTTTAGAAAGAATAGTGCCAAGAAATATTTTTTTTCCAAAAAAAAAAGGATTTTTTGAGTGTGATGAATGTGAGACGAAAGTATATAATGATAGTTGATAAGATTATGTTTAGTGAAATTAAGATTTTATTTCTGGAACAGAAATAACTTCATACAATGATCAAATAGTTTGTACATCACATAAGCATTAGCCGGGGGCCAACCTGCCCTGGCCCCCCCATTTTTTTTTTTAAAAAAAAAAAAAAATTTTATAGGTAAAAAAATTTTTAAAATTTTTTTATTAAATATTTACATGGTTTTTTTTTTTTTTTATCAAACATCCCAAATAGTTTATTTATTTCGCCTGCATCACATAAGAAAGATGAAAGAAACATGGGTAAAGCATCAATCTAATGATAGCAGATGGGCTAAACAACGGCCCATTGAGCTACCAACAGCCCATTGAGCTAATCTATGGGCAACAAAGTTGTTCCTGTTAACATAACTACAACTCCCACAATTGAGTGCTAGCTAGAAGTAGTGAGATAATATTTGCATATAGAACACATTTGGATCACATGAATCCTCATCAATAAAGCCTTTGATAACGTTGATGGAGTCGGAAAAAGCTTGTTCAACTCGAAAACCATTGTCAATGGCGAAACGTACACCATACCGGAGTGCAAGTGCCTCGGCTGTAAGAGGAGAAAAGGGACCCCGTAATTGCGGATGAAATCTTCTATTCCAGAATGGTGTTTCATCTCCTAATCCACCGTACGGATGATTGTCGCGTGTATAGAAGTTACCATATTAAAAACCCACAATTTAGGCTTGATTTTTGCTTCAAAATTAATATAGTAACTTCTATACACATGTCAATTATCTGTGCGGTGGAATAGAAGATGAAACATCATTCTGGAATCCCATCTCATGCCAGCTACCGGTCTCCTTCCAGAATTTTTTCACCCACCAACATTCAAATAACACATGCATAATATTATATTCCCAACAACCGCATCTAGGACATTTAGCTTCCGTGGGAATATGTTTTCTATGGAGATTATCCCCCGTCGGAATAGCTTTATGAAAAAACTACCATAGAAATTGATTTAGGAATGTAAATCAGATGTACCTAACCTAGGGACCCACGAAGCGAGGTGAAGTGTTGTCCACGAGGTGACCTGGCTCAGGATCCCAAAAAGCGAGGTAAGGTACTTTGTTGAAGGGTACGAAATGAACGCACGTTAAGCTGGCGGGATGGCTCCCACTAAGGCCCTCCGTGCCTGAAGTCGAATCGGTAGTTGAAAGTCTTAGAAAGCTAAAGAAATGGTAATTTAGAATAATGACAAGTTACATTTTACCTTGATTTTCGTGTCGTATTTATAGTACTGTTCACCGTGCACATGGCGACTGATCGACGATGTGCAGCTCGTGGGCGACCCGACCCAGACTTTCGGGTCGGGTCGGGACCCACATGAAAAGGCCGCGGATCCTGGGGCATCTTGGTAATTTTCGGCGAGGCGAGGTCAAGACGGTCAATTCGACCTAGACGAGGCTATAATAGTAATTTCCACATCACAAATAATTTGATCTTTGGCCGATATGAAGTTTCCATAAGGAATTCCACCACAAATGCAAAGAACTTGAACCAGCAACAAGCAATTGATCTTGCAATTTTTTGGAAAAGTGGTAGCCACTTCTAAGTTCCAACTGCGTAAAGGCCATTTTTACTAAAATGTCAAATTCGTTTATAAGGTGTTGTTTGGAAATGAAATGTCTTGTTTGTTTACGTTTCCAATGGCCAATTTCTAATTTTCAACTATTCATAGAAATAGAATCGTGTTTGTTTCTAAATTTTCCAATGGAAATCATCATTTTCATTTTCCAATTTTCAAATAAAACATCTCAAACCTATATTTTCAATTTCCAACCATATATTATACCCTACATCACTCATCAATCACTTTTTCACATTTTCATCCAATTATACATGTGGGACCCTCCATTACCAACTTCATCTACTTAAAATATTACTATTTTTTTATTATATATCTAATGGGACCCACCAACCTACAATCTTCCAAAAATAATATTATATATACAATTAAAAAATTCAACACTATCAACTTTTCAAATTATTATATACATAAAATAATATTTCAAACCTACTCAACCAAAGATAATCTCATTTTCAAACCTATATAAAACTCATTTTCATTCTCTCATCCAAACATAATTCCAGTTTTCACACGAAAACCAATAAATTTTCAAAATTCTATTTCCAGTACTAGAAACTGGAAATGGTCCATAGAAACATAACCATACAAGGCCAAAGTTTCCGTAAGAATCTTGTTTGCTATTATCTTTTGAACAATTTTTTTTTAATTGTTTTAGTATTGAATTAGAATAAGTATACAACTATACTTGTATTCATGAGATGCCATTGTATTAGTATAGCTTTATCTATACATGTGTAGTGGCCAAAATAACCACTTCTATAATGAAAAAATGAGAACTAGTCATATTTTGAAATCAAATGTTTTTTAGTCATTTTGGCAAAACAAAAGACATTTCATACCATTCTATCATGTTTGTTCGATATTTGGCTTAATTATCTTTCTCTTTCACTTATATCTCTCTATATCCTCTTACTCTATCTTTCAAACTTTAAAAAAAAAATCCGGCCAACATTAACAGCAGTCCGTGTATGAGTATCTCGAAAATGGTATTAAGCTCTTTCGATATTTCGTTTACTAGTCAGAACTTCGTATAGATATAAAATTTCTCTATCCAATTTTACGATGAAGAAAGAACACAAAATCAGAAGTCTGGGCACAGAAGCTCATTACTCGCCATCGAGTTACTGTAGATACCGTATCAAGTTACGAGCTACAATAATTTCTGTCATCTTCCTCATTCACCTCACCCACCACTAACGATGCAACACAATTTTCAACATCAGCAATATCAACCTAAAATATCTAAACCTAAACTAATTCAACAAAAAATTATAAAATTAATTGAATTGAAATTTGTATATGTTTTGTCGTTGTTTCAGTCATTGGAATCGGAGTCATTAAGCAATTGATGCTCGTTCAATGGTAGTCAATTCTTTCTCTCAAGTTATGCTTGCCGAATTAGAGAGGGGTGTGTATCTTGGTGTAATTAAATTGGCTCAACGGCAAATTGGGTTTTTCACATCGTCAAATAACTAAAAAACTTGTCTTTCAAAAAAGTTGCTAAAAAAATATTTTGACATTAGAGGAAGTGCTAAAAAATTTGGGCATTCTTAAATCAATTACTACAATTAAATTTACTTATTTAATTGGGGGCCTTAGGCATCTGTGGAGCCCTAAGCAGCCGCCTCAATAGCCTAAAGACTCCACGGCTCTAAACTGATGCCATTGCTCAAACCATATTTGGCATAAAAGCTTACCAATAGCATTGAATAAAACGATAACCTATGTTTTCTAAACTATAATGTCTCATAGAGATTCATTCAAATATTAGCCTCATATTTATTACTATAAGAAACTTCCACCAAATAGTTCAAAGCATCTTTGAAGGTGAAAGAAGGAAAAGAGAATGAGTTCGTAGAATACAAGACAATACTTATGAGTAAAAAAGGCTGTAAGGATATACATGTGATACTTAAAAGAACATCTCGATCTTAAGTTAATCGTAACGGAAGTTTTTCCACACAACAGTCCAGGATATCTAGTCAGAAATCAAGTTAAAAGAGGAAAACCAAGACTGATTATTGATTACAAATGAATTAATAACATCTTGGAATTATATTCCAAATAGAGAACACCTGGTGAATTGTATCAAGAAAATCAAAGTGTTCTCAAAGCTCGATTGTAAATCTGGTTTCTATCAGATTAAGATGGATGAATGAAGCAAGAAATTCAAAGTTTTCTATACACCACATGAATATTATTTTTGGAACGTGATGCTCATGCATGGAATTGGCCAATGCACTCACCCAGACATATCAAATGAAAATGGATAATCTTTTCAAAGATTGCTTCAATTTCATGTTCGCATACTCGATGATATTCTCATTGTATCAAAGCATCTCAAACATTTAGATGTTTATCACATAAAAGAATTAGTGCACAAAATGGGAAAAATTGTCATCAAACCACGACTTTTTACATTCAAATCATGCTTATACAGGCAACCGTAACTCCACATAGCATAAATTTATACAGTCAAACAACCAAAAAAAAACTTACACGTACTGACAAATCAACACATGACACTGGAAATTCAACAAATATAAATTGCTTCCCAACCGAAAAGACAAATAAAAATTAACATCCTAAAATTCTATCAAGCACCTCAACAAACTGGACGTGCGCTGTTAGTTGAGGGAAATGTCCCTCTGTGTCGATAATGTACACCTCGCATTTCCCCTTGATTTTGCTCTGCATGTACTCGGGGACCGAGCTCGGGACGACAACGTCATTTCTGGTCTGAATGATGTCACAGGGGATCACAACTTTGTCAAGAATGTCTCTGTAGTCGCTCAAGAACACAGTTTTAGCCAAGGAAAGTGCAACATCAGGTCTCATTTTTTTTAGACAGTTTTCAAACTTGTGTATGGAAAGAGGGTCAGTTGCATCCACAACAAGAGAGGCAAAGCTTGAAGCCCACTCCTCAAAGTTGGATTCAATACTTGAAAAGAGATGTTCTATCTGTGGCATTTCAAAACCCCCTTCGTACTCTTCCTGGTTTATAAACCTGTGTTTATCAAAAGTTTCATTTTATAAAGGGAGTAAAATGATGCATACCAATAAACGTACGATTTCCTAAATGGCTAAATAATATTCTTTTCCCCGTAAAATAGTGTCGAGAATCGGTTAATATTTTCTATTCCATGATGGTGTTTAAATCTCATGTATTCCACCGCACGGATGATTGTCACGTGTATAGAAGTTACCATATTAATTTTGGAGCATAAATCACGCCTAAAATGTAGGATTTCAATATGGTAACTTCTATGTAATGAATCATCCGTCTTGATAGAATAAGAAAATTTATATATGATTTATGATTGGAAAAATAAGATAGAGTGAATATATGTATTTGTAAAATGAAAATGTAATGATAATAATTTTTGGGATAACAACAAAAACTACCCCCGAGAATTTAGTTAATAACAACAAAATAACAAAATCCAGAGGGTTTTGAAAATTATAAAAATCCCCGGAGATGTGATTATGTATTACACTTTGTTCTTTTATAAGCAAAAACATCGCAAACACTCCATTTACATTTGTAAAATCATTACAGTTCGACACCCTTAGATTTGAGGCAGAATCAAACTTCGGGAGAATTTTTGTATCTTTAAAACTTTTATGGGCTTTTTTTCTAATTATCCCAAATTTCAGGGGTATTTTTGTATTTATCCGTAGTATTTTTTTCATAAGTTGGGAGGAGGAAATTGAAAGACACGTGGTTCGAACTCTAATCATCAATCTTTTAAGGTGCAGGGTAAACGATCTGAACAGCGATAAACTTGAAATAATGTAATGATAATAGTTGAAATGACATTTAGAAAGAAAATAATTAGTTTTGTTTAATGATTAAAAAATCACAGACACGAAAATATCGAAAAAAACAATTGAGCGGTTTTACAAAATTTGTTCACGGACACAGCCTAATACTCCAAACTCTCACTTTTCGAAACTCGATATTAATGAGATAATAGACTTTCAAAGTTGGACGAAAGTGAGAGTTGGAAATTTGGTTCAAAATACATAATTGAAAACATTAATAACGGTAGAAAATTCAGCCGCTCAATCATATTCTAAAGCTTTTTTTTTTTTGTTCATTTTTTCCACTTGAATTATTATTTGCTTCACCCCCTTTTTTTTTTCTCATTCCTTGCTAAATCCAGCAAGATAATCACTTGTCCATGAGTAAGGATTTTTTTTTTTTTTTGAACAAACAGACAAATATTGGAATATTGGCAGAAACATACATACGGACATGCACATATATACACATATATATATATATATATATTAGAGAGAGAGAGAGAGAGAGAGAGAGAGAGAGAGAGAGAGAGAGAGAGAGAGAGAGAGAGAGAGAGAGAGGATATCATCTTATGCTTGATTTGGTTCAAATTTTCAGAGAAAAAGAATTATAAGACATAAAATCTAGAACAAAGATTATAGGAATTTGGTTGTCTAATTAAAATAATCAGGAAAATGGTAGGATGAGGGCGATGAACCAAGAAAAAATAGAAAAAAAAAAAAGAAGTAAACAATTATCTGAGGGGGATTTTCTCTCCTTTTTCTCACAAAGAAAAAATAAATTGAGAAGCAACAATTTTTAACAAATTAATAATGTTTATCTCAACTTTTATTTTTCTTTAACATTTATTTTATCAAAAATTAATTTCCCTAATTAGAATTTTCCATCTTTTCTTTATCCAAATCCGAGACTCTAGAGTGACCCAATAGTAGAATCTTGTGTAGTAAAAGCGATTAACCCAAATTCAATTTCATACGAGTGTGTGTAGTGTCCTCTTTCATATTATCCCCATCGGACTTATAACAAAAACAAATGAAAACATATATATTAGATTTAAAGAAATAAGATCACCTGGGAGAAGCTCCAACCAGTACAAGCCTACTGAAAAGATGAGGCCTTTTAACCGAAGCAATACACCCAATCATACCAGACATTGAGTGCCCAACAAAAAGCGGTGATTCCAACTTCATCTCATCCACAATACAGGTTAAATCCTCTGCAAACGCATCGTACGAAGAGTACCTGTACATCCAATAAAATATTTTTCATTTATATATAACAAATTAATTACTCATATACATATAGAACTTGCACTTAATTAATTAATTAATTATATATTATTGTACACCTGACAGGATCGTAGAGGGTTGGATCTTTGACGGCGCCGGAAAAACACCAGTCAAAGACGACGACGCGGTGGCGGGCGGCCAAGTAAGGCAAAATCTTGTCCCACATCGACTGGTCTCCGCCGTAGCCATGTGCGAGAACTATGGTTTCTTTGCCTGAACCCATAGTTCTGACGTTCATGGCTGTGCCCAAATCCTTTCTCATCACCATTTTCTTATTTTCTCTGTGTGTGTGTGTGTGTTTTTCCGACAAGACTATTTGAGCTCAGGGTACTCTTGGTTTTATGTTATATAGAGAACAAGTGCCGGCGCGGCTAAACTGGAAAATAATTAAAATTTATGTTTTTTAGGTTTTTATTATTAAAATATATTTGTATTTAATTTATAATACATGGGGTGAATTTCAGGGACGGACCTACCTTGGTGGGGAAGGGGGCCCTGGCCCCCCAATATTTTTATTTTTTTATTTTTTATATGTAAATTTTTGGATTAATTATATTTGGCCCCTCTCATTTTTTCTGTAAAATGAAAAAGTACGTCAATTTTGTGTTGTAATTATATATTTTGGGATATTTAACGAAGAATATTGACATTGTATTCTATACAAATCAGTGTTGTAAAAATCGGCCTAGGCGGCTAGCTTTGCTAATATAGGTGCAAAAAATCGTGTTGGCTAAAAATCAGCCTACGGTCAAACAATCCGGTCTAGGTGCTTGACATGCGGTCAAAAAATCGGTTCTAAGCGCTCGCTTAGGAGGTCTAGGCTGCAAAATTCGGCCCCCCTCGGTATCAAATCCTAGTTCCGCCCCTAGTGAATTTCCTTTGCTATGAAGCTATGACAATTGTGGCTGGAGGATCCTGATCCGACATTCCATCGGAACCATCAAGACGATATTCAAGTACGTGCTAAAAAACTAAATGACAATGTCATTCGAAAATTCTCCTCTAGAAATAGACGCCCTTCATTTAGATTGCAATTTTAAGTTATTTTTATTGTTTATCTTTTTCTGAAGTTTGATATTATTTTTCCTTTGCTATCTGATCGGTTTTCTATCATGACATTTTCCTTTCTTTTTATATATTTTCATTTATTTCAAAAAATAATATGTGGGGTGAATTTATGAGGTATGCTGGCCAATTATTTGGTGAAAGGAGCTTTCAAGGGAAAAAAGACAAAAGAAAAAAGGAATTTTATGAATAAAATTTTAAGAAGTTCTTCACTTTTTTTTTTCAGTTCTAAAATATTCCTGAAACGTTAACATATTAAATACATAACTATAATTATTAAAATCATATAAACTCAGTGATGTTACTATTTAAAAAAAAAAGTTGAAGGTTGTGGTTTGACAATTGAAATGGAATCATGTTTCGTCATAATGTCAATTTCATCATGCACGAGGGCAATTAGCGTTCATCATGCATCATTGTACATTTTTCCAAACAGATTTCTCAGAGATTTAATTTGATGTCCAGTCAATTTAATATTTTTAGCTCAGCTTGCTAGATCAGCATAATATATTGTTTGAAATTTGTCAATTAGTTGGGTGAAATCTCTAGTTTCACTAGGAGTATAACCAGCACGTCGGATTCTCCCTATCCCAATTATTTTTTTCTCCTTAATCAAAATATATAATTTTATTTTGTTTTTTTCCTTAAGAATTGTATCCCTTTTGTTTGTCTACTTTCACATGTTCTTATTGTTTCCAAGATGTTTATTTGCAATTCTTTAAGGAATTCATTAAAAAGTTTTGATCATCACCTTTATAATAATTAAAGGTGAAAAATGTTAATAAAACCCAACTCTTAATCAAGTTATGTGATCATAATGAATTCCGAATGTGGACAAGAAAGTACTTATCGTGAAAATATGATAATGAAGATTTTTATGTATGAAGACATATTTTGACATAGCCGTTGTAGAGGGGAAGCATATTTAATTAATCAGGGAAACAAATTAAAATCCTCCTTGTCCACAACGAATGCTCCATTTTTTGGCTTTTGGGATTAAAAGAATTAAAGATTCCGAATACATTGTTTTTATTGTTTGGTGAAGACAAACTTTTAATATCAACCACCTTATTCCACTTATTGATCATCATCTGAACAAGATCACACAAAAGAAGGGATACGAACTGCATATTCAAATAAATATACATGTGAAACAATGTAAGGAGCATTAATGCTCTAACACATGCTACATATCATGTTTATTAATTGAAAAAACTCATATAGCTAGAGAACCATGTAGTTAAATTATAATATTGTTCGAAACCCATTTTGAGGAAAATTTAAAAGATCAATAATTGCGATTGATGTAAATTAATTAATTAGAACAACCATGAAACTGCAAAACCTTGTATTGATGAATTTGAATTTCTGTTCAAATCTATTATAATTTATAAGGCCATCTCCATTAGTTTGTTGTAGAATCAAAACTATTTTTAGTGCAAAATTTGTACTTCAACTTTAGATTTACACTAAATTTTTCACAAAAATGAATATTATATTCCATTTTAATGCACTAAAGTTATTAATTTAAAAGAAAAAGGAAAGGAAAATTTTAGCGCAACTATACTGTTGCACCATAATGGTTCATCGTTCATGTACATCTTCAAAATGCTAAAACTTTGGCGCAATTGTTGGAGCACGTATTTGTTCTAAGTGAAGATAGAAGCACTCTCTTGAACTCCATAATCTGATAAACTTGAAATCTTTAAACTTTAATTTTGAGCTATTTTTAATTTCGAGTTAGTGTAGTCGATTTCAAATCCATCTGGAGTTATTTGAAAAAAAAATCCAAAAAACCTACCCTCAAATCCAAATCATTCCATAAAAATGCAACCTAAAATAAAACTAAGAAGATAATGCCTTATCGCCTCTATTTCAAGTATTCAATTTGTTGGCAACAAATTTTAATTGAAAATTAAAAGTACAGGTTTTAGATTTGGATATGCCCAAAATAATTAAATTTGAGTCCTACGAAATAAGAAATGTCTTCGTGATTTGTCTATGAGTTAAAGGGAGTGGATTTATCCATAGACACTAAGAAAAATAAAACTATATTTATGACACAATTGTTAGTGACAACATGAAAGTTGTCATAATTAGTAATTTGTGTCAAGTGGCAATATATATTATTCTTCCACGACTAAAAAAAATTACAAAGTTAATTGTGATAAGAGCCATTTTTAATTTGTCATCATTGCTCATTACTAACAAACGTATAGTATTTAAGTTATCATTAAGTTGATTATATTGACAAATTTATAAGATTAACCAGTGTAGGGATTATTTTGACAATTTTTGCTCAGCGTTAATTAATCCAATGATAAAACAAATTTGCCACTTGTGAACAAAAAAAAATAAAAAATTTGTCATCGTACATATAGTATTAATAATCAATAATAATACTTAAATATAAATTTTATTATTACTAAACTTGTAAAAATCAATGTTCTGACAAAATAAACATTCTTATTATGGATAAGTTTTATATTAAGTATAAAATAATTTCTATTATATTATCCTTGGCAACATTGAATGAATGCATCTAACGGATGACTTGATTACTATTTGTGGAAGCAAGAGTATTCACACTAAGTAGTTAGAATCATTTATTGTCCTTGACCTTTATAGATGTAATGCTACTTTAAGGACCACAAATAAGTAGGAAAACTATTGCCACAAGAACATTTGTATTTCCGATTATTTATTTTTAGTATATTCATCTTTCTTGATTCTTCTTACACAATTCAAGGTCAATAAATTGAGGATCGCAACTACAATATGTTATGGTTACTTCATTGTCAACAAGTTTGAAAAACAACAATCAAACTTGTTTTAATTGAGAGTCAAATAAATGGATTTCAATTTTAATTTTACAATTTATTTTATTTCTTTTTTTTTTGAACAAATTTATTTTATTTCTTTTTAGAAAACCAAAATTAAAAATACAGAATTCACAATGTAAAAGGAAAAAGACCTAGCAATTCAATCTAATTATATCAAATTATCGATAAGAAATTCACACAACAATTTCAAGAGAAGAGATGACAAGCTCCCTTGGGCATAGTTCAATTAGTGCAAAGAATATAGGTGATGTGGTGTACATTTTTATTTGATGTGCACGCGGCGTGGACGTTTGAATCAGCCTGTTAATAGGTTGGAGGAAATTTTCTTGTGCTTTGACTCAATCTAAAACAATTTATGGCCCTGACTCTGTTGAGATATATCATATGATTCACTTCTTTTGCGAAATTCTAGAACGGACAACGAGGACCTTCGGGATATGTTCATCCTTAAGAGGGGAGACGACAAAGTGGGAGTTATGGATAATAATTGCGTTGGTGGGGTTGGAAGAGAAGTAAACACAACCACGCATTAAAAGGGCGGTGGAGGCGTGTACAGTAAAAATGATGTTCAGACTTGTGATTCTTTGTATTGTTAAATTTAGAGACCAAAAAGGTGCCTTTTGTCGTCTTTCTTTTAATGTTTCCTTTGGGATTTGGGAATCCATACAACAACCGCCTTTTCTCCATTATTGCACATGGGTCCTACCATGTTTCGATGTGGACAATAATATTTATTATAGATTTATTATATGATATGTGCGTGATTCTATTTTTTTTTTTTTTTTTGATAATTGAACAGAGAACATCATAAAGTAAAGAAAACGATTATGTTCGGGCAATCTCTACTAATAACGATCTTTCCCGAATCGAACCCACGGATCTTTATTCGGTATGAGTTCACCAAATCTTGTGCTTTCGCGTATGCCGGGAAGCGATTTGATGGAAGCGAGGGATATGAACCACGACCTCGACTTCCACCCACAAAACATTTGATGGAGTAGGGATTTGAGCCCGGACCTCCATCCCACATTGCTTTGTGGTGGCGTGTGGGCTAAGCCACCTGGTTATATGTGCGTGATTCTAATTTGTACTCGGCCAGCACCATCTCCACTTTATTAAATTAATAATCTTCCATTCTTGCATTTTTCATTTACTTCTCCTTTTGAGTGAAATTTAATGTTATGCCAGCGGTGCATGACGTGGTTCCCAGCACGGTCAAACGGGTCGGGTCAGCCAGTGCTGGACCATCGGGCCAAAAGAAAATTTGTGTTGGGCCCAATAATAACCGAATCGTGTCGCTATTTTTGGAGCCCAATTCGACTCAGTCCATAAAAATACATATAAAATGACAGGTCGACTCAGTGTTTCGGCCCGAATGGGCCAGGCCAAATAGACCTGGTTCATTTCGGGCCTCCAAAAATGAAGCCGAGCCCAACCTTTTAACTGGGCCGACCCCTTGTACCGCACTCATCTTGATAGCTCTAATTCTTATAAGTGTCAAAATTAATGCGATTTGTTGGCCCAACCTGGCCTACGATTTTAAAAATGAAACGCGCCAATTTCACAAGTCGAAAAAAAAAGACGGCTTAAATGGCACGACCGGATAGCTTGTCGATTAAATTGGGCTCGGTCCAAAAAAACCAGACAAGATTTGTTTTGAAAAATAAAAAGAGTTGTTAATTCATCATGTTTGATTGATTATTATGTGATTAAACAATGCATCATGATTCATTGATTGGTTTATTTGAAAATATTATTTACAATTCGAATATCGCCTAATTATTATTTTAAATGAGCTTCATAATGTATTTTTATTATTTTTTAATAATTTAAAATTATGATCAAGTTGGCATGATAGCCCGGTGGCCCGTGGTAGGCTGATCTGGGCTAAAAAAAATCAATAGTCCGACTAGAAATTGGCCCAACCCGACCCAATTTCATCTGTTGATAGCTATCTACATATTCCATCTGATAAGAGTGTTTTTATGCATGTTTTATGTGTGTATTTGAGTATGATTTGAGTTATTTTATTGTTAGTTTCATAAATTTTTGATTATACATAGTTCACATTACTCAGAGTCTTTTATTGATGTAGATTGATGATTTGGAGCTTTTTTGGTGAATTTTGGGCCATGGTTTCATGTCAAAACATACCCGGGGTTTTTTGGATGCAAAAACACTCAAAATCCCAAGCTAAACGCGTCATTTCGGGGCCTTTTCAGATCAAACACGGGCGGTGTGTTTTTTAAGCACGGCCGTGCTTTTGAGCCAAAATCGAGCAAATTTTCGGCAAAAAAACGTACCAAACACGGCCAGGCCGTGCTTTGGCTGCTGGCCGTGTTCGGAAAATCCGCGAACACGGCCTGGCCGTGCTTTTGAAAGCACGGGCGTCTTTTAAATCCGGGTGGTTTTTTTCTTTGGCGGAAATTATGGAGACTTTCCCTTTTGCTTTCGACAACCTTTGAGCAACTTTTACACCTCATTTTGATGCACCAAACTCTATAATTCCCTCAATTGTCATGTGGACACAATGATTCAACCAACTCAACCATGAATGTGCACACAATGATTCAACCAACAACCATGGAAGTGGAGCATTTGTTAGCATTATTTATGTGTTCTTTCACAAAAGATGGTGCTATAAAAGCGAGAGTTTGAGTTGGGAAAGAGAGAATTCATGTAGTATTCATTGATAGAGAGATTCATTGTATATTCATTGTATATTCTAAGTTTCAAAGCAAAATACATTGAGAGGATAAAAGAGAGGTAGAGTTGGAAGTTGAAGAGCAATAGAGGAGAAGGCTTGGGCTCAACATCATTGCAATCAACCAGGAGGAAGTCTTGTATTGGTCTTGAATAAGAGCTAAGTACACCATGTTCATTTTATTCATATCTTAGTGTAGTATACTCTTTTGACAAAGCCATGTGTAGCTAAATTTCTAGTGTTTGAATGTAATGAACTCTAGAATGAATTTGTGATTAAGGTTTGTATGTTTTTAATAAAATCTTCATGATTTGTGTGATTCACTTATATTATGCTTTATTCATTCAAATTGGTATATGCGATATTGATTTGAAGTTTATTTTTCATCCGGAAATCGAGAGATTCATGGTGAAATAGAACTATATAAGTGAAAAGAGTTGCATGCAATCCTAGATATAGGGACGACATAATTCTTCGGATTAGGGTCAAACCTAATATGGGAATTCACAAATCGTTATAATGTTGTCTTGGGGTTTTAACTAGAAAGAGATTTGGTTAATCAACTTGAGATTAGAAGTTATTCGCTCGATAGAGGTTTAACTTAAATCGAGAATTTCTACTGATCCATGAAACATGAGATTTTACTAAAAGAGGTTGGTTCTTGTAAGGGATTATGGTTGTATTTTTATCTTGTTAAATCACAAAAACATTCTAGAGGATTTACATTCAAACACATTTCTAGCTCTTGATTTCTTAATTCTACAATCTATTTTTATTTGATCTTTTGTAAGTTGCAATTATTTTAAAATTCTCTATTTTTCATTTTCATTAAACAAACAAAACTCACGAAAATTGCTAGATTAAATAACAAAAAGACGGTAATTATTAAATCTTACAATTCTCGTGGGAATGACACTCGGTACTCAATAATCTATACTACAAAACGATAGGTGCACTTGCCTATGGTTTTCTAGAGTAGCTTTTGAGCCATCAAGTTTTTGCGCGTCACGGGATTGTAATATTAAGAACTCCTTATTTTTGTTAATTTAATTATTTTTTTTATTTCATCATTTGTCTTTCTAGGTATCTATCTTTGTAAGTATTGGATTATACTTATCCTCCTTATTTACTGCATGATGCATGCCTACTCGTCGCCGAATTTGGAAGCGAGACCGCCGGAAGCAACACGGAGGAAAGTATTAGTACAGGACCACGAGGAGGATATTAACGAAAACAAGGATCCCGATATGGCGGATGAACAACAAAGAACCATATGCGACTACGCCAAACCATCTATGGGCCGATGCGTCGTCTAGTATCGTAAGGCCATTTATTGCGACCAATAATTTCAAATCAAACCAAATGTCATTCAAACGGTGCAACAATTTGTTCATTTGACGGCCTACCAGGCGAAGATCCGAACAATCATATCGCAAATTTCCTCGAAATTTGTGATACCTTCAAAATAAATGGAGTCTCTGACGATGCCATCCGTTATGCCTATTCCCATTTACTCTTGGGGGCGGGCTAAACAATGGCTAAATACTTTGCCAAAGGGAACAATCACAACATGGAGCATCATGGCGAAAAGTTCCTTTTGAAATATTTTCCACCGACCAAAACCGCACGATTGAGGAATGAAATCTCTTCATTCACTCAAGAAGGCAACGAGACCTTGTCACGACACTTGGAGAGATTCAAAGAATTGCTGCGAAAATGCCCACATCATGGTCTTCCTATTTGGATGCAAGTCCAAACATTTTACAATGGGCTACTTTCAACAACAAAGGCAAATGATTGATCTGACGGGCGGGGGAACTTTGAACAATAAAACACCGGAAAGCGCCCAAGATCGATAGAGGAATGGCCATGAATGGCTATCAATGGCAATCCGTCTGATGGGTGTTTATAATGCGGATCAAAGGTTACACTAGCTTTCACAAGTCGAAGCTTTGACCCAAAAGATCGACGATCTAGCGGCTCCTAAACCACCACCACCGCATGTTTTATCTTGTGAAACTTGCGGAGGATTGCATAATCATCAGATCGCCCACACACAATACCTCACACTGAACAAGCTAATTACGTTGGGAATCAAGGCAGAAATTACCCAAGTAATCCTTACAACAACACATACAATCCTGGGTGGCGACAACATCCTAATTTCGGTTGGGGAAACCAAGACCAACCACGACCTAATCCCAATCCTGATCTACACACGTCTCTGGGATTTCACCAAATCAAGGTAAGCCTAACTTGGAAGATCTTATAACAAAGTTTGTGCAATCAACGAGATACCCGATTCCGGTGCGGTGGAAACATCCTTGAGAAATCAAGAGGCATCTATCCATAATCAAAAACCAAATAGGGCCGATTGCAAAAATGATTTCCGAAAGGCCACAAGGAAGTTTGCCAGGTAACACCGAAACCAAACCTAGGAACACGTAAAAACCGCAATCACCATCGCTTTTCCACATGATCATGATTATGCCAACGCCACCATGCAAAAATATGTGGAGGACGACAAACACGAAGAAAAGCCCATGAAAAATGTGGTCGGCGAATACAAGCCCAAGATCCCTTAAGAGTCTAACCGAAGAAGATAGAAGGGAGGACAAATTTGGTAAGTACCTTGAGTCATTCAAGCAACTACATACTAATATTCCATTTGTTCAACCTCTTTCAAAGCATCTTTAAGGATCTAAATGACATCATTTCTAATGAAAATAAGCTTAACGAACTATCAAATGTGCAATTGAATGATAAATGTTCTTCCAATAATCTACCACAAAAATGTAATGATCCCAGGAAGTTTTATTATCCCTTGTACAATTGATGGTTTACTGTTGATAGAAACTAGTGACTTAGGAGCTAGTATCAATGTGATGTCTTATGAAACATTCAAGCATATGGGATTAAGTGAATCAAAACCTATTAGGATGGACATACACTTAGCCGATAAATCGATTAAACATCCTAGAGGTATTATTAATGATGTGTTAGTCAAGATCGATAAATTCATATTCCCGTTGATTTTGTTATTCTTGACATGCATGATGATATTGAGGTTCCTCTAATTCTTGGCGTTCTTTCTTGGCTACGGCAAAATCAATCATTGATGTGCATGAGGGAAAATTAACTTTGAGGGTGGGGGATGAACAAGTAATTTTAAAATTCATATTGATATTGAAAAGGATACTACTTGTTCTTTTGCCAATTCAATTTCGTTGCGATGAGAAATCTAAAAATCTCTTGGAGAAAAGTGTTGTTCAAAGTCCATGTTGGAAGTTTATGCCCGAAAAGGGGGACCTGAAAGTTCAAAGAGCACATTTTGAAGCATAAAGTTGGAGGTAATACTACTAAATACCTAAGGGATTTTCATAAGTCCAAAGCTCCACCGACTAATCTCCACATTTGGGTAAACGGTCAAGCTATACGACTTTAAAGAAGCGCTAACCGGGAGGCAACCCGACATTTTGTGCATTTTCTTTTACTTAATTTTTTTTTATTGTTTGGGAATTGAAAAAAAAAATTTAAAAAAAAAAAAAACACGGTCTGGCCGTGCTTAAAAAGCACGACCGTGTTCGTCACTCAATTCGCGAACACACCCTGGCCGTGTTTAAAAAATCCAAGGTTTTGTAGGAAAAATTCGTACCGAACACGGCCGTGTTTTTCAAAAAAAAAAATTAATTTTTTTATCGAAAAAATTAAATCTTAGCAACACGCCCGGCCGTGTGCTTAAAAGCACGGCCGTGTTTTTATTAAAAAAAATTGAAAAAAAAAAACTCAAAAAAAAATTATATATATATATTTGATGATTTCACGGTATTCGAGTTGTGTATCCTTGATTAGGTATGAAGATGCCGATGAAGGTCTCGTACTAAACAACCCAATGGTCGCTCAATACCGATTTCACTCTTCTAGTAAGGTCGTATTTTTCTTTTCCACCTCTTTTATTTTCTTCTAGTATGGTTAATTTTTGAGTGTTTTGTTTGTGTTCGTTCATCTTTTTCTTTCACATTGAGGACAATGTGAACCTTTAAAGTTGGAGGTGGGTGCAATTACATTCTTAGTTTGTGTGTGCTTGCTTTTATTTTTAGTTTGTCGACAATAGGTAATTTTTTTTTTTAACAAATTGAGTGTTTGCTAGTCA
The DNA here is from genome assembly GCA_016081115.2 of Rehmannia glutinosa. Classification (NCBI taxonomy): domain Eukaryota; kingdom Viridiplantae; phylum Streptophyta; class Magnoliopsida; order Lamiales; family Orobanchaceae; genus Rehmannia; species Rehmannia glutinosa. The sequence goes on along the minus strand of CM071929.1, from coordinate 35,878,600 downwards.
ATAACTTAGCCCAATTACACCAAAATTTACTTTTTGATTTATGTTTTCAATGTGAAGCAATTGATTGTTTAGGATAGATTGATGTAGATGTGTGCTAAATTTTGACGAGATTTCCAACTCCATAATACTTGATTTGTTAAGGCATTTACGACAAAGCTTAGTGTTATGAACGTTTGAGAATTCATGATTTAGTGGTGGTTAACTAGTTGTTATACCAAGCTTGTGAAAAAAAAACAAATGAAAAAAAAAGAAGAAGAAAAAAAAAAGGAATTCAATCGAGGTTATACTCATCTATTTGTTGTTGCTTAAGAACTAGGAGCATTCATGAGCCCCATGTTTGTCTTTTACGTAAAAACGGCGACACAAATATGAGTATGGGAAACCACCCTAGGAGTGTTTGAACGAAAATTCAAAATATAAACCTAGTGGAAGAATGCCTCGAAAGGACTACCAAAAAAAAAAAAAAAAAATCAAAAGGGAGAATGTATATTCCATTGTTTTAAATACGGACCCGTCGGTTCAACCTGGTTATATCTGGGATACCGGTGGTCGGTCCGGTATAATAAGGCCCTAAAAACCGTTTTTGCGGTTAAACCTGGTCAATACCGGCCAAATCGAACATACCGGCCAAAACCTGGTTAAATACCTGTTCAACCGGGTTTTTGCTATTTTTTTAATTTTTTTGTTTTTATTTTTTTATAAAAATAAAATTTATAAACTTAATATTTAATATATTTATGTCATTATTTGAAATTTGAGCTAAATATATAGATATTTTCCTTTTAACTATACATATATACAACTTTTCTTTTTATATTAATGAATTACATCGATATTTTATATAATATAATATCAAATATAATTATCTTTTATTAAAACGGTAAAACCGATAAAATTGACGGTTGAACCTGTCCGACCCGATTGAACCGCTTACGGTGGCTTGAATAGGTTTAATCACCGATGCGATTTAAAACACTGGTATATTCCTTGAATTCTCATTCCAATAAAAGTTCAAGAAGCTTGGTTATATGACTAGTAGGCTAACTACAATGATCTATTGAATTCTTGTATTTTCATGACATTATTGAATTGAAGTTATTCATAACTATCAATATTTGTGGAGTGATGATTTCAAGTTTGAATAATGCCTGCGATGTTTCGATCTTTCTTGACAATCGATCGCATTGCAAAACCGTGCGTTTTTTCTTGAATGGTTAATTCGGGTTGAGAAGGCTAAGAACTTGACCGCTTGTGTTCAATGTGTTGAAAAAAAAAAAAAAATCCTTGTGTGTTGTAATTTATTGAACCATTCTTATTGATTTAATGTTTTGCTTGAGGACAAGCAAAGTTCAAAGTTGGAGGTGGTTTGATAAGGGTGTTTTTATGCATGTTTTATGTGTGTATTTAAGTATGATTTGAGTTATTTTATTGTTAGTTTCATAAATTTTTGATTATACATAGTTCACATTACTCCGAGGTGCTTTTATTGATGTAGATTGATGATTTGGAGCTGTTTTTGGTGAATTTTGGGCCATGGTTTCATGTCAAAACATACCCGGGGTTTTGGATGCAAAAACACTCAAAATCCCAAGCTAAACGTGTCATTTCGGGGCCTTTTCGGTCAAACACGGGCGGGTGTGTTTTAAGCACGGCCGTGCTTTTGAGGAGCCAAAATCGAGCAAATTTTCGGCAAAAACGTACCAAACACGGCCAGGTCGTGCTTTTGAAGCACGGCCGTGTTCGGGAAAATCCGCAAACACGGCCTGGCCGTGCTTTGAAAGCACGGGCGTGCTTTTCGTCCGGGGTTTTTTCTTTGGCGGAAATTATGGAGACTTTCCTTTTGCTTTCGACAACCTTTGAGCAACTTTTACACCTCATTTTGATGCACCAAACTCTATAATTCCCTCAATTGTCATGTGGACACAATGATTCAACCAACTCAACCATGAATGTGCACACAATGATTCAACCAACAACCATGGAAGTGGAGCATTTGTTAGCATTATTTATGTGTTCTTTCACAAAGATGGTGCCTATAAAAGCCAAGAGTTTGAGTTGGGAAAGAGAGAATTCATGTAGTATTCATTGATAGAGAGATTCATTGTATATTCATTGTATATTCTAAGTTTCAAAGCAAAATACATTGAGAGGATAAAAGAGAGGTAGAGTTGGAAGTTGAAGAGCAATAGAGGAGAAGGCTTGGAGCTCAGCTCAACATCATTGCAATCAACCAAGGGGAAGTCTTGTATTGGTCTTGAATAAGAGCTAAGTACACCATGTTCATTTTATTCATATCTTCTTGTGTAGTATACTCTTTTGACAAAGCCATGTGTAGCTAAATTTCTAGTGTTTGAATGTAATGAACTCTAAAATGAATTTGTGATTAAGGTTTGTATGTTTTTAATAAAATCTTCATGATTTGTGTGATTCACTTATATTATGCTTTATTCATTCAAATTGGTATATGCGCAATATTGATTTGAAGTTTATTTTTCATCCGGAAATCGAGAGATTCATGGTGAAATAGAACTATATAAGTGAAAAGAGTTGCATGCAATCCTAGATATAGGGACGACATAAATCTTCCTCGATTAGGGTCAAACCTAATATGGGAATTCACAAATCGTTATAATGTTGTCTTGGGGGTTTTAACTAGAAAGATATTTCAGTTAATCAACTTGAGATTAGAAGTTATTCGCTCGATAGAGGTTTAACTTAAATCGGGAATTTCTACGGTCAATGAAACATGAGATTTTACTAAAAGAGGTTGGTTTTTGCTTAAGGGATTATGGTTGTATTTTTATCTTGTTAAATCACAAAAACATTCTAGAGGGATTTACATTCAAACACATTTCTAGCTCTTGATTTCTTAATTCTACAATCTATTTTTATTTGATCTTTTGTAAGTTGCAATTATTTTAAAATTCTCTATTTTTCATTTTCATTAAACAAACAAAACTCTGAAAATTGCTAGATTAAATAACAAAAAGACGGTAATTATTAGTACTTACAATCCTCGTGGGAATGACACTCGGTACTCAATAATCTATACTACAAAACGATAGGTGCACTTGCCTATGGTTTTCTAGAGTAGCTTTTGAGCCATTACCATCCACCCTATAATAATGAGTCAATTCGATCTAACATAAATATTTAAATCATAACTATAAAAACATAGAGTTAGCGCATTTTACTAGTATTATTTTTTTAGAAATAATGAATGAGAAAGTCCTTGAATCATACATAATTAACACACAAGGTTAACCCCCTTAAAAAAATAAAACACACAAGGTTAAATGCAGGGGCGGACCCAGAATTTACAGCTGAGAAGGGCCAACTTAGGGTAACAAGGATCGGTAGACACGAGTACTCACACATGTTCGAATCCTAATGGGATTGTACGAATAACTTTTTCTAGGTTTGGGATACAAGTAATATATATGATATCTTAATAGAGTTTGAGATGAGTACAAATAGTATTAATATCACAAATTTTGGGTAGAAATACTCGATCGCTAGCAGTTAAAGAATGAATTATCAACCATACATATATATATATGTATGACAATTATATTTAAATATATATGATAATTATAGTTAAATATATTCACTATATCAAAAAATTGCATCAATATTCGTAGTTAAATTAAATATTTCAAAATACATAACTAAATTCTAATCAAGATGTAATACTTCATAATTTTAAATAGTATAATATAAATATCAAGATCCACATAATAGTTTATTCAAACTTAAAGGTAATAATCATGGGCTTATCTGATTTACAATAAATGTTATTGATCAATAATTTGGGTCGGAGATAAAAATACTAAAACACTAAAATATTACATATACATATATTGATACATATACACACATACACACATAAGTGTAAAAAATGAAAAGTTTGGGGGGGAGGGGGTTGGACAGGGTAGTTCCGCCCCTGGTTAAATGTATGATGATATATGCTCGTGGAATATATGCCTGATTTTATTTTAAATTTGTTCAAAGTCAAATGTTCAATGAGGAATATCATCACCCCACAAGACTTCTGCACATGATGCATGTTCAAAGGATGATGTCTCGCTCCACAAACGTTAATTGGGGTTGAGATACTAGTGCATATATATGTACACGATTGTTGAAGACAACTAGACAAGTGCACCAAACAACCCTAGTGAAATATTTTGAACTAGAAAGATATTTACCGAATAGAAGTTTTTAGTTATGGTAGGCAGGTGGAGCGGTATCTCTGGATCCTAGTTTCAGGTTGGTGTTTGAGCCCCTCGGATTAGTCTGGATGCTTCCCTACAGTGAGTTTTTGCGGGGGGAGTGATCCACCACAGTTCCACGCAGTAGGGGATGGTGATTTGGCGAGCACCTCAGTCTCCTCAGATCAAGTTGAACACAGATAGTTCGTTTGATCGAGACACATTGATAGCTGGTGGCGGGGGATTGATACGAGATCATTCGGGCAGACTCATGTTGACCTTTCATAGTTCATTCCAGGCGGTGTCTAACTTTCATGCCGAGCTACTAGCACTGGAGATGGGACTGCATCATGCCCAACAGTTTTCATTGCAGATTTGGATCGAGTTGGACGCAACGACGGTGGTCACTACGATCACATCTGGTTGCCTTGGCTCTTGGCAGGTTCAGTATACATTGATTCGCATCCTGAACATGTTGAGGGACCTTCAGTATTCTATTTCCCACATACACAGAGAGGGAAATCGACCAGCAGATCATCTAGCGGAGTTGGGAGCTGCTGCCCTTGGCAGTCATATTATTTATGAGGGCACAACTTCTCACCACCTTCTAGCGCTCATTCAGATAGACCAGTTGGGATATCCGAGCTTTAGATTTTGATTGTGCATTAGTTCTCCTTGTATTTTTTAGATATCTCATTATGATAGTCTGTTTAGATGTCGTAGTGATAGGTTTCTTGCTTTTTGATTTTCTCCCCCCGTGACGGGACATGACATTGTATGATATTTTGATTATTTGATCTACAGGTAGGGGATCACGCCTCAATCCCCCACCCCCGGGGTGTTATTTAAAAAAAAGAAAAAAAACTTCATCTAATGGGGGTGTCCCCAATCACATAATTTAATGGAATTTAGAATTCCATAACATTTTAGGTGTCCTCAATTTGGATTTCTATGGAATCCATTAAATATTGATATCCTCAACTTGGATTTTAATGGATTCTACGAAAATCCAGCACCCTCAAACATTCTATGAAATCCATGGATTTCTTTTATAGATGGATTTCGGTGGAATTTGGTAGAATTATGAGCTATATTTATGAAGGACAAATTCTCACCTCCCTCATCGGAATTCAAATTCTATTTTTCTAATAATAATAATAATAATAATAATTATTATTATTATCTATGGTAAAAAAACAAATATATTTTGTACCTCTTACCACGTAGTGTCTTCTAATCTCAACATTTCAACGTAAGTTCTACCTCAATTTTGTGAATAATCATTGTATATTTGATTGTCATCTTGTTTCAATTGTTAACATTTTTACTTTTATTAGACAAATTAGTAGAAAATGGAAAAGCTACTGTTAGAATAATACTTTGTTGAGAATCACTAGTTGATAAATTTTCATTAATTTATCTTGATAGATACATTATTTTGGTGCTAAAATTGTATTAAAATTATCCGGTAAAAATTTGATCATTAGTGTTATTGTTGTTGATTGAATAATTATTTGAACAATAGTTATTTATGGAACTAGTTCATATGTTGACAATTTCAAATTATATTTTGGGATAATTATAAAAAAAACCTTGAGGTCCGGGCTAATTATAAAAAATCTAGATATTTTTGAAAATTACAGAAAATCCCTTTAGGTTTGATTTCGTCTTAAATTTTTTCCTTCATAAGCAAAAATTTTTACAAAAATCCCTCCGATATCTATAAAATATTTACAATTACAACCTAAAATTTAAAACAGAATCAAACTTAAGTGTTGTTTATTGTAATTTTGAAACATCGCTTGTTTATTTTTGTAATTAGCCCAAACCTCAGGGGTGTTTTTGTAATTATTCTTTATATCTTTGTAAAATTTATGAAACTATTTTTTTTTTGTTATTGACTTATTACATTTATTTTTATTTTTTATAATCATGAAGTTATGCTACTAGTTTCATAAAATATCAATAATTATATTTTTTTATATAATCCAGCAAATTCCACTAAAATCTATTGAAATCTACATAATTCCATAAAATAAAATTCCATTAGAATATAATGAAATCGATAATGGAATCCATGCATTTCTCTAAAAATCTATGAAATTCATTGATTAAAAAAAATCCTTTAAATTCCATGTTGTTCCATGTTAGGGACACCCTCCTAAGTTTAAATAAAGCAAATAAAGATAGAGAAATGTAATTTTATTTTTTGATTGATAAAAAATATTCCTACAAAAGTATAAATTGTACAAGTGATTATTGATCAACTAAGCACTACTCTAACACCCTATGCTTAGAGTGGGCTGCTCGTAGTGATGTCATCTATTAAAATAAAACTAACCCTGTTTTTCTCACATGCAAAGCAACTTCCTTTGCCCAAACTTACTCTGCACAACCCACCAAACAAACCAACAACACCAAGTACTTAGCTTAAAATGGAATAGGAGGATTAATTAGGGATCATACTGGTTTTTTCAGTCAACTTTTTTCTATTAATTTAGGTATTAATTCCTATAATGAGGCTGAATTATGGGCATCCCAAAAGGATTATTATTAGTTCTTTCCATGCATAATGTGGAACTTATTTTCAAATTGATTGCAATTTGCTTTTACTATTTCTCAGCAGAAAGCAAATCCCCATAGAAAAACTCTAGCAAAGCATAAACATAGATGCCTCAAGCAAATTTTTGGCTAGTAAATTTTTTTTATAAAAAATGTGAATGGAAATGAAAAACTTTTGAAAAAATACTATTTATTCATTTTCACTTTTTCTTCCATCAATCACATCTATTTATTTTCAAAATAAAACTATCAAATCACTAAGTATTATTACACATTTTTCCATAAATTATACTATTCATTCGCAAGCATATTTCTAACCACCAATCATATTTTTCTATTTATATATCAAAACAACTTTTCATCATTATATTTCCATCTCATATCAATTTTATTTCAGATTTTTTCATTACTATTCTCTAGCAGAAAGAATATTTCCGTAGCAAAAACATATCCAATAGCAATTAACTTTTTGTTTTAAAAAATTCTGTGCAAGGGCCAAGGACTGCCACATTTTTTGAAGGATATTTTGTAACCATTTTAACCAAAACTTTAATTGGAACCACTACATATCCATGTAAACCTTCTGTAAACAAAATAAATGAAATTTATTTCTCTCTTTCCAAAAAATGAAAAATGAAAAATAAAACCATGTCTGGTTCATCCATAAAAATGTTAACGAGTAACAAACTAACAATCCATGTCTTCATTATGCGAGTTCTATTAAAAGAATGGAATTCATACAACACAATATCATTGGTATTTAGGGATAATTACAAAAAGTACCCCTGAGGTTTGATCTAATTACAACCAAAGCTATCTTCCAAAATTACAAAAAAGTACCCCTGAGGTTTGATCCAGTGTTAAAATTAAGGGGTAAACTGCAATGATTTTATAGATGTGAAGGGGAATTTTGAAATATATTTTGCTTATAGAGGGGTTAAATGTTAGACAAAATAAAACCTCGGGGTATTTTTTGTAATCTTAAAAGTTAGCTGGGTTTTTTTGTAATTAGGTCAAACCTCAAGGGTACTTTTTGTAATTATTTATGATATTTTTCTCTCTAGTAAAAAGATGCAAAAGTTAATACCCAAAAAACATAAAACAAACGAAATAATTATGGATTAATTACTGGTTTCATCATACTCACACAATATTACCGGACATGATACATCACATAGTAAAGAATCAAGAATTTTACAGATCTCATCTGCCTGAGGATGTAATATAGCACCAGCAAGGAACTCTTCAACAAGTCCATTAACTTCTATTGCACTGCAGCCTGGTTTTTTCTTCATCTGTTTCTTCTCAATCAATCTCCTAACACTCCTCGCTTCGTCGTCCCACCCGGCTTCCCGATACATATTATACGCAAGCACATGAATCCCATAGTCAGCCACTCCCTTATTCACCACCTTTCTCCACACCCTATTCCCGATATCGACTTTCCCATAAATCCTACATGCCCCTATCAGAGCCCCCCACAAATTATTATCCCCATCACCAATTCCGCCCATTTTCTCATCGATGAATTTCTCAGCTTCCTCTAACTTACCCGATCTCGCCAAGAGGTCAACCACACAAGCATAGTGCTCCATCTCCGGCTCAATCTTGTACACTTTGCTCATACTCTCAAACAGAGAAAGCCCCTTTTCGACAAACTTAGCGTGCGTACAAGCAGTGAGGGCCGCGACGAATGTGGCTTGAGTGGGTTGGGCCCCGCTCAAGAACATTTCATCGAACAATGCAAGTGATTTCATCCCGTCCCCGTTCATTGCTACCCCAGAGATGATAGCATTCCAGGCCGCACTATCCTTGTAACGAATCTCTTCGAAAACTTTTAGAGCCAATTTCACACAACCGCATTTCGAGTACATGTCAACCAATGACGTGGCTAGTATAGAATTGGAAATGTATTTATGTTTCTCGGCGTATGAGTGTATCCATAGGCCTTGTGCTAGTGCACCGAGATGAGCACACGCGGTGAGAGCACTCACGAGAACTGATTCATTAGGCTTGAAACCCAAGTCTTCCATTCTTCTATACAAGCGTAACACCTCCCTAAAATCACTTACTCGTGAATATGCTGCCATTATAGCACTCCAAGAGATTACATTTCTCACGGGCATTTCATCGAACACCGCCCGTGATTTCTCGACATCACCCAGTTTTCCGTACCCATCAATCATAGCAGTCCACAACACCACATCTCTCACAGGAATTTCCTCAAACAGCTCTTCGGCTGTCCCCATATCAAGATTCAATGCATAGAACTCAATCAAAGCGCTCGCAATAAACGGGTCACGACAAAATCCTAACTTGACAACATGGCCATGTACTGAACGACCCATGTGCCCAAACTCAGGTAAAACCATGGAACAAGCCTTAACTAGAGGTGTAAAAGTGTAGTTATTTTTTATGAGTCCATCTATCAGCATGTCTTTATAGCATAACATGGCCTCTATGGGCTGATTGGACTGTACATATCCTCTGATCATAGTGTTGTACTGAAAAGTAGTACGCTGCCGGAGGCTTCGGAATATGGCACGAGCGTAGGAAAAGAAAGCGGAGTTGGTGGAGGTGGCGGCAAATGAGAGTAGCGAAGTAACGGCGGCGGGATTTCTGAAGAAGGGGAGTTTGAGAAGGTTGGCATGGATTTGTTTGAGCTGATTCAGAGTTTTGCATTGTTTAATGGCTCTTCCAATCATCTAATATTGTTTATAACAAGAACTGACGGGTTCGTTTTTTAAGAGAGTTGGGGTGAAGTTTGAGAATTGAGGAGATGACATTTATGCCCAACTTTCTATTTTCCTATTGTGTCCTTTTTTTCTTTAAGTTTAATGCTTAATTTAATTTTTGAATTCAATAATTTTCAAATAAAAAATCCTAAATTTTACATTCTAAAAAGTAACAAATATTTGTTATAGAGACTTTGTTTCATCTCATATATACAATCTTTCACATTATAAATATTTGCAATGATAATTGTACAAAAAATAAAGAACTTCTGTCAAATGCATTTGATCAAGAAAATGCATGCCTTTCCTTTTTCTTTTTGTTTCCCTTCTTTTTTTAGACTTTTCTGTTTATATCTGTATGTTATGCTTTAAAAAAAGGGTAAGGCTTAACAACAACCAGAACACATCCAACAGGAGGGCCATGAATTACAGTACTACACTGTACCACCATGTTCAGTGTCGTCGGACTCTATTTAAGCGGAACATGTTTTCACACACATCCTAGAGAGAGAGAACGGATGACCATGCGCGCGCGCGCGTGTGTATTTGTGAGCAGAGGTGGAGTGGGGGGGGGGGCTGGTGGCCACCCCTCAACTTCAATTTTTTTTTCCTATATTAGTTTCAAGAAAAATTAAATCTCACCCCCTAGGCTTCATTTTCTGGTTTTGTCCATGTCTGTGTGAGAGAGAGAAGAACCTCCTTGCTAAAAACCAGAAGTGCTAGTAATTGAGCTTAAGTGCATGTTTGGGAGCATTTATGCAAAAATCCATTTAGTAAATTGAACTTCTTAATGGCGCAATCTCAGTTCACAATTGCACTGCGGGAGTTGGCTTATTTATATCGGGTGAGAATGGTGAGTTCATTCGGGGCGTTTCGAAGAGTTTTCCAGGTATTATCAACCCGACCATTGCTGAAGCGCTAGCCCTTCGTGAGGCAGTCACGCTGGCTATTTCCTTGAAGCTCCCGAACGTCTCCTTTCTTGGGGACTCTGCTGTGATTATCTCGGCGGCTAAAGGCATCACAGATTCACCCGCGGATTGCGATCCTATCCTTTCAGACATCTCCCAGCTTCTTAGTTCTTATTGTCATTTGGGCTTATTTTGGATTCCTAGATCGAGCAATATTGTAGCTCACGGTTTTGCTCACTTTGCAAAACATAATCGTTGTACAGCAAATTCGTGGTTATCTCCCCCGAACTTTTTGTCTCAATCGGCGCTGGACCTTTTCCAGCAATTTTAATGCATATGTTTCCCTTTCAAAAAAAAAAAATAAGTGACTTTAAAAAAGTCTCCAATTGTAACTTCCCTGAAATGGACTTTTGGAAGGAGTAACTTATCTAAAAGTCCATTCTAAATTAATCACCAAATATCAAACATTTTTGAAATGGACTTTTAGATCCAAAAGTCCACCTCAAAAGTGCTCCCAAACAAGCACTAAATGTACGCACAATTGCACCAAGGCAAATTAGTTAAAAAGATATGCAAATTAAAGGTGCACATTGTCCACTTCGCTGATACTAAATAACTAACATCATAAAAAACAAATCCAATTTATCTGACAAAACAAAGTATCCATGCAGGATAACTAAGACTATTTTTCAAGGATTTGCAAACTAAAGATTTAAAGATAACTATGGTTACAAGCTTAAACCCAAAAAAAAAAAGAAAAAAAAAGAAAAGAAGTTGAAAAATCAATTTAATGTTGAACTCTCCCTCTCCCTCTCCCTCTCCCTCCAGTTCTTCTTCCCCTTCCTTTTCCTGTTCCTCGTCCCCTGAACTCATTTCTGGCATCATCTCTTTCAAAGCTGAACATGCTCATCGTTATATTTTTAGCTTCCATCACATTAGAACCCTTTTGTGCCTACATAACATTGAAAAGAATATCAGATAGGATACGTAACCTACTTCAGCACAATTAAGTCGCCACAGAAAAAAATAAACTAAAAGGCTATCGAAGAAAGAAACCCTCATCAACAAAGTGGAAATTTAAAATGAGAATAGTGTGCTTCGTTTGAAAACATTATTTAGCAAAAAAGTTGTTTACATGGATATCCTCCAATTCAAATTGCCTCTGAAGCTGTCTGGCAAGATCCTCATCTTGACTGATATCAGAATGACCATGTGTCGTTAGAGGATCAACTCCAGTTTTCCTCCTTTCCCATTCATCTAGCGTGATCAAAGTTGAGTCGTCCTCTTTAAACTTTCCCCTATGCCTCTGACTTCTTGAATTGCGATCTTTAAAATTTGGCTCACTTGTTTTCTGGAGAAGTTTCTGGGCAGCCACTTGATTTTGAACAGGTACAGATGCAGTTACTGTAATAGATTCAGACATGTTACTGGCAGCATGAGTACCAAAAAAAACCATCTTTAAAGTTAAATTTCTACATGTGTATTGCAACTACAATAAAGTATAACATGGGGTTGAGGTGATAGGACTAGAAGTTCAGAAAACATAGTGAATTGGAAATTTAGTGAACAACAGACCACCATAGAAGTTTTATTTAAGACTCTCAATCACAGTAACATTAGTTATTCTGTTTCTTGATTTGCCTGCATTTTTTCCCTTTCTTTTGGACCAACTAGAGTAAAGGATATTTAAAGTATTCAATGTTTTTTATATAAAAGATGTGAGTGGACAAGTATGTATATGTATGCATGTATATTAGTTTCTTGAAAGGAGAACCTATTCCCATTTGAGAGAGAGAAGTGTAGTATCTTGCGTTCTATATAATTCCTTGCGGGGTTTCTTTTGTACGACCAGAACTAAATAACTGTAACAGATTTGTCTACTAACTTGTGATTTTCTCTGCATGAGGACCAAGGAAATACTAGATCAATCAAGTCAGATTCCAGTTTTTTATATGATATGGGTTTTAGCATCTTCAAAGGGAAGCTTACTAGCATTTAAAGAAGGATTGATTCTAAATAAATATATAATCCTTGTGGTTTATCTTATCTTTAGGGTCTGAAGTTAAGAATCACTGTCATAATGCTTCTGGATGTCACTTTTTCTAAGAGAGAATCAGGAAACTCTTAATGTTAATCTTCCCATCGTGGTTCACAAGTTTTTCCCCAACATAGATTATTGTAGACCTTGAATACATTCCTGCATTATCCTATCACCATCAAGTCCTTCATCCAATTACTATAGCTACTCTCTCATTAACCCGCCAGTTTCAAAGATTCAGCTCTTACAAGAAGTTTCAGGAAATTCTTTGAAATAGATTTCCACTTCTGTCCGGCATCAAACCTTAACCCAAATTTTACAACTGCATAAGCTCCGGAAAACTGTTGCTTCCCAGTTGAAGCAATTTGGGCAGTTCAGAAAATCCCAGTTTCCATTTGTCATATGCATCATATAGGCAGTATCCTGCAATAGAATATTAAAGGTGAGATTTAGATTCTCCAGTGCTCAAGGCGTTCATTAACTCTGTTCAAGGCTGCATAATAACCTGATAACCTTTGTTATCTGGTTAGATACATTTACTTCGTCTGAGTGACATACACACACCTAGCGGGAGAAAGGAAGAGAGGAGAGACAGAGACAGAGGGAGTGTTGGTGGGTGGGTGGGGGACGCATATATGCATGCACATTCGACCACAAGATCTATAAAAGAGGTTATGAGAAGCTCACATTTCCAGAAACCAGGAAATGATCAAAAATAAGCTCCAGCTCTCATGTACTCAAATTAACAGGTGCCAAGGGTATAGGCAATGTTTTCGATGTTGACGACCTACTCTAAAACTGTCCGGCTAAAACCGTATGTAAAAGTGTCCAAAGGAAGCTTGGTTCAAGTCTTCAAGAAGTGCTTGTTCTACCAAATCCACAAGAAGTAAGATACAATACTCAAGTACTAATATTAAATGCCATCAATGACAATAGCAAATTTTTTCAATGTCCAGCACTTGACTTGCATGCAACTTATATTGTTTCATTACAAATAACTGATCCAAACCCTCATTACCCCTTAGAAGCATGCTTGGTATTGATGGAGGACATATATCTCTTTGCCCAAAAAAAAAAGGGAAAGAAAGAAAGGAAGAAAGGAAGGAAGAAAGAAAGAAACGAGACTCAATTAAGTGTTTCTAACAGAGGTCGCAACTGCAGAAAAATATTAAAATTCATTTTCCAAGGTCAAACACCCACCATTTATAAATGTTCAGTAGTTCAGTGAACTCAACCTCCAGAGCTCTCATAAAAGGTCAGATAAACTTTCGTCCAAGGGACCAAGTCTCTGCCTAAGTATTCCAAGGAGGGAAAACAAATAACTGCCAAAAAAGGGAAACTGACACATCTTCAGAACAGTGATTGGGTCTCGATCTAGCATATAGATCCGATGGGTGTGGATTCTGGTTCATTTCTTAAATTTTGACTAGGTAAACTGGAGATGCCCATTATATTGTCTACTCTAGACAGTTTTGCGTTGGAAGTGCATAGTTAACACTACAATCAGAAACCTAAGTCTTGTAATTCTTTGTGTCTAGAAAAATTTCATATGTTTTAGGACATTCTTTAGAGGAAATTCTTGTTTTGAAAGTACAAGGAATCTTATTTCGCTCTTGTAGTTATTCTAACTCAAATACGAGAGATGTAAAGATGACTTTTCATCATATTTCCAAGTTAAGCTCTAGATGGAGATGAACCTCACAGGTTTACGCTCACTCCCTTACAGATTTGAGAACAGGAATCACAATCTTCTGCAGCCTTTTCGAATACTGCAAAATTGTCTAATATCCCTACTAACCTAAATTACCTCGTAATGAACAAAAGATTTAAAGTCATTCCTAAATCATAGACTTGTTTTATTCCCTATTACTTTGATCAATCATAACTATCATCGTTGCCTTTAAGATGATGTTATTGTTTTATGACCGACATTAATATTTAACAACCAAAAATGCCCCATAGATATTATATCAACATTTACATCCTACAAGCAAAAGAAAGTAACCATAAAACATTGTTTAAAAAGACAGTGAGCTCCTTCATGATTACTTTTCTTCTTTGAGTCATTCCTTGGCTATTTTTTAGCTATCTCTATCTTAGCAATGCTTACACAGAAGTAAGACATCAACTTAATGTAATGGTGAACCTTGAGTTAGTACTGCATTAAATTAAATTTGATGATTATGGTCATCAAGCATGTAACCAATATATATGACATTAACTTTCAGAATCCATTTTTTGTCGCATGCAATTATATGTATATGACATTAAACATCATATTCTTTTTCTCTTTTCTCTTTTTTTTTTTTTTTTGATTTCACAAATTTTTAAGAATCACTTTGATTGTTGTAAAATCATAGAATATACTTTGCAGCTCAGCTGAATTCAAGCCACACCTTTCGGTCTTGCTGCAGAGCAGGTTGGCTTCTCAGTGTTCTCACCAACGGTGTGAAGCAGCTTCACATCATCAGCTACTCGTTCCATGGTTACATTATTTTTCTGGACCTGAACAGTCCGACTCAAATTGAAGCATTCACCTTTTGTAGCCAGACTTTCTCCGCGGTCATTTGAGGATGGCCCAGAGAACCCTGTGATCCCGAAAATGGTAAACATGTTTGAAAGAATGATTTTAATTAGGCAAATCCTCGTGGAGGGACTCGTATTTAAATGAACTTCCCAGTAGAGGAAAAATGATTCCGAACTCAGTTATAGTAAAATATACGAAATGCAATTTTTAGAATTCAGGAGGAAACCAAAAGAAACTAGCTTGATTAATTTAAGGGTAACTTATAAAAGTTCACCCTGAGATTTAGCTTAATTACAAAAAAAAACAATCATTTTTCTTTCAAACTTACAAAAAACCCCTTAAGGTATAAAAACACCCCTTGAGGTTTGTCTTGCTTAACAAATATCCCCTCAATAAGTGCGTAAAATAGAAACACATATCAAGGGCGGTATTCGTAATTTTTAAAGTTATCCTTTTTTTTATTACCAATTTAGACTGAATTTCAAGGGTATTTTTTGTAATTAACCATTAATTTGATTCTGAATGACAAAGGCATTTGGAAACCTTTTGAAAGAAAAACATGTTTTAGATGAAAATGTAAGTGAAAATTGATAATGAACCTGCAGGATCTGATGAGCTATTTGTTCCTTTATTTGCAGAAGGGTATAAAACAGCTGCAGTTCCTCGCACAGGTGCCCGAACTTGGAGCTTTTCAAAAGGTGGAGGACAATTTGATGGATTTTCTTGTGAGAGTCTCAAGGCGTAGCGGGTGACATCCAAATACTTGCGCTTTAGTTGCCATTCTTCATAAAGTGACTGAACAACACCCCCTAAAACGGTAATTACTTTTTGGTTCAAGCACAGAATACCACCATAAATATCAGCTTTACTCTGCAGTCGGACCTACAAAAACTCAAGCAAACAAGCAAAATAAATACATAAATACAGATACTTGAGTAACTATCTAGATACTATGAATGACCAAATATAGACACTGGAAATTAGCACAGAGTATACATATTCCAATATCTGTATACACTGATCTTGCAATTCAAAAGTATATGCTCCCATATGCTGCCACATGGCAGTCTCCGATGACTAAACAAATATGTTTAAAAGGTATAATTGCTGTTCAATCAACAATGAACTATACTACAGGACAAGAATCACATACATATAGAACATCCATGAGGAGAGGATTAATACAAAATTGTCTTTGGTTGAAATTGCATCTCAGTTACAAGAAAACTGTACAGGTTGCAAGAGTTTGGGTTATTATTATTTTTTTTTTTTTGAGGGAAGAGTTTGGGTTATTATTGTTGGTATTCAAAACCACTTTTAACCTTCCTACTTAGAACATCTATTCTCTAATTAGTTCAAACATCAGAGGTTCATTGACTGAAAGAGATTATCAACAATAAAAGTTCAACAGATATCCAAGACTCCACTTTTGATTTTCATATAACTGATATCCCATTACGAGTCAATCAGTTTTCATGCCGTAATTTTGATTCCAGAATGGTCTTTGAAAACGCTGTTCAGTAGAAGACAGGTTATTTAGCTTCAATATGTAATTTTCATTGTAGCTCATTAACCTGTTGGTTAGCACTTAGCAGTGTGGCAAGACTTGAGACAAGAAGACAAAAATACACATAGTTCTCTGCATCAATAATCTTTTAAGCGGAAAAATAAAAAAAATTATGTTCTGATAGTCCATTAATAAGCATGGCTACACAGTTAGTATCTTATGGAATGCTTAATAAGTCAACTCGTAGTCATCTAATAAAAAATTGTCGTATTTGCCAATGAAAAATCTGAGAAAGCTCATGAGGAGGTCAGGATTTAGAAAGTACATGGGATCTTCGTGACACCAGAAACCAGATGAAAGTTAGAACAATCTCGCCAACTCAGTCCCCTCCCCTCTAGTGAATGATTATATACACCATACATAATCTCTTTACACCATGATGTTATTTATGGTCATTGGAAAAATCATTCAGAAGGATGCCTAAGCACACAACATTCCAATTTTATACAATGTCATAACTATATACATTTATTGCAAATTCTCGTCTCCCTAAAATATCAAGGGCATCGTTTTGTACAAGTGATTTTTATGTAATAATTAGGTTAATGTACACCACCTAATACAATAACTTGTTTGAGATACTAAGAAGCTTTTCATATCATACATTTGAACTAAATTTTCGGGCAGGCTCAAAAGCTAGGTCAGCTGGTTATTTGATAAAATAACTAATCCAACTATTGTAAATTTGTAGAACATGACAGAGAACAATTGGCTTCAGAAAGTAAGAAAATGGAAACCTTAGTCCCAGGGCTAATATCATCAGGAATTGATGGCACATGAGACCGCTCTACAGCAGTTATTTCGGATTGTCCATCCGTGAGCTTCAATTGTAAAAGCCGTCGGCTGCCTGAATTTCCTGAAGCATCAGCTACAGAACTCCGAGATATATCTCTACTTGAGCAAACCTGTTCAGTACACACAAAATTCTTGCGAAATGAGGAATGAGTCAAGGTCCCTTCTCTCTTAGTATATTTTCTTCTAATCACTGCAACCTTCATTAATATTTTTTATGAAGAGAATTTAATCTTCAGTGTACAACTTGTTCACTCTTCAGACAAAAAATATATGTTTCAGATAAACTGTAACCTCTAATTCTAGTCCCCATGGAAAATTTGATGGAGAATTCAAACAAAATACTAATGTCAAAATACATCCGACAGATGACATGACACCATCAACAATTCGCCCAAACCCTTGGGTGAATCTAGCATTAGAATTAGAGGAAGAAAAAAAAAGAGATAAATTTGGTTCAGAGGTTAGATTTGAAGCCATTAAATTACCATTATGTTGTATAAGCGACAAATTGGACAGGGCTTTGTTCCCAGACATTCTGATTAGTAACGCGACGATTAGCATAGCTAGAGTAACTAGGAAAAAAGTACCTGAAGGACAATGGGACCTTGAAGATGAGAGGTTTTAAACAGAAGAGAAGGTTCAGGTAAGCATTTCCCACCAATTGATCGTAAGTCCATGTCGAGGAGCTCAGATTCAACTGAATCGACAGTGCAAAGGGAGGCAGATATGGATAACTGAGCTGTGATGAGTCCTCGGATCCGGTCCATGTCTCTGAAACGCCAGCCTCTGGCGATGAGATTTTGCAGCAGGAGAGAGTCGGAAGAAGAAGAAGAAGGGGAGGCGGCATCCATATCAGTGGTCCGTAGCGTTGTTCAATCCAATGGATTGTCGTTTCAAATTGTAACTGTTTAATTCAACAGGTTTTACAGGAGCAGGAAATAAAGCGATAATTGGAGTAGTTCAATGTTTTGGAGGGCTTTTCAATTGCGAGAGCCGAGAGGGAGAGGGGAAGTGTGATGAGAACCCCGCCTCTAGACTAGGATGACAATCAGTATGGGTCAATCTGTTATGACCCGAATCAAATAAAAATAAATATTAAAAAAAATAATAAAAAGTATTTGTTTCTAATATATTTATAAAGTACTTTTCACAAAGTTGTTATTATCAATTAATAAATATTAGATATAACATTAAATACATAAAAAATATATCATAATATATTATATATAGGCAAAATATATATTAAATATATTAAAAAATAAAATTGCTAGACGGAACGGGTCCACGGGTTAGAAGCGATATCCAAACACACCCCATGAAGTGGGACAAGATGACCCAAACGGATTGTGCCAGGGCGAGTCAGCACGGGTCGAGCCAAAATTGTCATTCATATCTGGGACACATGAATTTATAATTTGTTTGCTTGGTTATGGTTTGAGGTCCATACCTCAACTTTGCGAGGAGAATGTGTAGGGATGGCAATTTCGCCCCGCCCCGTGTCAACTCATCCTGGGCCGCCCCTTGACCCGCGGCAGATCTAGGTATCTACTTCGCCCCACAAGTACTTGTTCCGCCTAGAATTCTTATTTTTAAAATTTATTTTAATATACATTATAATTTAATTTTATGTATTCTTATATTATATCTAACATTTATAAATTGATAATAACAACGTTGGTGAATAATATTTTATAAATATATATATATATATATATATTAATTTATTTGTATTTAATTTAATTCAAAATGGGGGAAAACGTGTCGACCCGCCCCACCTTGCTCTAGGCACGGGACAAATCTGGATCTTCAGGTACCCGACCCGCCCAATCAGTGGCGAAACTGGGGTGGGGTGGGGTGGGGGGGGGCAAGTGGGGGCCACATACCCCCTCCCCCCCCAAAAAAAAAGTTCAAAATTTAATTTTTCTACTTGTTATTTATTTTAAAATTATATCTATACTAATGAAAATTTATCTATAGGTCTTCAAAGTAGGTTTCGCCCCCCAAGTCTCGAATTCTGCGTCCACCACTGCACCCGATTGCCATCCCTAGTATTATTTGCTTAATACAAAGTGTTTTTTTAAGCTGCTTATGCTAGAGAGGGTTTGACATATACCCCTACCACTTTATTAAAATCACATAGAGAGTTGCAATAAATTTAAATAGTATAACTAAGGAGTACTTACTCCCTATATAAATTGGTGGATGAATAATCATAGGCATAACTTAGTTCTACTGAAAATTAAAGGATTCAAAAACCACTATTATTTAAAATCTCTGTCAACTCTTCCTGTTAGTCCAAGACTCTACAAGAAACTCTTGATGACAAATACATCAAAACACTTAAGTTTGATTAATCCAAAAACATCGTCTAATTAAATTTCTAATGAGTAAAGTAATTTATGTATCATTAGTCAAGGATCGATCGACCTGTGTTTTCTTGCGCATAAACCATTTTGCACAATACAGATAGAAGACAAGATTAATGGAGCTCAAGAGAGCTATAAATCCGTAAAACAAATCCAACCTACCATGGTTAATGTTAGCAGGAAGCCAATTATGTCTGCCTTTGGTAACTTGTCTTATGATATCAACCAATGCACTGCTAACAAAAAAGCCAAAAGCGATTGTGGTTAGGAATAGACTTGTGCTAACTGCTTTCATCCCTTTTGGAGACTCTGTCAAGAAGAAATCGATCTGGCCAGTGCACACGAACCCTTCTGCTGCCCCGGCCAATACGAACTGAGGAACCAACAAAAAAGCACTTATTGGTAGTATAACTCTGCTTGTGGATTTTGCAACCTTCAATCTTCTGATTTCCACTATTGCTGCAACCACCATTGCTATTATGGAAATAAACAGGCCTACACCCATTTTCTGCAAATTTGTTAAACCTGGGAAAAATAGAATCACAAGTTGTAAAAGTGTTTATTTGTTTGTAAAAGTCAAATCTAAAGCAGAAATCTAAAGCTCTCATATCTCTGCTTTTAGATTCTGATTAAATGAAGCAGAAGTTAGCATTTTTAAACATTAAAAAATAATTTTTTTCCAACCAAAAGCAGATAATCACTTTTTTTAGTGATTGCAAACACTCTCATAGTAAGATTTATATGTACCTAGAGTCCCTTTCTTCTTTTTCCAAAGAGGGATGATTAAACGGTCATAAATGCCGAGGGCTAACAATATAGCTCCGATGAAGAAGGCATTGAATGAGGCCGCTGGGATTTCAAACGATCCGATCGACCTTTTCATAGTGGAAGCTTGCAGCACGGCGAAGGTGATCATCTGTGCATGTATCACATAATATATAATTGTTGTGGCCCAAATTGGTAGTAATCTTGTCATCATTTTCACCTCCTCCACTTTTGTCACTGAGCAAAGTCTCCATGGATTTGAAGTTCCAGATTCAATCATAGTTTTGTCGTCGTCGTCTATAATGGCTGCCTTGTCCAAGCAGCTGCGAATTTAAGAAAAGTCCATCACAGGAAACATGCAGATTATGGGAGTGTTTGCAAACACTAAAAAATAGTGCTTCTCCGTTTTTGGCTGAACAAAAATCACTTTTTAGTATTTGCAAATGTCAACTTCTGCTTCATTTAATCAGAATCTAAAACAACGGAGATGTGTGCTTGAGATTTCTGATTCTATTTGCAAACACTACTAACTTATGATTCTCGACTACTTATAATTCTGCCATGATAAATTACTTCTTCTAAATGCAGACGTTTTCCAAACACTCTATATTTCCACAAAATATTGGGTACCTGAATTGACAAGTGCGAGATATTGTTGATTCCGGAGAATGAGTTTCGTGTAAATATTGTTGCGCGTTGTTTGACGGGAATTTGAGGCTTCTTTTTCTCATAGCAGCCACCAAGACTTGGCAAATTTGGATAATGGGGCTTCCAAGACATTCCTTGTACCTGTATCTCCGAGTATTCGATAGAAATATGACTACAGCAATTAACATGACAACAGTACAACTCCCATATCCCCACACTCTAGCCACTCTGTCCTGTATATAAATGAACACTGTAACTGCTACAAGAGTCCCTATGCTGATGAAAAAGTAGAACCTATTGAAGAAGTATGCCATTTGAGCTTTTTCTTTCTCGTCCTTTTGATCAAACTGATCCGTCCCAAATCCTGAGACGCTGCATTTTATCCCGCCGAGTCCTACAGCCAACGTGTAAATAGCAAGGTAGAAAACCGTCATCTGTAAAGCATTCGCTTCTTTGCAATTGTCCGACAAAGAAGGATTGCACGAAGGTGGGCGTAAGTTGGGAACCACTGTTGAAATGGCTAATAAGCATGATCCCTGGACAACATATACATATAATCTCAACTTTTGTGCTACAATTCAAGTTAAGCAATAGATTCATCCATCAATAATGGGAGTGTTTGCAAAAACTTCAGTTTTTAGAAGAAGTGATTTATCGTAGCAGAAGTAAAATTAATTGAGAATCAGAAGTTGACAGTGTTTGCAAATAGAATCAGAAGTTGACAATCAGAAGTTGAAAGTGTTTGGTGAAAAAGTTTTAAAATTCTTATTTGTTTGTAAAATTCAAACCAAAAGCAAAATCAGAAATTTAAATCACACAACTCACTACTTTTTAGATTCTGATTAAATGAAGCAAAAATTGGCATTTGCAAATACTAAAAAGTGATTTTTTTCCAGTCAAAAACTGAGAATCACTTTTTTAGTGATTGCAATAAGTCTCACAGACAATATTCAGGAGATATATACTTACAAGCATGTGAATATTTGCAAATATTGCGATTGTTCGATATCTGCCTAAGAAAGAGTCGGCAAGTATGCCTCCGAACAGGCTTAAAAGAAACGAAAATCCTCCCCAGTTTGTTACTATGGTGGACGAAGTTGCACTCGGTAGATGCAATGTGCCATCAAGATAAGTCACCATGTTAACCCCGATTGCCATTGAAGACAGCCTTTCACATAGCTCAACAACTAAGATAAGTTACGGGTTTAAGAATCATATATAACTAAACTTCATATCAGATTTCAAAATAACCAAAGACTTAAAAACTCTATGGCTAGAGAAAAGTAACAGATTGGATAATGACTTGATTAGATTCATATAATATGTAGAGCTTCATCCAAGCACGTGCACTCTCACATGAACTCCAATAAGGAAAATGACTGAATGAGTCCTTGTTTCGTCACTGTGTGAACTCATATTATTTCTTGTACCATTTGATGCTCTGGACAATGTCATCAAGTTTAAATTTGATGTCACTACTTTTGCATGTACTATCCGATGACCAAGCATTATCTAAGAGAGTTATCAAGACAAGGGGCGGATCGAGGGAAGGACAAGGGGGGCTGCGCCCCCGCCAAAAAATTCTAAATTTTATTTGACTATGGATCATTTTAAATTTTAAAAATTATTAATAAGGATATTTTGTACAATCCTACTTATAATTATTTGGAATTAGCTAAAAAGTCATGATATATAGAATTAAATTCTTCTTTCCCTCTCTAATCATCAACTCTGTAACATTCTGAATGGACAAAACAATAGCAAGAATATATAACATATCTTAAAGGGATAGTTACATAAAACCCCCTGAGGTTTGGGGTAATTACAAAAAAACCCAGAGATTTTTGAAAAATACAAAAAAAAAACCCTTAAGATTTGATTCCACTTAGATCTTTCCCCTTCATAGGCAAAAAATATTTCAAAAACCACCTTGATATTTGTAGAAATATAACAATTAACCCCTTAAACTTAAGACAAAATCAAACATGAGGGGCCTTTTTGTAAGTTTGAAACATCTATGGATTTTTTTGTAATTCGGCCAAACCTTGGGGGTGTTTTTGTAATTATCCCTATTTTAAATGAAAAAATTTCTTCCCTCTTCTCCCTCGTCATAAAATAGGGTATACACGCACGCATACATGCATTAACATAATTATTCAAAAACCAAACGAGAAAAAAAGAAGATCCCATATAAATAACAAAAGAAGGATCAAGGATGATGCATTATTTTCCATAGATTAGATTAAAAAAAAAAAAAGGTCATAAAAGAGTATGTAAGAATACCTAGGATTGAAGCGGCTGAGAGCCAACCACCAGTTGTGGACCTATTAGCAGGAGCACCTTTGTAGTCCACTGCATCACAGATTTCCATTACTGATTCAGATTCTTCTTTCCTTTCTAGATTCCAATAAGTAATTTATTTTGTGCCTCTGTATATTATTGGACTTTGTGATTCTTTTTTGGCACTTGTAATGAAAAGTTTGTTACCAAAATGTTTGGCACAGGAAGGACACTTGTTTGGTAATCTTATCTTTGAAAAAAATCCAGATCGATTTAATCAACAAAACTTAATTGGTTGAGTGTTAAACACAAATTATTTTCAGTACTTAATAAATATACCATTTATTATATTTTTTACCTGAGTGGTATCGCTCAAAGGTGTTGACCGTAATTCAAATCCGGTATCTTTCAGTTTCTTTGAAATTTATCTTGTTCCGTCCAACTAATAATCCCAACTTATTAAAAAATAATTATATCTATTATCTGAATCATTGTATTTATTGCTAATAAGTTTAGTTGACCCTAGTATTAGTATGCGCTTAAATTTTAATAAAAGTGCAAAATTCAGTTAGATGTTATTTTATGTTTTTGTGTGTTAATGTAATTCTTTATATAGCTGACTCAGAAATTGCTTTTTGGAAACACATCCAAGCAAGTTTTTATTTCTAGCACACATGTCAATGTCAAAATAACATCAAAACTATTGTACAAACAAAATTTCATTTTTAAACTTACATGAAATTCAAAATGTAACGTAACTATTTAAACATATTTTCAATTTTAACACGAAAATAAATAAATTATGAAAATTTATTTTTAAATACACGTGGCAGTTAGTGATAGAAGGCCGAAACGGTCAGAGTGTTGATATTTTCCGTACCTCCACTTGCATTTTCTTCTCGATCTCACACTCGCAACTCCAAAATTGTTCTTCATCAATAATTACAGTTCGATACTGATCCTCCTCCAAGCTCCTCCAATGGCGGCACCTCGAATTTTCTTTCTCCTCTGTCTCTCTCTCGTCGCCTTCTCCGCCTCCGGCGATGGCGGCGGCGCTTACGATGAACTGATGAAATACGGGTTCCCAATTGGCCTTCTCCCTGCTAACGTCGAGTCGTACACCGTCAATCGTACCTCTGGCCTTTTCTCGGTCAGATTGGGGGAATCGTGTCGGGTAACCCTACCTCCTGACAACTACTTGGCGACCTACTCCCACAAAATCACGGGCAAAATAATCGAAAATCGAATTGCTGAACTCGACGGAATCAGCGTTAGGGCATTCTTCAAGTGGTGGGGCATCACTGGAATCAGGTCCAACGGACAGGATTTGGTCTTCGAGGTCGGCGTGGTCACTGCTAAGTACCCTTCCAAGAATTTCGACAAGTCTCCCCTCTGCGAGGGTAGCCGGTCTTCTTCGTAGAGGTCCGTGATTTTCATCTTTTAACTATTGCGATTTTTGCCTATGTTACTGGAGTTCGAGTAATGTTGATGAACTTGTCCTGTATTCGTGCTTTGTAATTCTGGATTAGCTTGAGCTCCAGCAATTTTCTGGATATTTATTTATCAATAATTTGTTTTATCTGTTTTAATTTGTCCTGTATTGATGCAATTGAGATCAAAGGTTAACATACTAGTTTTTTTAATATACCTATTGACCTTTAGCTTCTAAATTTTTTGTCTTATTAATGTGTTCATCGTTTACTTTTTGGAATTTTATGAATTGCACAATTTATGGATCATAGACCATCCTTTTAAAGTATCCCGTGTTTCTTAATTAGCATTACGGGTCATGACTTGGGTCATAGTAGGATTACTCTTTCACAATTAAAGTTAATAAGTTTAAGTAGGAATACTTTCGAGCCAATATATCAAGGCACACTCATAACTATTCAGTAAAGTTGAATATAGATCAGTTCATTGAGTTCCTAAAGAGCTTTTAAGTTATCCGGAATTTTTAAAGGCATGTCTGAGCCTTTGGTGTGATGCTTTTGAGTTTTAAGTTGCATGGCTAGATTTCTAGCTTCTTCACTTGTAATATTCTTTGTTCCCTTGAAACTTTGTTTTCCCTTAATTTCACTCATAAACATCATGTATATTGAGACCATGCTTTTGCTTATTTCATAAACAACCAAAATAACCTTCAAACCTCAAATACCAAATCGTCAGTGTTGTTCACGGATCCTACACAACATCTAAACAGGCTTGTCTAGGTTCTCATTCATCAAAGTGAGATCTAATCTGAAGGCTTGAAGTATTTAATACGAACTACAAAGTTCAAATTGTACTCTTGCTCAATCCTTTCCATCTCCATGCTCATCTATGGTTGAGGTTATGTGATGGGTCCCTTCATTGAGATATGTCTAAAATGAAAACCCATTAAGGAAAATAGTGGTTTTGGTTTCAGATTCGATTATTTCTTCTAGACTGTTTGGAATGTCATGCTGAAAACGTGTCATGTTTTTTCGACTAAAAGACGCCAAATGATAAATAACACGAGGAAATGGCAAGTGATATGGTGTATTAGATTGACAACCAAAAGCCCTTCATCCAAAACACTTTCAAACACTACCTAATATCTTCAGCGTTTTCAAATACTGCAGCATTGTGCATGTGAGTTTACTATATTTTGACCAACTGTAGTCTAGGGTTTGCAAAACTAGATTTATGTCAAAAACTAAAACATTTATTTTTAAGGTGGCGTGTTTTCAGCAAAGAATAATACAAGACATGGGAAAATCTTATGTATATAATGTGGAATTGCTCGAGGAAGAAGCTGAAACGTTAACGTGAACATTTTTTTTTTTTTTGAATTATTGCATTAAAATTGATTGACATAGACCACCTTGTATAGTTTCGATATGGTTCAAAGGTAAGCTTTTCATGCCCCAATGTGTGTAGTTTCCTAATACATGGTATGATAGGTTGTTACTACATGGTGTTTTTAGTTCCTGCGTTATAATAAAATGTACAGAAGTAACTTCTACCAATGAATCAGATCTCTTGTGGGTGTAGTAAGAATTAGTGGTTGAATGGCTTTCAAAGTGTTAGAGTTGATTGTGGATTGGTTATAAGACAATGATTTTGATTCTTCATGGGTTGCCAGTAGTACACAAGAAATATTTACATTACTGCCTGTCAGAAATTTATCAAGTTATCCATGACCGAAATCACTCCATTAACTTTGACGCAACCAATTTATATAAACTCTAAGGTGGGGCTTAATCACGGTTATTTTGGTCTGTAAATTTTCTGTAGGGGAGCCTCTTTTTAGCTGAAAATAATTCTGAAATTTTTAGCCTTTTTAATGTACTTCAGCTTGAATATTCTTTTGTCTTAGTTGTGTTTATTATTACGAATGTTACCACTTGAAATTTTACTATCAAAATTTGAAATTGCACCTACATTGATTCGGTTTCTTCAAAATTGTTCTCTTAAATTTATGGTTTTCTTGTTTGTTTGAAGTATCCATTTGCTTTAAAATTATAAATTTTCTTTACTTCTTTGCAAGTATGTCATAATCACATATTTGCTTGTGCTGTGATTTTTCTCTGGATACATATTTTGTGCAAGTAGCATAGAAATTTTGGTGTCCTTTTTAGCAGGTTAAGCTTACACCTTTTGGTGGTTACTGGTCACCCTTGTCCATATATTCATGATCACCCTTGTCCATGTATTCATGATCAAGGAAAGAAAAAAAATGTTCAGTGAAACGAAATTTGATCTGGTTCTTGCCTTTTCAATTTCCAATGCCTGAATTATGATCATTCCAAATGGCAGTTCATAGATTGAATTTTCTTGGGAATTTTCCTTGGTTGAAACTTGAGATGCTGTTTTGAAATAGTGTCTAGCAAGTATGGTTCTTCCTTTCACTTTTAGTGGTGAGGATGTTGTAAAGGATTTCAGCCACCAAGTCGCTCACCACAGTACGCAATTGAGCTTAGTGCTGGCGCTGGAAGGGGAAAAAGCTGGCCAGAATTTTGGATAATGTTGCAGTTATTCTTTCTCCACAATTACATCATGGTTTTAGATGTTAATATATTATACTGTTCAACTTAAAAAATATATATACAGTTTTGTTCGGCATAGTTCTGTTGGAGTTGTTAATTTATTAAATCACCCTTTTTCATGCTTTTCCAGATCCAGAAATTCTAAACTTAAAATCATCAGAGAATTCAAATTTGTATTATGCAAATCGGTATCTTTTTTCTGGTGTTCTTAACTACACTTTGTTGTATCTGCAGGAAGTAGTTTGGTGCCCTGTGGGGGCTAGTTTGACGCTTTCGGATAATTGGATTATCATATATATGGTACATTTAATAATCAATGTTTGTACTGGGAGCTGTAATGTGATTACGATGAAGTTGCAGTATTTAATATTTAAAATACTTGGATTCTTTTGTACTTGTTAGATTAATACTAGTAGATTATTGTGTATGGCCTAGGATTCATGTTCATACTGGTTGCCATATCATGGGCTTAACTCATCAATCAAGAATGTTGCACATAACGTTCAGATATGTTCCGGTTAGGGTTTTTATGATTTTGTCGTGCAAAACACGATTTATAGACGATGGCGAATCTGCAATTCTGTGCTGTGCAAGTGGAGGCTGCATCAGAAAGTTGTAGCTCACAGGGTGAGCATGTTATCTGAAAATCCTCTTTTATTCCGTTAATTCAGGGAGTTCTAAATAATGGGGCTGTCGAAATGCCTAATTTAAGCATTAATCCATCATTTGCAGCATGATTTGGAACCCGTTTGAAATTTTTAGGAAAAAAATGTGTTTAGTAGTTATTTGTAAATGGATTTTTTTAGAACAAGTGACTTCCCAAGAGATTCACTTCAGATAAGTGTTAATTTATGAGCTTTGAATTTCATTCATTGCATTTGAGCTGGATGTACATTAAAATGCATTTTCACCAAACACTTATAAAATGCTCATAAACACTTTCCTTAAAAGTATCTATTGAAAAGCTCATGTCTTGGACTTCGATTCCAAAAGTTCCCATAACCAAGAACTTGGTCTGTATGGACTTGAGTGGGGGACGTTGGTCCAACTTGGCCTTGTTAGGTGGTTGATTTTAAATTGATTTTTGAGGTGAGTCACATGGGCCGAATTCATTTCGGGTAGTCAATTTTGAGCTCTTATAATTATGTCCAGCTAGATCTAGATTTTTGAAATTCATCGATTCCATTTTTATTCGATTTAATTGATTGAAAAACTGGAAATTTATTTTCCCAAAAATTGTTCTAGAGATACCATAATTTCCAACCGTTATACTCTAGGAATATGATTAATCTCTGGATCACTTTATTGTGAAAGAAAACTCTGATTTTCGTTAAATCATTATAATTCACTGGCTGATATTACGTTTTGGCTGATTGGAGGCCCTTTGGGCGTAATTACATCCAATTTCATCATAATTTTATTACTGGAACACACCCCTTTAACCCAACATCTAACCTGGGAATGCGTATTAAAACTAAGTACATCTTTCTTAAAGGATAAACCCCATCTCTGAGGGCCCCCACTGTCCTCATGCCCTAGAGCTTCGTGGAGAATGTGAAACGCGAGTTATGTCTCAACAACTAGTCTTTGGGGCTGCCAAAGATCGAGTCACCACACAAAAAGCTTCTCCCACCTCGTAAATCGTTACTGGAGGGATTCGAACAACCACACATGTGTCGCCAGTTACATCACGCCACCCAGCTCTTTACCGGTTGAATGCATGTCCCGGGGCTAAGTACATCTTTCTTCGCTCTTCACATGCACGAATTCAATCCTACTCGAAAAACTGGCTGTAGCTTTGGTAGCATAGTTCATGTGCGCACCACATGTGCAATATACAGCGAATGATTATCAGCTTTTTGGATACAAAAGAAATGCCTCATCACATGGACTAAACCCACTTGAAAAACAAATCCAAACCTCCTATAATGCCATGTCCTTCAATAATTGGTTCTTCACTTCTTCTATGGGCCTTCTACCCATCAATTATTATTGTATTCTAGTGCGGTAATGACAAAATCTTGACCCATTGTGTCGGCAAATAATCGTATTCCGTATACCTCTTACACCACAAATTTTGTGACACTCATTATTTAATAGTTAATAGTCCTATTATATGAGGCTTAAATTCTCTAATTATCCTTCCACATATATGATGACAAGATTTCCCAAGACGTATTAGGTCGTGAGCAGAACAGCTTCTAAGGACCCTGTGATTATGATTATATGAAACTTTTGGTGCTACTGTTTGAACATGCATGTTCTAATATAATTGGAGAGTCTTTATTGCACTCTTACTCATGAGTCATGGGATGGGACAGGCTTGGGCGGTATTATTTAATCGTTGATTGGCAATTAGTCACATTAATAGTATATATATTTATCCTCATCTCCTAGAATCATTTGCTATTAACGAGGAAATATTGTACGCATACTGAATATTTTTACACCAAACAATGAGCACTAATAAGTAATTAGTACATTGACATATTTTACAATCAATTCTACATTTTTTTTAATGCGATGGTTACATATATCTTTACATCAAAAATATCAGTATCAACAATTAGTTAACAATCAAGAGTTATGCATTAATAAC
Organism: Rehmannia glutinosa; assembly: GCA_016081115.2. Classification (NCBI taxonomy): domain Eukaryota; kingdom Viridiplantae; phylum Streptophyta; class Magnoliopsida; order Lamiales; family Orobanchaceae; genus Rehmannia; species Rehmannia glutinosa. The sequence continues at coordinate 35,848,592 of CM071929.1, read as the reverse complement.
AACCACAATCAGCAATAACACTATAGTGGCACGTACTCCCTCCAGCTTACAATAAGTATTGTTTAAAATAAGTGCACACATATTAGTGAATATGTTAAAATACCCTTATATACGGCATTTAATTAATGTGAGTTGGAGAATGATGTATCATAAATACATTTAATTCATAATGGCAATTTAGGAAAAACCTTTACCATTAGCCTTGAAAAATACCAAAGTCATTCTTTTGAAAGAACTTTTTATAAGTCAAAATGACACTTATTGTGAGCTAAGGGAGTAATAAACACGTAGTGATCGGTATTATTTGATTTTGATGAATTTCGAACTTAAGATTTTAGAGTCTTGGACCTCAAGTTCACCCACTAATACTAGCTATGCCTCATTGGCGAATCAATTCTACTAACATTAGTGAACTTTTTAATTGCATAAAATACATAACTTTCGATTTTATGAAAGACATTATTTATGAATTAATTCTAAACTAAGACATTAATTAGGAGGAAGACTTAAGGCTCAATGCGCACACACCCACAAGCAGTAGACAATCATCGAATATTTGGGAACCGCCATACTAACTGCTTGTTCCTTGCATGTTAAAATTAAAACTTGGTTTGGTAAATAGGCTACAGCTGGAGCCCAACTTTTTAGGTTTTGGTAAATGAATTAAATGAGGCCTGGCAAGGAACACTTTCTCGTGCATGTTGCCGCCAGCAATTCTATATATGTTTGAATTCGCAAAGGTAAAATTATTATGTTATTATATCACAATGAATATTGTCTCTTACATCACACAGTCCACTAAATTTCATTGAGACAACGAATACTTTCTTGGAATATTGAAACTAATATGTGCTGATCATGCTAATAATTGAAAGGGAAAATTACAAAAAATCCCTTAAGGTTTGATTCTGCTAACATCTTCCCCCTTCATAAGCAAAAACCATTTCAAAAACCACCCTGATATTTGTAGAAATATTACAGTTAACCCATTAAATTCAATACAAAATCAAAGCTGAGGGGGCTTTATATAATTTTGAAACTTCCCAATATTTTTTGTAATTAGCCCAAACCTTGGGGGTGTTTTTGTAATTATCCCTAATTGAAATGTTAGAAATGATCTAACTTGTATTTCTTTAGAGTTGTTACAGTACTCATGCACAAGATTGATTCAGTAACTACTTAAATGTTAGAAATGCTACAAACTGAGTGTTTACCACGCGCGAAACTGATACTGATCAACTGGATCTGATGCTTCTGGAACTAATCAGCTTTAGTATTCAGTGTCAGTTTCACCTTCAGCTTCAAAACTGAATGGTAAAAAAAAAAGGAACTAAACAAATAAACTTAGTTCATAAAAAAAGAATTGGCTAAGCAAGCCTATACCCGCGGCTGCGCCAGAGCATGCACGAGCTGAGCCGACAGGTGAGCGGCGGCCGTACTTATATTTTTGGGCCGAACGCACTAGCATGTAGGTCATATTCCTTCTGAAAAATCAAATGTCCTAAGGGTCCAAACCCAATATTCGCACTTGAGCATAATAAAGTGCTCTAATTACTTTAGCTCGTAAACTTATGTAGGACGGGGTCTATTCCACCCCCCACATTTCCAACTTTCATACTCATTTGTGTTTTAAATGACTCACTTTGTGAATTAATTTCCCATTCACTGAAATCGGTTTCAAATGCTAATCTCATCTATTTACAAGGTGGACTGCTATCATGTCATCTATTTCCATTTTCCAAATGGAATCAACTTACACATTTGGTCAAATATTGTTCAAAACGCACATTTTTCTTACCAAATTCCAAAAAGTTGTAATTAAATATCTTAAATAAAGAAAAGTGCGTTCAATTGTGATAGAAAAAGATTTACCCGAGCAAAGAGTTTCAAAGCAACAGGCTTATACAGGTAGATAAGTTAAACAAATATCTTAATATATACTATAATGGTCAATGATAGATTCACAAAGAAACAAAAATAAAGTATTATTTATTTTGTGATCTCAGAGAGGGGGGACAATCATATATATATGTACATTTTTTTTTTGATCGGTATATATATATGTACATTGTTTATACTAAAAGATGCATTAGGCATTGAAAGGTAGCAAAAGGTGGTACTGCCATGAGGAAGCTGAGGTGTGGCAGAGCACTGGATCGTATATGCCTGTTTCCTGGCGCTGCATACACAACTTGTTTTCTCTGTATAAGGAATAAAAATTTCTCAGCCGAAGAAAAAAAGCCTCTAATTGCAGCCAATACTGCTTCATCTGTTAAGCTCAAGGATGTTATTGCTGGTCCCCCTACTCTTGCCTTCCAGTTAAAGCCCAAGGTACATATATATAAACACACTATTAATTAATTATTCACTTACTACTTATAAATTAGTTATATCTGCTTATTTTTGTTTGGTTTTTCCATAAATGTATGGATGAGTGGAGTTGACTGATTTCATGCTTGGATTAATTTCTGATGCAAATATGTATATGTGATGCACGAGTTCTATACTATTTTAATACCAAATTAATGAGCTTTGACAGGGAAATCTCATATATAGGGAATATATTCAACAAAAAAATTGTCAAGGTATTAGGATAATTTGTTTTATGTTTTATTCTTTAAGAGTTTCTATGCCTTTGGGCACACTTTTTTTTATTTGTTTTTTTTTCTTTTCTTTTTTTTTAAATATTCTTCTGAATTCTATCATAGCCATTTCATTGTGACAATCCAAATAGATCCATATGCAAATAAAAGTTATGACAATTTTGTGATAATTAAAATGATGATAAAAAGTAGACTCCTTCTTTCTTGCCCCGAACATATCAACGTTCTGCAACTAAATTCTGAAACACGACAAGAAAATTTCAGTTTATCAATAGAATTTACCGACATAAATGATTTTGACACTAATTTTTTGCAATTACCTACAAAATAAAAATATCATTTTTCTCCAAATTATACCGAGAGATTTTCTGTAGGTATTTACCAACAGTTTTAGATTATGTAGATAAATATTTTACCAACAATTACAACTTTCTCAATACTTACAATTTTATGCAGGTAAACTGGTTTTTTAATTTCTTGCAGTGAAATTTCAAAAAATATATATCAAAGTTGAGAATTTGTATATATGCAGATGGTGGTGCTGAGAGTTTCTATGCACTGTAATGGGTGTGCAAGAAAAGTCGAGAAACACATATCAAAGTTGGAAGGTATTTTTCCATATTAATAATATATATTCGAATATATAATTGCAGCTAGCCCTATCCTAATAAATAATTAATCTGTTTGTAATGATTAAATTAAATGTGATGATGAAGAACAGGTTGTTGGTTTTGGTGTCAAAAATAAAAGAACTGGGTTTTGTCCCACATTGCTTGTGGAACAAAATGGGTGTGAGCCTTAAGGTTATTTAAGGAACCCATGTGTGGTGTTATCAAGTGCACCAGTCAAATACACTTTAACCTTTGTGGTTTGACTCTAGTTAAATTCCTTTCTTGAATTCTCTAGTATGGAGAGTTGGGAGAGAGGTGTGAGTTAGTCAAAGGTTTGTAAGAGTGTGGGGTTACTGGGGTCGGGAGAGAGAATGTCTGTGTGATTGAAAAAATGTTTCACATAGTGGAATTTCTTTCTCGGTGGGCCCGTGGTTTTTCTCCGGTTTTGGAGTTTCCACGTAAATTCTTGTGTTGTGGATTGTTGTTATTTTTCATGTTATTTCTCGGTTATTTCTGCTTGTCCCTAGGGGATGAATGTGGGATCCGTTTTTCCCAACAAGTGGTATCGAGAGCCCGGTTGGGTCTCTTGAAATTCGAGTATGCTCTCTGGTCGCAAGCGATGATGTCGACCTTCCACATCGAAAAGATTTCTTGAGCGGTGTCCGGGGTCTCATTTGGAGGCGGTTGTTCATCAGGCTAGGGTGGTTCAAACAGGTGGAGAAATTTAATTGAAGGGTCAAGTTTGGCTTATGGCAAGTATAAGTCAATGATGTGCCGGTACGATCTGGGTTACACAAGGCTTTGAAGGTTAATCACGAGGTGGAGGTGGAGTTGATCCGCAAATAACTCTAATCCTAACATTATGACAGCTTAGGATTTTCTCGATGAGAAAATGTATGTCCTTTTTGGCATTTCAAGTTGCCATGAAAGAGGATGTGGTTATGTTAGCGGGTCCATGAATTTACACACGGGTATCGGTTTGGTATGGATACAAGGTGTGTGTTATGTCGATGGCTGATGAACTTCCAGGAGGGCCAAAAGTCGAGTTGCACCATAAATTTCAGCGGGTTTTTTCGACATGTGCCAAGAAAATTCTTAGAATGGTGTATTCTAAGTGGTCTACTCATATGGTGGAGTAGGGTTCTCTCTGTTTGAGAATGATGATTCTTTGGTTTGAGAATCGTGATTGTCGGTGAAAAGACAATGAGGCTTCTTTTATTTTGCCAAGGTGGAGTTTGTTGGTTTTGGTGTCAAAAATAAAAGAAGTGGGTTTTGTCCCACATTGCTTGTGGAACAAAATGGGTGTGAGCCTTAAGGTTATTTAAGGAACCCATGTGTGGTGTTATCAAGTGCACTACCAAATACACTTTAACCTTTGTGGTTTGACTGGGCTAGTTAAATTCCTTTCTTGAATTCTCTAGTATGGAGAGTTGGGAGAGAGGTGTGAGTTAGTCAAAGGTTTGTAAGAGTGTGGGGTTGTTACCGGGAGAGAGAATGTCCCCGCATGATTGTAAAAATGTTTCACATAGTGGAATTTCTTTCTCGGTGGGCCCGTGGTTTTTCTCCTGGTTTTGGAGTTTCCACGTAAATTCTTGTGTTGTGGATTGTTGTTATTTTTCATGTTATTTCTGCTTATTTCTTTCGTCATTCCTGCAGGGGATGAATGTGGGATCCGTTTTTCCCAACACAGGTGTGAGTTCGTACCAAGTAGACTTGGAAAGCAAGATGGTGGTGATAACAGGAGACATTGTTCCTTTCGAAGTATTGGAGAGTGTTTCCAAAGTCAAATATGCTGAGCTTTGGGACAATCAATCTAACTGATACATTTTCTAGCTCTTCTCCCACTGCAAATGTCTCCAAATCAAGGGAGATTTAATTAATTCTTTTTAATTAGTTTCTTTCTTGAAAACTATGCATGTGGGTCAAGATTATATATATATGTTGCTGGTTTAATATGAGCTAGCCAATATTCAACCTATGTAATTATTAGCTTTCATATATCCTCTTCTTCTTTCCCTTCATTTCTTCAAAATATTAATATCAAGGTGATTATCAAATATAAGGGATTTTTTTAATAAATTAATGATAAGTTGTTACTCGATCTCATCTATTGTTTCTATATTGTTTGATGTTTTTTTTTATTTTTATTTTCGAACGATAGTATTTTATTATAACAACTCAAAAACTAAAATTACAACTACAATCGTAGTCAACGGGCTATGAGCCGACATGACTAACTACAAGCTAAGTGGGGAATTGGTAAGACCAATTCAGGTTCCACAACACGGACTTAAAAACTACACACCCAAACTAAACCATTCCATGCCGGGAGACTTCAGCACTCCTTAATGGAGACTGTAACACACAAGAAAAATCTGAAACCGGACACGAGCAACTACTACATCCTGCAGAACAGAAAAAACTGATCTGCCTACGAGTTTCGCAAATCAACCGGGAAAAGAAAATACAAACAACATAAGAAAACTATATTGTTTGATGTTATTGTTCACAAATTGAATGATGTTGCAAATCTCCAATTTTTAATTACGTTTCTAATGAATTAATTGTATCTCAGAATCTCTTGACAAATTAATAATTACGTTGAAGACTTTCTTTCGCTACATCCATTATAATTTCCTTAATTGAAAATTCGGTAGGCTTTGCTTTTTGATGAATACGATAAACAACTCTTCATGTGCTTTTGGGTCAAGCTTGTCAAGTTGGGACTAAACAATATTCGGTTTCAATCACCTTTACAACACTAATGTTTGCGGTCCTTTCGCATGACAACATCACTTTTCTGGCTTAATTTGCAATTCTAGACCTTGACTCTTAGGGATTGACAATTTAGTCACTTTGATGTGGCAGTTTCGGTCTTTGACGATTTTACCCTTTAATGAATCAGTGCGTTTCATCCAGAATTTAATGGTCGTAGGTGTTTTGGGTATTTTGGTTGAAGGACAAGGGCGCTGTGGAAACAAACAAAATATTGAAACACACTGTTAGTTGAGACCAAAATCACACAAAACCAATATTTGTAGGACCAAAATTGCACAAATTAGAACATATGTCATCAAATTATAATCCCAATATTATAGCACAAATTGCACATAATAAAAATTTTATAGGACGAATATTGCTACCTCAAATATTTACAGGATCAAAATTGCTAGCCTCCTATAGCTTCGCGGACCAGTTTTGCAATTAAGCCCAATTTTTTTGTGGAGATTATTGAAGATATGGATACACGTTGATGAAGAATGCAACAACGGGGGTTCCGAAATGCATCAATCTATCATTGTAGTTTTTTGTAACATCTTTTTCGTGTTATATCAATCAAATTAATAACGTAGAGTTTTAGTTAATTTAAAACACATGAACCAGGAACAACGTCAATTTCTTGACCATGTGCACTTGTACAATTTGCAGTGACTGTCTTTCCAACTTTGTCTGATGTCAGTTGTATCGATTGCATTTTTATTCCGAAGCATGGCACATATTTACTGCAGTTGAGATTAATGGCCATTTTGGTGGTCGATGTTCCAAATATCTTCTTATAAATTACATTGCTTATTTGAACTCCAGTTTCCTTCATCAAAAGAGAAAAAAAAAAATATCAGTGTTAATTCACTATAAAAAAACAAGGGAATTCCAACGAAAAAAATTTATTGGTATTTGACCAATTTCCATTGGAATTATCGATTCCAAAAAAATTCCAATGGAAAAGCATCATTGGTATAATGGCCATTGGAATGACAAAATTCCAACAAAAACTCCTATGGAAAAAATATTCCAACAGTACCAAATGGTTTTGCTTATCGTTGGATTTTCTGTTGGAATTTTCCAACGGTATGATGCAGCATTGGAATTTTTATTGGAATTTTGAAAATTCCAATAGTTTTTTATTCCGTTGTAATTATTTTGTTGGAATTTGATTATTTTATTGTAGTGATTGACATTCAAATAATGACCAATGTGTCAGAATTGAACAAATAAAATTTGTATTTACTTTGTCTTACCTGTTCTTTGCATGCATTCCTAATGTCGCAGTAATTCTGGTCTATGATTATCGGATTCTTGACTGAGTTGAACACTAGATTTTCGAATTTGATGTCTTTAACATATCCTCTCCCAACCTTATGCATGTGAAATATGAGTTAGTTTGGCATAACGCTTAGGGTCTAGGGATGGACGTATAAACTGTAGCATGGGGGCGAATTTGAAAATATTTAAGAGAGGAGTGGCGAGATTGGAAATATTGAGGGAGACAAATAACTTTTATATATAAATAATATATATATATACACACTATATAACATAAAAATTGAGAGGGGGCGATGGCCCCCTCCAGCACGCTGTGTTTCTGAGCATGCTGTCACTCGTACAAAACACTACAATTTTATAACTATACTAGCAAGGACGGAGATAGGAAAAAATTTGTGGTAGGCCGATACATGGAAATTGGGTTCATATTTTCGCACCTGAAAAATAAATTAACCGAGGTTCATATTTCCGCACCTGCCATGTTTTGATCCGAGCTCCGTTTGTGGTTCCATTGAAGAAGGCATTAGTCACACTAATTTTCTCTACTTGCACATAATTTCCAGATCTTCCTACACTTCCGATGCTGTAAAAAAAAAGTCAATTTATATGTCATGACAACGAGTTACCAATGCTACATTCTTTACAACTATATACCATATTATGAGCATAATATTTCATACAAAGAATATACCAAGTGTATCAAAAAAGAGTCACATCAGATTAATTGATGCCCTTATTTTCATCTAATTACTTACAGATTATAAAAATAATCATTCATGAGTCTTTTCACAACTAGTAAAAATTGTTAGTCCTTAATGATGCTTTTGATGATGACTAAGTGTCTAGTCATTCTTTCAATCTCCTAATTTTTGGTATTTGTAGAAATACTAAAAGAAGTAGTGAGGTTCAGGATGAAGGTTGAGTTTATTTCAAAATCAAATCTATTTTCTCATAATGAAATTAAAAAAAGGAAGAAAAAAAAATCGAAAAAGAATTCCAAAAAGAAAAGAAGATTTAGCCACCTTATACCGTGACCAGGTCCACATTGAACATTTGTTATTTGGATGTTAGATATGTAGTCACCAATAGAAACACAATCATCACCTGCAGCACAATCACATAAAAGAAAATGGCAAACCATGAATATTGTCTACATATAATTTTGTTTGCTTCAACTTGATTTGACACAAACAAATTTATGAACGATAAAAAGTGCTTGGAAGAGATTACTTATAAATTAGGAATAATTAAAAAGACCCCCTAAAGTTTGTGCTAATTACAAAAAAACCTAGAGATGTTTTAAAATTACAAAAAAAAAAAAAAAAGCCTCCAATATTTGATTATGTCTTAAATTTAAGGGAATAACTCTAATATTTCAAGGAATATCAGAGGGGTTTTTGAAATATTTTTTTTGGAGAAAATGTAAGCCAAATCAAACCTCAAGGAATTTTTTGCAATTTTCAAAAACATCTGGGTTTTTTCGTATTTAGCCCGAATCTTAGGGGGGTTTTGTAATTATCCCAATAAATTACCACAGCCAATTTTAGTGTTGGTGATGAGAAGATTGTGAGATGAATGGATGTGAATGCCATCAGTGTTGGGGCTATTTGCAGGGGACTGGATTACCACATTATTTATACGGAAGTTGATGCATCCTTTCAACAATATGTGTGTTTGGGCACTGTTTATCAAGTTCAAATTGCTAACACTGCTCTCATTGCAAGATAGGAACTTCAACGCCTGTTTATGATACGTACATAAAAGAGATTATATTAACATCTTTTATAATAGGTTCATTCTCAAATTTTCTTATTTTCAAGAGAAAAATATTTGTCATTTACTTGAAACACGTATTTATTTTTAGGAATAATTACATAAATACCCCTAATGTTTGGGCTAATTACAATTAAACCCAGAGATTTTTAAAAATTACAAAACCCTCTTAAGATTCGATTCTGTCCTAGATTTTCTACTCCATAACCAAAAAATATTTCAAAAAAACCCCGATTCTTTTGTAAAAACTTACAATTACCCCCTAAGGCAGAATCAAACATGAGGGCTTCTTTTTTTTTTTTTTGTAATTTTGAAACATGTCTGGATTTTTTGTAGTTAACCAAACCTTAGGGGTGTTTTTGTAACTATCCCTTATTTTTATTTAAGATATATAAAATACAGATGTGTGCAAAAATTTGTTGTCATGGTAGATGAGACTTTTAAGGCCTAAATACACCTAGTGTGTGTGCGCGTGTACACAAGATGGGAAAATTCAATTCGTTGAAAATTCAATGTGTGTTTATCATTCCTACCATTGAATTTGAGACGCTTTATGTAACATATTAAATTAAAACTTTTGAACTTCTATTGGTATAATTAAAGTCATATTTAAAGATTTACACATAGACTCTAACTTAGAAAATGAAGTTCAAACGTCAAACTAAAGCATACAGGACAAAAAAGAAGTACTTACAGTGGGAGCTAGCTTCGTGCATTTGCTCTGAAAAGTTGTCAAAATAGATAAACAAGTAAATGGCATAACATATTCAAATGTTAGAAGTACTTATCAATCCACAACTAATTCATAAAATGAAATAAAAATCTTTTGTATCATATCCAAGAGGGCTAAATTGCAACTTTGGTTCTGTAAGTATTAGGAGGTGGTAAATTTAATCATGTAAGTATTATATGTAGCAAATTTGGTCGATAAAATTTGATTTTTGCGCAATTTCGGTCCTGTTAATATATTGCATATTTTATCGTATATACATCTTATGTAATAATTTTAGTCTTGTACATTTGATTTTTGGGAAATTTTAGTCCCATAAGTTCTAATTTGTGCAATTGTGATCATGAATGGTTACTTCGATATTTCACTTTTAAGGACCAAAATTACACAAAAATATAACTTATAGGATCAAAATTGCACAAAAAACAAAAGAGAAGGGACCAAAACTGCTATATATGATATTTACAGGACCAAGTATGCCACCCTTTTATACTTACGACACCAAAATTGCTACGTAAAATACTTACATAACTAAATATGCTACATTCTTATACTTACAGGACCATAATTACAATTAAGCCTATCAAAGAGTGTGCATATTTATGTTACATATAGAGTCAAAAACGGGTTTGGCGGAGGGCCAGGCCCGCCAAGGTGGCGGGCCAAGAAAACCTCACCTCAACCCAACCCGCCTTGGGCTGCGGGTTGGGCAGGCCGGCCCGCCAAAAATTTTAAAAAAATAAAAAAATGAAAAAAATATTTTTTTATTCATATTATTAATTTTAATGAATTAAATATACTAATGGATAACAAGTACATTTTTTATAAAAATATTATATACACTTTTATAAGAGATAAAAATATAAAATATCAATATACTATTTTTTTTAATCTATTTTATCTAATTTTTTTTTTTTTTTTTTTTAAGTGGGCTAGCCCGCCCGCCTGCTTAGGCCTCGTTTAGGCCCGCCTTGGCGTCTACTAAATACTTAACCCACCCCCCTATCTTAGGCGCGGCGGCCTAATGGGCCTGGCCCGTTTTGACAGCTCTAGTTACATATATATACACATACTATGTACATATGCAGAGGCGGACAAATTACTTCTATGCAAATATAGTTCAACGCCTCAAATTAACTTCTACAAATATTGTACATTGTACATACATGCATAGAAATGAGCTAGACGTGTAATTTTGGGGGGCTAAGTAATTTTGGAGGGGCTTAATCAATAAAAAATAATTATTTAGTACTAAAAATTAATATTCTAAAATAATATACATAAAAAAATCAATTTTCAAAAATTTGGGGGCTCAAGGAAGGTACGCCCCTGTGCATGCAGTAAGGCTCGTGCCTAGTTAAAAATTAATATGTACCAAGTGGGGATGATATCTGCAGGATTGATCCCACCAGGCCTTGCCCCGACCGTCAATTGAGCCAAATCCACTAACATGGACCCCACTCACATCCTCAAATCCCAGCCACTGACTTGCATCCCTCCCATCCCATAAGCTAGGTGACTTTGGGGCCATTATTGTCCCTGAAATCTATATAAATCAAATTGAATGTGCTTAATAACTACAAGCACCAAAATACAATGGTGAATCTATGTAAAAATATATAAAGTCAAATAGAAAAAACAAAACCAATCGAAAATTGATTTAATTTATCCCTTTTCCGGAATCAAAATAAGCATTTTTTTAAAAAAAAAACGACTATCATGGAAAATATAAGAACTATAAGGCATATATAATTTATTTTATTTGGCCTACGTACCACAAAAATGATATTTTGGGCATCGCATGGGCCGCGGAAAATGATTGGGTTCACTAAAAATGTCTTTTCTGGTGGCACAATCACTTTAGGAAATGGGGTGGTTGCACTACATGCATCATTCCATGCCTCCAGAAATGCCTAGTAATTAAAGATACTTATTAGATGTTATCTGCTGAAAATTACATATATAACTGACAGTAAAAAAAGAAAAACAAGAACTAACTGATATAATGATATATATCGTAAAATAACCATATGTACTTACTTTTGTATCATCTGTACGACCATCACTTTTGGCTCCGTAATCCATGACATTGAAGTGGTCTTCGGATTCGCACGCAAAGTTTAAAGAAGGCAAAACAAATACGAATAACCATACACCAAGTGTATCCTGGAACACATGACAAATTAATATGCATTTTAGGCATGGCAATTGGGATCTTAATGAAATAAATTTGACACTATTAAGTTTCAGAAACTTAGGAGAATTAGGAAATACTCACCATAAATAGTGGTATATATGTATATATGTGTGTGTTGCTGATGGGCCTATTTAACAAACTGAAAAATGTAGATATTGTACCTACAGAACAAATTAAAGATCAAATGCCAAAGGCTATATGTATGTTTTAGGAGAAAACAAGCTGTGTGTCTCAAATTAATGCTTCAGTTATAAATCCAAGAACCTAATAATTAAATATTATTATGCCAAGATTTGAGAAGTCTCTCTTCCCATCCTCGCTCATTGATATTCTAATTTTTAGAATGAATTGGACTAAATGTATTCTTCTTGCATTAACTGATCCTCACGAGATCTCCTGGTCCATTTTCTATTTCAGTTTTATTCTAATGCTAGATAGATATCACATGTACAAAATATGATACTATTACGCATATAGAACATCCATCTTATATATGCACAAAATGGTTTTAACCTTAGTTCCACGATTTTAGGTAAATGAAACCATCTTATTATGCACAAAATGGTTTTAACCTTAGTTCCACGATTTTAGGTAAATGAAACCAAGGAACTGGACCGAGTCTACACGATTCCAGTTCCAGTTTTCGAACTAGGTTACGGTTCTGGTTTGGTACCTAGTTTTGGTTTTATTTGACCACCCCTAATTCTAAATCTGCAACATGCTGAAAACCACAATATGATTTGTTATCTCTGTTGGATCGAAAACTTACTTATTTGAATCCACAAAAGAAACAACACCACAATAAGATGACGACAAACTAAGTGTTGCACCAGACGGTGAAATTATAAATAAGAAAACAAGCAAAACCCAGATCTACGTGAAAAAACATTTATTTAGAAAATAAATTGATAAAAAAATTGTAGTTGTGGTGATTTCAAGCCAGAAATGGTCAAAAATCACCCCTTCACAATGTAGGTTTGAGAGAGTAGACTACCAAAATTTCTTATAGTCATATTTTTTAATATTTTGTTGGTAATTAAAAAGTGAGTTATAGTCTAAGGATGAAAATAGGAGTCAAATAATTCTCTTACAATGATCAACGGTCTCACGGAACAGTTTTCTTTCGTTCCTTTTTTTTTTTTCCTGCAATTCCTTCAGTTCCCAAAAGCGGAGAAAGGCACTGAAAGCTCACTCCCCTGCAAGATCCACTATTTCATTTCTATACATTTGGATTCTGAATATGAACAAAGACTGTCCATCCAATGTTTTTTAAGGTTAATGGTAATGCAGGGGCGAAATTAAGGATCGGTTTTGAGAAGAACCAAGAGTGGAGACGGAAATTGTAAGAGCGCTTTTATTTTAAAAAATTTCATTTTGCTAGAGAATAATGGTAAAAAAAAAATTGAAAGAAAAAAGATGATGCATAGCATTGCGTCACTTGTGTCCCGGAAAAAAATGAGTTTCAGGATTTTATTGCCATAGCATTGGTATTGTCAAGAAAAAAGAGTGAAGCACCGTACCTAATAAATGAAGGAGACGAGCGTTTATTACAAGCGATCAACAGCACTGCCAAAGAGATACCACCAATGCACACTGCACCAAAACAGATTGAATTCATTTTTCTCTTAACAATTTTCCACAAAATATTGAACAAAAGCGCGATGCGTTTTTGTAATGTGCCACATGGTCATAAGCAATCAAATGGCTCGAGGACCTTGTAATCGGATTATGCATAATGAAGGTGCCAGTTCCAAGTACATCAAATTTGTTATATTTTCTTTTCTTTTTTATCTTAAATTTGATTTTTGTGATCCTGTGTTGCTTTACCTTTATGTATAAAGGTAATAATTCTTTTTCGTACTTGAAATATATGGAGTACTGGTTGTCTTTTCTGATATCAATTGTTATTTATTGTCTTGCAATAAATTTTCATTGTGGCTTTATTTCATGAAGATAACCATGACAATGAATATGTCAACATTGTTGTATCAAAGGTTAACAGAGAAATACAACATTTGCAGTGATATTTAGTTTGTCGCTATGTTATCATTTCTATTTTATATCTAAGTTTTCTCTGGCAAAGAAGATTAATTATTGGCATATCTCGTGACTCATATCGGTAGTTGTAGCTTTTTGTCCTTTGTACTTTGAGGTTTTTGGTTAAACTTCATAAAAACCATAGTTGATAAAAGGCAAAAATGTTTTACTTTTGTAGGAAAAAGTGTGTTGATTCTTTGACTTTTCTTCACTATTTGTTTCTAGTGAAATTTTCATGCTCTTAGGTTTATGCATTCATAGGTGGTGATGTCATACAAGAAATGAGGGCATTGATATAATTTATAATCCCACTTAAATTTACTAAATTGCAAAATGTCAACTTCACATTGTTTCAAAATATTTGGCTGGTTCAGATGCCTCATGGAACTTCACAGTCCAGAGGATAATGTATTATTTTGTAGGGGAGAAAAAAAGGCAATTAAAAGGTTAATTTTTTTATGGTAAATTACAAAAACTACCAATGAGGTTTAGCCTAATTACAGAAAAAAGTCCACTTATCTTTTCAAATTACAGCTACCAAATTAAGGTATTACAAACATCCTCTTGAGGTTCGTCACTTAACAAATACCCATCTCGTGATGAGTGTAAAATATAAAATAGAAACAAATGTCAAATGAGATTTGCAATTTTGAAGATTATGACCAAATTTAAGTATACACCACTTAGGACTACTGCCTGGTCCAACGCCCTTTACTTCATAACTTTGTTTCTAAATTTGGGCGGTGGCAAAAACAAATATGCTAAAAGTTCAAAGACAGAAGTTCCGAAATTATTTTGTTTGCCTTTTTATCATTATCTTTTGTAATCTTAGCACTAATTACCTAAATCCGTTCAAAAATATTTTCATAAAGTTAAGCCGTACGCGGATGTCAATGCATTATTCTTGTTGTAAGTCAAACATAAAAAGAGAACTTGAAAAGATGGCGAGTAGACATGAGAAACAAATCTCAGTCAAAAGTTTGTATACGTCAGAAGTAGAAATATTACTTTGTATCTAAATGTTTGGTTTTGCCATAATATTTGGGGTGTCTAATGTAGGCAATGGTCGACTAATACTCAAAAACGTTTGCCCATACCTTTTGCATATCTTTTTGCTGTAGATGTGTACAACTGAAACTTGGTAGGTTAATAATCCTGCAATAGTATCTCTTTGCATTGTGAATTAGATAAGGAGATCCTTTGGGGGTTGCTCAACCACCTTAAATAAAAAATAAAAAGGAAAAATGGATAAAGGAAATAATGAAAAACTTGCATCCAACAACCCAAGTCACATCCTCTTCTGGGGAGCAATCCCAGACACATTGCTAACGATACTCTCAGGTCGTGTTATGATAGGCAATCACAGTTCAGATTTCCATTTGATACTTACATTAACTATAGAAACGACAGTGGACAAAATAGGAAAATCCACTTATAAATAATACTCCCATTTGCTATCATACAAGATACAACATATATTTTACAAAAGCATCATATTGTTGGCCCAAATGATAAACTAGGATACGTAAATTAATTGATACAGAAAAGATTCAAAAATAATGCGATGTGAAGAATCGGTCAAGAAGCCAGCTTCTGAAATGACATTTCCTTGAGAGACCGGGCTAACCTACGAAAAACTTTGAGGCTGTGACCTGTTTTATCCTGCAAATCCAACATCCAACATGAAACATGAGCACACACACACAATATCTATATATAAATATATACGGTAATGATGCCGGTAATCTAAAAACAAAAGACAAATACGTCCAATTATCAATCAAGTAACAAATAGTGAACTGAGCGTGAATGTTAAGTGGCACGAGAATGAATATGATGCTGAGAAAGCAATACACATGATTGCAGCAATCTCGCAAAGATCTGAAATCAACTGATAAATTCATCAACCAATATGAATAAGCAAACGAACAAAAGCTTGCACAATATTTTCTTCAAACTTACAACCGAAAATCTTCACCCGTCATATTTTTTATAATTTCCAAGATGAATTACGATTGACAACACTAGAATGTGTAGAGTGATTTCAACTTCTTAATACATCTAAGGGATAACTTCGTAGATTAGATGTCCACATGAACAATTAAAAATGACAATAAAATCGGTAAATGACAATAATTAGGTGCCAGTGAAAAGGTGAAAAGCAAAGAGCAACTCTAGTATAATGCAATTCACTTTCTTGGGCACTGCTTCCACTCTGTGGGGACAAATGGCTACGAAAACTGCCGGCAAAATACACTATTATATTATGACATCTTAGAAGCAACTTTAGTATTTTAGACTCGAACTATTAAATAGGATTTGAAGAGAATATCAAACAACGAGATTTTTTATTAGGTTATTACACGGACCGCCAAGGGCCTGATAACACATACTCCCTTGACGTTTTCGAAATTACATCTAAAAGCCCTAACATTTAGCCCCGTTCAACATTTATGGCCCCCTGTATAATACTGACCTATTAGATAGGCTCTTGTATGGTCAGAAGTAAAATGTCTATTTCTTTTTCAATTTTTTTTTTTATATTTGAATCTTACAAATCACAAACTTTATGAGATCGCATTTGGATGGAAGGACTCAAATTCACTAAAAGAACTCAAAAAATAGCTCGAATCAGAATTCAATGATATAAAATTCATTGTAACATGAAATAAAGCAAACAAGCCCAATGAATTTGTTATTATCAAATCCATCAATCGACAACATTTCAATTTTTATTGGTTTGGTTAGGCAAACTTTGAGAATGTAGATGAAATTTCAGGAGATGTAATTGACCAATTTTTTTGTTGATTGTATAATTGCAATCTAATATTTGTTTCAACATGTGCAAAGGCCACATTCAATTACTTTAATACCCCAGCCCACCGCACCTAGCACTAACAGAGAAGATACATAAACAAATATATATAAACAGAATCATCAATCAAACCTAAACTACCCACCAGAAAAAAATGAGGAAATACAGACAAATTAAGGAATCAAAAAATTCTCCACGGCAAACTATTAAGTAAGATCAGGCAGCATACCTCGCTAACCAATTCTAGTCTTTCAAGAACTGGAATTAATTCTCCACAAATTGAATGTAGGTCCTCTTTAGCATCATGTGGGGTACCATATGCAATTACTTTCAGAGATTGACTGTAATCATATGAATATGAACTACAGGAAAAGTTGCTTCAGTTAAACAGAAAATAATTTTGCAGCATTGAAAAGTAGTATTAAGAACGTAATACCTATCCTGGAAATGGGCAAGGATAATGTTCATCAAATTTTGTGCAAGTAGAAGCAATAGCATGATAAGCCGACTCCTGTGTCCAACAATCCGGCACATGCCCACCATTGCAATACATCTCCTACACAGTGAAAAAAAACAAAAATAGGTCCGCACATGTCAGTTTAAGTTTGCGAGCCAGGCAGTTGTTAAAGCAGAGTTTCTAGGTCATACAAGATCAATTTAGAAACCAAAGCATCCACATACAAAGTATGGAAAGGTATCTATAACCCCACCCCCCACAGACCGACCAAACAACAAGTCCGGTGCTGGGCTTCATGAGAGGTGGTGGTTTACCCTGCGGCGGATGTCGGCGAATATGATATCATGAGCAGTTACATTTCCAGGACCCCTGCTGGGCCCAATAATTCGGCAATGTACATGAGATGGTATAACACCCTTGTCCTTCAGAAATATCCCATATGAAGATTCTGGCACTCAAAACAAACTCCACGATTTTATCCTTTTAGCTATGAGTACCCATGTTTCATTTGTCGGTTGGTATTTTTGCTTAAGGTTTCATAAGACAATAAATTTCTGAAAACCTAAATGATGCACATAAACACAAGCTGCCCCCATTACCCTAAACATTTAGCAGACAATACGAGATATGTATGCTCAAGGGCTGTTTCCTCCATAGCTAGTTACTATGAAGATTGTTCCTCATGACTTATTATTAATGATGATTTCAATAATACAAGTAGCTGGAAAAATTTATGAAACATAAGAAAAAACGCCAGATGATCTTCTTGAAGAAACTTGAAGAGGCTTGATGTTGTGGAGCTTCTTCATAGTGCTGAACAACTAAGGTGTTGCACAATCATCATATTAAGGGCCTTCGTCCATGCAACAAGATCCCAATATCCCCACCAATCCACCAAGAAATACACATCCTCGTGTGTGTGTGTGTGTGCACGCATTTGTGTGCGCAGGGGAGAGAGAGAGAGAGAGAGAGAGAGAGAGAGAGAGAGAGAGAGAGAGAGAGAGAGAGAGAGAGAGAGAGAGAGATGATATATATATATATATAGAGAGAGAGAGAGAGTCAAATACCTATATTGTGTATTTTCAGAGGATGAAGCATAATCTTGAGATACATACAAATTGCTGATTTCATCAACTTCTTGCCTTGATAACTCATTGATGTCTTTAATCTAGAAACGCATATGCAACAGACTTTAATATATCAGAAAGTTAAAGCAATAGAATAAATGTATTTATATCACATCATGGACCTTGTTGAGCAGTAAATATTTTTCCTCAGCAGCTCTTTCAAGTGCAGTTGCCAGGGAACCAAGGAAAACAACAAGCAAAGCCAGCGTGGGCTGCTGGGGTGCAGCAGAATCATGGTAGTCAGTGAGACCATCTGAAACCTATCAGAAGCCAAGAGAAGTATTTTTCCATCATACATTCCAATTTGCAGAAAAGGAATTGCAATGGATCAGGTTATAGTTTTATTTACCTGCAGCCTTAGGGACTTCTTTGTGACAAGAAAATAAAGATAAGAGCTCAAACTAAAGCAAAGGTGGGATATGCTCAAATCAACCTTCTGCTGAATCTGAAAATGCATGTTGAATAGGAAAAGTATAAAACGTCATGGAATTCAGATGCGTTATATTAAATAACTCTATATATTCTCAACCCAAAGGGAGATTCTCGATAACCTCTGATCGCACAGATGTCAAAATGTCTGGACCACGAGAAAAAAGCGCCCGCATCATCCCGAAGAGCCCTTGAATAAATCCATATTCATCACTCTCGTCATATGGCCAAACCTAATCATAACATTTAGTATTTATAGTTAGAAAGAACTTTTCATCGAGAAATTGCAACTGCTCAGTTTCCTATGAAGATCAAACAACTAGGACTATAATAAGCTGTATTAATGCCTTAACTATCAATGGTGCACTAACATTTGACACCACAAAATATTCAAAGAACTACGAAAGTTAGCCAGTTTGCATATATTCTGCAATATGTATTGCCTGAGCAGTAATATACACGGAGCAATTCCTTCGAGCATGTTGACACTTAAGAGGTGAAAATTTTACGGCGACTTTACCTTGCCGAGTATACCTACGACAAGACTGATAAGTTCCATCGTTAATTCATCAGCATCGGAAAGATCCTCCCGGAGAATTTGATCAAACAGCAACTGATGACCTCTGATGAACTCTATGATTTCACGGACAACTTTATTCTTCACCTACCAGACACTCGGGGAATCAGAATGATAAATACGAGTAAATCACGAAAGAAAGGGGCAAAAAGAGGGTATTTATACCAGTAATGTAATGCAAAACATTACTAGCGTGTCCAGAAGTAAAGTAACACCCATCAGGAATCGAATATTATACTGACTTCTGAACTTTATGATAAATTTACATTCTTTCCGTTGAGTGTATATGCATTCTATATTGTGCTTGATGAATTATAATCTACTTTGGTGATAATATTAAAAGTTTGAATTTCATTTAAATCTTATTTTAATGACAACAGTACACTTTTATTTTTAAGGGTTAATTACAAAAAGACCCTTGAGGTTCAGTCTAATTACAAAAAGTCCAGCATTCTTTCAAATTACAAATACCCACTTCACATTTGATTCTACTTTACATATAAAACACCCAGTAATGTAACGCAAAGCATTACTAGCTTGTCCAGTAATGTAATGCAAAACATATAGAGTTGTGATCTGTTAGTTCCTCAGGAACAAAATACCAGTCCTGTAATGAAAACCATAACAGTCCAGAAGCAGATGGCCATTCACAGCCTGACAAAAATCTCATGCAACTTTATAATATCATAACTCCCACAGGATGGAGTAGTTCTAAATTTCTTGCCTCTGAAAATTTCTAGGTAGAATAAGCATCTCTTCTTTCATGATCCATCACTAGGTTGCCTACTGCAAGGTTCATTAAAACAGGAAATATTTGGACATGATAGTGTGAAGTTGGAAATGCATTAATTCATAAGCTCACTGGTACTGACTAAAGCTAAAAGAAAATTTTGTTAAAATTCTTAATACACGCATAAATAGTTGGAGCAACCACCTCAAAGAACTCAGAAGTATCGACCAGTGAAGTTAACGAAAACAAGAATCTTAGTGTAGGAGCAACCACCATTCGCTGCTTATCAACATCAACAGAATTTTTTTGAATCCTGGCATCAAGACGCCGAAAATTTCCCTGATGCAAGATTATAGCTCATTTGAGGACTGTTAGGTGCAGTAGGCAATGGCTGAAATACTAGTTAATTGATCAAGGAAAACAGTGGCATACCTTAATTGGAAGATGGAGAGCTCTGCATAACGCAATATGCTGCAGAGAACCCATTGAAAATAGCAACTGTGAACCTGATTTTCCGTATTTGTGGCAAATTCTTAGCAGCAAAGAAAGCTGTGCTTCAAGAGTGCAGAGGCGCTGCATTGAATCTAAAGAAAACCCACCGTCCTGAGTGACATTAAGGATACAACAGCGTAAGTGCGTAACAAATTAGTTTAGGAACATACACACATACATATACATATATACATATAACCCACAGACTGAAGACACCGTAATACTGCCAAGGTGTGAGACATACACAGTAAACAACAATAGTTAACAACTAGCACATACCAAAACCCCAACATGATTGTTCGATACACATATATTACATGCCCATATTTGTGTTTGTGTGTGTGTGTCTGTGTGTTTAAATGACAATGCTATTAAACAAGAAACATGTCAGTGTTGGCGATGGTGTGAGGATGGTTTCACATGTGACTTGTGAGCTATGACACTGAGATTGAAAACATGTCATTTTGCTTCAAATTATCTATTTCCTTCTTTATAGGTTTCCTCCTTATATGTTGTACTTTTGAAGCACTGCCATACATCCATACTAAAGACAGATAACAGGAAGTCTATACACAGGACAGTAAGTCTACTGGTAATTTTTGCAGCACCTAGTTTTCCGGATAGTTGTGAGAATTTATAAGAAATACAAATACTTGGATCTCTCTGATTTGGAACCAGAACCAAGACCGTAATCTTTCCAAGCAAAATACACCGTGCACATTTATCAAAATTACTAACTATAACAATCAATTTATTACTCGACCAATAAAATTCCATCTCACGTTTTTAAGTGTCAAAATTTTTTGGCTACCCAAAATTGAAATGATTAAGCTTCCAAATTGTTAATATATCCCATAGTACATTAAAATGAAAAATGATATACAGAAAACGGGAAAAGTTGCCATACTACCTATACCAAAGCAAGTAATTCTACACAACAGTGTTTTAAATACCGTACCGTACGGCCGGTTGAACCAATTATACGGGATACCAGTGGTCGGTCCAGTACGGTAAGGCCCTATAAACCATCATTGCGGTTAAACCGGTCAAAACCGGATTTTATGTCATTCTTTGAATTTTGAGCTATGTTAGATTTTTATAAGTTGATTATATAGGATCTATGGGGCAATTACATAGAAGTACATTTTGTGCTACAACCCTATTATATATATTTTCGTTTTAAAATGTATTACATGATATTTAGTTGTAAAAAGACAACATTAATGACTTATAATAACAATAATAAATTGAAATACATATTATATATTTATATAACTTCTCCTTTTATATTAATATATTACATTAACAGTTTATATAGTATAATCCAAAATATAATTCGTTTTATTAAAACCGGTAAACTCCTCTGTTGAACCGGTCCAACCGGTTGAACCGCTAACCGGTGGCTTGGCCGGTTTGATCACCGGTATGATATTTAAAACATTGGTACACAATGATGTCAAATTTTGAGATGGTACCTATTATTCTCGGTTACAACACAGAACCCAATGAGAAAACAAAAAACAGAAGGAGAAGCTGGCATCTAGGGATCCAGCACCTATGACCCAGGTCACAATTCAAATAATGTTGTGAAAACCTTCACCATGTATTTTCCATGCTAGAAAATCCATATACAATGTGGCAATGGCAAGTGTAAGTGTTCATAGTTTTAGGCTTTTCTCTTGATGTTCTTTGATTAAGGGCGAATATTACTTTATTCCCCTCAATTAAGAGAAATAATTTTCTTTTTACCTATCTTTCAAAATATATGGGAAAGTATTGAAGTTAATGATAATAATATGAAGCAACCAACTTAAACTAAATTGACTATAAAATAACATAGTTGAAGTTTATATTTACGATAATATAGAAAACAATAATTTTATTTGATAAATTAACTATCATTCTTAGTATATTCTTTAATAATTATACTTCCAAAAGCATCTCAAACAATGTTTAAACAAAAGAGAACCTATATCCCAAAACATTACCCACTATCGATACACACGAGACACTCGTTAAGTGACAAGACAAAATAGTCTTGTAATTGAGGAGAAGGAGGGCTTCCTCACAAAAGCCGTAGTCAAGCATGGGCGACTGTCGACCCAACAACAGACTAAAATATAAGCAGGACCACGTAGAGGGGCTGACACTTGACTAGTACTGGATACCTTGAATATATTTTCTAAAACATAAATTTTGTCACACCAGTCTTATCACAGTTCTTATTACTTGTTAAACTACTAATGATAATTAATAACGAGAGAAAATAAGATTTACATATGGTTTTTATTGATCTTGAAAAGGCATACGATAGAGTCAACCGAGATATAATGTGACGCGTATTGGAAAAAAGAGAAATAAAAATAGCTTACATAGATGCCATAAAAGATATGTATAACATGTATCAGTACACCAACATGAATATCTAGTGAATTCCCAAACACTATAGGTTTGCATCAGGGATCCGCTCTAAGCCCTTACCTTTTTATCCTAATAATTGATGAAATCACTAAACACTTACAAAAATCCATCCTCGAATGTATGCTATTTGCAGACGATATAGTTTTAATTGATGAAACAACGGAAGGAGTAAATGCAAAATTGGAAGTTTGGAGAGAAGCACTCGAATCAAAAGGTTTTACTATAAGTTGGGCTAAAACAGAATACATGGAATGCCACTTTAGTAAAAACAACAGGAACAATGAGACGAAGGTTAAAATTGATGGACACGAAGTGAGTATAACAAAGAGTTTTAAATACTTAGGATCTATAATTGAAGAGAATGGAGAAATCAATAAAGATGTCATACATGGATCCAAAGGGTTGGAATAAATGGAAGAGTGCATCTTCTATCCTTTGTGACCGTAAAATACCATTAAAATTGAAAGGAAAATTTTACAAAACGGCCATAAGGCCCGCAATGCTTTATGGAGCAGAATGTTGGGTGACTAAATATGAACACGAACAAAAAATGAGGGTAGTAGAGATGAGAATGCTAAGATGGATGTGTTGACACACTAGATTAGATAGAATACGAAATGAACACATTAGAAACAAAGTGGGAGTAGCACCAATAGATGAGAAAATTAGAGAAACACGATTAAGATGGTTTGGACATGTTTATAGGAGACCTTTAGATACACCTGTGCGACGTTTAGAAGGTAGAGAATCACTCACACAAATCAAAAGAGGCAGAGGTAGGCCTAAAAAGACTTGGAAAGAAGCTATTAAACAAGACATGTTATACCTAGAAATAAATGAAAATATGGCTTATGACCGTAAACGATGGCGCGATATGATCCGTATAGCTGACCCCACGTAGTGGGATTAAGGCTTAGTTTGTTGTTGTTTTATTCCAAATATTTTGAGAAGTGGGTTAAATGGGGAAAAATGTATTTTTTTGGTTGGAAGGGACCAAACCATATATTTTCATAGTTTGTGGGACAAACTGAACCATACATAAAGTTGAGACGCACAAACTGCAATTCATACATGATTTGACAACATATAAAATTTACAAAATATAAAATGCAAAGTTAGGGGTGTGCATTCGGTAAAACCGTACTGAACCGAACAGAAATTTCGGTAAACCAGAAATTCAATATGCCAATTTGCCCAACCAAATACTGAACCGAGAAAAACAATTAGGTTCGTTTTTGTAACCAAAAAAAGCCGCTAATTCGGTTCAGTAAAACCGAGATTTTGAGAAAAAATAAAAATAAATAAAATAATTCATTGATTTTTCAGTATGCCAGTAAAAACTGAAATCCCAAATAATACTCAGTTCAAATCCCCCAAATCCAAACTCAGACAACCTAGAACTCGATATCGAAAAGGGTCCCAATTTTTCATTATATCTGCAACTAATCATATACAAGAACAAGAAAGCAACCAACTTTTAATCACAAACAGAAAAATCTCGGGAAACAAAAAGAAACTATTAAATACAAGAAGGGTTGCTTGAAAACCCATTTGGAGAGAGAGAGAGAGAGAGAGAGAGAGAGAGAGAGAGAGAGCAGCTACGGGGATGGGGATGGGGATGGCTGATGGGAGCGAAAACCAGACTCCAGAGTCAAGAGAGAAGGGTTTTGTTCTGAGAGAGAAGTAAAGACATCTGAGTGGGGCTGTTCTCATTCAAACAAAGGCCAAAGTTTTTTTCTTTTAAATTTATTCTTTAATCTAAAATCTAATAAATAAATAAATAAGTAATATATATATATATATATATAAATTCAGTATTTGGTACAGTACGGTTTACCGCACCAAATTACTGGTACCGTCCGAATACCGAAACACCAAAAAATAGAAAACTGGAACCAAATTTTTGGTTCGGTATTCGATAATTTCCAAAATTTTAGTTTCGGTATAATTCGGCCTGTTTGCCGAATTGTGCACACCCCTGTGCAAAATATCTAGTCAATAGATAGCGACATCTCATGACAGATCCATACAACTGATTTCAAATATCTGACATAAGGCTCCATTGAGCTTCAATCGATAAGATCAATACAACACATCAGTGAGCCCAAGGAAAAAATAAAGTGCACCTATCTGTATCCAACCTCAACAACTCAACAAAAAGCAGAATCTGTTTTAAACATTTCCTATCAAACTTCAATTGCTTGGGCAATAGCAACAGTAGAGAATCGTAATTAATAGCAGCCACGTCTAATATACGCTTACAAATAGAAGTGTGCCAGTTATATTTGAAATTTCTTGATACCAAATCATGAAATGTACAGAAATAGAAGTTTCAATAGAACTAATCAAATATCAAATCATAGTACAATGACAAAAGCTAACAGAGTATGTGGTCAAATTTGTTCACAAAATTAAGGATTTACTAATACAGACTTTAAATAAAAAGCAGAAGCTTGAGAAGTGCTTAGGCTTTTCTTTCATTGAATATAAAAATTGAAAACAAAAATGCACAGTAAATGATTAAGCAGATTAAAAGTGCAGTCTTATCCTTCATAAAAATGACAAGAAATTCAAGGTAATACATATAATAATAAGGTTATTCACGTCAATCAAATCTAGATTGCAGCCACAAATGATAGCAAGATATTAATAATAAGTAGGAAGATTATCCACACATTCTGATAATTTCACAAGGTTAGGGTCCTGTACCTGACACGAAATATTACTGATGTTCATGAAGCAAGTCCTCAAGAAACCTCTACTCTGAAGTTGACTCAAGAAGAACTTCTCATGATCAACACTAATCAATGCATCTAGGACATAAAATGACAATGTTTTTACAGATTCACTGCCCTGAGTAGCGTCTTTTATGACCTAAATTCAAAACAATAAAAAGTATTATTAGATGAAGAACAGAACAAGAAAAAGAAAAAGAAAAAAAATATTAAACCTGACAGCATATTGTGCAAAAATCAGCATGTTCTGCTTATTATTGTACTTTATACTCTTTTTAATGGAGGGAAAAGGAACCAAACTAAATGATGAACTAACACATAAAGAAAGCAATTTACATGATTGACTTGCCTCGTTGCTATCTTTGGATGTCACGGATCAGATGGTCACTTGGTCAAAAATCAAAAGATCTTACCTCCACTAACTGAATCAGCAGCTTCAATATTAAGCGACTCTCAACCTCTTTGTTGGTTTTTTATTGATAACATTTATGAGCGGAGTTGTGAAGTTGACACACATACACACATAACCCACTTTTAACTATTGCTTGAAAAATTGTGGCAAAATGTGGGATGGAGAGCATAACAGGCTCAATAATTACTAGCCGATAGTAGAAGAATATATGATTCTAGAAAATGAGCGCAATTCAATACTAAACAGCAAGTTTAGGAATCAAATTTCATGGTCATTCAACAACCCGTTAAAACCAATATTGTCTGTCCCAATATTAATTGCATTGTCAAGAGATAAAAAAATTGTTACAACTTACAACTGCCGACAAATCAAACTTAGGAACAAGAATGATGTCCTAAAGCAGATGGTGAATTTAAACCTTTAGATGTAGTTGGCAAAAGAGACGACGCACCATATTCAGCTAGGCTAATGGATTAGATGGTAGTCACGCTTGTATCACAAATATCAATGTGAAATTTGTTTGTATGAATAAAAGCGACCAAAATTAAGCATAATAGAGAAGAAGTTTTTCTCGGAACTAGCTGGCACACATGAGGTGCGCATCCTTTCGCCTTTGGAGAGTTTTTACATGTACAACACAAAATTGTCAACCATACTTTCAGCAGTTTATTTAGCTTCTTTCCATTCTGTAACTGACTTTGAAGAGTTTCTGGAAACAGTTGGCACACATGAGATACACATCCTTAAGACATTGGAGAGTATCTCCAAGTACAACACAAAAACATCACTGTAATCTAGTCTTTATTTCGAGCAACGACTAAGGGAGCTAACATAGCATATCCTACTGATCACCAACTGACAACATAAGTCTCACTTCACATTCATTCCATTTTAAAGTTCACGTCAACCATTCTTTCAGCAGTTTATTTAGCTTCTTTCAAATGTGTAACTTATTTGATAATTGTCGTCCTTCACTCATGCAGGTATTGGAATAAATTGATCCATGCTGGCACATCAAACAATCACCTAATCAGCAACTTTGAGAAAAAGCTAGACTATCATCCAAAATATTTCTACTTTTACCCCAAAGCACAATCATGGCAACTTCAATGTCTACCAAGTGACACCCGTAAATTTCTTAACCAATAACAATAATGAATATGTGGTACATTTAATAATGGCTAGGGCATCTGCCACAGGTTAACAGATACAAGGCTCACAAAATTTCAGGTTTGCAGCCTCAAATATATATGTGTGTGTGTGTGTGTGTGACAAATTAGCCAATGGTCACGTTAAATAAAGTGAATGCATTATACTGGAAAAAAATGTAAATAAATATCAAGAGAAAATGTTCAAAAAAAAGGCAGGGGAAGAATATCAAACCAACCAGGTTAAGAATGGGCTGGTCTTCCTTTCTTAGGATTGCAAAGTTTGCATGTGCCAATTCAGCCTGATCTTTATTAATCTGTAAAAGATGTGCCGTGTTGATATAAATTAAAGTACTACAAATGAAAAACTTTAGGCTATAGAAATGTCAAATGCTTAAACCTTTTCTAGATCCAAATCTCCATCATCTTGCTCATCAACTGACAAGAATTGCAAAATTGTCATCGGAACATCTGAATCAAGCATGTGCCGACAGTACTGGAAATAGCTAATAAGCAACGCATATTGGCTGGATTAAGAATAACAAAAAAAGGTCAAAAACTTTTGCCCATTTTCAGCACATTAAAATGTAGATTGTAGGCACAGTATTTTCTTAGTTGAATGTCAATACCGCCTTCTCAATGCTTCTGAAGATTCATGTCTAAGCATTGCCATAATAAGCTTGAACAAAATAGAGTGGCAAGCCCCATTGGATAAGTGTTTAGTCATAATAACGTCAAGACATGTAACTGTGTCAGAAGTTAAGCCACTGGCAAAGACAAATCTTTCATCACGTAGTTTGGCCATGCATGTGAGACCAACCTTGAGAAATTTCATATGTCAAGTATTATTCAAGAAAAATAGTAATCAAGGGAAAGAAAAATACGCACAACACCAAATTTAACATTACCATACTAACCTGGGTCAATATTTGTGCCATCTTTAGAGAACAGTCAGGAGAGCCAGAAAAATTCAGGGAAGCATCTAGCAACCTGGTCACATGGCTCGAGAGTGAGTAATCCAAGTATCTTGGGAGATAACAGAGAAAAGACAAACTTACTGAAATAATATATCAGATCGGTTCTCAAGGAATGAAATCCGTTGGGATGCAGAAACCTGAAGAAGAAAGAAAGAATTATATCATAACAAAGAGCTGAAAAAGTTATAGATAAATCATTAATCATAACCAGGAGAAGAACTGACGTATATAGTTAACTTCTTAAAAAGAAAAAATAATAGTTCTTTTTAACCACCTTGTTGGCATATTGTCATCTAAACATCCTCTTATACAATTTCCACATCAAGAAAATGAATATATGATTGAAGAATAAGAATTTATGTGTCGATAGAAAAAGTAAAAAAGGCAAGCACCCTCCAATCCCCACCACCAACACAATCATGGAACAGATACGCTCTTGATGAAAGAACAGGATATAGAAGACGTGTACAAGACACTGAAAACAGAGTGAACCTCAACAATCTGAGACCAGCTTGTTAACATATGAAGCTGGGCAGCTTGTTCTTCAAGGTTCTTGTTGTATTTCCATCCCCATCTTAATAGCTGTTGGATTGCTTCTCTTATTTCATTTAACTCGGCTTCACTACCAAAAGAGCTCTGGGAATTATACAAATTGCACTTCTGTAGGGAAAAATGATATAGATCAATACAATTGACTTCTGCTCAGCATATCACAAGATAAAAGATAAGTGAAACATGAAAAAGAGCAGTGGGGGTCGGGACCAGAAAAGCACCTGCCAAAGTTTATCTCTAAAAGAGGCTATGTCAATAAGATGATCCCCACGTTCTGAATGATAATAGATACCCCTTCCTGAGGTCGTTGGGTTGGTGAGTATATCCTCAGCCTGCAGAGCATATAGCGAAGTATGACGTACAAAACAAAAAAAAAAAAGATACTGATGTAACTGTGTTTATCTTACCAGAGAAGAATACTTTAAACTAGAGACGAACTGAGACGACTTCAGTGTGATATCAGGAGAATCAAACTTGACAACCTCAAGCAATTCCAGCACCTATAGTTAAAAATAGGGTTAAATTACAAAAAATACCCCTGAGGTTTAGCCTAATTACAAA
This sequence comes from Rehmannia glutinosa, assembly GCA_016081115.2. Lineage (NCBI taxonomy): Eukaryota > Viridiplantae > Streptophyta > Magnoliopsida > Lamiales > Orobanchaceae > Rehmannia > Rehmannia glutinosa. The sequence continues at coordinate 35,819,164 of CM071929.1, read as the reverse complement.
ACACTCCAACTATCTTTCAAAATTACAAATACCCCTTAAGGTATCACAAGCACCCCCTTGAGGATTGAATTTACTTAACAAACACCCCTCTTGAGCATATAATTTATGTAATTTTGAAAGTTAGTTGGATGTCTTTGTAGTTAAACTGACCTCAAGGGTTTATTTTGTAATTAACCCTTAAAAATAAAAGGGTAATGTTGTCATTATAAAATAAGATTTAAGTGAAATTGAATCTTTTAATATTATCACCAAAATAGATAATAATTTGTCAAGCACAATATAGAATGCATATACACTCAACAGAAAGAATGGGCATTTTTTCATAAAGTTCAGAAGTGAATATAATATATTCGATTCCTAATGAGTATATATATGCTCTACACATGTATAGTACGAGTTTTTACTAACCATGCACACGACCACATCACTAAGGAAAATATTCAATTATATATCCAAAATAAAACACATAAAACAAGTTTGGAAGAGCTTGCTTCCAGATAGACAATCAGGCTATCCTTAGCAATTAGAATACCTTGCTCTTGCTAACTGAACCAGTTATGGCAATTTGCTTATCATTTTGAGGTATGAAGGAAGACGCATCCTGATCAGTGCCATATTCAGTAAGTCTCTGGCCAAACAACTCTGTGAGAATACTTTGGCATGCTTCACGATGATTGGAATCTACCATGTCTGCAGAATGTAACTCTACAGCTAAAAGCTTCAACAACCACGCTCTCTACAGAAGGCAAGAAACATAGAAGATGAAATTAATTTCCACAAGCCAAGATAGGAACCATTTAGTAGCTTCGTACTTTTATTCCAACTATGTATCAACAAAATAAAATGTGAAAGAGAAACCATGCATACAAGCAACACAAATAAAAATAATAATTCATTGTCAGAGTTAACATTCTTCTGCGACGAGAAAAATAACAATAAGACGATACAAAACAAAAGTGAAAACCTCAGTCTTGCACAAGTTGTAGGCAAATATAGGGATGATTCGCAAAAAAAACCTGATGTAGTGAGCTGATGCGAAGTGCCTGGTTGCAATTTCTCATTGGAAGGGGAGAAACACCAATTGAATTCAGGTGCTGAATGGTAAGACATCATCAGAAACAATGAACATATTAGACAATGCTCATTAATGAGGGAAAAAAGTAACATCTCATCTTAGAGTAGGACCTTGACAAAGAACTGGTACTTTTTGGCGCACAATAAATCCATAGTAGGAGCAGAAGTAAGTGGATCCACACATAATTCATAAAGGAGCTGCAAAAGTACTTAGTATAAGCTGTCAAATATACAAGGAGATGGCTGCCAGCCTGCCACAACATGCAAATCAGTTAATCATAAACAAGAAATCAAAACACCATAACGGAGCTTTTGAACCTGAAAACCAAACTCATGAAGCAATGCATTGACGTCAGGCTTCGAAAGCTTATCCAAAATATCAAGAATGACCTTCAAACAACTACAATTGACAAAAAAAAATCATGTTACACAAAAGAAAATCAGCAAATCGAAATAATAGCAGTAGAAAAGTTCTTAGGTAAATTACTAATAATAACCTGTAATGAAATTTTGGCTGAAGATATGTCCTTTCAACAGGGCTATCAACATCAAATTTAAGCAATAGATGAGTGATATTCGGGGCTGGTCTACTGATATTGTCAATAAGCAGCTGCATTTGGAAAGGTTATCACCACTGTCATTTACAGATAGCTCATAGATGCAGCAAAATATGAAAATAAATTGAAGCGAAGCCAAGTTTAAAGGCTTAAAAACAATGTCAGAAAGATTCAAGTTCATTCCTCTGTTCTATGAACATAACTTTAGTTCGCATAAAGTGCTCTATACTATGTGCATCCAAAATATTTATCCCTCGTGACATTTATAGTGTTTCCTTCCTGGATCTATGACACCAGTAAAACATTTGATGCTCTGACTCAAAGATGAATTTTAGCATCGGGTTGCAATGGCACAGCAAGCTTGGGCGTCACCAGGTAGCCAGGCAATAGGTGCCAGCATGGTGCAGCACCGAAAATTTGGCCAAGTGTTGGTGCAATAACGCAGGCGCCCGGCAGCACATGGCACATTTGTTTGGACGTGCTGAGGCAGATAGAAGTTCCACCACGAGCTGGGTATGGTTGGATGGAAACCCGTCACATGACGTCTGTTGTTCTCAGCATTGGCAGTTAATCATGATATTTTTTCTTGGCCACGTATAAGAAGTAAGATAACTATCGCTTGCTTCTTTTCACAGAAAACCTCTTTAGCTAAAACCAGAGGTTAGGTAGCTAAAAATGTAGTAGACTAGCACAGCTACCTAGACAAAGCGACGAGGAAAACAAGTGGGTCAGTTCCAAAAGCGAATCCTGCAAGGTTCTTCAGATAATGTAGAGTTGATCTTCACTATAACACTGTGCCAGATTGTGATACCTGCTATGGGTATGTTCCGTGATGTAAGCACCACAACTACTTAGTAAACACAAGTCTTCTCTCATATTGTTTTTCATAAGATATATTCCTTACGGACGTGTAACGGTCTCCTCCTTTATTAATATCAGTTATTAAAGAGAATCCACATGTATCATAGAATTACTGCTTTTATTAATATATGCAAGTGTAATGATTTTCCTGTCCTTGTTTTTGGAAAGATTTACTGAGTCATAATATTAGTTCACATGTGAAACATATTTCAGTAAAACATAAGGTATATGTATAATCCACATCGGTCATGTGCAATAGTACCAAAAACCAATAGCAAATTGTCAGCAAGGACAATCTCTAAGAGGCAGGAAATTGAGGAGTCTTCCACATCTGAACTGCAATCAGCCATGACGACAACTCGCATGATCGATTTTATAAAACCAAATACATTCTTAAGAAATCTTCTTTGAAAATTTACAGAACATAAGAATCCAATAACAATTACTGTTTACAAATAATACTCGATAACGGTCGTTGGAATCTATGCTAAGCTTCTGAAATAGTGACAGTAATGTTAAAAAACAAAGGTGCAGAACATGAGGATGTAATTCCAAAAAAAATTAAACCACGGATGTGGATCGACATTAAGGGTTTTTACCGAACCTAATTGGGTTTACATAGATCAGATCAAGTAAAACAGGTATTGATTCGAGCTACAAGGAGCCAAGTTAATGGATCTAAACCTTTTAATGCATCGACACTCGAAAACATAACCAGTGCCGTGTTGGACATGCTGTCGGCAACAAACATGTAGGACAACACGCTATTTGGTGTGTCCACAAATTACAAAAAAAGGGACATTGTCCAGTATGCTGAATGGCACATCTGTCATGTTTCGGAGACAGCAACATCTTTTTCATATATTAGAAAGTGATAAGAAAAATTCAACAAAATCAAAATTTTCTATTATAATTTTAACTTTTTTTAATAAAATAATGTTATTCGATAAAACTTCACTAGATTTTTCTCAAATTCACTCAATCATTTAACTTAGACATAAATTCAATCAATACATTTATTTAAATTTAAATTTAATTCAACTAACAAAATAAGTTCTCAATATCGTTTTACATTGACCTTTATCATAAAATTTCTAGTAACTTTAGTTAAGTTATTCAACTGTAAGTCTGTAACTTTATCAAATATCCATAAATTATTACTTTCGTATTTTTAGTTCTAATATAAATTTAATTAAATTTATTTATTTATTTTAAACAACAATTGCCATGCAAAACAAAAGTTCAAAAACATTTTAATTAGTCTATTCAATATTGAAAATGAGTTGAAAAGAAATAATTAATATAACTTATCAATATAAAACCCAAAACGAATTCAATTAAAATAACAAAATCACTAACTTGCTAATACATTAAGGCCCAAGCTAAATTAGTCAAAAATTACAAAAGTTGCCAGAGATAAGTTAAAGGAGTGGATTAAAGGATTCAAAACTAGTTTCATGGGTTTCCTGGATTTTGTTAGGGGGGAAACACTTAAGGTTGGGTTTTGGATCGAAGGTTGGAATGTGTTTTGGATCTATTGTCATGGGGATTTTGCACAAAAGTCCATTTTAAAGGTTTTCTGTTTCCCTATATTTTTCCCTTAAAAAGGAATAATGTAAAAGGATGAACATGAGCTAAAGCCTAAAAGTTGCCAGAACATCTATCTAATCTGATTGCCAGTGCCTTTTTATTCCACACTCCAACGCTCACCCTCCCACCCAACTCCCGCACTTACTTCAGCTGCTTGATCTATACCACCTCTTCACCGTGGCTCTTCCAACTACGTCGCATCCACCTTTCTATCCATCTCACTTCCAGACCTCCCTCCACCTTCAGTGCTGTCTCTCCTCCATCAACTCCAGATCACAGACTGTATCCGTCTCACCTCAGCTCTGCCAGATCACCTGTGCCTCTCCTTTTCTCTGTCCCTCCTCTCTCAATATTCCCTTCCATCTCACCCTCTGCTTACTAAATATGGCGAACTGGGGACATTATGTTTACGTTGGAAAACGGCTAAGTTTTTTATAAACAAACTCAAAGCTATATTTCTCACTGGTTGTGTTTTTCTGCTTGTCTTTTGTAATAATGAGTTGTGAGTGAAAGCTATATTTCTGACATTTAGTACAACTTTCAGAGGGCCGCACATTCCAGATTTCAGAACAATGGAGAAAAAAAATGGAAAAGAAGGTACTTGAAGTTTCTGATACCACATTACTGCAACTCAGCCCGAGTTCAAGTATTTAGCATCAGAAAATTTGGCAGCTAGAACTACCCAAACCCATAAAAATACCAGACATTTTTTAGATAACGCGGTAAGTGCATTCTACTGAGGCCATTTGATATTAGTTTCTACCTATTATGGCACATTAAATTTTTGCGTTTTGATAATGTTCACGCAGTGAATTTTCCCCAAAAGATTTTCTTTCAAATAATTAGGGGTTTGATTCTTGATTCAATTCAGATCTTTAAACATTGCATGAACTAGAATTTGATTTTTCCAAAGTTGCAGCAAAAAAAAGAACCAAAAAAAATATAGCTTACTTGCATAATCAATACACCAGGATCCACGCTGCTGTCCTCAATAATTTGACACTCTTCAGATCGTAGCTCTAAGCAGGCAGCGTAATCCTCAATCAAACCATTTGCAGAATTGAATTTCAATAGCAACTGTGGTAGCCCAACGATACGCGAACTGCAAGCAATAAGACAACTCATTACAGCCATAAAGTGTTATCGTCAAAGATTATAATCATGGGTGGAGCCAAGGAGACAGAAAAATAGGAAGGTTGCCTTATCATGGTCAAGATTTTGATGGAGCACAGCTGAATCTGAGGCTGAAAATCATATCTGACGTATTCCAGTAAAGCTACAATTTGATTATGATCTTGAGAGAGTACAACATCCAAAGGCTGCATTGAAGAAACAATAAAGGAAATTGCCGTTTAAGGTCCTAGCTTTGAGATGGATGATGCATCAGCATGAAAACAGATATTCATGATAGTATAGGCAACTGATTAATAAGAGACTGTTGGAACTTGCAAACAAAAGAAATGAAGAGATGAATCAACAAAGCACTGAAAAGCTAATAACCTGTGCATGCAGACAGATAATTATTCTGTGTTCTCCCTTGTTAGAAATAGCATAAAATAATTGAAGGCAGAATAAGATGAGAGTTTCAGCGATCAATGATGTTAAAACATGTGACTTATATTCACTCTACAACTAATCTCTGACAAGTCATAATTGTCTAACTTCACCATCAAGTTCTCATCTTTAAAAGGAGGGGGATGCAGATATCCACATGCAGAAAGTTTATAGGGACATCCATCATGTGAAATTGAACTTATCAAAAATTACTGTAAATGAGAAGTGACTTATTAGAGATATTAGAATGAAATGAGGCGCCCATACATTAAATAAAAAATATTAGACATATTAGCATTTATTAAAAGGTCAGTACACTTTATCTGTTGTACTATTAGTCTTGTATCAATTACCCCCTTCCACTAAGAAAACCTTCTCATGCCACCCTAAACCGACATAAATAACATTCACGAACAAACATTCCCTTAGCTAAATTCAATTAACCCCTTCTATAATAAACTATGTAGTTCTTTGCCCCCAAATTTAATTATTTTATGCATTTTTTTGATTTAAAACTAATTTCATTAAATAAATTAACCTTCAATTAAACATAAAATAAATAAACAAAGTTACAAAACTCAACTTTAATAGTATAGAGACCCATTAAATTTTCAAAGAATGTCACATAAGTTTATATTATTCAATTATTTCCATAAGTATGAGATTTAGGGTCAAATTAGTTTATATTAATGCTAAATATTTCGATTATATAAGGTGCGCATGTGTAGGTCAAAATATGTTAACTGATTTTATTTCAATATGTAGTTAGTTGTTTGTAAAAGTGAAACAAAATTATAAAAGTAAAACTAAAAATTGTTAGAAAATACACTTTATTCCCTTGACAATCAAATGCCAATTAATTTGACTGAAATTTAATTTTATTAAACAAACTAATCTTATTTTAGAATTAATAAATAGTAAAATATAATTTTAATAATATAAATATACATTAAATTTAAAAAAAAATCACATATATTTATACTACTGTTATCTTGTAGATGTTGTTTCTACACCTCTTAGATTTTTGTTATTTTTCCAGTCCACTCAAGTTTCTTAATTGCAATAATATACCTAAGATTTTTTTATAATTTATATTCTTTCTTTCACAAAAAAACTACTACAGGATATTAGACTCTTTAATATATTTAACCTACACATGCGCACCTTACATAATAGAATTATTTATACCATTATGTAATATTAACTGATACTCGACATTTTAATACTCACTTAATAAAGCAATGAATATAAAATGGTAGTACAAAAACTTATGTGATAATACTTTTTCAATTTGATGTGTCTTTCTATACTACTAAAAATATATATTGCTACTTGTTTATTTTAAACTTAATTAAAGGTTAATTTATTTAATCAAATTAGTGTTGAATAAATTTAGGATCAAATTAATTAACAATTAACTATAGAAGGTATAACGTACTATATAGTTTATAATAGAGGAAGCAAAGTATCTTTAACACTTTATTTAATTCAAAAGTACTTTTGTCCATCATTATAATTTTTGTTGGCTTAGTGAGGTAATTGAAGTTTTTATTGTCATTAGAGGAGGTTGAGCGACGCAAACTAATAGCACAAGGGGTTAAATATATTTAATCGATAACTTAATAATTCGAGTGAGATGTGTAAACTGAATTTGGAGTTATACTTTTACTTTTTAATATGTAAATGATAATTTCAATTTAGACATTAACTTTGCTAACGAAATCCATAACTAAGCTAATTAAATTGAACTTATTGAAGCAACTTTCAAGAAACATTAATTATTAGACAAATTAGAGGAATCTTCACAAAAAAGCACAGGTTTGCCTCACAATCATCATTTAGCCATTGAAGTTACCAGAGGAGTTTGAAATAAATACCTGATAAAGAGGGCGCCAGAAATCAGAAACAATTGAATCTTTTTCCATAACAAGAATAATGATTTCCAAAGAAAGCAAAACAGCCTTTTCAAGGAGTTGCCCATGAATTTGATTTGTGCGTTCAGTGATTAGAAAATTAACTCCTGGTAAAACAATACCCATTATATTCCGAAACAGGGTTTTCCCACTCATAAAATCCTGCAAAGCAACCAACATTACCTCGTAAGAACTTGGTTCACAACTGAAACAAAGATTAAAACATTAGAAAATATTTTGAAGCTGAAATCTAGTTAATTTAAACCATAACCAAATAATAAAGATATGCATACTGCATCCATCCTATATGAAAACACAAAGGAGAACCAAAACATCATGAATTGCTAAAGAATTTTGGAAAAGCTAGAAGGAAATTAAGATTGAAGGGAGAAAGGAAGTTCTAAGAAGCTTTAGACCACGATGGGGCACTTCAGGGTCAATGCTAAAGTTTCATGGTAAAACCGAGTAACAGATACTAATGGATAACTCATATTACTGCAGCAATTTCCTTAGAGAAAGCAATCATAATTCTGCAGTGTAGCCCGAGTATACTTGTAGAAGACGACTATGTTTTATTGCAGCAGTAAATACGAGTTATCCATTCTCAAATTCCAGAGACTCCAAAAGGAACACAATGTAATTGTGTTACCAGTATATCTTGATCAATAAAGTAAGGTTAGAATGTTTGATTTCTTTATTTCTTGTTCAATCTCATGTTAGCAGTCATCCCTTGTTCAATAAAGTAAGGTATGAATGCAACTCTAAGGAAGTGACAATTCAAGATTTATCATCCAAAAGATACGCATAATGATAACAATAGTAATAGCATATGGAAATGTAGCAAAGCAACAATAGTAGTAAAAAGATCTATGAACAAGAATACGAGGTCAATACCTTCATAACTTCCACAACAGGAAGCTGTGTGTGAATCGGAGAAGACTGTCCCATCATTGAAATTTGAGATTGATCAGTAACAGCATCACTGTCATCTTCTCCAATTTCATACATGCTCAACATCCTAATAAGGATTACACATTGACGTTAAAATAACAAAGTTAACTTAAAACTACAGTTCAGGATATTAAATACTAATAACAATGAAAATTTTAAGAACATCAATTATATATTAAACAAGCGTAAGATCTCAAAACAAGGATTTGAGAAAGACAGCTTGTTCCAGTAATCAGTAACGTTGCTCACATCTGAAAATGCTTAAGACAAGCTACAACCAGTTGCCATTTCTCACACGGATCTGCATAGGCTCTCTGAGGGAACGGACCAAATACATGATCATATATAAATCTGAAGATGCCAATGAATCTGACAAAAAAAAATCAGGTCGTCAGAAAAAACTCTCACAATAAAACAAAATAGCATCATAGATATTTAATAGTCACTACCTACGTCCTCTGTCACTGACATCCCTTTCCTCAGCAATAAGAGTATTTAATAGATTGATAAATGATATAGTTGAAGGGTACTGCTCTCTCCGTGCTTCAATTTCATTTAACTCAAATCTCATATCATAAACCTGCAACATAAAATCATACAAATCTATGACAGCAAAAACAAAAATGTTGAGATTCTTCTGCAGTTAAAACTCAGAAAATAAACAAATGAGGACAATCAGTAATTAACCATTTGAGTTACGTTTACTTCAACAAAGAAAAGATAAAATACAGAAAATAAGTATCCTCCCCCATTACAAACTACCGGCTTTTTCAAGCAAATTCATTCAACAAAATAGACTGCAGAGTGAAGAACATGCCTTGGCACACCAATTCACCTTTCTTTCAGTGACATTAAATTTTAGTTAAATTTTGCTCAACTATACAAAAGTGAGATGATCAAGGGGACATAAAATGCGGAAGATACTACTAAATAAGAATTTTAAAAGAGGAGATAGATAAAGGTAACCTACCTGTGTGTCCATCGCATGTCTGTTGTTCCCAACAACGGGCCCAACAACTACTGGTAGGTCATACTGCTCTAAGTACCTCCAAATTGTATCTTTCATAACTGGAGACACGCGAACAAATGTAGCAATGGCACCACGCAGTGCACCCTATAAAAACATAGATGCAAAAGACAGTCCAGCGCAGAACCAGTAGAAACATTTCTTTAACGTTGTTAACAATGAAACAAATTTATAACTGAACATATGTATAAGTAGCCAAATAAGTGTGATCAACCTTGAGATAAGGAGGCACATTCTCGTAGCTAAGGAGCTTGAACAACGGCTCAATATCAGGAAACCAGTTCTTTCTTTCAATGGGACTCCCATTTTCCACAACCTATATCACAGAAAAAAAAAAAAAAAATGACAAAAAGGAACCCAGCATCCACACCTTCATTTTTATTTACATACATGCTTTTGGAAAGTTGCTATGCTTTTTTTAATGTTTTCTATGATAAAACTATAATAATTATAAGGGATAATTACAAAAACAACCCCTGAGGTTTAGTCTAATTACAAAAAAAAACAGTTATCTTTCAAAATCACAAATACCCCTTTGACATTTGTTTATATTTTACAAATTGCACCACATAAGGGGGTTATTTGTTAGGTAAATACAAGCCTCAATGGGGTATTTGTAATTTTAAAAGATAACTGCATTTTTTTGTAATTAGGCTAAACCTCAGAGGTAGTTTATGTAATTATCCTCAATTAAAAACCTACTGGCATGAGAAATGTAGGAAGCCTTAGCAGACAGTGAGCTAAAGGCTAAAATACACAATCTACAAATTGACAGTAGACAGAAAGTCCAAAGGAGAGGAATTCCGATCATTTACAGATTATAAATTCTGGAAAACACTCAGAATTAAGAAATTCTACAAATATTTACATAATTCATTTGGAAACACTAATTAGTCAGGATTCATGGCATATATATCCACAATTTTCTGAAAAGGAACCATCTTCATGAACATTATACTACTGATCTGAGATCAATGATAACAGCACGCCCATGCCCCTCTACCGAGTCAGTCAAAGATAGTCAAAGTTCCCATTTTATTTAATGTTTAATCCTTTTCTGAAAACTAAGACTGGAAAAAAAGAACACAGCAGAAACAGCTGCTTTAACCAATAAATTTTAAAGGGAATACAACAAAAACAAATTGTTAGTCACAAAAATCAAAGAGAACTAACAAAAATAAATTGATTAGATGCAACTCATATCTGATTTTTAGGAAATTATTTTCTTGGAGTCAAAAGAAGAAAGAAAACAAACCAACTCGGAGTCAAAGCACATTATTCGTGATACAAAAACATGAAGTTGTTGCCAATGACAGGTTAGAATGGTTACTTCACCAGCGATGGTGTTCTTGAAGGATGGCAAAGGGTGGATTTAGCCTCATATCGATATAAGATTTGAATTTTAACAAAACATAAGAAATACTGATTAAAAAAATTAAGTTCTGCTCAACGTTTAATATGAAAGATAATCCAGGAAAATCTCAAGAAAGAAAAGACTGATGTATCATCTAGCTGCACCGAAAGTGATACGAGTCGCTAGAATTCGTGATTTCAGAACATGAGATTTAATCAATAAATCTTTAGGGTGAAGAAACAGTTGGAAAAGTCTTTAGCTCGGTTAATTCTAGAATTTTAGAATACTTTCAGTCTCATGAAAATCTTTCAAATAAGGATAAAAAGGGGAGTTTTCGACGAGGATGTTTTTTGAAGATCTTCTGATGGATCTCAAACGTTAAATTTTGCTAGAAAGAGAGGCAAGGAAAATGATCTGGTAATATGGATCAAAAATCATGCTGCCAGTCAGCAAGTTGGGGACAATTTGTAATTTTACCATCTTGCAATTATTTATGTTCTGATTTTTCGGAGACGTGCTGAGATTCTTTTTCTTTACTCTCACTTTGTCACAAGGATTATTTAATAATTCGCTAAAGTTTCACTGAAGATCTCAATGTATTAGGGCCTTTTTTGTTGTAAGGCAATTGAGTTGATTCCTTACTCCTAGTGCTTCCTAGTTTTTTTTTTTATAAGAAACAAATTTTTTATTAATGTAAAAAAAGAGTTACAAAGAGCGGATAAGATATCCACAGAAGAATTATACAACAGCAGATTAAGGACATCATAGTGCTAACTTCCAATCTCTAGTCAAATCTAAAATAAACAAATGATTAAACTCTTTATGCCCTACTTCCAGGAGGCTACCCTGAACTTAATTCTGTCCCAACATTCTAAAGTTGACTCTTCAATATCGTTAAAAATTCTATTGTTTCTCTCCAACCATACAGACCAACATACAACAGGGACAATCACTCTCCAAAGAGTCCTCCTTTTACTCCCCAAAAACCCTCCCAAATCAGTCATACTCTTAGTGCTTCCTAGTTATTTTCCAAGTAGAATTAGGTATCAAGAAGAATATTAATATGTTGTACTTCTCTCAACTCAGATCAGTAACAGAGGAATTCCCTTTTTCATAGTACTGCAATTTCAATTTTGAAACTCCAACTTTAATTCAAACGAGATTCTTGGAAAGCTAGGCCACAAAAAGATTCTAAGGTTTTATTTCAGCTTCACGGTAATTATAAAGGTATCTTTTACCCTACCTATTCATTTCTCTCTCTAATAACCTTTCCGAACTTCATACTATATGATGGACAACCTTTAACTTCCAAATTAAATTACTGTCCTGCAACATCTTAAATATGGAGATCAAATTGAAAAGTTTCAGCTGGACCATAAATAAGTTTTCTTTAACATATTCCACAAGCATTGCTCCAATTGAGCAAGTCATTTTGGATGGCATATACCGGCTGAAGGTGATTCAATCCATGAAAAAGACTCTTCCAAAGTTTAAGTGACAAGGAAAGATAAGAATAAAAACAAGGGAAGTATCAAAGAAAGATATTCTAAAGAGGAGAAAATGCACACAGCCTTAACCCTACAAAATAAAACTCATGACTTCTAGGACACTCCTCAGCAACCTTTACAGTTGTGCCCAAGCCACATCTAAAGATAGATATTAACATTACGCAATACTCTGAACATATTCTCTCTTTGAGCTCACATATTGGACTAGTTGACAAAAAAGTTTGTTCACACAAGAATATCCTCCTAAGTGGCGACACTATTGCAAGCCCATCTGGAGATGGCCTGAAGCCTTGAACTAGAGACCATGGAAGAGGTTTAAATTGTGAGCTTGTAAAATATAGGTGATGATTGAAGGATGGGTGTTGGCTCAACCGGGGGTAGCCAGTTTGGTGGATGCACCAAAAATGGATAATGGCTAAAGTTGGCCATGGTTGCAGATTGGCAGGGGATGACACTATACTATGTTGATTCATTAACACAAATCTGTCATATCAGATTGTTAAAAACGTTCAAAATGATCGCCATTTTATACACAATCCAATAGGACCCAATCCAATAAATAGCCTTATTGCAACATAAAACATTATGGCTCATGGGGCATTCCAACTTGAAACTAGAGGTACAGTAAAAACATTGTTAATATTTCCCTCATTACACACAACAAACAAGTGAAACAAGATATGTTTGGCATTTGAACACGCACCATCGCTTCAAGGACATAGACAGTCAATTAATTCTCTTTAAGAATGCATTTTTTTTTATGTGGGGGGGATAGAAACAGCTAATTTCCAACCAGAGAGCAGTTGTTGGATACTCCGGCAAACCAAAGAGGTGGTTAATGAGTCTAAACCATGTAATATAGAATATTTACCTGTTTTAGAACATTCAAGTATGCAACTAGTGCTTTGGCATCCCCTTCCTGAAACTCTGGTAATACTGCTCCAGGACTCTGAACAGACTGTTTGAACTTTTCTTCATAAATGGATAAACAGTCGAACAAGGTACTCCATCCAATGGAGTGAAATGTTTTCCCCTGAAGCAACTCAAAAACTTTGGAAGCACCCTCCGGATTACAAGCCTAATTGAAGAAGTAACACCAAACAAGGCAATGAATGAAATTGAACTGATGTAATATTTCCTATGCTTTTCAGCCATAAATGGAGATGGGGAACACATACCAAGGTACTCAGCATTTTCAAGAATGCCACAAGTGTTTGAAAATTAGTGTGATCCTCACCAGAAAACTTCACAAACGTCCAAATAACATCATTACCAGACAGTAGCTCAGGTTCCTTCTGGAGAAAGTACAATTTGGTTAATGTATCAGGATTTAAAAATAACAAGAAAAAGCAAAAGACACTACAGCACTTTAGAGAACTTGTACCCAATCTTGCTTAGCAGATATATAGTCATTATATTGACATGAATTCAAGGTTATTCAAATATTAAACTCTTCCCCAAGCCAAACCCATCCCATCCCACTCCCAAAGAAAGAAAAACGGAACACAAATAAAATATAGAAGTCTATCATTAAAATAGCTTGAGACCCCTTAGAGGCAAGTCTACAGCTTTTCAAACTGGAGTTGGTTTTACAAATAAAAAAATTTATGCTCAGCACCATAGGTCTTAATTTCGGTTATTATACCAGTTTAACTTTCGCAATGAGTGGTAATTGCAGCAGTAATACAGAAGGAAGGGTAACAGTTAGCGGAATAAACTAAGGATAAATTACACGTACACCTCTGATATTTTGCCTTAATTACAAATAACCCTCGTTGCTTAGAATTTGCCCTCCAACGTTTAGCTTCTCCACCATTTACACACTTCCATTAGTTGAAGTTAGGATTTGCAATTAACGTCACCAAAAAGTCAGACAGTTCTCCAAAAGTACCCTCTCACACGTGGGAACTTGTTTTGACTGGTATTTAAATTTTCACGGCCTTAACTATAAATACCCCCTCGCTCCTTAGAAGTTACATCTACACCGTCTGATCTTTAGCTACTCAACCACTTAAACCCTTCCGTTTAGGATTTTCTCTACCGTTACCAAAAAGTTAGACAGTTCTCCCAGAATGCCCTTTCCCACATGAAAATTTATTTGACTGATATCTTACTTGTCACGGGCATCAAGTGTTGGCTCGTTTTACAAGCATAAGGATTTAATTCTAATTTTTTAAGCAATATGGGTTATCATTGTAATAATTTTAACATTTTAAAAGTGACAGCATATAATCATTGAAATTTTTGTTGTATATACAGTTATACACTCAACATTTCCAACTTTAGCTAACAACATTTACATAGCTTAATCTTGGAGCACTTCAGACAGTAATGAGCTAAATTTAGCTAAGATAACTATGTATACCATGATAAGTGGAATCACATGCCTAAATAAGTGATATTGTAAGAATTATCTATAACCTAGTTATAGATTAAAAAAAATCTTTTTTGTGAATTCTATTTAGGACAATAATCAACAAAATATTTCTCAAAAAAAAAAATAATCAACAAAATAAGTTTGATAACAACTAACCAATAAAAGAATTTAAAATATTAATTTATCTTCTCAAAATTATTAACTGACACTAGAAAATATCAAAATCTAAATTATATTCGAAACCAATTCTGAAAATTAAATCAAATATCTTGACCAATTCTTCTCAATTTACCAAAGTTTTCATTCTCATGTTTAGTTCAATTAGTTAACCAAATAGTGATTCCCCCTACTGCAGCTGCGCAAGATAAGATCTACTTAGGCAGAAGTTGGTCATGGCAAAGATAGTGGTGGCTACAGAGTGGTATAGTGTGGAATTTCATCAAGGATACTCATATTGGGTATGAATTTCAATGTGAAACAGAAAAAATGGAGGGAGTGAAATAAGAGCCATGTAATTTGGAAATCAAACAGATTTAACCTCACAAAAATACCAACACGTGTTCAAATATAGGAAAAATCAAGCAATCAATATATTGCAACATTGTAATCAATACACTGGATTAGCACCCTTAATGATAAATATCACGTATAATCCAATGTCTAGTGAAAGGTGAAAACATCAAACTGTCACAGGCATCCCTTTAAAAACAAGGGTAGCAAAGTTCCATCAACTCTGTAATTGTTTTTATTTTTGAATTTTTTTTTATTACAGCATGTGTAAGGTAAATTTGTCATTTTAGTAGATCCATGTGGGTTTCTTAATGAAGCATAATGTCAGGGTTATATGTGCAATTTTCAAAATAATGTGTATTTAGGCCAACCCTCAAGTGGTGCAGCTGTAATTTACCTTACAAATAAGAATTGGTGGGATAACCAAAAATGAATCACGGGGGGACTTTACATTGTACAAGTTACAACGGATGTGCCACTGACACATCAATATAATGAACACGTCTTGATTCCAATAATGAAGAGTTAGGCATCATTTGATTTCTTTCTGGAAGAACTTGAACAGATTCATATAGACTCTTATCTGAAGACTATGGCAGGAAAATTCTATCGATTAAGATCAGTCGAACCGAATAGGATGTCTATTGACTAAGATCTGATCAAACTGACAACAAAATGAATCATAATTTTCAGGGATAAACACTAGATTGCAATACCACAAAGCAATAGCCAGTAACTGATCATCAAACGGTTCCACATCACCCCACATCAATGCCTTAACAGACCTGCTATTATGCAAATATGACGACAATGACACCTTAGGCAGCAACATATATATCAACCAATATCATGAAAAAAATTCAATGATACATAGTAGAAGCGAAGTTGAGAACTTTAACAGTCTTCACTGTATTCAGTACATCAAGAGAATGGTATTGGAGAGAAAAAACAACAGGTTGAGTAACTTGTGATCTCACGGACAACTTTTTCATATTTGACCTTCAGCAGGGCTTCATTCTTTGTAAAAAGTTAAGTATTAGCTAGCAACTGACTACTTAAAAAAAGAGTTCATACACAGATCAGAAACACATCCACATGATAGACCATAATATCACGCTTAATAATTCACATGTGGCATTCAGAAGAGGAAATAGCATGCTGACCTGATAAATTTCACTCACAAAGTCCAATAGGGAGACAAAAGGTTGCTGCCCAACTTCATAAGTCTCTTGAGGACTGCCACTGCCTTCAATCATCTGATTTTGTGTGGCAGCACTGCGGTATGGACTAAGCATCGCCATAGCCTTCTCTTTTGTTTCTTTTACCTGGCAAATCAGTTTTGAACCAAAGCAGCAATTTCCAACATTATCCTAAGAACAGTAATATATAAAGTGTATGCTTAACATTCTTATAAAGCACACTGAAATTATGGCAATGCTCAGCTCAATAAAAATCATATTATGTGAAGGAACAACCTGTATGTTTATCTTGTCTAAAATTTAACCCAATGAAGAGTCACTCCAGCCTCATCCCAAACTAGCGTCACTCCACTACATGGATCCTCCTTTCCACTCTCCAAATCAAGGACCACCACCAAGGTTAAGCCACAAAGGTCCAAACTTCTAAATTACCTCATTCCACTTGATTTTGGGTTGACCTTTTCACTACCTTTCTTTTAATACAAGTCCGTGACTTTTCTCACTGTTGTGTTCTGCACCTTTTTTGGAGACCCAAAACATATTTATATAGCTTTAACTGACTATTGGATATGATCATTATCAACTGCATCTATTATGATTAACCCCAATCCAGATAAACTTTCCTACATCAGCCATACTTTTTTCCAGGACTCGTCTTAAGAGGTGAATATTTGATCCTTTATAATATTTTAGGACCTATGCCACTATATAAGGGATAAATGCATAGATAACCCTAAGCATTGGTGTAATACAGAAACACCCCCTACTATTTCAATAATTACACTAACAACCTTGTCATTGACCGCCAAAAAGTTAACAATTCAGCAAAATGACCTCCTGATCATACAAAAGAAAAGCAAATATATACTGAAAGTTAAGGAAACAAACTAACCCTACAGGTCTTTCTATAATATACTTACACCACACTCTCATCCTCCCTCCCTCTCTTGTATATGCATACATTAATTATATATTACATATATAAACATATGAATTGCTGATATATATATGTACTGTAATGTACATATAGATCTTTATATGTAAAACTCTACGTGCATTCATACATATGCATCTGTATTTGTTCTTGGTTGCTTTGGGGTTGGCATGTACCTTGGCCACAGCAAGAAGATGGTGGCAGTTGTGGTTGGGGCGGGAGATTAGGGATGTGAGAAGAGAGTGACGGCAATGGTTGTTAGCTGAGGCGAAATAAGGGCTTTTGCACCAGTGGCTAGGAGAAGAAGGAGAGATCGGCTTTGCAACTACTGCTGGGGGCAGGGAGCCACTTTTAGAATACGGGGTGTGAGTGGCAGCAGTTAGGCTGGGATGGAGGATGGCGGCGGTTAGGCTTGAGATGGGAGCAGGCAGCAGCAGCAGCTAGGATTTGGATAGAGGTGGCAACAAGGGAGAAAGAAAGCCAAAAGAAAAGGAAAAGAAAAGAGAGAAAAAAAAAAGGCATTACACTTAAACCTCTGCAAAGAAATGAAGAGTTAAATAAAGAAAAGGTTTAAAGAAAAAAAAAAACTGAAGGAAAGGAGAATAACCAAAAAAAAAGTTAAAAATATTCAGGCCACCTGAAATTTTTTAAATAATGCCAGTCAGAACCTTCACATGCACCGTAAATACGCAAGATAAAAAAATTTGTCCAAACAAAATGATCAACTCATGATCACTTTTTCCATAATAGAAGTTGCCCAGCTGGTAAACCTGTAGGATATGATGACATGGGTGTTATGTAATTATTCAAATACTAGAAGTGTTTCTGTCATTACGCCTAAACCATGGGGGTTGACTACATAATTATCCTTTTTATAAAGTTATATAGGCAAATCCAAAGCAGACATGATCATTTGCAAGTAATAAATAAGACTTCTCATGACAATATAGTTGTATGATAGCAATGCCCACATGCCAATAATAGCTCCAAAATGACGAATGAACTGTGACACAGTAACAATTAGCAAGGAAATAAAGCGACAATCTGTAAATGTAGAACAAACAAACATAATTAGAATGATATTGAACTTTTTATTGATTTGGTTTCTAAATCAACTCACATGAACAAAATTTCCTCTGGTAAAGACTTATCTTATGCTAATATGAGGTCAACACATGGAACCTCTTTTTCAAGATGCTCATCATGGGCCATCCCTAAAGTTAAAGGGATCCAAATCCTTCCTGATTACCTTATATATAATCCCAAGTCCATCTCTCTCTCAAGGTTTATCACTAATACTGTTGAAATCACGTCATAACGTGTACTACTACCATTCATTGAATGTGCCAAGACCTTCTCAATTGATCCTTTAGCAGTTCATCTTCAACAGACAACACTTTAGGTAAGTCACAAGTCAGTTGTTTCTTACTTCATCTTCTTCTTGTTGTGGAGCAAGCCCATCATTAATACATAAGTAACGTGGATGCTGCATAAAAATGACCAAAACCTTGATCCAATATGAAGTTTAATGTTTAAAAGCATTTCCTATAGAACTTTGAAGGAATTGGCAAGTCACACAAAAACCCGAGGCTATTCTCCAATTAACAATCAGGTTTGCTTCCACATAACTCCCACCCAATGACATATCAATTACACATATCTAAAACATAGCCAAATAATATGAAATACAAACATGCAACCTTGGAAAGAAAACTTCCCCGAGTCAGGTAATGTTCAATTCTGTTCTCAAAACATAATAAAGATCTGTTGCATGGCTTTGAGCAAAACCTAAATTCAACCCACCTTGTCTCTGGCAAGTGGATGAGAAAGAAAGCATGTCATTTGCTTGTGCAGATAAGCGTTGTACATGTAGATCATATCCTCATCATCATTCTGCACAGAAACAGGCAACTGAAATTGATGGCAAGCTTAAGGAGATAGATATAGAAAACCAATCTGCCAGCTACTCCAGTCAACTACATACCAGACTTATCATTTTAGATGAAGTATTAGCACTTGTCTTATTAAAGAAAAGGGATGATACAGCTACAACACTAAGATTCAAGCAAGAAATGCAAATGAACATATATAGCAAGGAAAACATCAACTAAGAAGGGGGGAAAAGGGAATGCCTATCACTAAGAAATGGTAATATCTACTTGAGTTCAGCAAAGCATTTTACCAAATTACTCTAGGCACTAGAGGCCAGTTAAAATGTAAAAAAAAGGGTTATTTTTTATAATTAAGGTGAATAGGAAAAAAAGAGTGACATAGAATTCATTGTTTTTGGTTAAACAGTCTGAGACAAATTAGAGTAAACAAGACTCGCTAAACATAGAGTTGAGTCCCTTAAGTGTATACAAAAATGGACTATTGAAAACAATACCATAAGAGAATTTCTGGCTTATTCATAACATTTTTCAGCCTTATAGAATACGAACACAAGCAAGAGTACATCCATCAGTTTTTAATTAGCCGGGAGGGAAGCAAAATAAGAAAAGGAAAGGAAATAGAAAGTAGATTATGTCTGTGTACATATATGTATGTTGAACTTGGAAATTAGCAACTCTCCCCTGTTCAAATTCAGATGATTAAAAGGAAATTTGGACTCACGTACAGTAAATCAACCAAAAACATGACTAGAGAAAGAAGGAAAAAAAACAAAGGAATGATAGATCATTCAATGGGAACGGTCTGCAGCATACAAGACAGCAAGATAAGCCAAAGGTCTTTATAAAGTATCCATCTATAGAGAAGGCAGCAGATACAAGACAATATTAATCTAGAGACATCTTGAAGTGTCTTCCAGTTAAGAGGCTGATCAAAGGAGCTTGCACTTCTAATCACCCTTGAAATCAAACTGAGATTCTAAGAGTTGATTAATGCTTCATTCATCACTATATATGTCCAATAGAAAGATTAGTCACCTGATACGCTGCAGTGCGAAGAATCTTATCCAACCAAAACTGGAAAACATTATTGGCAAAAATGACATCCAAGCATGAGCGAATATTTTTCATATCGTTAGACAAAGTAGTAGCTATCATCTCGTTTGAATCATTTCCATCTTGAACCAAAATCAAATGTACAACCCATGCAAGCCTAACGCAATCAACAAAGCCTTCAACTACAGGATCATTTCCGGCAACCATCACCTGAAGGAAGCATTAGATCAAGCAAGGTCGTAATGGCAGAGATAGAGATACAATAAGAGACAAGTAGGTCCAGTTTATCTTACAATCTCGTAAAAATCATGCCTAAAAGAAGCATCATGAGACAAGACAGGCACTTTGTCAGGTGCTGTGCTCAAGGCATCTGATATGAAAGCAATGACAAGGGAGAAAAGAAGGCTATAGGTAATCTGCAGGCAAATAGAACTTTATATCATCAGTAACAAAAGTAAAGGGAAATAACATAAACTCAAGAGACTCATTATAAGTTTCCTAACCGAACAAGGACTGAACAAGAAAAAGGGAGGGGCAAGCAAGTGCGTTATCAACAATCACAGTTTCTCAGGCCATACAAAACAGATGCTATCATAGAATGAATTTTTGCCTATAGCACAATCATGCTCCAGATGAAATAGAAATTTATATAATTACCAGAGATGACCCTGTAGACCATGTATCCCAAAAATCTGGTTTTACTGTTAGATAAAACTCGTCCTATCAAGATAAATTTAAAATTAAAAACTTTAATCCAAGTATTGGCAAGTGTATTTCCTGGTGGACCCTTATAAAAAAATAATTGGATTATCCTTTCTATATCGTCAGCATATACAAAACTGAACATAATGCATGCAGACTTGAAAGAGGCACCAGTCCGTTCAATTCTTTGTTCTCAGTATGCACTGGCATGATAGAATTCTATTGATTCTATGTAGTGAAGTTGGTGATCAGTATTTCTGTAAGAGACACAGACAAAAACTTAGTGAACGTAACAAAAAGTATTAACCTTGGTTTGTAAGGTGAAGTAAGGGCTAAGGGGAACTCAGAAATGGACTAAATGTGCATGATTTGACCAGAGGATAATCACTTAGAGACGCATAGACCACCAAATAAAAGCATAGTTTAGTGAGGACATTTAAACTGTAAGAGATAAGAGAAATAACATGCACCAATGATGCACAATGCATTTGTGAAATGTCTTTGTCCAACTATGGAGCCCTACAAAATACAGAAAAGGGGAATAAGATACCCAGACCTGATGCTTCAACGAATCTGTGGCCCCACTGTATTCACCAGCACTCTCTTTTAAAGCCAAAAAAATATCTTTAACATCTTTAGATCCTGCACAGAGAAAATGTAGTCAGTTCATATATTTCAGTTGGAACAAACAGAGCACCTAAAATATGCTTGGTCGATCCAAGCTCATTCGCAATCACTTAATTAATCTCATAGCAAAAAGCATGCAAGGGAAACCATCCAGCCTAACTCGTGACAAATCATAGACAGAAAACTTGAGGAATACATTCATTTCGATTGGATCTACATATTCAAGAAAAAAACAATATGTTCAAAACTCAAAAGTGAAGATCCTCCCCTCTTTATTGGGTTACTGCAAGAAATTAGTGAAGCAGCATGAACAAAAAACAATACGTTCAAAGGTAATGATGCCTAGAAGAAAGGGAATAAAAGCTCCAGAAATAACTATAGTTAAAAGACTGGGACTTGAAAATAATTGTTTTATTATTACTCAAGATAGAATGTAGCACTCTAGTCATATGTAGCACTCCAGCCCCAACCTAAAGGACATACCACAATTTTTTGTAATTGAGCATTACGACGCTCAAAGTGATACATAGCCCTTCAGCCCCAACCCAAAGGAAACCAAAAATATTTGTAATGAAGCACAAAGGTGTAGCAGACAACATAATAAATACAGAATAAATGATCCTTATTGAAGCTTACTCGCACGCTCAACCAAAATGGAAAGAACAAGGCAGTGACCAATAATGAGCCTTTCCCTAGAAATTACTGCTTTCCTTTCAACCAGAGCACCCCTTGAGTCAAGAATATATCTCTCAGAATTGGGCCCTCCTAAGCCCGTCGGCTCTTCTCTTCTGAGTTCCTAGTTTGAAAAGAAGAGGATATATGTAAAGAAGATCAATAATGAAGACGAATAAGAAGAGAAAGCGATAATGATGAACACAACACGTAAAAAATAGGAAAATGCAGAAAAAGTACAAAAATGTGAGAGAAAAATATAAAGGAAACATAAAACCACAACAGAAGAAAGAACTGTAAAACCTCATGCGTTCGGGAATCTACCGTTAATAATTTATCAAGCACATCCTCCAAAACAGTTTCCTTGTTATAATCCATGATTACAAGCAACTGCAGTCTTCTTGACAATAACTTGCAATGGAAAAAGTGCCATAAGAAGTGCTAAGATTGCTAAGGTTGTGCACGTTATAAGAACTTTTGATAGTGGGTATTCATGGGTTTAAAAACCGTACAGTACCAAGCCCAAAGGGTAGCTTAAACAACTCCCAAAGCAATAACAAGCACACCAAGGTTTGGTTCCACCTTCTATTTTTTAGCGTACTTTCAGATAAAGCTCACAGAAGCAGGTGTAAAACCTGCACTTCCTGCTTAAGATACAGCTAGAAGCTGAAAATCACTCATTTTAAGCTTCGGAACCAGGTCCCCAACATGCTTCACAATTTACCCTTCAACAACTCCTTCCGACCAATAAACTTGCATTTCAAGTTTAATAAACTCTAACAGAATAAAAGAGCGAAGGACAAATAACACAACTATAATATCAAATAGGAATAGAAACTGCAAGAATACTCGGATGGAAAAATTACTTCATTCCTATGAATAAATCTTAGTAAAACAAGGTAAGAACCTTTATAAGTGAAATTAGTCGCTGTCTAAGTCCAGAACTAAAGAGATCTTGTAAAAAACTATGAATATCAGCTACAAGATCAGCTTCAAGACCCTGGTCAAGAACAACAGCCTGAAAAAAAAACAATAGCTATCAAATACATAGTAAAAAGTTTCTTATTAGGTGTAAGGAACTAAGAAGAAACAATACCCTCAATAGCATGTAAATTGCTGTTAGTAGATCTCTTCTCTCTGTATACCAAAGTCCCGCACCAAGGCGAAAAATTTCTAACGGCTCTCGACCTAGCAATCCCCACTGAAAGAAGAACAAATATAATAGTTACAAGCAACAATAGAAAACCTAACATGTTAACTGCAAGTCAAATTAGTGATTAGAAAATAATAGGACTTGTTTGTTCATGTAAAGTCCCATTTCCATTCCCATCCCCAATTTATTTAGATAAAAGCTTTTTCCATCTTCAGTAATAGATAATACAAAGACTTTAAAAAATCCACCCATAATAGTTGGCAGGAATATCGATCGCCTGTCAATGGAGTAAAATGACCAGAGAACAGCAAATATTACCTCTTGATTGGCAGAAACAAGCAAACGCACGCAGTCTATTTCATTAAGATGGAGATCTTCACTTAATTTTAAAGCCTAAAATTCATAATGAAGAAGTAGTTAAACTGAAAGGGTTAAAACAAGTCAAAAAGTTGGAGCAGAATAAATCAGCAACTTAATATGGTGATTAACAAGTCAAAATATGTGCATGTCCATAATATACTGGACCACTGTAGCTTTGGAGGAATTAACTGAACAACAAATGCAGGATTTAAGAGTTATAATAGGCACCAAAGCATAACCTGCAATTTCAACAGAGACTGTTAACACAACAGTTTCGGTCACCAGTTTTACTTCAATGAGATCTAATAACCAAATCTTAGTCAACCCCCCCTAAGGAAGTAACCTTTAAAAAAAAATTACAGTAAACAAAATATCTATCCATGACTCCTAGGCAGTGTTTAAAACAACGTTAGGCGACAAAAGGTGATTAGGGGTCATAGTGCCTAGGCCCTAGGCGCTAGGCGAAAAGCGGTGCCTAAGCGAAATGAGGCGCCGTCTTACATTTATTAAAAATAAAATTCAGTACTGTTAGAGTTTGTATTTGTCCCACATCGCCTATTTACTGGGCTGTTATTATGTATAAATGCGGGTTGGGCACCCTCTCCCTTTGAGCTAGCTTTTGGGGATGAGTTCTACCCAAGTCCATTTAACATGGTATCAGAGCACCCAGGTTTGGTTTGGAGGCGATGGTGGGAATTAGGTCTCGACCCATTTGGTTTGGCACACTCGGCGTGAGGGCGGGTGTTAGAGTTTGTGTTTGTCCCACATCGCCTATTTACTGGGCTGTTATTATGTATAAATGCGGGTTGGGCACCCTCTCCCTTTGAGCTAGCTTTTGGGGATGAGTTCTACCCAAGTCCATTTAACAAGTACTAATGAAATATAACACAATACTAAGATAAAATCTTAATTAGATAATATTTTACTCAAAGTCTCAAACAAGCATCATTTTGCAAATTAAAATATCTATAAACCACTAATAACTGACGGGAAAAGATACTATCCTACATCTAGTCATCATCTTCCACTTGAAAGAATCAATAACCACTTCTTTTATTTGTTTTTTAGGGTTTTGACTTTCTTACTTTATTGTTTTTTTAGGGTTTCATTTAAGTAAGGGTGTTTTGGCATTTTAAAATGTACTATAAACCCTAAAATAATATGAATAATTAAAACATCTGCGAAAAAAAGCGCCTCAAAGCGCGCCGAGGCATGCCTTGAGCGCCTTGGGTGCCTAGGCACGCCTTGTGAAAATCGCCTTGCCTGAGCACAAATAGGCGCTTGGGTGTCGCCTAGCGCCTCTGGAGCGCCTTTTTAAACACTGCTCCTGGGTGCTGTGCTGTGCTCACAGGTTATATACGAATGTTCTATTAATTGAACAACTATTAAGCTTTTGTGGCAAAAAGAATTGTGCATATATGTTTATGTGACGAAAAGCTTAAACTAATCGTTATCTTCACTTTATTCTCAGTTATACATATTTAGCATTCAAAATATCTTACAAGTGCCAAAACTGTAGGATTCAAAGGTATGCCTTCCATTTTATGCACTTCCATGTCATAACTTGTGATTCAGCACACACAACAAAGTAATGGAGAGTGAAGGAGAGATGGAAACTAACTATTTGAACATCCTGGTCATCAAGTGAGATTGGCCCAGCATCCGGCAGTCTCACTTCTTTTGACTGCACTTGAGTTCTGTCTGACAGTTTTGGAGGCTACAAATTGTGAAGATAAATGAATTAAATAACTTCACTGAAACAGGGAGGATGATGATGAATTGATGATGATAAATAGAAACCCTGGCATTAACTCTTTTTTCTCTTGAGCCGGGTCTTAAGGACTGATATTTCTTTACAAAACACATGTAACTGATATGAAGTGGAGTATCAAAAGAACATTCTTTAATCTGAAATTCCCTCCAATTAATAGTATTTTACCGATAGACTAATAGCAAGCCTAGTAAATAAAAATAAAAAATTTAAAGACCTGACACGATGAATGGTATTTTATTTGCAACGAAGAACTGAAATCAAGTAGTATTAACAAACTGACATTTTTCAATCTGAACCTCAAATGAAATTTATTATTGCATAATTCAGCTCGAATACAACCACTAAAATCACAGTGCAACTGCACAGGATTGAACTATCCAATGATGTGCCTGCTAACCGGTGCATAAAGGATAATTGTAATTTTTGGAAGAGAACGACAAAAACAATGAATTGTTAAAAACACACATACACATATAGAGTAAGAATATACCGGGTAGGAGAGGAGAGTCTTGAGGGAGGGTAGAGAATGGCGAATGGGGTGAATGAACTCGATCCTCTTGGCGGCGGTGGGTGGAGTCCGCCCCAGTAGTGTCGACTCGATTACCGATAAGAGTTGTTTGGGCGTCACCATTTGCTCCTCGTTGATGCGCAGAGGAAATTGAGGTTTTAATGAAATTGAAGCCCCTTTCTGCTCTGCTGGGTGATAATGGAGGAGCAATAGTGTTCAAAGGCGGGAAAAGCCCTAATTGAGGGTTTTAGAGAAGGTGGTGTGGTGGCAACGCGGACCCAAAATGTATTTTCACAAAATAAAAAGATTTAAAAGCTAATTATGATAATCGATAAAATTGTTTCGGATGTGGATTTTTATAAGATTTTCTTTTTGCTAATTTATTGTATTTTTGTTATCTTTACAAAATAAAATATTTGTTTTACTTATATTATTTTATTTTATATTATCTTTAAAAAATTAAACGTTTTTTTATACATGTATCTACTATGTATCTACACTGATATTTGTTAAAATAGGGCAAAATGATTGCAAAAGACCCCTGAACTTGACTTTGTGTTGCAAATAACCCCTAAATTTCAATACATAACACTTTACCCCTTCATTTTAACAGACAAACTTAGTACTTAGTAGTTAGTACTGATATTACAATTTTGCCCCCATAACACACTTAAGGGAAAAAATGAAAAGGAAAAAAAGACCACATGTAATCTTTGATTCATTTGATCTGATAAGCCTCTTGTAAAATTATTACACTTTTATTTATGGGGCGCCATTTGCACTCCTATTTTTATAAATCCACCTCTTTACTTCGTACTCTTACCCTATTTTACAAACTCACACTAATTATTTAATACAGTCTTTTATATTTTCCATTTTGCCTTTCTAGTAAAAAAACTCAATTTTACACCCCTTTAACATACGTCCACCACCCAAAAGGTACGGTGGAAATGGTGATGGTACAACCTAGGGCTGAAGAGTTATTTTTAAGAAAAAAATTTGTTATCTTGCTATTGTGATAGAGCATTAGGTGTGAAAATGTGTCATTTTTTTATAGATTAAATGTTTTAACTTTTATGGGTTGGATTCGAAATGGTGGTGCAAATTTTGGGTTTTTTGTTTCAAATTAGTGCAGTTTTTCTCTACGTCGAATAGGCACAATGGGTATTTTCTCCCAAAGGGAAGATAATTCCATTTTTGGCCAGTTATAGGAGAGGAGGGATTAAAACCCCCGGACACCATAGTTTCTTTGTACCTAGCATCTAGATTTTATGTAAATTGGACGTTCATTTGATAATTTAATTTTTTTACCTAGTAATATAGTTTGATGTTACATTTAGTTCTAGTTAGAAAATTTCATGGTACCACCAATTATTTAAACTAGAATCGAACAATGAGTAATGTGAATTAGGAATGCTTTATAAGTAAGCACTCAATAATGCTACATATATGAAATGAACTAAGCAAAACAATGCATGTAGCTCATAAATAGCACACAACACATGGACTATAATGGTTAAATAGAGGTGGTTTAAGACCTAGGTAACACATGGGGGACCTCATGTGGTCCCAAGAGATAGCCCAAACATGTCAATTTGATTATGGCCTTTTCATTGTTGAGATTATATTGATCTAATTTCATTCCAGTGCATATTAGGTGGACTAAGAGCCCAAAAACGAGAGAAAATACCTTAACAAAAGTGTTTAAGTTCATGAGTAATGCATTTCTAGGAGGACATCTTGTAGTGAGTTGTATGTATATCATATTATATTTTCAGCATGTATGAGCTTCGTTTACTGGATATTATCTCACTTAATACATGCATTTTAGGTGAGCTCGAGGTTGCATGAAATTCTTGGATTTGCTTGATTACCGAGGCTCCTACAAGTTACCGAGGATGGTGTACGTTGATTACAGCTGTTGGGCGATGGATTTCGCTTGTTTTACTTATATTCTAAATTGTATATTTAAAAAGTCTTATATAAATTTATGTAAATAGTTTGGGGGTACGAATTAGGTACTTGGTGATCAATTGTATGTATATTAGGGGTTAGCTCACCCTTTTTGCTTGTAGCTATTGATTGTCCTTTCCCACTGTTACCTGGATTTGGATAGTTGGTGCAGTATATTTTTGTCATTATTAAAGGGACATAAAATAAAACGGGTGGGCGTCACACGGGAGAGAATGATTCACTGCCATTGATCATCACAATAGGGAAAATACTCGAGCGTTCATAGCGAAGAAAAATGTTCAATTCCAAGAACAATCAAAGGGGAAAGAACAATCGTTGTTTGAGTTCATAGTCAAGTTGGTAATTGAGTCATTTGACTCCGTGGATCTTTGTAATCGTTGTTTGAGTTCTTAATAAAATACTATCGTTTGAAAAAAAAAGAACAATCAAAGGGGAAAGACCAAATATTAAAAAAACAATAAAAAATAAATACAGCATAAACTAGAAGAATGATAATACTCCTATGCATCATTCAAGGTATGATAAGACAGCAATTATTCAAAATCTAACATTGAAGAAGATATTCAATATTTATATTACAAGAAATGTTTTCCAGGTATAGTTTGCAAATATGTAAAAGGGAAAACAGAAGGTAAAAAGGAAAAAGAAAATTTATAGTTAACATGAAATTTTTATGCATTAAGGTCATAATACTTGTCCAGCACTCTTTCAGTATACTCTCCAAAAGAAATTGATCCATTAGGCATGATGAACTGCAAGAAAATAACCAAGAACACACCACAAATAATATAAATAAACAGAATGTTTGTCAACGAGTGATAAACCAGAATCAGAATTTAGTGTTAGGGTGAATTACATAAACATCACAACCCACTTGACATTTACACTTCTACAAATTACTTCTATGGAGGGGTATTTGACATTTATTTCTATTTTACGAATTTCAAGTATTGAGTGATGTATTTATAAAACAAACACATATCTAATGGGGTACTTGTAATATCTACGGACGTATTTGTAATTTTGAAAGATAATTTTTTTGTAATTAAAATAAACCTCCTGATAATTCTTGAAATTTACCCGCAGTGTTATTACTTAATATTTGGTTCTCATTCATTTACCTCTATCTCATTATGTTAAAGTAACTTTCTGGTTTAAAAATACTAAATTGAGATGCATCATCTCTCATGGAATCAGATACAACATAAATGTTAATCACAAAGGTAGTTTTACAGTGAGAGGCTTAACTAGGAGAATGGAAAGACTGACACTGCTTTTTGGTGTTTGTTTTGTTGCTTAATGTTCAACTATACAGTAGTTACTATACAGTCTATACAGTCTTACTGTCGTGGTAAAAAGAACTCGAAGGACTCACCTCATGAATATTCACAGTCTCTGGAAAAATAAGCTTTTCATCCCTAAACATAAAAGCCATGGATAAAAAATATGCATCTTAGAAATAAATATGAGAAAACAGCTAAAAGCTGGAGCAAGAAGTAAACAAATATCACAACTCGTGATTTTGTCATATAACTGCATGCTGTCATATGAAATTAATATTCCAATTGGTCACTTGTCCCAGTGGATTGAAAGCAAATTCATGAGGCTTATGTGTTTCAGTTTAAATTTTAATGATGAATTTAAATATTTTGATTCCAGTACGGAAAAAAAATTAAAATTATTGGGTTAAAAAAATAGCTTCATCAAAAGAAAAGGCCAGAGTTAAAATATATACATATATATAGATATACTTTTTAATTCTATTAAAAAATTACAAAGCGAGTCGCCCGACAAATAAGTTTTGGTAGAATACAAAAGAAAAATGTTTAATGCTGAACAATTTCACAATTTAGGATGCATAGCATAGATCATGTGAATTACTCTTTATTACAATGACTACTGACCAAATTTTCTGGCCTAGCCCCTGTTTTATGTAGATGTCCTGTAACTATAGATAATTGGCAGCACAAGGCGCTTAAGATTTCAGATGCCTGATTCTGTAATCACTCAGAATTATATGAACAACAAGAATTATATGACTGCAATGAACTAATCAACACAGAGCATATTCAATTTATACTATAATCAAGATAAGAAAAAATTGAACTAATACTTTTTAACATAAATGCACATAGGAAATGGTCATATATAACGAATGTTTTGAGAATGATCCTAATAATTCCTCCTAATAGAAATTACAAATTCCAAATGAAGAACTTTTAAAAACTCAGCTCAACTTTTCTCGTCTTTCATGGTTTGATTTTATAAGTAGATAAAGAACAAAAAATGATAGCTCCATTGTACAGAGTGAGCTTTAAAAAGCTTAACCCCTTTGTATTTCCTCCTTTCCGTGAAATTGGAGAATGGAGAAGTTTGACTTAGATAGAACTTAGAGAAGCTACATGTCGTGCTTGCTGCTTTTACTATGAATTCCTAAAGGATTGTGTCTAGATAATGACTGCATATTCGTGTATTATTAAATGGCTCAAAATAAGGCTCGACAACAAAGTTCAACAGCAAAAATACAGAGAGAACCTACACCGAACTAAAGACCTAGACAAGATTATAAGTTTCAACAGCTAGATATATAGAAAGATTCGTGAATCGCCATACCAGTCGGGCTGCATAAATAATGCAAATGTAGAACGTTCAACGCCATATCCGGCTTCCCCTTTTGGTGCCTAAATGTTAAGAAACAAAAACAAGAATACAAGAAAGGAAATCTAGAAAATTTAGAATCCAAAGGAAAATAATTATTCGATGAGCCATAATATGTGGTATTGAGAATGAAATAAGATATAACGAGAAAATCTGCAGTAGAAGAGCTTTGTCTGTATGTTCAGTGCATGGGCATCAGGATTGTTATTCTTTCTTATATGGGTGAGTAAATCTTTAAACTTGCAACCATATGCATGTAATCATGATTGGTCAAATAACACTATGCATTTCGATTTTATAATGAAAAAAACATTGGTTAACTTTTCCTAGAAACTATTGACAAACATGTTCTCTTCTTAGTGCACAAGAATTATATTACTGCACCAACTAAAGATCGCGGTATGTTTCCAAAGACTTTCCAGAAAAGATTCCAAGAGTTCCATACTTTCCAGTTTCAAGATAAACCTTTGAATGATGTTTAACGCATAAAAAGGCAAAAAGAAAAGCTTTTGTAGTACCAAAAACAAAAAATTGAAATAGAATAAGACTGCATCTGACAGGAGCGGATCCTAAAATGCAATATATGAGGCTTTGAGCTTGTTTATTTATAAATAATTTACATATTTGAAACAATATAACACCAACTGCCATGTGAAGCATCAAGGGTAAATAAATACTCATTCCATGATTCAATGGCCAATAGGTTTTTTTTTATTCGACATTGTTTCTCTTGTCTGACAGTTTAAAATCTATTTTTAAAAGTTAATCATGTATGCTTAGTACTTTGATGAAATGACTGGAAAGAACTGATAGCAACCAATGCATGTTGTCTCTGCATTCAAATCCTGAAATATGACCACTAAATAAAAAAATGCAATTTAAAAAATTAATAAAATTGAAGACCATATAAGACCTAACTAAACCACCAGCATAACTTGCCTAATGTGACAAATATAATGTGGATTCATACAAAATAAGAGATTAAATAACCAAAATACCTGGACGCAATGTGGTGTTGCACATAGCTGACCCCTTGACAAAATCTCCGTTGTTTCACCTATTTGATATGCTATTTCATCCTCCCCATACACTACCTATATCAATAGAAGTAATGAAAATGAATGAGCTAAATATTATACCCTAATACAAGATATATGACAAATATTATGTATGGGCAAATAGAAAATTACTGTTACTACATATTGATAATGATTTACACAACAGAGTTTCTCTAAATACAAATTGATCAACATCTTTCTTATTATAATCAAGTGACTTACTTCCAAGTAGTGGCATACTTAAATTGACACAACTTGCCATTTTAGCATTTCAATTAAAACAAGAGATTTTGATTCTTTATTTCTTTTTCATATGGGCCGTAAATGTATTTCTCCATCCGGGACCACCATTTTTTGAAACATTAATTACCTGAATATGTAGATTTCTTGCATTTCAAATGAGAGAACAATTGAAAGAAAGAGGAATAGATGGAGGGTGGGGGTTGCGCAAATGGTGGGGACAATTGTGCTGGTCTACTCGAGATTCTTGAACTTTTGATGGAATTGTGTTTCACCCCTCATTTCCCGTACACATTGCACCAGATTATTTAACTTAATTCTAAGAACTATAGTACCTAGAGTGCAAACATGAATACTCATATATATGGCCAGATTTTATGGTTAATTTCAGAACATCCTCGTGTTTCAGCAGTGTGTATTAGTTTGCAAGTTTAAACAATATATAAGCCAGGCATTGGCTTCCATTTGATAAATACAATTTTGTTAGTCTTTCCACAGAAATCTACAGTTGTTTTGTCCCCTTTCATCAAGATTTGCAAGGTATTACAACTTTTGTCTCGAAAGGGACACAGAAACTCTTTTTCATTCCCATTTCAATTACACAAACTAAACATAGATTCGCCTCCATTCATCAACACTTGAAAGCATTGCAGTGTTTGTCCAAAACAAGACGGCACTTGAAAGTATTGCAACGTTTGTCCACAACAAAACACAAAAATATATAAGTCAAGCAAGTCCTTGAATAAATAAAATATAATTGTAATATAGAATTTTTAATATATCACATTAATTAATTTTAATATAATTGATTTTAAGAATCCAGTAACATAATCAGGTATATCACATTAATTTCATTCAAACCTTAGATTCTTGCAGTAAATTCATAACTTTTTGTAATGAGATTTGCATATTTTAGTTTCATGGAGGCAAAACCACCATAATTTGAACCAGAACGAACAGCTAGAAATTATCCCATGGAAGTAAAGAGGAGATCGTGCACTAAATGAGAGCTATAAATGCTAGCAGCTCAAAAATGCTTTACTTTATTTGACCATAGACAACAACTTGGAAATTGAACATCTAACCCATGATACTCTTCAATCAGGTTCTTCCTTCGTTACATTTTTCTTCCCTTGTTTAATCTTCTAAACTTCTTGTAAGATTTACATTTTAAAAATTATTCAATAGATTCACTTAAACAATAAGTGTAAGTTTCAACTTATTAGCACGCAAAACATTAGGAAACATTTTACATTACTACATTCATGGACAAAAGGATATGTACCTTGACTATTTGACCTGAACGTGTTTTCACATAAAGGCCGGCAGCAGTGTCGGGACAAGAAATTTCCACGCCATCTCTCGTAAAAATGCCACAAGTAAGGCCTACAAGTTAGATTCAAGCATCAATAACCACAAGACAGAGAAAAGACAGCAATAAAAGAAAAATGTTTGAAGGAAAACTTGTTTTCTAGTGACCATAAGACTTAGTATGTCTGCCATACTAGAGAATAGAGAAATGCATTAAACTTATACCACGAACCAATACACTTTTTGCATTGGAAGGAGTACATGTATACCATGATCATATATTCTGCATATGCTATTATGAAACAACAAGTTCTGATTATTGCTATAATTTCCTAAGACGTGTCGAAGTTTAGCATCCATTTTGCTAATTTGGATAAGTGCATAATTCAACTAATTTTTCAACACTCTCAATAGCTCAAATTAAGCTATTTTATTTTGACTTATCTTTTGATATATGTTGTTATATACACATTAGATACAAATATTACATCATTACATAGAATACAACGACTCGTATCTAAGATCAACCTCAAAAATCACATAAAATTAAACGCTATTCTCAGACAATCCTCTCAACACCCATTCAAACAAACTCCCATAGATAACCTATCAACCACATATGTCATCCTTGGAGCACAAAATAAGTTGAAATTGAAGCCAAGAAACTTTGGGATTGAGAAATTGAATGAAGAATTGAAGAACCCATGATCCAGTTGTAACTTTCTTTATTAATTTCATTTAGATTTTGGCTAACATTAAAAAATATTGACAACCCAGGATGTTGATGAACTCATTTTGTTTTGTTTAGTTCAACGTAAGCCAAACTTCTTGATGAGAATCTGTGGACGTATGGACAGCACCGTTTTTAAATACAAGTTCTTGGAGTTCTTGAAGACTATGTTATGAAGTTTCTTGTATTTTGCTATCTTAGATTAGTTTTATTTTCGTTGTTTTGAGTGTTTGATTTCATTGTTTTGAGTGTTTAGTAGGCCAAATGTTAAGAGTGTTTTTACAAACGAATTATTGATATGTACTTGCCAACAAAGAAATCCTATTGAAGTAGATGTTCGACGTGCTATCAACTTTAGAGAAGGAATGCTCAGAAATTTAAGAAAACATAGACCTTCAAGGGATAATATATACATTTATATAAAGAATTGCAATTAATTTCCTCTAAACATCTTCATCAAACATAGTCTAATTGAAATATGATTAAACAATTTAAACCAAATCAAACTATTGCACAATCGATCTTGCAATGGGAAACTGGATAAGTTGAAGCAACATATTTTACCATCAAAATAAATTTTACCATGTAAGCTTTACTTTATTCAAGATCT
Organism: Rehmannia glutinosa; assembly: GCA_016081115.2. Lineage (NCBI taxonomy): Eukaryota > Viridiplantae > Streptophyta > Magnoliopsida > Lamiales > Orobanchaceae > Rehmannia > Rehmannia glutinosa. The sequence continues at coordinate 35,784,433 of CM071929.1, read as the reverse complement.
TAAAGTTGTTGTAATGTCATAAAATAACTTGCTTCTGGTAATCTTTAACTTACACGAGGGCAATCAGATGTGTGGTCAACAAGAAAAAGCAAAGAAAGTAAGAAACTATCTCCGAACTTCTAGTGATTGAACATAACTTTGTGTGTCAGATATAAGTTAGAATCTAAAGACATTTTGCTAGTAGAGTAACGAGGATACTGAGAAACAAATTTAACACTTTTCCTTTAGCCAAGTTCAGATCATTTCGCTTTGACCATAATGCTAATATATCTAGCAAGCATATGGACTCTCTGATCAGATAAGCATACCTATGATTCAAGATCTAAAATTTGCTAACCTGTGAGAGAACCATGATCAGTATGCCATCCGCACCATGATGACATAGGTTCACCATCATCAGTAGAAGCACTGCGAAGAAAGTCATATATCAATGATCATCTCGATTATGGGGAACAGCAAACTAAATTTTGTTTTTCCTTTTGCAAATAACACTATTCCCTCCAAGAAGATCATGCTAAAGACATTTGTTCAGCACTGGGAATGAAAAAGGCTAGGAAAAATAATATATAGATTGAAGAAAAATATATTAATACATGTACACTTTGGAGTATTGAAGTGGACATTGGAGTCCAAATTTTGATCCCCTTTCTTTATTCTTTTTTGGTACGTGACATATAACTTGCCAAAAGTATCGATGTTTTATAAGAAAATCACCTTCTTAAGATGATGCCACACTAGGAAGAGTTTGTGGATAAGAAGTATAAACTATAGAGAGTAATCAAACAATTTCAATTTTTTCACATATAAACATCATCATAAATTGGATATTTGGATATCCAACATGTCTTCCATATACTTACTATCATTGTTGATTTTGCACAATATTTAATTTAGTTTACCTATATGAATTTTGTAAGCGAACACATCGAGTCCCCCAAAATAATTAGTACTTGTTACAGTAAAGAACCCCATTATGATGCATAAACCAACTTGCCTTAAAACAAATAAAAGGATGGCGAACGGATGGAACACATATGGATTGATATTGATGGGTCATAATTGTGGGGAGGGGGTGAACAAAATAAAACTTATAATACAACTAACAATTTTTAAGCAAACACAAAGTCCAAAGACTGCAAAAACAATTAGCATTTTTCCTACAACATACCACTAACATTTTTTAAGAATGTTGGTAAATTAGGAATAAGTAGCTGCGTAAATTAAGGGTAGATAGTTGTTACTTTTAGTTTCCTAATTTGTTGTGGTTCTCCTTGATTTGAGGAGAAAGTTAGAGAAAATAAGGGGTTTAGCTTTCTATTTATTTTGGCTGCTTGTAACAGAGAATGAGAAGGAATACAAATTTTCTCTTTAGTTTCTTTCACGGTACCAGAGCCACGGCTTTCAATCCATAAAAAGCTGGAGTCTCAGATGAATTGCCGACAAGAGATGACCGGCCAGAAGATTAATACCTCTATGCTAGGTGCTAATCAAGGCGGCAGTTTTAGTGCAGTGCCCGGAGGAGCCATCATAGACACCATGTGTTGCAAGCAAACATAACCGAATCAGGGCATGAAACTCCTTCTGGATCGCAACCATTTAAAAAGGATCATATAGAGCAAATCTAACAAATTAAGTATTTAAAACCTTCTAAATTCAAACCCTTCTTGTTCTTTTACTCAAAAGGCTATCACCTACTATCATCGTGTATTAGAGAGTCGATTCTAATATGTCTTCGATAATCGATTCGGGAAACATATCACATGACTAGATCTTCTAAATAATTTTCTTCGTATAATCCATGAGCAGACATCCAAGAGAAAAATAGAAGATGGTACTTTCTCGCCTATAGCCAAGAAAGGATCAATTGTTATTTCCCCAGATTTTGTAATCCATAATGTTCATGTCCTTGAGCTGTCTTAACTCTTGATCAAAATTGTAAAGCTACGTTTTCTTCCTCGGATTGCCAGTTTTAGGACATAACCACGGGAGGATGATTGACAATGTTAAGCAAGTTGGAGGCCTTTATTTATTTGAAGATGGGTATGACTCAAGTAGGCAATCCAAGAGGACTTGTCTCAAGTGTATTTCTATTCTTAATGAGAATGAAATTTGTTATGGCATTTAGATTAAGAAATCCGAGTTTTCATTATATGAGATATTTGTTTCCAAAGCTTTTCTGAATGGATTTAAAATCCATCTTTATTTCATTGTTAAATTTGTGAAATTGAAAATCATCACAGAACTTCTTTTTCTCCCCATCTGTACAAGGCCTCAAAGCCATTCACAAGTCATTCACAGGGATGTGTGGAGGCCTTCACGTGTTAAAACAACATCGGGAAGATAATGGTTTATAACCTTTATTGATGACCATACTTGAATTACTTAGGGTATTTTTATTTTTACTTCATGAAAAATTTGAAACAACACTGCATACATTCAGAAATTTCTATATATAACACAAACACAATTTCAAAAAAGATTCAGATTTTCAGGAACGATAACAACAAAGAGTGTTTTAACAAGATTTTAGGGAATTTTTTGGTTGAAAGGTATAGTTCATCAAAGTTGCAATGACACTCCCGGACAAAATGAAATCGCAAAGAGGAAGAACAAACATCAATTAGAAGTTACTGGACCTTAGTGTTTTAAACTAAAGTACCGAAATATTTGTGGGGGTGAAGCTATTTACAACTGCTTATTTAATAAATAGGATGTCTTCAAAAGTTTTGAAGTTTCAAACCCATCAAGCTTCTTAAAGAAGCGCTTTCCTTCCTCTAGGCTCACAAATGACCCATCTCTTAAAGTGTTTTGAAGTGTTGCTTTTGTTCATGTTCATGATAGCTATTTTTCAAACCAAAAAGGTTACAAATGTTTTGATTCAATGAGAATTGTTTTATCTACATAGATGTCACCTTCTTTGACAATAAAGTTTTTTTACAATCTACTTGTCTTCTGGGGGAGACATCTAATGAAGATTCGAATTTTATCTGGTTGCTTAATGATTATCACCTGATTATTTGTTGCTAAAAACGTTCAAAGTCATAAGGGAACTAGTGAATTTAAAATAAAATCAACAAAAACCTAAGAAATATGAGATTATGGACAATGCTGAGAAAGATATGATTGTAATTCACAACTCCATTGAAAATGTCTCAAGTAATGATAATCTGGATCGATATCTATGCCATGACTGGATGAAACTCAAAAAGGAGAAGAAACGTGTGTGAGGCAAGGTTGTATTCTAAATAAAGGGAAAGTCTATGTGAGGAAATATCCAGAACGAGAAAAGAGAACCAGCATGGTCCAGAATCTGAACAAGGATAAATCAAGAGTTGGAAAACCAATCAAGTAAATATTAGTCCAAGTTTAGTCCTGTTAAATCAATTCCTAGTCCGAATTCCACAATATAGTCAAACGAAACTCAAGATACCATGGTTGGACTAGAACATCATAGTGGTAACCTCCAATCTCTAATCAAATCTGAAATAAACAAATGATTAAACTTTTTATGCCCTACTACCCATGAAGCTAACCTAAACTTAATTTTATCCCAACACTCTATAATTGACACTTCACTGTTAAGAATTCTATTATTTCTCTACAATCATACAGACCAACATATGATAGGGCAATTACTCTCCATAAAGTCCTTCCTTTGCTCCCAAAAAGCCATCCTAAATCAGTCATAAAAAATCCGAGCCTGAATGAGGAGCATAGTTGTCAAAGGCGCGCCTCAGGCTCAAGGCGCAGAGAACAGCGCCTTGGAGCCTCTCAGGCGAGGCACTTTAATGAGGCGAGCGCCTAGGCTCGAGGCGCAGAGGCGCGCCACCGCTCAGGCGCGCCTTGTTAAAGTCTAGGGTTTATTTAGGGTTTCTTTGCTTAAAATTGAGCCTAAAATGGCTTTTTAAATTGTGTTTTTAAATGGGCTTTGTATTAATTAGGTTTTCCTAGGGTTTCTTAAGTTAGGCCTAATTAAAAATAAGTCCAACTGCTCAAGCGAGGAAAAAAGGTCAAATATTAGAAAAAATGCTTTGTATTTTTTTGCGCCTCACTTCAAAAAGGCGTGCGCTTATTATGCGCCTTGCGCTTTGACAACTATGATGAGGAGTCACCCAAACAAGACCAACCTCAGTTAACACTTTGGACCATAACTGCCTCACAAATGAACAATGTAAGAAAATGTGCTCTTGAATCTCTGATTCTTGCCTGCACACAACACACCAATCCGGATAAAGAAGAATATGCGGGTTTCTTTTTCGTACTCGGCATTAGTTGTTTCTTATTGGTGCAAATATTTTTGAAACAACTCAATTCATGCTACGCCCGCATTCGTTAACGGCATTTTCAACTAACTGTAAAAATTAATGTTTAATGAAAAGTTTTACTAGCAGAAAAAGATGGATAAAATAACAAACACAAGAAAATCTTCAAGTTTACAGCTAAGGAAGAGGTATCGCGATCACAGTAGTGGGCACTGTTCACACATACAGAGAAATAATTTAATCATAATTGGACGCACATATTACGCCTCAAAGAATGCATGGTGATACAAGTTGAAAAGGAAAGCATAGTACCATTGATGGGTAGGAAAGTAATAAAGGAGACGGCCTTTGTGACATCGAGATCGAAGAAGTATTTGTTGGAGACTTCCATTCTCATGCATTTTGAAACCATTTGAGGCTACACAAGTCCAAATGAAGAAACAATAAATCGGTATGATAAATACAGAGCTCAAACTACTGTATCAAATCAAAAGGCCAAAAGGCATGCTTTTGGGAAGTCATGCACAAAGGAGGGTAACTTACAAATAAGAAGCTTATGTTAGATTACCATTTCACACATATTTGATTTCTTTACAATTACGAGATAAACAGTTGAATGCTTACTTAAATGATAAATCAGAGTAAGTCTATCTGGCACCAAATCTGGAGACAGACGCAAATATGAGCAGTGGCACTTTCATCTCACAACCAAGGATGCATATAGAGTTTTATTTCTTTTGACAAGGGTGCTTGATTACAATTATCTCCTTACTCCTTAGGTAAGAAAATTTATCTCGCCTGCATTTTTTTATAAGAACATAGATGCCAATGCTAGATCATTAAGCTAGCAATAGATATGTGGTGTATGGTACATGCATACATACATGAAGAGATGCAAAATTTGAGCTAGAGTTCCTGAAGCCCCTCTACTTTAGTTTCAAAGGTAACAAACTGGAATTAACATTACGTATTGAGTAAACTTTTAAATACATCATGCGGCAGCATGTAGACAGCCCAGATCACCCATTACAACATTGTTGGGACAACATACTGGATGATCTCGAATAACAGCGGGAATTCATTTGAAAATAGCAAATGAAACTAAATCCTCAGACAAAGAGCTTACCGTAGTGATCACAGTGATATGCCAAGAGTAACCCAACATCCAGAATCAACTTTCCAAGAGCTTTAAAAGCTAGGAGAGAATATTAAGGGAAAGAAATTGTGTATTCAGAACGACGAAAAATTGTACATAAGAAAGAAGGAAAGCCTACTGACTGCCTAAGTGTATCACAGTTACAACAGGATTGTTGTAGTCAGATACTGCCCCAAAAATTAGAGATAACACATACAAGCCACATAAAATTCAAACTGATAAGATCTAACTTAACCGGAAAATATTTAAAACCAATTGATATAGACAAACATTCAAGTAACGACTAGCACATTTGGAACAACGAAATGCATCAAATAGGGTGAAATGGGTATTAAAGATTAGTTCTATTTTGCAGGTAATATTGGCAACTGAGAAAAATATGCAAAGAGATTAGAGAACGTTTCTCTCCTGCTGAACTGATGTTTGTTTCTGCCAATATTTTATATGAATCGTATGAAATTGATATACACTGACTAAATGCTAGATTTACATGTAATCAACAATTCCTAAAGACCTGATTTAGCTGGAAAAGTTTTTTCAGGTGATTTACTATACATAGTTATTCAAGTTTTCCAGATAAACCAACCAAAATTTATCTACACCAAGCACACACAAAAACTCAGTGCAGATCCAGGGGGTAAAGATTAAAGTACACTAACTAGAGGGACAATTTATTTTAAAAATATGAAAAGCATTTATCAGGCATCCGAGAAACAGTAAGGCCTAGGGGCTCATACCCAATTCAAGTTCTGGCAAAGCACCACGAGGCCATATATTTGGTCTACAATAAGAAGGATACCTGATTGACAGGAAAAACAAAAAGGAAAAAGAAGAAATATCTGAAAGTGCTCATAGCAGTGCTTATGATTGTAAACTTCATAAGGGAAAAGTGAATCACAGCTCAACTATATAACAGACTATTCTCCTCATACCAAACCTCCAGGTAAACTTTTTTAACATGAAAAGAATAGGCAAAAATATTTTTCTGCCTTGTGTAATGAAGCAAAACAAAAATGTTTGACTGAGGACAAAGACTTATATTTATGCATTTTTTCCATATGTCCAAATGAATGCATTTCAATAATTTAAAGTGTGTGTAGTTTTTTTGTTATGGTTTGTCTGTTTCCTGTTAAAGTTAGTTAAATCAAGCTATTTCTAGTTATTAGAATTTAATAAGATTTTCCATGAGGTGATCAAATTCAATTGATAATTCATTAAGCTATTCATTATTGCCATACTCATAGTGACTCTGCGTATAAATGTGGTAACAGTTGTTTATTACCGTTCAACGACCGATAATTCATTTGTAGGTACGTCAAGTATCGGATTGGCGTAGAAGGAGCCTTTCAACATATCTGTTCGATAGAAACCAATTTGCTGGGTAAGAGCATAGTACTGTAACCAAATCAGAAATACTTGTAACAAACGGATATGAATCTTGAAATGCAAATTAACAATTGTATGTAAAAGGACAGAAGGCTGTTTGATTCCTTTTATCTTTATTACCAAATGACCAATCTGTTACCTGGTTTCCCAGATTCAAGCTTTTCTTTTCCATGACTCCATCCAATGTTATACCTACAGATATGCCCAAAAATTGAGACTAAACAAAATTTCAAATAGTTGAAGCCCATAACAAGCAGGAAAAACATAAGGTTGCAAGATCTGGAAAGCAGAGTTAAAGCATCAGGTAATAGCACTAAACTTCGGTGGGGAATAAATCAACTAGAGCCCAACTAGCATTGCGATAGGACGATTCATGAAGAAATGATTGACTTACCTACTATCAGGGTCTTCTAGTTCCCGCTTTACCTCCTCTGGAAGGCTTGCCAATCTGATTTGCAAAATTAATTTAGTAATTGAGAGGCAAAGAAGATATGCGTAAGCTAAGTGTACAGAAAGTAAAACAATTCAAAGGCCCTCTGATATATGTGTAAATCATTTAGCAGACAAAATGGGATTGGCTCATTAAGTTCATACCTAGGGGCAAGGTGTAGAAGATTTTGACGCAGTAAAGTATACCCTGGAACCTATAATAAGTTGAAACAAATGCTTATAAAATTCTTGATCAAGATAATTTTTTTAGAGAAAAATACGGCATCCCAAGGTAGGTAGAGTGAAAATGAAATGTCACTATTTATTATTGAAATAAAAAAAAAAAAGTATCTAAAAATGAGTAATTACAAGTTAAAGTGTGAAGGATAATAAAGCATTTTCGATGCACCTACCGAAATGGAACAACCAAATTATAGATTCTTAAGTGGTTACTCACACAGGCCAAAAAACTGAAAGAATAAAATGGAAGTGCACATGTTAGGTACTAAAAAATTTCTTTCAAACAAACTCTACAATGTAGTCTTCTAATAGTAGACACAGTGGAAAACTACAGTAAATGACAACAACACACATTCAAACTGTGTCAATTATTAGTTATTGAGAAAAGGATTTCTTGCAAATTAAATCTTTGGTTTCTCCAAGTTTATGTCTAAATCAATACGGGAATTGTCTAATCTTGAGTTACAAACATTTCAACCTTCTTTGGTTCTAATATGCAATCAAACCCTCACTTTGATGTCTTGATAATCTAGATAAGATCCCTAGATTTCTTGTCATCTCTATCACTAATTTTCATTTCCAGCATATTAAACATAGATTATTAACCTTTAATAAATCTGCTTAATTTATAGGAACTTTAGTGACCAACTTTCAACAATTTTACAATAAACCTCAACCCCTAACCAACAACATGACAATGGCATCCATAGACAGAACCTTCGAGCAACTTAGCAGAATACTAATAAAGCAATAGAAACGGTCTCCTACTTAAAAATCATTAAAAAGAAATAGCACAGGGTTGTCCAACATTAGGATTAATCGAGGCAACTTGTTTAGGCCACTATTTCTAGTGTTCAGCTGCATAAGATTCTTCTTGAAATTCCAATCAAACAGAAAAATAAAACATGAAGTTGATTCTTCTAACAGTCAGAGCAATTTGAGTTATATGTATGTCAATGAGGAATATAAGAAGTTTTATGACATTAAATTTATTCATCCAGTGATAGACGATATAGAACAACTGTTTCCTTCATGGACATAAGAATGATAATATAAGAAAGAGCCCCTTTGTCGGACATGGAGTTCTTTTGATAATACTGAGGCTTGAGAAACACATGCAAATCAAATGCTGCAACATGTAGTCGTGTTAGTGCAGCAATTCTATCCAAGAAAAATACCATAAGAACTGCAGCAGCTAAATGTTCTGAAATAATTTATGGGGTAAGGCTGGATGGCTGTTCGTGGAAGCTCATGAATATAGCAGGATGAAGAAGGAAACGGATAAACAACATGCTTGAGATTGACAACATAGCAGTTCCAGTTTCTAAAGGCATTTGGTTTATGCTTTCAGAGGATGAATCTAGAGATGCTGATGAACTTTTGCTCACTGTTCTTTTTCAGAGATGACAAGGCTTATTTTAGAATAACATTATACTTAAAGAAAAGAAAAAAAGATCAATTCTTAAGCATCAGACATATTCCTCTTTGGTATTTAGATCGTGGTAGTCACTAAAACACTGGGAAATATTTAGAACTCCCTGATAATAAGAATCACCTTCGCTGAATTCTCATAGCAGTTTACTGTTCCATGAGATTATGAATTTAAATGAGCATAACTACAAGATAGCATGATTCAGAAAAAAAAAAAAATCACAGGAATCATTGTGCAAATGAAAGTAGTTAGATTGTACCAATTTGAATGTTTTTAACCAATTTGAACCCCAAACTTTCAAGTGAAAGAATTCAACACTTCAGCTCTTTCAAGGATACAAAAATGGCCTTTTCCTCTAAAACCACCTACCAAAATTGGGATATTTGCACCCACCTCCCACATATCCCAACTCCCATGAGGTTCTGGATTTAGGTGGTAAGGATTTCCAAAAGCATATTATTCAAAATATTAAAAAAGTGCGAGACCTAAATCTAATTAAAAGTGCAATCTTTTTCAAAATAATCAATAATATAATAACTTTAAAAAATCAAAAGAGAGTTGATTTCAAATTTATCGTTATTCATACAATAAACATTCCATAACTTACTGAACAAGACTTCAGAATCTAAACTTGGTCCGACAATATTTTTACAATCACACAAATCGGAAAATGAAATTTTCAAAGTTACATATTCATACATTTAAAGTCTAATTTTAAGTCTTAGACTTAGTTTTGGTATTTACTTATTTTTAAAGAATTCTATATCATGAAAATGATTATCAATTTGTTCCTTATTGCCCTCAAGAATAGCATAGGAATGTGAATATTTTGGTTTTTTTAGTAAAATTCTACTAGAATCTTGATCAAATAGCATTATGAAAATTATCCGTGTGAGCCATTTACAATTACGGAAATTATTATTTTTTCACTTACAAAAATTAGTACAAACCCATAATTTTAGTGTCATGTAGACATGTTATACTTTAAAATACGGTTTTCACTAGTTTTAATATATATACGTCTTAAATATACCTACCAATTAGTTTTCTGAAAAGTGTTTATTTGGTTTTCAATACTATTAATTTATACAAAAGGGGAAATGTAAAAGACATCAAACCTCGTTGAGGTGGATTCCAAAGGACAAAACCTTTTGATCAACTTTTAATAACAAGGAATATTGCAAAAGACAATAAACCTCGTGGGAGGTGGATTCCAAGAAAAAAACTTTTTGTTCTAATAATTAAATATTAAATAGCTCACCTCTCTAATAGCTTAAGCTTTTAGTTGAGGTGGTCATTCAACATGATATCGAGTCATGCCAAACATGAGGTCCTGGTTCAAGTCTCACCACCACCCACACAAATGTTCCACGTGCTAGGCTTTATAAACAACTGCCTGCACGTGAGGGGTTGTGTTAGAATAATTAAATATTAAATGGCTCACCACTCTAATAGCTTAAACTATTACACGAGGATTCAACACTTTTGATCAATTTTTACTAACAGGGGATATTGCAAAAGACATCAAACCTCGTAGGAGGTGGATTTCAAAAAACAAAACTTTAGGAGAGGTGAATGCGAACGCCCATTTCTAAGTGAGTCTGGCTGGTTTCCTATTTGGTACAATTATTTGAAGCCTCAAATAGGTACACTTGAAAATTTAGTTCTAAATTGGTAATCAACAATTAATTTAGGGTGAAAACAAGTTACCCTTTGTATAACAATTACACTAAATAGAAAAAAAAAGGTTACTCTAAAATTTGGTACATAAGTGACAGGAAAATTACTCCATACATCTGATATTGATAGAATTCCGAGGCCATTTGGTCCAAAACCCAGCTCTATTTTCTCCGATACATCAGCAGTTTGATCCTATCATCAACCAAATACCATTACAGACCATTACCAAGCATATGTATACTCTTCAAACTACCAAAGCGAACTGAAAATTAATCGAGTAAAAGTGAATATCGAAAACTTGCACAGACCTTTAATTCAGCGTAGGAAATAGTAACTGCAGGAACTGTATGGGCAGGTATTTGAGAGGACATTTCAGGTATTGATCGTAGAGAATAGGACCCAGCAGACGGTGGAGGATAAGAAAATCTGGCCGGAATAGTTGTATATGACGGCCGCAGAAAGTGTGAGTGAGGAGAGTGGAGGGGGGATGTCGAGTGATTTAGAGATGTCATATGGAATTTAGCAGCAGGGTTTGCTTGTATGGGTGTCGTGATCGACGAGCCTTTTGAAATGTTTTGAGTGTCCTTTTCCACCCCTTATGTTAATTGTACGGATGGCAATGTGGGACCCGACCCGTAGTACCGGTCCCGTTCTATTCCTTTTGATCGTCTCGCCTCATGACGCGTGGTGGGGTGGATCTAGGTATCACTTCCCCATAGCATCTGCCTAGTCCCGCTCCGCCAATAATTTTTCTTAAAAATATATTTTGCATATACATTATATATTATGATATAATTTTATGTATTATTATATTATATCTAACGTGGATGAATTGATAATAATAACTTTTGTAAATAATATTTTATAAAAGAAGGGTTATATAGGGCCAAACATTATATGAAAGACGTAAATCAAATCTGACCAAAGATATACATATTTCAATGGCTAATATTAAATATGTTTAATGTATATAAAAAATCGATAAAATTAAAATGGGGGCAAATTAGTCCACATAACAATATGGAGGCGCCTAAATATAGTAAATCTCATGAAAATAGGAGTTACCTACAATTGGTGCTATCTTACCTTTCGGATCCTGATCATAATCTCGATAACCCAATTAAATCACATGAAAATAAGAGCAATTACCCACAATTGTTTAGAATGTTGCTTAGTTGTACATAAACAATTCCTTGTGAATATGAAAAATGTTGTTTACTTATTTACTATATTTTGCGTTCTCACATTAAATATAGTTCTTTGAATAGAAACGTGATATCCGTATTTAAGGGAGAACAAATTGGGGGTTGCTTATTGACATATTAAGTATCGCTTATGTGTGTTTGTTTTATTTGTTTTTTAGCGCCTTTTTAGCAAGTTGTCCATTAACCAAACAAATCGCTTATTTAGTCCATATGTTTTACCGCTTATCGACGCATTAATCGCTTATGTAAGCTTGTTTTATTGCTTTTTTGAGCAAATTGTTCAAGAACCAAGCAAATTGCTTATTTAGTTCAACGTGGATAAATTTAAAATCGGTAAAAAAAAAAAACTACAACGGATCAATTTAAACCCTATTTCCCAAAAATTTCATCGTGTTGTACAAAACCTAAAACCCAAATACAACAATACACCCTAACAAACCAACAAAAATAGAAAAACACAATTATGTAGGGTTATATCTCAACAATAAAAAAATGTCAAAAAACAAAAATACAACCATTGTCGGATGTTTGAGCAAAATCACTTAACCAATAAATTCTCGAAAAAATGATGAAATAATAAGGAAAAAATTGCTCCACCTACAATGTGGGGCATCGACACAATGAATAATTTGACGTCGATTTGCTACCGCCTCGAAGAACAATCGTGATGTCGTTCGGAATTGTGACCGCCTCGCAGACAACCATCGAGGTTGGGGTTTTTCACGCGAGATCGGGTTTTTTCTTTCTCGGTGTGATTTTTCACATAGATTGGGGTTTTTCACATAGATTAGTTTCTTCAAAGGAGATGGAGAGAGATTTTCGACTTGACCGATAAGGATTTTTTCTACGAATGAGGAGTTTGAGACTTTTCAAAAGAAAAGATTTAGAAGAGAATCATGTGAAAACCGATCCCTTAATTGTAGCAATGTGAAAAATCACTACCAAAAATAACTTTCCCCTAATAATCGATATAAGTTGGATTTACCAAAAAGTCTTTTTATCCAATAAGTTAACTATTAGAAAATGATAAAAAATTGTTTAATCTAGATCGTTTAAAAATTAAATAACGCTCCGATTTGATCTCACATACTCACATAACTTATACTCACCGGATCCAAATCATATAAACATATATACATATATATATAGGGAGAGGGTTATATGAGACCACTTCATAGGGTAAGTCCATAGGGACCAATCCTAGCCATATATCTAATTTTTTCAAGGTCACGATTTAAGAGGCAAAATTACAAATTACAAGCTAGTTAATTAAACACATGGGTAAATTAGTCATCATCTCCAAACAATATTCATGGGATTCACGTATTCATGGGATTTACGCAATCCTTCCAAATCTCAAAACAAAATCACGTAACAATCCTCCTCCTTCTTCAATTCTTCAACGCGCTACTGTGAGAAATTCTTCATCTTTCTTCTTCAAAGCATTACCAGGGGTGAAAAAAGTTGCGACAATTCGCCATAGTTGCTAAAACTCGACTACAGTTAGAAGGTTGCTTATGAAGATGTAATTTGTTGCTTGTATAGATGTGTCATGGTGCTTTTAGATATATTAACTACATAAGCAAGTCATGAGCAAGAAATCCATACTACATAAGCAACAAGTCTATACTACATAAGCAACGAATATACACTACGTATGCACCACGAATACATTAACTACATAAGCAAGTCATAAGCAACAATCCCATATTACATAAGCAACAAGCATACTACATAAGCAACGAATATACACTATGTATGCACCACAATCGCATTAACTACATAAGCAAGTCATAAGCAACAAACTCATACTACATAAGCAACACGTCTATACTACAAAAGCAACGAATATACACTACGTATGCACCACGATACATTAACTACATAAGCAAGTCATAAGCAACAAACTCATACTACATAAGCAATAAGCCTATACTACATAAGCAACGAATATACACTACACATGCATCACAGATACATTAACTGTATAAGCAAGTCATAAGCAACAAACCTATACTACATAAGCAACAGAGAATTTTTTTGAAATTGAAACGCTCGGAGAGAGAGTGTGCGTGAAGAGTGGTGAAATCGCGTGAAAGAGACATGAAATCTTAGTAATCGATTCTAAAGTGCCAAATTACCACCCTACCATTTTTAATTCTTTGAAACAAAAAAATAAATCTAAAAAGCCCTAAAAATCCTGGACCACCCAAAATTGTTGATCTATGGTTAGGATGTGTCCCTATGGACTCACCCCAAGTAGGAGGACCTATTTGATCCATATCCTATATATATATATGTATTATTTTGTATTTAATTTAATTTAAAACGGAGACGAGAATGAGTCGGACCCGCCCATGACAGTCGCCCCACCTCGTCCCATTTTAGGCATGCGGCGTTTGGGTTTTCACCGACCGCCCCCCCCCACCCCACCGCACCATCATCCCTAGTTAATTGGGTATACCGAGAAGGGCAAATTGCACTTGAGCCCTCTAAACTTTTACCATTTTAATATTTTATTTTCAGAAGTGTACCTTCAAAATATTTTACTTACATTCATTATTCACATATACGATAGGGCATATATAAGGAAATAATTTATTGACCAAAATGAATGATTATAATTTCTTTATTTCGTTTTGATATGTCTCTATATTTGTGTGATCGTGTATTTATTGTTGTATAAGTTTTAATTTAACAATGATTATGAAGACTCTGTATTTTTCCCAGAGTTTTTGTATTTTTGTATTTAGGCGGTATTTTTTTCTATATTAATTAATCATTATTTCTTATTAAATAATATTTAACCGAAATACGCCAATGGGATTTTTAGATACCATTTTTAATATTAGAATGAAGATCTTGTTCTATTTATATTTATATTGCATAATTATTATTTATATGATTCCCTGAAATATTAATTTATAACCTAAGAAGGTAATTTAATGTGATTTTCTATAATTGAGTAATATATACTTTAAATTAGGATAGCAATGTTTGAATGATTGTGTTTTTAATAGAGTATAAGTTTTAATTTAAACACAATGTTCAGAATTATTTGTGTATTCTATTATATTGATTTATGTATTTAACCTTGATTTTTGTGGCATGAGCTATTTAATATATTTGTATAAATTATTTAAAATAGAAAAGTATGAAATCAAATACTAAAAAATTATAATGCAAAACTAATAAGGTATTATTTTTTCAAAACCTTCCAACATTAGAACGATTGATATCTTAAATTTTACTGAAAATCTGCAAAATATAATTTAACTTATAAATATATGAAACTGTAAAGTAATCAACATTTATTTTTTGGCAGATTCTTTGAAAATCTATATAGATTTGGTAAGTAATAATTATTGTAATTTCTAGAAGCTAGCAATGTATTATTTATATTAGGAATGGTTGAAAAAAATGACAATTAAAGCATACCATAGTAAAACTAATCAGCGTGTATTCATGTTATATTATTTTTACAATATATTATTATGAGTTGTTCTAATAAAAAATATTGTTTGAAAAGAAAAAAAAACGAGTAGAAAAAATTTCAGCTACTATTTTGAGATATTTCTCTAATATATTTTATTGAAATTATTATTGGATGTGACTGATGACTAAAAAAAAGAGAGCGAATAGTATATATTTTAAAACAAATTCACGAGAAATCGCAGGTTGGATTTATGGAGTTGAAGTTTTGTTTAAAAAAAGAAATTACAGCCAAACACAACTTGAGTGCCTAATCTCTTTCCTGCCGTCTAGCTACTTGCCTAATCTCTTTAATTCATAGTGTAAAATAGGGCTCAAAGGTGCAGTAGAGTAGTGCACTTTATCCATAGCACCTATCTACAGTGGATTAGAACCTAGTTGCAGTGGATTAACTGAAAATATTTACAAATGAGATGAAAATACATTTTTATATTTGGGTTGATGGGCCGCATGAGTTTGTAGAATATAACGGGATGTGTGGGCCGAATATAAATAATCAACATAAGTCGTGAACGCTTCAATGATAGCTTGAGCTTTTTTTTTTTTTTCGACAATATTCGTGGATAAATAGTTAAATAATTATGTAATTAAATAAAAGAAATATAATTACGATTTTGTCCTAGCAGACATATAGCGTACAGAGCTCATATACTCGTGGACAACATGATTCATTTGCATGCATAAACTTGTGTATGTTGATGTGATGGATAAAGACCAGGGGTCCAATCCTCTGTGTGAGTAGGATTGTAAAAGAATCGAATCGAATATTCACGATGATTCGATTCAATTCGACTAATATTCGTATTCATATTCGTTTATTATTCGAATTGAAAAATATATTCGTTTTCGATTCACCAATATATTCAAATAAATTCGATTCGATTCGATTCGAATATTCGTATTCGAATATTTTTATATAGTTTTTCTTTAAATTGTGACTAATTTATAATATAAATTAGAATCAATAATAAAAAATTTATCAAATAAGTACTAGTTGGTAATAAAATTAACATAGGAATTATAAAATATATATACATATATATATAATATCAGTACTAATATATATATATATATATGCATTTATTAGTAATATATAATATTAATATATATTATTCGAATATTCGGTTCGAATATTCGAATCGAATATTGTGTTATTCGAATTCGAAAATAATACGAATCAAAAAATATATTCTTATTCGAATTTTTGTTCGAATTTTTCGAATTCGAATTCGAATCTTGATATTCGAATTCGAATCACGAATCGAATAAAGAATATTTGATTCTTTTACATCCCTATGTGTGAGTGGGAGATGTTGAATGTTGGTTTTAAACACCTATGAGGATATGGTTGAGAAAAGTTGAGTGAGAGTAAGATAGTGGAAAATTTTTAGTAGGTAGTTTTCACCCATTTAAAAACTACCATTGCTATCAGTTTCAACAAGTGTAATTGATGAATTTGAAATTAAGGATTTTAAATTTGTAATAACAAATTTCCAAGCTTGTTTGGATATAATGGATTTCAAGTCTACGGGCTCTCATTTTGAGTTATTTTTAAGTCATTATAGTGGATTTCAAATCCATGGAATCCCTTGAAATTTGTCCCTCAAATTCTCACTCCAACACTTCCCTTAGAATGCAATAGTTTGAGAGTGTTTTCCTTAATTTGAGAATTGGTGTCACTCTTCACATTTCCCATTTTGCAGACACTGATACATTGTGTTATATATAACGTGAAACATGATTAGCAAATAAATGTTGTTTTAGTTGGTCATCTCGGAATATACCTATATATTATCAAGCAAAACCAGGACATTCCTCTTATATGATACTCTGAATTTTATGACAATGCCGAAAATTAGTGTTAATAGGTCAAATTGTTCACTTATATTTTGTGAAAATGAAAAATAGTCATGTTTTTCAATAACATAATTTTTTACCATTTTGACTAAAAATGGAAAGGCCTATTTGACCACTTTTCAAAGAATTGATGCGGTTTTGGTACCGAGCATGTCTATCGATACCAAGTCATGTAACTTGGCATCGAGCCATGTAACTCGATGATTGAGCCATATCCGAACCCCAAAATTGTTGGAATTGGTCTTTGATAAATGGGGTGTTGACCCGATTTTGACCAATTAATTAAGTAGTTTCCATTTGTGAAAAATGGAATTAAATTATTTGTAAAAATTCTACTAAGAGAGTAGATGAGAATAGCATTTAGAATTTCTCAAACCGATTCCGGATGAATGAGAAATTAATGCTTTAGAAGTTAGCCACTTAATACAAATAAATGGTATGGAAAATGGAAAATGTGGGGGAGGAGAGATGCTCCATCCCACATAGAAAAAAGGAGGTAAAGTTGCACACTTTATTTATCCCAAGTTGGACAAATGAGTTTGGGCCCTTGGGGCACCCAAGTTTTTAAAGGGAGATGACCTACATGCTTGTGGGTTTGGTTCAAAGCACACACGCGCGCCCCCAGCGCCCCGCACGGCCGGCTCGGCCCGGTCGTGGGCACGGGCTTCAAGGCCATTATTCTTTTTGGACCAAAAACTTGGGCTTCAAGCCCTTATTTTTATAATTAATTAAATAGATTTAATTAATTTTCGTAATTAATTAAAAGAGTTCAACTGAAATGTTTCGGCCCAAGACGGGCGGGAAGCACGGCCCGTCGCGGTCGGTCGTGCTACTCGCCGAGAATCTCGCTACACGCACGGGCGGCGCACACCCGTCTTGTCTGGGTCGTCTTTGCTCTTAGAAGGTTTGAGCCCGCACGCCCGTCGCGTCTAGCCGCGTGCTGCTCTCGGGGCGGATCGTCATTCGGTCTGCAAAGGTGTTGTTTCGAGTCTGACAGACGCGATTTTCCGTCTGGGCACCGTTTGCCTATATTAATGAAGCCCCTACTTGATGAAATATAATACGAAATCAATCGGATAACATAAAATCGAGCATTGCATTTTGCATATTGCCCATTACTTCCTTTGTAGCTTGAAAGTTAGAAAAACACTTCATGTTCCGTTTGTATTTTGGTTTTTGCAAGTCTTTGCTAAACTAAAATAGTAAGTCGTTGTATCTTAGAAGCGAGCGCCACAAATCAACCGTTAGCACTTGTATACGGGCGTTTTGGTCTTGCGGAGACTCGATTCAAATCGTGCCTCGACTTAAACCACACACACTATATCCAACCATTTTCTTCCAAACGAAACCTTTCATTATATTTTAATCTACAAATCGCAAAGACGAAAAATTTACGTTTACGTTGAAGACGATGGCATCAAGTTCGATCTCGTTCACACCCATGGCTGCTGCTCACTCACGCTCACGGAGAAAAGCCGCCCAAGGTTTCCGGTCGACTTCAAACGTTGGCAACAAAAGATGTTGTTTTACCTCACCACTTTGGGGTTGGCTCGTTTTTCGAAAGATGACCCCTCTGCCGTTGGAGAAGAAGGCGAAGTTGACAACAACCGGGAGAGTCGATGTGGATGCTTGGCATAACATCGATTTTCTATGTCACAACTACGTCTTGAACGCGGGCTAGACGACACTCTATACAACGTCCTATAGCACGTTCAAGACGTCCAAGAAATTATGGCGATCCTTGGAGAAGAAATACAAGACGGAAGATGTCGGCACAAAGAAATTTGTTGTCGGCAAATTCTGAGTACAAGATGGTTGACACCAAGACGGTGATCGCCAAGTTCGGGAGATTCAAATCATCCTTCACGACTTAGTGTGCAAGTGATGCTTTTGAATGAATCCTTTCAAGTGGCCGCAATTATCGAAAAATTGCCGCCATTGTGGAAGGATTTCAAAAACTACCTCAAGCACAAGCGCAAAGAGATGGGGCTTGAGGATCGATTGTTCGGCCGCATTGAAGAAGACAACCGAAAATTAGATGTTAAAACCAAGAACTGGAATGGAGGCTAAGGCCAATCTTGCCGAGTCAAGCACTAGCAAGAAACCTAAGCACTCCGGGAAGGAGAAAAGCGAGCCAAAAAGTTCAAGGAATTGCTACAATTGTGGCAAACCGAACCACATGGCGAAGGATTGCCGACACCCAAAGAAGGGCAATCAAGGTGGCAACCAATAAGCCATGTGACGGAGGACAAGTCGGTTCCAATAGACTTGTCGGGCTCGATCTATCGTTGTTGTGTTTGAAGCCAATATGGTGGATAACTCGAGGAATGGTGGATAGATCATCGGGACTACTCGTCACATTTGTGCCGACAAGGAGATGTTCTCGTCCTACACTCCGATTAATGGAAGGAAGTTGCTCATGGGGAACTCTTCGACTTCCAACATCGTTGGGCTTGGAAAGGTGGTGCTCAAGATGACTTCCTGGGAAGGAGCTTACACTTGTAGATGTCTTTGCATGTTCCGGACATCCGCAAGAACTTGTTTCGGTCCATTGCTTAGCAAGGCGGATTTAAAGCTAGTGTTTGAGTCCGACAAGTTTGTAATGACCAAGAATGGTCTTTTTATGTAAAGGTTACCTTGATAAGGGCACATTTTAAAATGAGTGTAATGTCTGTTTTCCGCCAAGAGGCGAATAATAAAAAGTTACTTGTTTACTTGTTGGATTGTTCTAATTTGTGGCATGATAGATTAGGACACGTAAACTTCAACACAATTAAAAGGTTAGTGAATCGGAATTAATACCTACGTTTAAAACCGATTCACAAGACAAATGCGAAATTTGTGTTGAAGCAAAATTGGCCAAAACACCCTTTCATTCGGAACGAGAAGTACCAAACCACTCGAGTTAATTCATACGGATGTGTGTGATTTAAAACTTGTGCAAACTCGAGGTGGGAAAAAGTATTTCATAACGTTTATAGACGATTGCACAAGATATTGTTATGTGTATCTTTTGAAAAACAAAGATGAAGTTTTAGTAGCTTTTAAAACTTATAAGAATGAAGTTGAAAATCAGCTTAATTTGAAAATTAAGATGATTCGAAGTGATAGAGGCGGAGAGTATGTTGCTCCGTTTGAGGAATTTTGCTCGAAATGGGTATAATTCATCAAACGACCGCACCTTACTCACCTCAATCAAATGGTGTTGCGAACGCAAGAATCGTACTCTGAAGGAGATGATGAATGCGATCTTTGTTAAGTTAAGCTTACCCCAAAACTTGTGGGGAAGCCATACTTTCTCTGCGAACTACATTCTTAATAAATCCCACACAAAGGTAAAAACGAAACTCCATATAAGATATGGAAGGGACGTAAACCGTCATATAAATACCTCAAAGTGTGGGGGTGTTTGGCTAAAGTCGAAGTACCTAACCCAAAACAAGTAAGAATCGGCTGAAGATGATCGATTGTGCTTTCATTGGATATGCTAATAATAGTAGTGCATATCGCTTTTTAGTGCACAAATCGGCAATTCTGATATAAATAAAGGTATGATCATTGAATCAAGGAATGTTGTATTCTTCAAGAATATATTTCCGAACAAAGAATGGAAAGAAGAAAGTTCAAGTAAACGGACTTATGAAACTGCTGCAAGGTTACCTCAAAGTGATGATGAAGAGGAACCAAGACGCAAAGAAAAGGACAAAAGTAGCTAAGTATTTTGGTCCTGATTTTCTAACTTATATGTTAGAAAATAAACCCCGAACTATTCAAGAAACATTGTCTAGTCCGAAGCTCCTCTCCGGAAAGAAGCTATCAATAATGAGATAGATTCCATCATGAAAAATCACACTTGAGAGTTGGTTGATCTCCCACCGGTTGCAAACCTTTGGGATGCAAGTGGATCCTTAAAAGGAAGTATAAAGCGGATGGATCTATCGACAAATATAAAGCCCATTTGGTAGCTAAATGATTTAGACAAAAGGAGGGATATGACTTCTTTGATACATATTCTCCTGTCACGAGGATTACGTCCATTCGTGTTCTCATTGCTATTGCAGCTTTGCATAACCTTGAGATACATCAAATGGACGTTAAGACTGCCTTCTTGAATGGAGAGCTTGAAGAGGAGATCTATATGGAACAACCCGAGGGGTACGTTGCACCCGGTCAAGAGCGAAAGGTGTGTAAACTTGTTAAGTCACTTTATGGACTAAAACAAGCACCTAAGCAATGGCACGAAAAGTTTGACTCGACTATGAAGTCAAACGGTTTCAAGATCAACGAATGTGACAAGTGTGTCTACATTAAAGGTACTACAAATGATTACGTCATAGTATGCCTTTATGTGGATGATATGTTGATTATGGGTAGTAGTCATGATTTAATCATGAAGACTAAGAACATGTTAAAGAAGAACTTTGACATGAAGGATATGGGATTATCTGATGTTATTTTAGGGATTAAAATCTCTAGAACTTGAGGATGGAATTGTCTTGTCATAATCTCATTATGTCGAAAGCATACTTAGAAGGTTTAATGCTTTTGATAATCCTCCGCTAAGACACCGTAGATCTAAGTCTACACTTGGCCAAGAATAGAGCGAACTAGTTTCTCACCGGAATATGCAAGGGTAATTGGCGATCGATGTACTTAACGAATTATACACGTCCGGACATTGCATATTCAAGTGAGCAAACTAAGTAGGTTCACAAGTAACTTGAGTACGGATCACCGGGAAAGCCGTGACCAGGGTACTTAGATATTTAAAGTATACCATGAACTATGGAATACTTTATACGAGATATCCAACAAGAAGGACACCGTGATGCTAATTGGATATCGTGATTACACAAAAGACTCAAAGTCCACAAGTGGATTTGTTTTCACAATAGGTGGAGGAAGCGATCGACGGCGTGCATAGCTAGATCCACTATGGAATCCGAGTTCATTGCTTTGGATAAAGCTAGAGAAAAAGCGAAATGGCTTAGAAACTTCTTAGAGGATATTCCTTGTTGGAATAAGCATGTCTTTTTCTTTGTTATGATACACGCGTGATAGTCAATCAACAATCGGAAGGGCACAAAGCGGTATGTATAATGGTAAGTCTAGACATATCGTCGGAGACACAATACCATTAGGCAGTTGATTTCGAATGGGGTTATTTCGGTTGACTACGCCAAGTCAAAGGAAAACCTTGCGGATCCGCTTTAAAGGCATAAATCGAGATCAATTGTATAAATTGTTAAGGGGAATGGGTTTAAAATCCACAACTTAAAGAATGTTCATAGCGGTAACCCAACCTTGTGAATTGGAGATCCCAAGACCTTGGTTCAATGGGACAACTAAGTTATGAATGTTCAAATGAACACTTGGAAAATGTGTTAGCTCATTCTCGATACATCCAAGTGTATGTAAACTGCTTGAATGTGGTGAGGTTAAGTTTAAGACTTTTAATGATTCCTATACCGAAAGGTTGAGTATTGCAGGATACTCTTCAATAGGAGATCACCTATACAAGTGAGAAGTAATGGCCGCTTCAAAAGAAACACTTATGAACCTAAGATATGGTCCAGTAGAAATGGACACAACGTGAGAACAACAAGTGTTAGAGTTGTTATTGTGTAAATCTTGTTGTCTTGGTTTACACAAACGGTGAGTAGTTCAAGACGTCGCGTTACCAAGCGGCTAGTAAATCGATAGTATTTTACTAAGGAAGGTTCAAAGCCATAAGCTACCTATCCCGATGCAATAACGATTCGCCAAGACTTTCAAACGAATGTGCATACACGCATGCATTAATTTCATTCATGTGGGGATTGTTGGAATTGGTCTTTGATAAATGGGGTGTTGACCTGATTTTGACCAATTAATTAAGTGGTTTCCATTTGTGAAAAATGTAATTAAATTATTTGTAAAAATTCTACTAAGAGAGTAGATGAGAATATCATTTGGAATTTCTCAAACCGATTCCTGGATGAATGAGAAATTAATCTTTAAGTTAGCCACTTAATACAAATAAATGGTATGGAAAATGGAAAATGTGGGGGAGGAGAGATGCCCATCCCACATAGGAAAAAAAGGAGGTAAAGTTGCACACTTTATTTATCCCAAGTTGACAAATGGGTTTGGGCCTTTGGGGGCACCCAAGTTTTTAAAGGGAGATGACCTCTACATCTTGTGGGTTTGGTTCAAATCACACACGCGCTCGCGCGCCGCTCGTCGGCTCGGCTCGCCTCGGCCTCGGCCGGTCCGGTCGTGGGCTGGGCTTGGGCTTGAGGCCCTAATTCTTTTTGGACCAAAAACCTTTAAAAATTAAATATTTAATTAATTTTTATAATTAATTAAATAGATTTAAATAATTAAAAGAGTTCAACTGAAAATGTTTCGGCCCAGTGACGGGTAGGAGCACGACCGTGCGGTCGGGTCGTCTTCTGGCCGAGAATCTGCGCTACACGCACGGGCATGCGCGCGCCCGTCGTCCTGGGTCGTGTTGGGTCCGAAAGGTCGAGCACGCACGCGACGGCGCGCGACGCCCGCCCGTCTTGTCTGGCCGTCTCTCTCGGGACAGATCGTTTGTTCAATGCAAAGTCTTTGTTTAGAGTCTCTGACGCGATTTTCGTCGCGACGGCACTTCCGTTGCTATATTAATGAAGTCCCTCTTGATGAAATATAATACGAAATCAATCGGATAACATAAAATCGAGCATTGCATTTTGCATATTGCCCATTACTTCCTTTGCGGCTTGAAAGTTAGAAAAACACTTCATGTTATTTGTATTACGTTTTTGCAAGTCTTTGCTAAAACCGAATAGTAAGTCGTTAATATCTTAGCGCGCGCCACAAGTAGCACTTGTATACGGGCGTTTTTCTCTTGAGACCGATTCAAAATTGGGCCTCGACTTAAACCACACACTATATCCACCATTTTCTTCCAAAAATGAAACCTTCCATTATATTTTAATCTACAAAAATGAACAAGGACAAGTGGACATTTGAACTCAAAAATGGCTAAAAAATAATTTTTTTTTTTGAAAAATATGAGTAAAATATATTTTTACTATGGAGATAAAAATAACAATAACAAACTAAGCCTTAATCCCACTATATGGGCTTCGGTTAGCTATACGATCATATCTCGCAATCGTTTACGATCGTACGCCATATTTTTCATTTATTTCAGATATAACGTATGTCTTGTTTAATAAGACATTTCCAAGTCCTTTTAAGTCTTCCTCTACCTTTTTTAATTTATGTGGGCGATTTTCTACCTTCTACACGTCGCACGAGTGTATCTAAAGGTCTCCTGGAGATAAAAGACCAAAACAATCCCATGGACTCCAGAAAATATGTTAAATTGGGATTTGGCCTCCCAAATTTCGTGTAGTTCATACGGTTGACTAACCATACCTTTTCACGTTATCTTTTGACTTGGTAAATTAAAAAGCATGGAATTGGGTCCAAGGAATCCCAAACGTGAATTATTACAATTCTGATTGCACCAAAAAGTTGGCGTTAGATAGACCTGAACAATAATAATACATAATGTTGTAACTCAGAAGACATGCTGCCATGCTGGCATACCTATTAACGTGTTTACGAGTGACGTGACAATGCTAGTGGACATCCATCTTCACATGGATAATGAATTATTGCAGAGAGAAGGAATCTCATATATATGCAAGCTGAAGAATGGAATTTGTCAATGGGTGTGCATTATAAGGATTGATTCCCATTAATTTTGTTTTCTTTTTAGTTTTCTCGGTTGTGTGTTAAATGGAACCGTATAAGCCTACTCATCATCAATAAAGTGACAGATCACAGCTTACATGTAATCTACATAGACAACATTATTTTTTAGTTGTCTAAGTGGATGACTTGGACTTTGGTCCATTACTTTTCTTATACTTTAAATGAGTATTTTCCCGGACATTTTAGTCATGCAACCTGCTCAACAACCGTAGTTACTCCGGGTTGGGTTAGACGTGAAATTTAATAAAAACAAGTTGAAAAAACAAAAAAAAAAAAGTTAAATTCGGTTTAACCGGTTTTGAACCGGTATTGGCCGGTTTTGACTAGTATGGCTGGTTTTGATCGGTATAACCTCAAAAATAGTATTTAGAGTCTTATCGTACCAATCCTACCACTGGTATCCTGGTATAACCGAATGGCACGGTACAATATTTAAAACACTGCCTTAATGTACCACATGTGCCCTAAATGTCAATCTGACCTTTTCTTTTCTCATCCCTAGCTTCAAAATTAATTTTTTTCCAAATAAAATTTCATGTAAAAAAATTGAAAAAAGTGAGGACCACATGTCCAAGTTCCACTTAAAAAGACTAAAAAAACAATTTTGCCAATCCACACATGCCATTGGCGAGCGGACATGAATGTTGATCCATCCCAGTTAACCCCCTTACATATTCCTTATTCCTTTCAATCGAGTAAGCTAACAATATCCACCCACCTATCAAATAACATCTTCCCCTCATAACGCCTTACCAGAAATGGGGCAAAGAATAAAGAATAATATTTCAAAACTCTTTTCAACAATAATGCAATGGGAATCATGTAAAAAGTGTAATTATTATTGACTTATTTTTGGAAACATACGAAGTTATTCACAACTTTAGGCTTTAGCTTGGCCTTCATCCTCGTGTCCCCTCGTCGAAAAAAATAAAGCAGGGAAGTATGCATGAAAGGTCTGTATCATGTCAATCTAAAACTTTCAAAATTTACTTTAATTTGGAATCCATATTTGGGAAATTAAACCATCTCAAGCTCGGTGTAGTTCATGCCACCCAACCGAGCCGGTCTACTACATGCCACTCAAGACACACAAACACAACCATAAGTGCGCAGATGCGGATCTAGAATTTTGAAAATTAACGTATATTGTTCAATATTTAAAGTCCTACAACCTGAAATAATGCAAATATAAAAGAAAATATTAACAAAAAGAATTAGGAGAACATTTACTTGAAAATTGAAGAAAAAAGTATCAAATTTCAAGAAACATTGTCCATACGAGTTACGAGTATGCACGAAATATGAATAATTTGCTGAAGAGTTTTCTATCGAGTGAAAATTGCTAAATACATGTAAGAGAAATGAAAGTTGGACCTAAATCCATAAAAGGAATACTTGTTGAACAAAGAAAATAGTCCACATATTGAGAAAGATTATATTGTAGTTTTCTATTATTATTATTATATAATTTTGTTATTTATTTATTTTTACTAAAGATTATTTTCTATTTTTTCAAATTGGGGCCACCAAGTACTACACTGCTCCACCAATTTATGTGTGTGTATTGATCCAAGAGTGTTGTCTGCACCCACTTGGGTGACATGTAAAAGACGAGCACCTCTAATAATAATTAGAATAAAAAATAGAGTTATAAGGTCCCACAAAAGAATCCATATCGCTAGTATATAAAGCCATATCAGTGCATGCATTCTCCAATACCATCACCAACTTCGATCATCACATTATCTCAAAACCACTACTTTTCCCATTTCTTCTCGAAAAATATTACATTATATAGAGATATATCGAACACGTTTACAATATAAAAAAAAATGAGCTGCAGGCAAGGAGATTGGACGTGCGGTGCGTGCCAGCACCTAAATTTCCAAAAACGCGATTTGTGTCAGCGATGTAGCTGCCCAAAGTACGCTAGCGGAGGCGATTTGTCCTCATACGCATTGCAGAAAAATCAATTGCAGGCCGGAGACTGGTATTGTGCTGCTCTCAATTGCGGTGCACATAATTATGCTAGTCGAACAAGTTGCTATAGATGTTGTGCATCGAAGGATTACTGTGGCTATGGTGCTGGTACTATGGCATCTGCTGGATATGGTTATGATGCTATTCCTGGTTGGAAAACTGGTGACTGGATTTGCACCAGGTTAGTTTAATTCATCGTCACGTTATTTTATTTTTTTGATTAGTTATCCTGCAAATTAGTAATTAATTAATTGATATGTATGTTACAGAATAGGATGCGGGATGCACAATTATGCTAGCAGGATGGAATGTTATAAATGCCAAACACCTAGAGATTTTGGTAATTAACCTATTATTTCCCAAGCATATATAATTATATATATATATATATATCATTCCTTATATACATATTTACATGAATTTTTGTCGAGGTATTTATTTTGTTCTGTTTTGATTTTACTTCCCAGGGGCAGCGATCTAAGGATATTGAGGCAAATTAACAAGAGTTGCATTTAGTTGATCCGTCGCAGGATTATAACCACGTCCTCATAAGGGGGCCTTTTTTTTTTTTTTTTAAATTTTCCATTTGTCTAGCTAGTAATTTTCCTTTTTCTCTTTGTTTTCTTCCAACTTTTAATAATTTAAATATAGTTAAAAATGTTTGGTGCATGACTGATGATTTTGTCTGGCATTCTACATTTATTCCTGCCCCGAGAAGGATTTCGATCATGTGTATGGTGCATGGTGGTGGTCCTTGCATGAGTAAATTGGCCACAAAATTGTAAAATTGGTCCTAGGTGTGTCAAAATCAAAATTAGTCATGTTCGTTTTTAAATTATTAATTTGGTTCGATAGAGTTTTAAAATTGGTCGATTTGGGTCCTATATATTGTCACTGGAATATTCCAAAACCACTGGAGATTGACACGTGACTCGCAAGTGATCGATCACCTAAAATTGGGCATGTTTCATCCGGATTGTTTTTTTTTGTGACATTAATCCACCGTAATTGTCAAGTCACCTAATTCTTTTTGTGTTGTCCAAAACTTTTGATTATACTTCACTATTGGGCCTTTTTTTTTTTTTTTTTTTTTTTTTGAAGCGGAAATGGCTCTTGCTTTCAAACAATACAAGTTGATTCCCTTGAAAAAGCTATCATAATTCACTTGAAATAAATGAGACGATAATGAGTAGAGTAGATAAGAACCAGATGCTCGATCCTCTTATTGAGCATCAATGGTGGGAATTCCAACTTTTTGTGGATTGGATGATCCAGCATTGTAAATTAATCATTGCACAACTCCGAACCTAACAAATAAATTCAAGCTAGGCTTTTATTCTGGACAAATACCTGATTTCGGGCACTACTACAAGTTTAGTTAACCCCAAATAAGCCAGCTGATATAATTTGGGTGGAGAAATTAATTGCACTAGTGGTCCTACATAATTGGGCCATATATTATGGTTTTAGTCCCATGTGATTCATTTTAATTTGGTAACCAATAGGTATAACTGACAATTTGGGCCCAATAAGTGGGCTGGTCCGCCTGACCCGACTGGGCCTCAAATATGGAGACCCAAAAAGGAACAAGCCTATTTAGTCCGGTCTAATTGGACGAAACAAAATACACTACACCGGCTAGACCGGGCCATGAAAATTACATTATTTCAAGTTTCAATCCAATATTTGTTAGTTATTTATTTAGTTTTTGTAGTTCTATTTTAGTTTCATACTTTAATTTATAAGAACAATGGCCAGTCAAGCTAGTAGGTTCTAAAAATTAGAATTAAGTTCAAGCCCGATTTCTTTAATTTTGTATGTAAATGTTATTTTATACTTTGTAATACTCAAGCCTCAAACTATTCGTTTGACCAAAATATTTAAAAATATTAACATTATGTGATTCATTTTGTTAATTAGAAGGTATAAAATAATAATTAGAACTACCCAACCGTGTCTTTTTTATTGAATGTCATTAATTGCTTCCTGTATGGATGATTCCTCCGAAGGAATCTTCTACGACTTGTATATAACATCTTCTTAATGTGATTTAAACGTTCTGATCTGAAGATGTCCTCTCCCCATATATTGAACAAGTACAATTTAATAACCTAAATAAATGCCTAAAGCAATAACATAGGCCATAGCTTGAGCGAGATAAATATAGGGGTGTCAATTTAGGACCCGACACGTAAACCCGACACGAACCTAACACGAAATTAATGGATATGAGTCCAGGATTCGTGGGTCCGGGTCGAAATTGGGTCGGACCCGACTAACCTGCCAATTAAACAGGTCGGGTCCGGGTCTGTGACACCTCACTTCCGGATAACTCTGTAATATAATCACGATGGAAATAATGGAATAGTTAAGATTTTGAAAATTTCATTTTTTTAAATATTAATTATGATATTATTGCTAATTAAAAACTTATTTAATTAATTTTAGTAGCAATATGCAAAGAACCGCTTCAATGACTTTGATTTGGCGGCTTTTATAGTAGGCATGCAAAAGATCATGCTTATTAATTTATGCAGGCCCGCTTCAAAGAAATTTTCCGATTTGCAAAGACTTTTGTAGCTTGGTAATGCGTCGGCAAAGCTTATTAATTTATGCCGCAGTGTGGGGCAGCAAATGCCTTCAAATAGCTTTTATAATAGCAAATCTGCGGCCTCTTCGGAAGCTAAATTGATTTGCGATTCTTGCATCGTCGGCGCTGTGCGGCCGAAGCTTTTTGAAAACTATAAATAGAATGTTTCTATTGTTTTTCAGTTCATTCGGAAATCAAAAAACTTCAGTTCTTTTTCATATTTGTAAATATATTATATATTCGCATTTACGATCTCATAGTAAACCGCCATCGTGAGTCGTCTCTAAGAGTCATTTTCGGAATTGATCCTAGCAAGGATGAGAGTGCGTTGATCGTTCCGGCCCAAACGAAGATCCGAACCAAAAGTGGGTAAAATGTCATTTATCTAAAGAAATTAGTTTTGCTAATAATTTCATAAATTTCATGGCATTAGCTATTTCATGTACTTCATGACATTAAACTATTTTGTAAAGATAATTAATTGCAACTCTATTAAAATTGTATGTATTCATAGACTTCCATTGTATTTATGGTTTTTAATTATTTGTACTTTAGATAATAGCACTTGTCGAGTATAAGCTAAGGAATATGTGGAGATGTAATTTATTGGGTATTATTTTATAGTATAATAAAAAATTGGGCGTGATGTTATGGTATCGAGCTTGGGTGTAAAGGAACTACACCTAAACTAAACCAGGATAGGGTCTTTGGCCCTGATGGGTTAAGCGGTACCCGGATAGACGTAAGATTTGATCCGAAATAACAATTTAGACATATTTGATTGATTAGATAGTATACCAACTTATGCAATCACTTCTCGGGTTGGCTTGTCACTTCCGACTCGCAACCAACCTGCTTTTTCGAGTTCGCGTGACACATTCAAAGACGGAACCATTATCTTCATCTTTGGGTTGGCTTGTGTTAGGAATTTTATTGTTTAGATTTTGATGAATGCCATGTAAAACTTAGAATAGAAAGTTGGCACCCCAATTCTTGTTGTAAAATGCTTTGCAATAATTAGAGTGGCGCAAGCCGAGTTAAGTCGGCTACGCCCTAACATGCAAGACAAAATCAAGACGGAAGGAAGACTCTGTGTGAGAGGCAGTGAGTATGGCAAAAGAAAGAGTAGACGGGAACTCTATCAAGAAGCGGTGAGATGCGGCTAAGTGGAGTATCGGTCAAGTCAACTCGAGAAAAGCCAAGTCTCAGTTGAAGTGACAAGAGTCATCCATGATTGGAAGGCGACTCTAAGTCACCTGGGGAAAGCAAGGAAATGCGGTCAGTCGAGATAATCGTAAAGATCCGTTGCCGCGTAAATCAAGAGATTTACTTAAACAAGTAATATCTCCATACCACCTTTCTCGAGTGCTCGGTCCCGAAGCGTGCAAATGGAATGAACCAATGGGAAGCACTACACCGTGTCGAACTCGAAAGGTGAAGGAACAATTCATACGAGGAAATGGCAATTCCAAGGATCGCAACAAGACAAGCAAACGATCGCAGCGACTTTCAAAAATAAGCTTATCTCTTCAACGGGCAAATTTTTGAAAGATCACTATAAAAAAGCCGAGGAGTTTAATTGAAAAAAAAGGGACACAAGAGATGACTGAACCAAAAGACGTTCAAGCAATTATTAGAAAATCAAACATTCTCAATCCTCAAGCCTAAACTACGAAGAACATCAATCCAACACTCACCCGTGAAGGAAAGATAACTTCAATCGGTTGAAGAGGAAAATACTGAAAACAAGGGGTCTACATTCCACGAAGGATTGTAGGAAGGTTCAAGATCGAACCAAGTCTTAAGCTTTTGGAGGGCTTCGTGATCAAATCCAAAGAGCTTGAGCAAGTGAGTTTGTAGTAAGCAGTGCAAAATTGCCTGTGAAGAAGAGTTCGAGTCGTGCGAGAAGCCACCAGTGATCAAGGCGTCTCAGGAGGCGAGTCCCAAAGGATCAAGTCACCGTGTGATCAAGACTTGTATCCGGACTGGCATTACCACTTTGTAAACCGATCATTACCTAGTGGATTCCTCCAGGAGTTGGAGAAGAGAGGAGTAGAAGAATTACCCCATCTTCGAACCTCTATAAAAATTTCACCGTGTCATTTACATTTCAAAGATTTTAATTCCTGCATTTTTAACTCGCTTATATCTGCTGATAAATTTGCTATCTACGATAATTTATAAGTACTAAATCAAGCACTAAACTCTTGCTTAATCAAACTTAAGGGTGTTAAGTCTTCCGCTGAAAACAAAACCACAAATCGAGTTAATTTAGAGCCAACAATGAGTTATTCCATCAACAGCTCGGTTGAGTCTGTTGAGAGATTAACTCTCTTGAGTGACTAAATTGATTTGTCCATCTAGGACACAACCGTGTGTAGTATCAACTCTGAATATTTAAAAAGGACTAAATCGAAAATTTGGTAAGGTTTATTCAACCCCCCTTCTAAACCTTACACTTACACCCCTTGGGACCTACAAGTGGTATCAGAGCGGTTGGTTCATTGAACCCTCCGCACTGGTTACTGAACTAGATCTCCAAACTTTTTCAAAGGTTGCTTTAGTACTTAAACTCTCAAAACTCCTTTTATCATTAAAAGGTATTATCATGGAAGCAAATTTGACACGCATCCCTATGTTCATAATTGAAGAATTTGATGATTGGAAAATTCGTATGCGGGCTCATCTATGAGCATTACATGATGAGATGTGGATAGTGATAGAAGATGGGCCTCTGCAAATCTTAAAGGTGAACACAAATTTGTACGAAGAGTTGCAGCGAAGGAGAAGATGATGTTGCTCCCAGACATCGTGGTGGTTGAAAAACCAAGAACCGAGTGGACAAATGATGATAGAAAAAGATACAACCTGGACAATGTAGCCAAGGACATTCTTTACAAAACCCTGGACAAAGCCATGTTCAATAAAGTCAAATCATGCAAAACGGCTAAAGAAATGGGGACAAGTGACATTGATTTGTGAAGGCTCGAAAGCAAATCAAAGAAAACAAATTATCGGTGGGCTGTCAGAAAATTTGAGAACTTCAAAATGATCTCGGAGAGAACCTGGATCAACCGGATGCTCGGTTCACGTAAATCACAAATGAGCATTGTCTGCACTTGGAAAGGAATATACACGAAGAAATGTGTATGAAGATCCTAAAAAGTCTCCGAGTTGAATGGGAAATGAAGGTCATGGCACTGAGACATTCCATGGACCTATCAAAGACATCCAACCATGAACTATTCTCGGACCTCAAAGCTTACGAGTTTGAGCTGAGAAGAAAAGACCGAGAAAGAGACAATTTTACCCAAAACAATGCTCTAATTGTTAAAGATGGGAAGAGAGAGAGAGTCAAAGAAGTCATTGATCCGGAAGAAATAGCCCTGATGGTTAAGAGGTTCAACAAGTTCTTCAATAAGAACTACAAGAGAGAGAAAGGGTGAATCTTCCGGAAGACACTCGGCTCCTCCAAATCAATGGAAGATAGGCCAACCAAGAGAATGATCATCAAAAAGTTGAGTATCAAAGGGTTGACAATTCAAGAATGGAAAGAGTCGATCAAAAGGTCAATATCTATGTTGGAACTGTACACAACCAGTCACTATGCCATTGATCGCTCATATCCTGTAGTCAACAAATACGAGAATGAAGAAGAAAGAAAGGTCTTGAGAGAAAGAAGAAAGAAAAGAAAAAGGCAATGATGGCTACAGAGATCGCCGAGACAATAAGTCAAGAGAGACAGTGATTGAGAGAGCAAGTGAAGTGACTACTCAAGTGACTCGAAGAAGAAGCCATGATCCGCTTGATGGCCAAGGAACAAGATCAATCGACCAAGAAGATGAGGTACAATCCAACTCATCAAACTCGGACTCTAGTTATAGTGATCGTGACACACACACTTCATCACCCACTCGATCTTTATGATTCATTAGGCAAAATGATGAAAGATTTTGAACACATTAAATCCTCACACACACTATTAAATGAGGAAAACAACTACTCAAGAGTCAAAACTCAAAGTCGACTAAGGAGCCGAGTACTCTAAGTCAAATAGTGATGAGAATGGAAGTTTAAAGGCTAAAAATGCTAAATTAATAAAGCGTAAATTGCTGCTATAGAGAAGAGGAGAATGACCTCAAAAAGGTTATTGCCTCATTCACTAAGGCATCTAAATCATTGGATGATCTTATTATGAGTCAAAGAGAATGTGGAGACAAGACAGCTTAGGATTTAATTCCTCCGTGCTATGTCAAACCTCAAAAGTAATTTTGGAAAAAGGATCTTCAAGTCATGAAGAGTCCTAAAAATCCAAAACTCTAAATGTTGCACACACATTCAATCCAAAGCACCATAACAAGCAAACCGGCCTTGGTTATAAAGGAAAAGAAAAACAACCAATTGAGTGCGGCTTTGAAAGGGCAAATGAGAAGAGATTCACCGAGTTCCTCAAAGAAACTCCAAACAAAAATACTCTGTAAAAAGAAGCGAGAGCTACCAAAAACCCTTAAAATCTATAAGAGAGATACATATGATGGGAATGGTAGAAAATATCCAAGCCAAGCCGATTGGAATAATGTGAACTATCGGATAGCCTTATGGAATATAAGCCCAAATGGCCAAGGCCTAGAACTCAACAGAGGCCATTCCAAAAGTATAAGAGCTTTCATCAAAGACACCTATGCACCTGGCACCACACTCAAAGACACCACAACTACCCAAGAAAGGCAATTGCTAAAACACATATGCAGGCATCTACGGACAAAAGAGACAATTGTATGAACCTAGAATCCCCAAGCAATTTGCGGGGATTAATTATGATTATGGCACGATAGATGGCAACCCCTTAGAGTCAAATCATTTGGCTATAAGTTGGTTGGATCATCTTACAATTCTAACCCCTCGGGACCCGCAAGTATGGGTACCTAAAATTTAATTTCCTTGATTGTAGGTTCAAGGAACAACCGAGTGCCAAGGAACCTGGTACATGGAGCAAAAGTCATATTTGGAGGAAATGAAGCTCCTGGTGAAATAAGAGGCATTGGATCCATCAAGAGGAATGGATTAGAAATCACAGACGTTGCATATGTTGAAGGACTCAACTTCAACTGCTAAGCATCGATCAACTCGTGACAAGGGCTACAATGTTGGATTTAACATGGGTATATGCCAAATCAAGGATATTGAATCAAATGAAGTTGTCTTTGCAAGGATGTAGACGAGAAGAATATGTATGTCGTAGATTGGTCGATCGCAACACCCAAAGACTTGTCTACTAGCAAAGAAAGCACAAATGAATCAAGTTGGATGTGGCACAAAAAGTAGTCATCTAAATTTCAAAACGATTAACAAGCTTGCAAGAAGTAATCTTGTGGAAGGACTTCCGTTCGATATCTGAAGGAGAGTATATGTGACGATGTCGAAGGGAAAACAAATCAAGTCGTCATTCAAAGAAAAGACATGCCCATCCTCAACAAGAATATTGCATCCGGCCTTCATATGGATCTATTTGGCCCAGTGGAACCAAACAAAGATAAGTGGAAAGAAATACACCTTGGTGGTAGTAGATGATTACTCAAGATATACATGGACAATATTCATGTGTAAGAAGAAAGAAACTCTACAAAAACTACCACAAATGATGAAGAGGATTCAAAACGAGAAGAGCCAAACCATTATCAAAATAAGATCGTATGAGAACCGAGTTTGTCAATGGAATAATAACTCGATATTGTATTGAAAATGGTATTGGTCATGAACTATCGGCAACAAGGACTCCACAGAATGGAGTTGCGAAAGAAGAAGGCAATGTAACCCTCAAAGAAGATCAAGGACCATGTTAGCTGAAAAGGTTACCAAAAGATTTTGGGGTCAAGCAATCAACACAGACTTGCTACACCCAAAACAGATGTATGATAAACAGGCATAATGACAAAGACTCCCTATGAGATTTGGACTGAAAACCAAATGTTGCATATTTGAGAATATTTGGATGTAAATGCTTCATCCACAACAATGGCAAAGACAATCTAAAGGCTTTTGATGCTAAAGTCGAGGCGATGAAGGTATCTTCTTAGGATACTCACCGTGAAAGCAAAGCCTCTGAGTACTCAACAAAAGAACTATGGTTGCGGAAGAATCCATTCATGTGGTATTCGATAAGTCAAATGTAAATGGAGAAGACATTGAAGAATCAAATTGATAAGTCAATCATCCAAACATACGAGAAGAGTCCCTTTTGCCGGCCGGAATTATCAATTCGAAGATGAGATAGTGAATCTCGAAAGCAAATTGGAAAATTTGCGGTAAAGTGATTACGAGAGTCGACCCGCAAAGAACACACAATACCGCAAGTCGATCAATCCAAACCTAACTTACTCCAACCTCGATGTAAGATGGGAGAGACCATCCACGAAACTTGTCATTGGAGATATAAAAGAAGGTGTCAAAACAAGATCGAGAACTCAACAAGCCGCCATGTTCACATGCTTCATCTCGCAAATAGAGCCCAAAGACGTGTCACAAGCTTTGGACGACACACATTGGATTCAAGCTATGCAAGAAGAGTCAAATCGGTTTGAAAGAAATAAAGTATGGGAATTAGTGCAAAGACCCATACATCAAAATGTTATTGGCACCAAATGGGTGTTCGAAAATAAGATGAACGAGGAAGGTTACGTGGTAAGAAACAAAGCAAGATTAGTAGCGAAAGGATATTGCCAAGAAGAAGGGATAGATTTTGATGAAACATTTGCCCCGTAGCAAGATTAGAAGCTATAAGGATGTTTCTTGCCCATGACTCACAAGAATTTCATTGTATATCGATGGATGTAAAAAGTGCATTCCTAAATGGTTTATTGGAAGAAGAAGTGTATGTTGAACAACCTCCGAGGATTTGAGCAGAAGAGTCTTGGAGATAAGGTATACAAACTCAAGAAAGCTCTATATGGATTGAAACAGGCACCCGAGCATGGTATGACACTTTGTCACAATTCCTAACCAAAAATGGATTCACAAAAGGAAAAGTAGATAGAACACTTTTGAATTCAAGACAAAAAGAGTATCTTGCTTGTTCAAATATATGTGGATGACATCATCTTTGGATCCACAAACAAAGAGTCGTGTGAAAAGTTTTCAAACCTCATGCAAAGTAAATTTGAAATGAGCATGATGGGAGAGGCGACATTCTTCCTTGGACTCCAAGTGAAACAATGAAGGATGGAACCTTCATAAGTCAAACAAAATACACCGAGAGATTTAATGAAGAAGTTTGGTATGGAGGAGAAGTCTTCGTAAAAATACCAATGAACACATCGGTCAAAATGGACATGGATGCGGATGGCAAGCACAGCGCAGATCAAACAAGATCTGAGCACTTATTGGATCATAGCTCTATCTCACAAAGCGGGCGGACATCACCTTTCTTTGTAGGTGTATGTGCAAGATTTCAATCGCTCCAAAAGAGAGCCATATGACAAACTAAGAGAATATTGAGATACTTGAAAGGAAGCGAAGCGGGCTATGGTATCCAAAGGAAGGTGGATTCAAGCTAATTGGCTATTGATTCTCGACTATCTTTGGATGTAGAGTGGACAGAAGAGCACTTCGAGGCACATGTCAAATGCTTTAGGAAACAGTGATTTCTGGTTTAGCAAGAAGCAAAATTCAATAGCCACCTCTACACCGAGCGGAATACATAACAGCGGCAAACATTTCTTTGTAAGTCAAGTCTATGGATGAGACATCACCGAGAGAGACTGAAGTTGAAGAAAAAGAAATTCCAATCATGTGTGATAACACAAGTGCAATAAAGAATCACTCAAAATCCTCGTGTTGCACTCAAG
Source organism: Rehmannia glutinosa (assembly GCA_016081115.2). NCBI lineage: Eukaryota > Viridiplantae > Streptophyta > Magnoliopsida > Lamiales > Orobanchaceae > Rehmannia > Rehmannia glutinosa. The sequence continues at coordinate 35,747,128 of CM071929.1, read as the reverse complement.
AACAAAGCATATTGATGTCGATATCATTTCATAAGAGATCACGTTGAAAAGAAGGATATCATCCTGGAATATATCTCAACCGATAAACAACTAGCCGACATCTTCACAAAACCATTATGTGAGTCAAGATTTGAAGAACTCAAACATGAGTTAGGGTTAATTGAAAGGTGACACGGAAAAATCAAAGAAAAGAAATGGAACACAAAAAGGAAAAAAGAGTTTAACTCACAAATCAATAAGTAAATCACCAGATCGGAAAGACAACTGACAACTACAGTCGGTGATAATGAGTCACCAAGAAAACTGTGAGAAGTAGAGTTAAATCGGCTAAGGGATAAGTTCGAGTCACTTATGAGCAAAGTGACAAAAACGCAAATCGTTTTGACTAAGCGGGAATGTTTTAAGGAATACGTAAGCATAATGATGATGTGTACGGACATAAAAGCCGCACACCAAGCTTATGATTGGATATAAATCTTTGCCGCATTAAATACGAGACATTAAATGCTAAATAGGCGTGCAAAATCTAAGCCGTTGATTTCGATCACATTTCAAAAAACCACCCGCACGCCCTTTCATAAACCATATTTAAACCATTTTCGTCCGTTTCTCTCTCTTCACTTCTAAAACTGTTCATTTCTTTTCTCTCATAAGCAAAGGCAAAAATTCTCTCTAAACCCTATCTATCTTCAAATCAATTTAAGTTTTTCTTCGATATAATCCTAAATAATGGCACCAACTTATGACTTTACCAAGTTAGGAAAACAAATCCACACCGACTTCTACGGTGGATTTCGACGAATGGTGAAAGGGGTCCGACGACACCCTAGTGAAGAAAATCGTTGAAAAGTTGGAAACGCGTCCGGTGAAACCGTTTACGACGTTAGAATATCCGATGACATATGTGGAGGAGGTCGCACAATTCTACGTGAATGCCGAGATTCACGATGAAGGAATAAAGTCATCTGCTTCACGGAAAGCGGTGACTATCTCGCGCCAAGATTTGGCCGAGCATTGCTCACTACCAAGACTGGAGGGCATCGAGATTAACGGGCGATGTAAACTTGGGCCGATGCTTGGAAAGAAATAGCCAAGCCCGACTTTGCGATAAAATAATATACACAACAAACAAGAGATCATTGAAGGATGACTATCACAAGTCAAGTTGGACATAGTTGCCAAATGTATCGACATCAAATTTGGCGACTTTGACCAACTCACAAAGGCAAAATCTGATTGTAATGGCCGCAATCATCGCAGAAAATAAGATAAAATGGGCTGAGTTTGTCTACAATGGACTCTGCCCGAACGTAGGAACAAGTCCTTCAAGAAGATGGCTCATTTGGAGGTTCCCAGGATATGGCCTAGTAATTGGCCGACTGATGGAGGTGAAAGGAGTCCCTCTGTAGACATGGGAAGGCATTCCATGTTAACAAGAGATGTTCGAGCAAACCTCTCTCGGCGCACTGAGAGAGCCTACGCCAAGAGAGGCGACACAGTGTGGGAATCAACCGACCTTAAAGATACGATTGTTTCCTCCCACCCAAGAAAAAGCTCGCCCCATGTAGGCTGCTAAGAAGACTGCTCACCCGCAAAGAAAGAAAACCAAACATGCTCCCCTGCCCGCAAAGAAAGTCACCTCCCCTGGCAGTAGTGTCTCCCCCTGCGGCGAGGCCGAGAAGGACTCCCAAATACCTTCTCCGATCGTCAAAGAGAACTGCGAGAAGCCAAGACGGCCGCTTCTCGAAAAAAGACACCGGCAGACCGGCTTCCGCAGACCCAAGACTCGGAAAAACCGTCTCAACCGTAAATCCCTCTGGTACAAACTAGAGACGAAGAAGAATTGTCAAGCACTCCGAGCTTGAGAAACCGGCCGAGTCACCACTCACCGGAGCAGAATCGGGAGATCTGGCTGGAGAAGTAGAGTCTCCGGATGTAATTGATAAACAGCACCAAGTCTCTTTGAAGAGCGATCAGCCAGAGGCAACTGACGGAAAGACACATTGTAGTCCACACAAACAAAACACAAAAAGGCGTCGCTAAAGCGGATAGTGATGTGATGATATTATCTCCACCTTACCCGGACATCCAAAATCGTCTGCGTGAGTGGAGAAATGGAAGTTGAGTCGATCCAGGGAACAGTTCCAACGACCGAGTTCATAGAAGAAAGATGAACTGTTGAGCTTCTTGACGACCACCGCTGTCTCCCAAAGATCGGATGAAGACAATCGCACAGACATCCCGCAGGATCTACAAGGAAAAGGAGAGAGAAAAGCAAGTTGAGGCCGAGGCACGTGAGAAGGCCAAAGATCTATCCTATCTCCTCACCACGTAACACACACATCCTCTCCTTGATGTCTTCTCCGGCGGTGATGAGGATCGGGGAGAATCTTTCTTTGCCGCCACGAGAAGAGTTGCAAATGCAGCAAGCATTGCACGAATCAAGAATCCTTCACGAGCAAAGACGATGGAGGGACCAGAGAGTCCTCCGAACACACACTGAAATTGATCCAATGGGAGTGGTTGACAAAATCGCGATGTTGTTCTTTTACCACTTCCCACCACCACCGGAAGAAGAAAGCGATAAGGGACTTGGCGATGAAACGGGATAGTGGGGACCCCATCGAGCCAACTCCTATTGAAGGTGTTTTACCACTGCCCCAACTACTGAACATTCAATCGCAATGTGGGAGTTTGGAGACGAGTGACCCCATTACAAGTCACTTAGGCCGGTGCGCCCACCGAGGGGAAACTCCCACTCCACCGCTGCGGCAGGTCGGAGAATGTTGCGGATGACTCAACACCGAATCAAGGAGGCGAAGTAGAGAAAATACAAACACAAAAAGAACAAGAAGTTGCCATCAACGAAGCTCGGGCGATTGAGATCGTCTCGGTGAGAAGTGCCAACCGCTCTGAAGAAGCTAATGACGCTGGCGATGCGATCGAGGCACGCGGAAGAACAACCCTGGAGTTAACACTGGGCAATGAAAGTGCAATCCATGGGGTTGAGACTCAAATGGATGCCACCGAGAGACCCTAAGACATACCGACATCGAAAGGGAGGACCAGCCTCGGCTTGCACGGTAGAGAGATCTGGGAGGTAATGAAGGCCACGGGAGGTTGAGACTTCCCAGGGTAAAGAAGTCGGCTGAGCTAACATCCCTCCTGCTATCATCGACCCATCCGAGAAGGAGATAAGCGCACTTCATGATTCCCGGGATAATCCTGATGTAACCTTTCCGGGATCGGGCGAAGAAAGAAGAAGTCATCATCCCCGTGATAAATCCAAAAGATTCAAAGCGGATGTTCCAAGCACGAGCAAGTCGATCCCAAGACTACTCGTCAAACCTTTAACTTTGATGATGAGCCACCAATGGAAATCTCATCATCGTCCGATGACGCTCGATAAGGCCGAGACCGAGTCTTACTCAATTAGAGAAATCACCGAGACCAACGAAGGCTGTTGAGACAATGAGATCGCCAGTCGGGTCCACTTCACGACAAACCCCACCAACAACAAAAGACCACTGCGCAGGCTCCTCAAGCTGCAGCAGGTCGATTCCTAAAAGAACTTCACGCGCGCCGCTCATCATCGAACAAATCCCGGTGGGCGGTGATGAATCCTTCATAGAATCCTTTCCTTTTTCCCTGGAGGTACCTAACTCCATGAAGAGTCGAGAAAATGAACAAGACGCTACCACGCACTCATTCCGTTTTTCAATCGTGCACCATTGTTCCAACTGACATTATGATTTTGACGCCGCATGGCCATCGATGCACGGAAGAATCAAACAAGTCCGTGAAGTGTTCAAGGCGCTATTTTGAGATTGAACGGATGGAGAGGCATCGTGCCTCTTTGGACATGCGATCGACCACGAGAGATGCCAACCTTACAAATTTAAGAGGCATAACAAATCCGGATCGGGAATGGTGGCAACAAAGAAGAAACAATGCGTGTGGAACAAGTGAGATACTTCGAACATTGTTCAACAAGTTCTTGGTGTGGAAGGAGAGGTGAAAATGCGATGCCAAAACGGTTCGAGAAACATATTGAGCACATACATGAAGCTCACATTGCCGAGGTTAAACCGCTAGCTGCGTGAGCAAAACAAAAGTGATCTACACGTTTGGAAGAGACCATGAATACAAAATTCACCTTCTCATGGTTTGAGATGAAGCCGATTTCAAAGAGAGTCCAACGCTACTCGATCAATTTCGTCTTTGCATACTCTGCAGCGGACTCGAGACAAAACTCAACTATCGCCAGGCTTGACTTCCCGCTTGCAAGTCTATTTCCGGAGTTCCTCTCTCCTTTGATGATGCCAAAAAGGGGAAGAGGAATACCTAAAGCGCAGGATCCGTTGAAAAGGAAGGAGCAAGCGGTGCGAAGGAAAATCACCGAGGAAGTGTTAAAACATAAGAAAGGAAAATCTGGCGAGGGGAAGGATCAAAAGATATGACCTTGATGATTGCACAAACCCCCAACAGGGGTCACATACTGGTGACATTATCGGCAAAAACTCCCCGTGACTCGCCACTCCAACACTCTCTTGTATCTATGGTGAAAAGAGAAAAACAATTGAAGCGAGGGATGAAGGAAGTGGAAGGAAGAATGGATGCCCGAGTTATGAACATCTTGAAAGAACACGGAGGCATTCCAATGAGAGACGACACTTATGCCATCTCGGATGTCGGGGACGAGCCACGATCGCTTGATGAATTCAAAACGCTCGAATCGAGGGATACTTTGCAAATATGTCTATGGCTCAAGCTTGGGACTTGTATCTTGGGAAAAGGGTCTCACGTTATGTGAAGAAGGCGACAGCAGCAGACTACCGATCAAATCTGCTTTGGTCACTCACCGAAAGAAGACCCAAGACAAAGATACGCCCGAGGTAGAGGAAGAAGCGATGGTGGAGGAAGAAGCTTGACCTGGCCTCTCGCCAAGAATATTGAATATGTAGATCCGGGAAAGAAAGGAGGGATCTCTTTTGGGCCGGGCTTGACCAAGTGGCAAATTTGCAAGTGGCTAAAAGTATGCGCGAGTATGCAAAAAGATTAGAAGAAGAAAACAAGAGACAAACTCAACTATGGGAGGAAAGACAGAAAGAATAAGAAGAGATGAAGCGCCAGGAAGGCATATGAAAAGAAAAAGAAGGCAAAATGACGATGAGAAAAAGAGAAGAAGAGAAAGAAGATCTTTGAACAAGATGAAAGAAGGAGATAACGAAGGAGATGAAGTGTTCTTTGTCCACCCTTCGTGTATTTTATAATGTAAATACATACCATGTAAGTCTTACAAAACAAAGTCATAAATTCTTTATTTTTTTGTAGGCAAATATGTACTCATACACCTTGTAAACAAATTGTGTAAAAGAACAAGAATGATATGATCAATAAAAGAATTGATTCTCGCATACATTCTATGTCAATACACTATCTCGTATGTATCTTTGATGTTTGCATTTTTTTGAATGGTTTAAGTTTTGGCATCATCAAAAAGGGGGAAATTGTTAGAATTTTATTGTTTAGATTTTGATGAATGCCATGTAAAACTTAGAATAGAAAGTTGGCACCCCAATTCTTGTTGTAAAATGCTTTGCAACAATTAGAGTCGCCAAGCCGAGTTAAGTCGCCTACGCCCTAACATGCAAGAAGACAATCAAGATCGGAAGGAAGACTCTGCACGTGAGACAAACGAGTATGGCAAAGAAGAGTAGACGGAACTCTATCAAGAAGCGGTGAGATGCGGCTAAGTGGAGTATCGGTCAACTCGAGAAAAGCCAGTCTCAAGTTGAAGTGACGGAAAGAGTCATCCATGATTGGAAGCGACTCTAAGTCACCTGGGGAAAGCAAGGAAATGCGGTCAAGTCGAGATAATCAGAAAAGATCCGTTTGCGTAAATCAAAAGATTTACTTAAACAAGTAATATCTCCATACCACCTTTCTCGAGTGCTCGGTCGAGCGTGCAAATGGGATGAACCAATGGGAAGCACTACACCGTGTCGAACTCAAAAGGTGAAGGAACAATTCATACGAGGAAATGACAATTCCAAGGATCGCAACAAGACAAGCCAACGATCGCAAGTGACTTTAAAAAATAAGCCTGTCTCTTCAACGGGCAAATTTTTGAAAGATCACTATAAAAGGCTGAGGAGTTTAATTAAAAAAAAGAGACACAAGAGATAGACCTGAACCAAAAGACGTTCAAGCAATTATTAGAAAATCAAACATTCTCAATCCTCAAGCCTAAACTACGAAGAACATCAATCCAACACTCACCCGTGAAGGAAAGATAACTTCAATCGGTTGAAGAGGAAAATACGAAAACAAGGGGTCTACATTCCACGAAGGATTGTAGGAAGGTTCAAGATCGAACCAAGTCTTAAGCTTTTGGAGGGCTTCGTGATCAAATCCAAAGAGCTTGAGCAAGTGAGTCAGAGTAGCAAAGCAAATGCCTGTGAAGAAGGTTCGTCGAGCTTGGTGCCACCGAGTGATCAAGGCGTCTCAGATCGAGTCTCAAAGGATCAAGTCACCGTGTGTGATCAAGACTTGTATCTCTGACTGTTACCACTTTGTAAACCGATCATTACCTAGTGGATTCCTCCAGGAGTTGGAGAAGAGAGGAGTAGAAGAATTACCCCATCTTCGAACCTCTATAAAAATTTCACTATGTCATTTACATTTCAAATTTTAATTCCTGCATTTTTAACCGCTTATATCTCGATAAATTTGCTATCTACCGATAATTTAAAAATACTAAATCAAGCACTAAACTCTTGCTTAATCAAACTTAAGGGTGTTAAGTCTTCCAAAAAACAAAACCACAATCGAGTTAATTTAGAGCCAACAAATGAGTTATTCCATCAACAAACTCAATTGAGTCATGAGAGAGATTAACTCTACCGAGTGACTAAATTGATTTGTCCATCTAGGACACAAATTGTGTAGTATCAACTCAATATTTAAAAAGGACTAAATCGAAAATTTGGTAAGGTTTATTCAACCCCTTCTAAACCTTACACTTACACCCTCGATCTACAACTTGTCACTTCCGACTCGCAACCAACCTGTTTTATTGGGTTTGCGTGACACATTCGCACGGAACCATTATCACATCGGGTTGGCTTGTCACTTCCGACTCGCAACCAACTGCTTTTCTTGGTTCGCGTGACACATTCGGCCTAACCATTATCGCATCGGGTTGGCTTGTCACTTCCGACTTCATGAACCAATTTTTTGGTTCGCGTGACACATTCGACACGGAACCATTATCGCCATCGGGTTGGCTTGTCACTTCCGACTCGCAACCAACTATTTTCTCGGGTTCACGTGACACATTCGACACGGAACCATTCTTTCTTGCTGATCGGGTTGGCGTATCATTTCGACTCGCAATTATTCTAGGAAGGAATTTGGGGCCAAATTCTTTTAAGGAGGAGAGTGACACCTCACTTCCTGATAACTCGTAATATAATCACGATGGAAATAATAGAATAGTTAAGATTTTGAAAATTTCATTTTTAAATATTAATTATGATATTGTTGCTAATAAAGAACTTATTTAATTAATTTTAGTAGTAGGTTGTCTGCGGCGGCTCAAATAGCTTTTGATTTGCGGCTTTTTATAAGCGGTTTGCGGCGCTGGTTGTACCGCTTATTAATTTATGCAAAGAAATTGCTTCAAGAAATTTTCGATTTGCGCGAAATTTTGTAGCGGTATTGCAACAACCTCTTATTAATTTATGCCGCGGTATGCGGCAATGGCCTGCTTCAACAGACTTTTGATTTGCGGCTTTTATAGCAAATTGTCAAAGAAATTTGCAAAGCTAAATTGATTTGCAAACTTTATCGTCGGCTTTGCAACCGTGAGCTTTTTGAAAACTATAAATAGAATGTTTCTATTGTTTTTCAGTTCATTCGGAAATCAAAAAACTTCAGTTCTTTTTCATATTTGTAAATATATTACATATTCGCATTTACGATCTCGTAGTAAATCGCCATCGTGAGTCGTCTCTAAGAGTCATTGTCGGAATTGATCCTAGCAAAGATGAGTGCATTGATTGTTCATGCCCAAACGAAGATCCGAACCAAAAGTGGGTAAAATGTCATTTATCTAAAGAAATTAATTTTGCTAATAATTTCATAAATTTCATGGCATTAGCTATTTCATGTACTTCATGACATTAAACTATTTTGTAAAGATAATTAATTGCAACTCTATTAAAATTGTATGTATTCATAGACTTCCATTGTATTTATGGTTTTTAATTATTTGTACTTTAGATAATAGCTCTTTTCGAGTATAAGCTAAGGAATATGTGGAGATGTAATTTATTGAGTATTATTTTATAGCTTTTGCGATTCATTCACCAATTTAATACCTATACTTCAAGTTTTTTTCTTTATAACTTGGTACATGTTCACTTGAAAGGATGAAAATGCTCCCAATAAAATAATTAAATTTAAAATATTTTTTGAAAATTAAATTGAATTATAAAAGCAATTAAAAAAATAAAATAAAATAATAAAAAAATAAAAATGATTTTCTAAAGAAATAATGAATTCTAGACAAATAAAAATTAACTACATTAAATTAGTAAATTAATAAAAGTAAATTAAAATTTAATTATTTGAAAAGAAGATTTAGTTTTGTTAACAAAATTTAAAAATTAAAATGAAAATTAAATAATTTAAAAATTACAATAAAAGTAATTTTCAATTAATATATTATTTTTAATTAGTTTTTTAATTAAATTTTTAAATGTATAAAATAATTAATTTATTTCAAATTTTTACAATTCAATTTAAAATTTAATTAAATTAATTTATTAATGAGTTATTTCTTAGTTAAATTATTTTTAAATTGAATAATTTTAATAAAATTAACTATTTAATAAAAATAATTAATCATTTTTATTTTATTTAACTCTTTCAAATTTTATTCTTGGGGGCATTTTCGTCCTTTTAAATGAATATGTACCAATTTATAACAATATGTGAAGTATATGTACTAAATTGGTGAGTCGCAAACGTGAGGTATCAAACCAAAGAAAATGCATATAATTCAGGATAATAAAAAACCAAAAATCTAAAATATTACTATGGAGTTGATATTCGTGAAATATTATATCTATGGTTACAAAATATGGAGTGTCATAGTTGAGGCAATTTGTAATATTTTAAAATTATTGAGAGATGTAATTGTTTAATACGTACTTGATGTCGTCGGTAAATTCTGTCCGGTCAAGTAAAAGTACTTGAGTTAAAAGGGTAAGACATAATCAAACCTTAATGGAGTTTCAGTTGTTTTGAAATTTGTCCAAGTTTTCTTATAATAATTACCTCAGGCCTCAATTTCTTTTAATTTTTTTCTAATAATTGATTGGGACAAACTTAAACATAACTTACAGAGTTTGTGCACATTAATCATTAATATAATTAACTTATTACGCACTTGTTTCACCTTTAACCTAACCTGACATTTTTCCACCTAACCTGACATTTAAGGAGTTTATCCCTTTTCCCTCAAATAGTTTTCGTCTTTTTTATTCCCTTTTGTCAGATAGTTTCTTTGTCTAGGACATCTTTTCCCAATGATTAATTGCCCAGCAATTGGTGTCTTATACTTACCAATATTCATTATTTATTTAAAGGAATGGTGAGACAATCATGAGGCATGAGCTTATTTATGTTAATTTTGTTCCCCTCGATAGTTATAGAATTAAAAGGATCGAGAAATATAAAAGTTAAAAAAAAAAAAAAACAATGGGCCAAAGCGATGTTTTGTACAGACACTAGCTAGTTGAATTCATTGTAGATTTAAATATATATCAACCAACAACTACTAAATTGGTTTCTAAGTCTGATAAACGCTTAACAATATGACAAACAAGGCTACTATCAGTTAGTAAAGTCGGCCAGAGAATTAATTTATTTTGCTGGCCAAAGATTCCATCAAAGACCATGATTTAATTATTTAATTATGAGCAAGTACTAACTATAGTATTAGTAGTAAGCATTTACAAACAAAGAACTTGCACACTTTACATGTGTTAGTTATTATTTTTTTTTTTTGAGGGTCATGTGTTAGTTATTAACTAAAGAGCTAGTGACAACTAATTCATTAGTTGTAATGAAATTTGTATATGCATGATATCTGCCATGTTGCAATGTTTTTAAAACTGGACCGGACATCGAATCGAATTAATAACTTAGCTATTGGGTCACTGGTTAAATCGATTAAACCGTTCTTTAAAAACCGGTTGGCCCATACACACTCACACTCACACTCAGTTACATGTATATATATACAAACATATGATAAACACTAAATACGAATAAAAATAAAAAATTGAATTAATATATTAATTATATATGTAAATAAAATATGAGGAGAAGTTATATGCTAATTTACTAAATATATTATCCTTTAAATTTTTTAATAAAACAAATAAAAGTTTATATATATATACTAATAAAACTAAAGAAAAAAATGGACCAGATTAATTGGTTCTATCGGTTTCCGAGTTTTTATCGATTTTGATGGGTGACAACGGTTTTTTAATTTAGACATTCGGCTTTAACAAATAACCAAGCCGAGCATGTGACCATGTGGTCCGTTTTCCAAAACATTGGCATGTAGTTGACGACAAACACAGCAGGCGTGAGTATGGCATTTTCCTATACCAAATATTAGTTCCATCTTGATTTCTCCGCCTCCGTATATGTTAGCTCCGATTTTTTAATAATACATCTCGTAGTTTATATATATCAACACCAGAGCCTGATCAACTTGTTAAATTTTTTGATAGCTTTCATATTTATCACATTCGACTATTTATCAAAAAATACCGAATTCCCCGAACCAGTGTCGTATCATAACCGTGTCTCATATCCGTATATCTGTGTGTTGATTAGAAAGTTGAATTAGTAGTATGGAGGAGGTGAACAACAACTTTGTAGCAATCAAGGGTCACATAAGTGGGGCTCCAACAGAGTCTGATTTTGAAATCAAGACTGAAAAAGTTTCTCTGTTAGCAAGAGATGGAGAAGTGATTGTACAAAATCTGTATGTGTCAGTGGATCCATACCAGCTCAATCGCATGAAGAACCACAGCTCCTCTCACGCTGCTATTAATTTTGCCGTCCCAATCACCCCCGGCCACGTATGTGAACTTCTGCTTTTCTTTATAAAAATAGGCTTAATTGCAGTTTTCGTCCCGTAAATATAAGGAGGTGGTATATTTAGTCATATAATTATTGTGTGTAACAATTTTAGTCCCGTAAGTATAAAAAAATTGGCATATTTGGCCCTCTAAGTTTGCCCTGTAGCAAATTAGGTCACGTAAATTTTGATTTTTGTGCAATTTTGGTCTCATATGTTCTAAGTTTGTGCAATTTTCCGGAAGGAACATATGACTTGCCCATTTGGGGCCCAAAATCTCACAAAAATAGAACTTATGGGACCAAATTTGCACAAAACTTAAAATACATGGGACATAAATTGCTACATAGGGTATTTACGTGACCAAATATGCCACTTTTTTGGATTTACGGGACCTAAATTACTACATAGGATACTTACATGACCAAATATGTCACTCGCTTACACGTACAGTACCAAAATTGCAATTAAGTTATTCAAATATGCTAAGTTTCACCATTTAATTATCCATTTATTTTTTTGGTTGTCACCAAATCATGGATAGGAGTGATTACAGAAAAAAAAAAAAAAAAATCTAGAGAGAAAACTTAAAATTACAAAAAAAAAACAACAGAAAAAAAACCCGAGGTTTGATTTTGTTTTAATATAAGGGGAACTGCAATATATTTATATGTAAAGGGGGTGTTTAAAATATTTTTGTGCTTATAAGCATTAAGCAGGCAATGCGTAATACATAATCAAAGCTCATAGGGATTTTTGTAATTTCAAAAATCTTTAGTCTTTTTTGTTACTGGGTTGAAACTTTGGGGGTAGTTTTGTAATTATTCCTTGAATGTATTACCATAATTTCCAGAAAATATTATTTATCATATCCGGGTACATAAATTCTGAAATAAACAGTTGTGTGAGTGTCACAATGTATAACTAAAAAAGAATTTCGAAAATAATAAATGTTCTAGTAATATTAAATTTCTGAAAAATTGAGGGGCGAATGTTTGGGCAGGCCATCGATACATACGGGGCAGGTCGAGTGCTGGCGTCGGGGAGGCCCGATTTTGTTAAGGATGAGCTTGTGGTTGGGCTGCTAAGCTGGGGAGAATACACTGTAGTAGAACAAGGCAGGCTCTTGAACAAGTTGGATCCCATGGGCTTGCCTTTATCTCACCATGTTGGGGCTCTTGGTAAGTTACTAAGTTTGTTCCATTTGATGGGTTAATAACAAAAGAATTTCACATGTTTTTTAGATTTGATTTTATCTTAAATTTCCCCCTTGATAAATAAAAAGTAATTCAAAAATCCAATTGATATATATATATATCACAATTGTCGCCTTAAATGTAAGCCACAAAAAACCTAATTAAAGGACTTTTCGTAACTCTAAAACATGTATCCTTTTTTGTAATTAGCCCAAATCTCAGGGTCTTTTGTATTTATCACTCTATTCTATTTAATTCTACTTTTTTTGAAAATAAAGAGGCACCAAATCAAATTGGCGCTAAAGTAAAAAAAAAAAAGAACGAACCTTGGCTTATAAGTTCCTCTAAATGTCACGCTACAAGAAAATTTCACTCTACTTTTTGTAACTAAATTTTATAGTTACCTATAGAATAAAAAATAATATTATTATTATTATCCCCAAATTATACCGATAAATTAACATCGTTGCGTACAGTTCTTATATTTGCCAACATAAATATTATAGATATTTACAGTAAAATTACCTATAATTATTTTACCTACACTCGAGGCGGATCTACATGGGATTATGGGGGTACAAGTGTACCCCCAATTTTCTAAATTTCTAACAATAATCTTTAGTTAAAAAATAATAACAATAAATTTGTACCCCCATTTTACATTCATAATTAGAAATTTCAAATAATACAATACAAATTCCCAATAAAATTTCAAAAAATTAAAAATTAGAATAAATAAAATACATGGCAAATATGCAAAAAGTGAAAGTATCCAAAAAATAAATCTAATAAAATAATAATGTTACAAAAATTATGTTTTGTTGTCTCTTATTTTCTTAATTACTCTAATTAGTTCTTTTATATGTACTCAAAAAAAAATTAGTTCTTTTATATATGGGAATTAATTTTTCATTATTGTTACACAATCAGCTTTTGTAAAATCTTAAACAATGGTTTGTTGTACGACTTTAAATATTAAATAATATTAATATATTTTTTAATATATATCGTACTCCCATTTTCGAAATCCTGAATCCGCCACTTTACACTTTACAACTATCTTAATATTTACTTACGGATAAACTGTTTTTTCTTGTAGCGTCATCTTCTCTTAATACTTGGCAGGATTTAAAGAGTCAATATCAGTGTTAATTTCTAAGTAAAATACAATTGTTTTAGTTCATTGATGCCTGAGAATAATTAAGACACGATTAATACTTGGCAGGATTTAGTGGACTTGCAGCCTATGGAGGATTTTTTGAAGTATGCAAACCAAAAAAGGGAGAAAGCGTGTTTGTGTCCTCTGCTTCTGGATCTGTGGGAAGTCTAGTTGGACAATATGCAAAGCTGTTTGGTTGCCATGTCGTTGGCTGTGCTGGTACCCAAGAAAAAGTATGACATTTTCCTTTTTTGCCTTGTTTTATTTTTCACCCGTCTTCTTTTTGTTTTCTAATAAGTGGACCATTTAGATATTTAATTTTAATTCTTTTCATATTATTGAGAAAATTCATCCTTTAAGTGAGCTTTTTTTGGAGATTTGGTCTTGTTATTTGGAACAAATAACAATAGGTAAAAGCTACCTCTTGCGCTCACGTGAATTTGTTTTCTAAAACTTATTTTCTCATTTTATTTTGCTTTCTATTTGGCAACTTTAAATAAGGCAAAAAGTTTTTTAATCCTCTAAGTGGATTGCATTGAAGATTTGGTCCTCCGTTTTTATCAAATTTTAGATTCAATCCTTTAAATAAAAATTAATATTCAGAGATTCAGTCCACTTATAAATATAATTTTATTTTTCAAAAATGAAAAGTTTAACTCAATTCAATTATAAATATAATATATAGAAAGGTATATTTAATTTAACTTTTAAATAAATAAATATAGTTAAAAATTTAAATAAAAATAGTAATTCATAAAAAAAAGAAAAAGATAATGTAAAAAATTATATTTATATCAACAATATAGTTAAATTTCTTAACATATAACCTTCCAAAAAATATTTAATATATATCTTAATATTCCAAAATACATTTTATTTAATATAAGATCAAATTATAAAATTCCTATAATTTTAAATATTCAAATTTTAAATAAATCAAAAATAGAGTACAATCTGTTTGTCCCCTTCAACCCACCGCAAGTGCCCTACCTCCCCAACCCACTATTCGATCCCCTATTGCCCCGCCTGCCAGCCGCTCACTTTCCCCACCCAATTTATAGCTATAATATATCGATCATATCGGGAAAAAAAAGAGAGAAAAAAATGGTGGTTGGGGAAAGCATTCGTTGCGTTCGCGGTGGCTGCACAACGGATACGTAACAAGACATAGGACCAAATCTCATAGAAAAGCTCACTTAAATAACGAATTTTCTTAAAGTGAAAATTAGGACTACATCTCTGAATGAGTCCACTTAGAGGCCTATAATATAAGAGCAAGTCTCTTGTGAGACGGACCTCTGAAGCTCCAAAATCTTGAGAATACGAACCATGAAAATAAATTTAAAAATAATAATAAACCATGAAGAAACAAAAATAAACCCTAAAAACATGAAACATGAAGAATAAACCCGAAAACAAAAATAAACCCAAAAATAAAAAATAAACCCTAAAAAAAAAACTAAAAATCCAAAAAACCCAAATCAATTAAAAATAAATCCAAGAAACAAAATAAACCCTAAAAAAACAAATATAAACCCTAAGAAAAATAAAATCTGCAAAAAAAAACCTTTAAAACTTTGTGTAAGGGCTCCGTCTCACGGATCTAAACCGTGAGACCGTCTCACGCAAGTTTTTGCCATAATATAATTTTTGCCGCTCCATCATTTTTAAGAACTTTTCCAGCGTGTTTTTGATTTTGATTTGTACATAAGTTTTTCGGAGGTATATTACTTGCATTCAACTGAAAAAATCTAATTATAGTAAGGATTGTTCCAAAAATAACTGTTAGGTTAGACTATGAAGCCACAAGCACCTTGCTGTTTTATTTCAATCAAATTAATCGTCGAACATGAATTATGAATAGTTTTATAAAAATCAAATTATCAGGCATGATTTTATCTGACATTTGTGTTATAATGTAGGTTGATTTGCTTAAGAAAAAGCTTGGTTTTGATGATGCATTCAACTACAAGGATGAGACCAACCTCAATTCAGCTCTAAAAAGGTATTAGTAATTTCCCGCTTCACACAATAATAAACAAAGTCATACTCTTAGACAGTTAGACTTCATTCTTAATCAACTTATTTTGACAAAAAATGTGTTTTTTACTTACTTATATAAAGTATATTATAGATTGTTCAATTTGTATTAAATGTTTTCAAACTCATGCTTCTGGTTTTATATGCCATCAATTATTAAAAAAATATAAATAGACTTGGTAATGTACTATTGTTTTGAACATTTATAGTATGTTCTATCAAAGAGGTTGAGAAAAATGATTTTAAAATAAAAACTTATTTAAAACAAATAATAATATTCCTTGTGCGCTTGTGGTACTACTCAACGTGGTGGTACAATAATTTGTTAAACCAAAATGCACAATGCAATTCATATGTAGAGCAATTTAAAAGCAATATATAATTATATATCAAAGTTGTCTAAAATTCATTTCTAAATTGAGCCAGGTACTTCCCCAAGGGCATCGACATATATTTTGACAATGTGGGAGGCGAGATGCTGGAAGCAGCGGTGGCTAACATGAACAAATTCGGTCGGGTGGCCGTGTGCGGTGCCATCTCGGAATACACTGGTGGTGGAAGGAAGGCGAATCTGGAGATGCTACACGTGGTGTACAATAGGATCACAATTCAAGGCTTTTTGGCAGCTGATTACTTGAAATGCTACGCCGATTTCATCTCAATCACGGCACAACACATCCACACTGGAAAAATGAAGGCGCTTTGTGATATCTCGCATGGTGTGGAGAGTGTGCCTCGTGCTTTTATTGGGATTTTTCGTGGTGATAACATAGGAAAAAGATTGTGCAGATTGCAGATGAGTGAGCGATTGGATCAAACTTTATATATGGTCTAACGTTAATCTATTTCGATCTAGTATCATGTTTTCATCCCTTGGAACTAATAATTGAATATTGTTGTTAATTCCCCGGAGTTTTTCATATTTTACTTTTTTCTAGGTTTAAATTTGCTTGATTGTCGTATTGATTATTATTAGTGCATTCACAAATTAATTGATTGACTTTCCCAAAGAAGATAAACACAATATTCCCTCCTATTCAAAATAAGTGTCCTTTTAGGAAAAAACACATATATTAAGGATTGTGTTAAACACCAAATATACCCTTTATGAATCATAAATGCTACTTTGGAACAAACAAATTTATGTATTAGTGTTTGTTGGAAAACAATAAATTTAAGGGTAATTTGAGAAAATATTTTTCTCACTAGTCTAGGAAATATAAAAAGACATTAATTCTTTTTGAAGATTTTTCACTGTGCCAAAAAGATATTTATCGTGAATAGAATGAAGTATTTATCATGTGTATCGGTAAATCTAGCTAGCTAGAAATAAGGTGGATCATTTGCATTAATTACATTTTAATAGTAATTTGTGTAATAAAAAAAGGAGCCAAATTGTCCTTTAATTATTTTGGCTCCAAAACTCTTTCAATCTAGTGCCAAATTTCAACCTCCTCTCGTGACCCGCGCAAATCCTTCATTTTCGTGATGAACTTTTGGCAGACTTCAATCCTACAATGTTGTATAGTTGTGTAAGACTGTAAATATTTTAATAAAATATTTATTATCCTGCTTTAAAAAGGGATAATTAAAAAACAAAATCTAATGTTTGGACTAATTACAAAAAACCATCCAGAGATATTTCAAAATTACAAAATGTCCCCTCAAATTTGATTATGTCTTAAATTAAAGATGTTAATCGTAATGAATTTCCATATAAAATATGGGTTAAATATTCGAAATTTTCTAAACCCTAGTTGTTACAGTTGAGGCGATGCTCTCTCTCAACGGCGATCATATTCTCTTTCCATTCAATCTTAATTCATTTGATTATGGAGATTGATTCATTTTTGTTCGCTGAAATTCATAAATCTAATCATGCTCAATATATCGCTCCTCACGAGAATTCTCGTTCATCTTTTTCTAAGGAGATTTTCAATGAAAATCCTAATCATACGCTACTAGATCGATTGTTTCCTTCTTCTTCGATGGCCGCTTTTGATCGATTTGCACCACTACGACCACGCTTTCTTTAGGTTTGCGGGTTTCTCAAAAAAATGCGGACGAAGTTCAAGTGTTTGGATCCTTATCGTTCTCTCATTCCCAGCGACATCATCTCGACGTGACGGATTCCATCCATGGAATACAATCTTTTGCCCAAACACTAGTTGTTCGCCTATATTTTTAGCTTCACCGCAAGTGTACGGTGTTCGTTATCGAATAGGGTAGCAAGGTCGTATCCACGGAGACTAATAAATCAATAAAGCTAAGTATTGAGCCAAGATAGTTTTACTTTTATTTAGACGATCAATATTTGATGGTTGTTGTTTTGAGATTAAGACAATTTAAATCACTAAAACACAAGAATAAAATAACACAAATGAAAAAGTATCAAGATGATGTAATGGATTTCCGAGTTAAGGTTTCGATTAATAATCCTCTTGTCGCCCGGTTTAATCAAGCCACGTTATTATCAATATTCCTAAAGACGATCACAAAGCTATTTTATCCTCCCTCTCGAGATGCATATAAAATGTAGATTGAAATATCTATGCTAGATCTCTACTCAACATAAGATATACAACTCCCAAATGCACAAAAGATCAAATGTCCTCACAAACATTCACAAACCTCTCGATTCATGCAAATATTCGTGTCAAGTACTCAAGATCTAATATTGAAACTCATCTCTCGAATTATGAATCAATATATCAAACATGTTAAATCATTGGCCAAGTGATAAAACAAGAATAAGCTCAAAGTACTCAAATAGGCTTCAAGATAATAACTTCAACCAAGATTAAAACATCCAACAAGAGTTCAATTAATCTACTTCCAAAACCCTAAATCACAAGAGTTTAGCTACACATGATTAAACAACTTACACACAAAGTGTTCAAAGTCATTACAAATGAAACTAAAAGATTGAAACTAAAAAGAGAAGCAAGAAAACTTAGGAACGTCGACAATCTCTCGATATATCTCCGTTCTTCAAGCTCCGATGCAACCCGATTGTCTCCTTGATGTCTCCTTCCAAGAGTTGACTCTTATCTTGTGTTGTAGATCCCAAAAATGCCAGAATGTCCTTGTGTGCGCCCCCAAAAAGCCTTTTATACCTCTCATCATGTTTAGGGCTTAATGTCAAGAGACATGGGATTCCAAATAGCAGACGACGGTGGTGCGCCCACGCACGGGTTACCCGTGCGCCACCCCGTGGAATACCCCAACTCTCAGGGCGCACGGGTGGTGCGTCGAGCACGGCCTACCCGTGCGCCACTCCTGAAAATAATCGACTCTCTGCAGGGCGCACGGGTGGTGCGCCCATGCACGGGCTACCCGTGCGCCATCTGTCGAGCTCCATTATCCTTATGCGGGTGCACGGGTGGTGTCTTGAGGCACGCCAACCCGTGTGCCCCGCCTTTTCCGTGAACGCTCAACTTTCGCTCTTTTAGGCTTCACTTTTCGTATATCCACTCAATTCTCCGTGTTTCTACTTTGCTTTCCTCGTATTCTTATTTAATTAGCTTCAAATATCATGAAATTCCTACAAAATAAGCAAAGTGTAATATCTTTTCCACAAAGAGTGAATATGTAACATTTAACGCGAGTATATGCATGTTTTCTTATCATTATAGCTCGAAAATACTCTTCAAAATACATGCAAAACTCACGCCTTATCACTAGCCCCGGAGAGAATTTTCGACCCGTCAAGAAAGAAGATTACTTCTCATTACTATATATGGACGAATGAATCTATCAACAAAGGACGATCGAGTTAAAAATTCTATGATTGGGCGCATTCTCCTATCTAAAGGCGTTAAGCCTTATTTACTTTGGAGGATTTAAAGGCAAAATTGCATTCAAGATGGCAACCTTCAAGCGGTACCGGGAGATTGTTCCACTTGGAAAGGATTACTTTAATATTCAATTTAATTTCATGACGAACAAAATCGGGTTTTTGCAAAATCTTCTTGGAATTTGCAGCCAGGACAATGCGTCTCGGAATTGGGTGTCGGACTTCAACCCCTACAAGAAAAATTCTTCTATTGTGCGGTTTGGATTCGAATTTACGAATTGAGTTATGAGTACTCACACCATTATTTAATTACTAAAATTGCATCTTCATTTGGTACTCCAATACAAATTGATAACCGTTCTTTATCTGGAGAAGTTGGACATTTTGTTCGTGTTTTGGTGGAACTGGATTTAAATAAGCCCCTTCAAGAGTTTATTATGGTCGAACAAGTATGCCATTGTTCTTTTGTTTCTATCGGATACAAAAATCTCCGGATTTCTATGTTCATTGTCGAATTATTGGCAATAATATCAATCAATGTCGTAATACCAATACTAAAGAAACGTCAAAGCCTGGAGAAAAAGCAAAAAAAAAGGTTATCCAGTCCGTAGTAGATCATTGCATCGTGATCGTCCTCCGGTAGATAAGGGTAAGACTGCTGCTTCAGAAAATTGGGTGCAAGTTAAAAAAACGACATAATGGAGTTAATGAAATTGGAAAATCTATCTCGGAAGTCAACATGGAGAATCCCTTTAAGACATTAAGTGACTATGGGTCGAAGAAGCGTGGTGGTTGGAGACACTCATGATAGGAAATATCAAAAAATCCAATGGTTAGTGAGGATCGAACATCGACAATGGTCGATAAAGTTAATAGTGACATACCTACACCTTTGCGCGATTTACCACTCTTCTCGGCACCAAAGTAATTATGCGGTGACTTAAATGACGTAGGAAAGAGGAATTACGACTAACAATTACCGACATCTCCAAGAGCTTACCTTTAACGACTACGAGTTGAACTCTAATGACCCTTCGAGAATTTTCAAGCGTGGTCATGCGGCTCGAAACGATGGTCCGACATAGAGGGCGAAGAGGAGCAAGCGAAGAGAAACAAGAAAAATTTGAAGCTTTAAAGACAAAGATAGGTAACCCTCCACCACTCCACTTGTCTTTCCCTCATGTGATTTTTCGTGCTATGAAGTCTATGAAAATTGTGGCTTGTGGATCCTGGGCCGACATTCCCGGTTACATTAGACAATCAAGAAGATACTCGAAACACGTCTTTAAAAACAACAACTAACTATGTCATTCCAAAATCTTCTAGAAATAGACGCCCTTTTAAATTGCATTTTTATGTTGTTTTTTTTTTCTTTTTTCCCCAAGTTTAACATTATTTTTCCTTTACTAACTGATCGGCTATTGATCATGACATTTTCCTTTCTTTTATATATTTCTATTTATTTTAAAAAAGATATTAATTGTAATATTTTTGGAACTATCAAAGGAGTTTTTGAAATATTTTTTTCGCTTATAATAAAGAGGAAAAACATAAGACGGATCGAAACTCAAAGGATTTTTTTGCAATTTTCAAAAATATGTAGTATTCTTTTGTAATTAGCCAAGTTTGTTAGGGGATTTTTCGTAATTATCTCAAACAAAAGGTATGAGGTGTCAAATGGACCGGATCGGCCGATCTTTGGCCTCTTGACCAATGGGAAACACCGGGGCGAATCAAATTCCATCCGACCACTTTTTTGGAACCCAAGCTCAACCCATACTTTAAAAATACATGTAAAATATATAGGCCCATTTGGTCCTAATTGATATTTCAAGCCTAATGGTCGGGCCAAATAGGTTCGACTTTTTTGGACCTACGAAATCAAAGCCCAACCCGGTCTATCACTGGGCCGGTCAACCCATATCGAACTTGGTTTTTACAACTCTACAAATAGGGACTGCCCATCCCTCGCCTTATTACGGGTCAATCGGGTAGGCCATGGTCGAACTAGTTTTGATTTGAAAATCAAAGAATCCATAAAAAATCTTGAGAGAGAAAATAAATACTTTGCATTCTTATTATGCAAAACCAAAAGTTAATTACAAAATATAGAAAAAACAAACTAATATAGACGACTAGAAAGCTAAACCTAAAAAAAAAGGACTAGAAATCCTAACCATGAAATCACTAAAACTAAATAAGGAATCTAATATTATAATGGGTTATTGGTTTTTGAGGACCTTACCTATAAGAGACTTTCTTTAGTTTGATACACAAACATTTATGAGTTACCAATTTAGTACCCATACTTCACATTCTTTTATAAATTGATACTTATTCACTTTTAAGGACCTAAAATGCCCTTAGAATCATAAGTATACTCAAAATGAGTTTTTTAGTACATTTATTTAAATTATAACATCAATTAAAATTTTAATTAATTTAATTAATAAAAAAGAAGTTTCTAAAAATATCAATGAATTTTTAAAAAATAAAATTAATTTCGTTAAATTAGTAAATCAATAAACATAAATTAAAAAAATAAAAATTAGTTTAGTTAACTAATTTTAAAAATTAAGATGAAAATTAAATAATTTAAAAATTAAAATTAAGACAAGAAAACAAGAAAATTATAGCAAATTATTTTGATATATTAATTTTTAATTAGCTTTTTAATCGAATTAAAAAAAAATAATTAATTGAATTTATTTTATTTTTTACAATTAAGAATTTTCTAATTTAATTTAAATAATAATAAGTTATTTCTCAATTAACTTTTTTAAATATAATAATTCTAATTAAAACTTAATTTTTTAACAAAAATTAAAAAATCTTGAGGATATTTTCATCCTTAAAAATAAATAGAAAATGTAAATATGGTTATAGAAAATGTAAAATATGGATCGTAGAGTACCTTAAAAAAATCATTAACCCTCAATAAATAACATTGACAACTCAATAAATAGGGCTGCCATTCGATCAACAATGGCGCTGAAACTTTAACCGGAAGATTCAGGCTTGGCGCTTGGAGAATAAGGACATTAAGGATATCGGGCTAGTGGAAAGGAACCTAACGGGAGGTACGCAAATTTGGGTGATGATAAAATGATTGAAACAGGGGAATCATTCCTTATCACACCAAATATTTGATTGTATTTGATCGAAGTCCAATTCCTATTTTTTTCTGGGAAGAATCAGACACCCAACATGGAATGAATGTGCTTGAAATTGGAAAATCTTTGGATAATTGTGGCGATATTTGATCAAAATCCAATTCCTAACCCTCTTTTTTCAGTTTAACTGTCGGGGCCAACGAGCCCGTTTAACATCTCTAGCAAAAGGGTAAAACCCGCCATTCTCACTGCTCACTATACTCTCTGTTCCACGATTCAATGACTTACTGTTTTCTCCTTTTTATGCAGTTTAGGCTTTGTAGTCAGAGTTATATGGCCTGTAACGATGCTGACAGCTCTGTGGCAGGTGAGTACTGTTACACTCTTTACCTGATTGCATCCAATTTTTTATTTATGTTCTATGATCTTACTTCTGGGTCATGCGGCCCTTGGATGTGCTCATTCTTCTGAAACTGTGTCAGTCACTAGAGCCGAGAGAGAAAAGGAGGAAGTTGAAAATGAGTCCATCGTCAGTCTATCTTTCAGGAAAGATGAAAATTTTGGAGAATGGTACTCTGAGGTATGATTATGAGAACACCCTAATTTAATTGAATTATGACTGCATGTACTTTTCTTTTGTGCTTCCTGTTGTTACTACTTTTCTGCATATAATTTGAAATTCTTTAAGAATTCTTGCAAGATGAAACTCCAAAGAAATGGTTCTTTTCCGTGATCAATTAATATCTTTTGCGCCTTTTTTTTTTATGACATTGTCCTTATTCGTAATTTGTGGTTCTGCTATGTTCTTCAGCGTTGATATCAGGAATAGGATTATCCAACCAATCATCATTTTTGTTGCTTTGAGTTGTGTACAGGTTGTTGTTAATGGGGAAATGATTGAATACTATGACATAGCTGGCTGCTACGTAATGCGACCATGGGCAATATCAATTTGGGAGATCATGAAAGTAAGTAACACATAATCATCCTGTAAAATCAAAGTGAAGAAAACGGTTGTATTTGGCTGATTGATTTATAAGGCTTTATCTATCCGAAGCTCTTTATAAGAAGGCCTTGATAAATTTGGTAACAGCTGTAATTTTTCTTGTAGAAAACTTGTCTACTACTATGATTCTCAGTGCAACTTGTTTGTCGTATTAGTATGTCTAAAAATTATCCTTTTTCAAGCCACACTTTGCTGAATTTATCTTAAAAACTCAAATTCATGAAGAGTTTTAGTGTGTCAAATCTTTCCATTCCTTTTGCTGCTTTTTGATGCATTAGAGTTTTCTGGTCATTGCTTAACTAATATCTAAGGTAACGTACTTTGCGTATATAATTCATTGCGGAATCATCTTAAAACATTAAGGAAGAAAATGCAAGGTTGCTAGGTAGTGCTTTTCTGTGTCTTATTATCCTGTCTCACTTGAAATTTATTTAAGGCTTCTTGCTATTGAATAAGGGTGCCTATTACTGAATTTGTTGGCATTATTCCTCTACAGGATTTTTTTGATGCTGAAATCAAGAAAATGAAAATTAAAAACTGCTACTTTCCACTGTTTGTATCTGCCAGTGACCTACAAAAGGAGAAGGATCATATAGAGGGTTTTGCTCCTGAGGTGAGGTTACTTTGCTTTTGGCTCTTGTCCATAGATCTGAAGGCTGAACTTTGTTCTTTTGTTTGTGAATATGTTGGAAATTCATGCAATAATCAGCAATCAACTTTTAGTTGTATCAGTCTTTAACTGTTTGGGCCCAAAATCAACATAATGACTAATGAATTTTAACGCACTGCTTATACCTTGTTACTTATTAAACTTGTTGTTTGCAGTCTGCATTTTTACTTGGGAGTTTCGGTTGCCTTGTCTACTTTGTCCTTCATATTTTTGAAATACTTCTCTCAATCTTTTTGCGTGAGTTCTCTGAGAGATGTTCATAAGTTATTATTATTATTCAATTGTTTTTTTTTTAGGTGCATGGGTCACAAGGTCAGGAGAATCTGAGCTGAAGTTGCCAATTGCTATCCGTCCTACCAGCGAAACTGTCATGTATCCATATTTTTCCAAGTGGATAAGGGGCACCGAGATTTGCCTTTGCGGCTTAATCGTGGTGTAATGTTGTCAGATGGGAATTCAGCAATCCAACCCCATTTATCAGGTGCATTCATTGTAATGGCTGTTTAGTTTTCTTTTCCTACACTGATCATGATATACGAGATAAGATTACTTTTCCCTTCAATTTATTGTTGATGATTTGATATTCTGTAGGAGTCGTGATGGCTGTTTAGTTTTCATTTCATTCATTTGCAGTCTATTTGTATTGCTATTTGTAGACAGTGGTCTAACTTGGTTTATCAGGTTATTCAAATGCAGAAGCTTAGTCTTTAATGTTCTTGTTCGTATTTTGGCCGATTTTCCTACACTTATCATGATATATGAGATAAGATTACCTTTTCTTCAATTTATTGTTGATAATTTGCTATTCTGCAGGAGTCGTGAGTTTCTTTGGCAGGAAGGACATACCGCTTTTGCGACCAAGGAGGAAGCAGATACTGAGGTAAGTTCTTGCTAGCTTATGGAAATGCAATATCAAAATGATCTGTATGCAATAATGACATTTTTGAGGATATGCTTGCCAATAGTAGTGAGAATTAATGGACCATAAGAATTTAATTATGTTCTAATGCGAGCCAGGAACTGTGACTTGTTATTCCCTTAGGCTGTCAGAAATAATGCCCTTAACATGATGATGCAGTGTTTTCTTGAGTAACCTCAGAAATAATTGGTGTACTATTTTATGTAAATTATCTAGTAAGTTGAATATAGTGTTTCTTATCTGATACTTGAATTCTTCTTAATTTTCTTATTCAGAAAATTAATTTTCGTATGATCTATAACTGGTTCTTAAGTTGAAGTATTTTGTTAAAAAATTTCATTTATTATTCTTAAAAATTGTCTTAATTCATAAGTTTTGAGGTTCCTTAGCTAACAGAGGTGTAACTCTATGGCATAATATAGCTCTCTTGTGCTTCTTATTTTTCAGGTGCTTGACATCTTGGAACTATATAGACGCATATATGAGGAGTTCTTGGCTGTTCCAGTTATTAAGGGCAAGAAAACCGAGCATGAGAAGTTTGCTGGTGGACTCTATACAACTACTGTTGAGGTGGCAATAATGCGATGATGTTTGAGATGTTACTCTAACAGAATGGTTATTCATTAGCCATTAAGGAGACTTCTATATCTGAATGGTTGGCTTCTCTTCATGACAGGCTTTTGTCCCGAACGCTGGATGTGGTGTGCAAGGTGCATCTTCAAACTGTCTAGGCCAAAATTTTGCAAGAATGTTTGAGATTAATTTTGAGAAGGAGAAAGGGGAAAATGTTACGGTCTGGCAGAATTCATGGGCTTATACCACCAGAACAGTACTCATTGCTTTAATTTTATTTTGTTCTTAAAAATATCGGTCTATGCCACATATATAGAAGTCTAATGTCTTCTCTATTGTCTTTCACTGATATGTTTTTATCATATATTTAGCATATTTAGCATTTTTTCTTGTGTGCATAAAATCTCCCCTTAAGTGGTTGTAAAGAATTTCAGTTTGGAACTGAAACTTAGAACATGTCATAGAAATGCAGTTCACTTGGTCTTGAATATAATTGAGAATTTTCTTGCTTTTTAGGTTTTGATATCAGTTTCAGCGAGAATAGTAACTGACAAACAATAAGACTTTTTTAGTTTGAAATCTAGTGTACGATTTTGAGTTTCCATACTTCTCTCTGACTGTGATTTCTTTTGCGTGGTCAAAATGTCGTTTTGCATATTGCATTATATTACTGCTTCTTATATTACTCGTTTTGCATATTGCATTATATTGCATCATTTCCGGTCTCATATGCCTTACTCTATCTTTCTGACATGGTTATGGCAGTTAGGACTGATGGTAATGGTTCATGGTGATGATAAAGGCTTGGTGCTCCCTCCTAAAGTTGCGTCTCTTCAAGCAATAGTTATCCCCGTGTCCTATCAGGATGCAAATACTGACATGATTTTTGATGCATGTGCAACCACTGTAAAACTCTTGAATGAAGCGGGTATTCGTGCTGATGTTGATTTTAGAGATAATTATTCAAATGGGTGGAAGAACTCTCATTGGGAAATGAAAGGCGTTCCTCTCAGGATTGAAATAGGACCCGAAGACTTAGCAAATAACCAGGTATGCAATGTCTTAATTCTGTTTACTGTACACCTGTATTTATGTTGCTTTCTCTCTGCTGCTACCCTACCTTGATCCATCCAAATTGTATGTGAATAAGAAGAAGAGGTACTGTTTTTGTTATTTCTACTAACTGGCATCCTTTATCTTTTGTTCATTACCGTTTGGTCAATTTCCTCTTGTCAGGTTGCTTAGACGTGATAGTTTAGCTAAAATTGATATTCCCATGGCTGATGTGGTTGAAAAAGTTAAAAACATGCTCCACTGTATCCAACAAAATCTCTTTGATGTTGCCAAGCAAAAACGAGATTCTTGCATCCAAGTTATACATACCTGGGAAGAATTTGTTGAAGCACTTATCAAGAAGAAGATGATTTTTGCCCCATGGTGTGATGAGGAGGTATATCATCTTTTCTCCTCTTTTACTGGCCACAGGCATGTTGGTCTTGTTAGCTTTCATAGCTTCACTGAGATTCTGTTGTCCATAGGACTTATGAGAGCATTTTAATTTCAGCACCAGGGGTTGCTACGAATTGGGACGGTATAAAAGATAGTGGATTATATAGTTTTGATTGAACTAATGTGGCGTATTGTGCAGTAAAACTAATTCTTCTCAAAATTTAATTTTTCCTAAGCCGTAATTCCATATTTCACATGTTGTGCAAGTATGATCCCATCTATTGGTCCTTTCATCTTTCTTTCTTCAATTTCTCTTGCAAACCTGATTTTACAGGCCTTCCAGAACTCTATCCGACACAAATGCTACTTTTATGAAGCAGTTTGTGAGACATGTAATGTAGATTTCATATATGCTACACGCGTGAACTGGTGGTTGTTTAGTGATGTTTATATTAGAAAATATTTTGCGAAATTCCATAGTACTATTTTTCTAATCGTTTCCTTTTGGACAAGAATAGAGTTAACATCTTCTACAATAATTTTTTCTCAAAATTCTGTTATATGTCTCAGGAAGTGGAGAAGGATGTGATAACCCGCACTAACGGAAGCATGGGTGCTGCAAAGTCTCTATGTTCTCCACTTGATCAGCCTCCGATCCCAAAAGGTACAGTTTGTGTATAATTCACTAAGTAATTGTTGAAGCACTGGTCTTAGTGTAAGGTTGCATTTGGGTTATAAGAGATTTGAAATGAATGGATTTCAATCCACCAAATTACAGTGAATTTCAGACCTACCTAAATCACTCAAAATAATTCAAATAAGAGCGGATTTCAAATCCATTCTTCAAATCCTTCTACCAAACCGGGATGTTTTGCAATTATAGATTTCAAATCCATCTTAAAATATTTCCATCCAAATGCTGCAACCTTAGATAAAATTCATTCCATAACATATGGAATGATAGGAGAGATCCTTTTTGGGGTTCCGATAACCAGTTGTGAATTCGGAGACCCTGGATCTCATTTTTTCATTGGTAGTTGACATATTTGAGTATTTCTAATGCAGGTACCTTGTGCTTCGCTTCTGGAAAACCTGCTAAGAAGTGGACCTATTGGGGAAGGACCTACTGATGATTTATATTTAATCTATAGTTTTTCATTCTTTTGTGTTGCCCCAGTGCTGATAAGTTTGAAGCTCCTTGTTGCCTCAAACGCTGTAGTCAATTACTACTAAGCCACCCCATGTCTATGGACCTAGCTATGGGGTGTTTGGGGATTCATAATGAGTTTACGTCAAATCTTTTGATATGCCATTTCTTGGAGCCTGTTTTAGATGTTGTTAGCCAATTTTTCGGTGGGAGAACTTAAGGAAGTTGAGAAGTAAGTTCTATCTAATGGATTATAATTGTTCCTTCTTATTTATTCGTATCTCTTCATATGGATTTCAATAATTATAGCGGTACTTTATGTTTTTTTGTTGATAAAACAGATTCGAAGCTGGGATTTTCGACTTGCCTCAACATGTTCTAAAGGTAATTTTGTCTAGTGACTTTCTGGAGGCAAATACAGAGGGTAGCGTGTTCAATCTATGTCTATCGTGGGTTAAAAAGAACTTCAAGGAGGTAGAAGAAAGAAGGGATGCATTGAAGTGCTTATTGAGCCACATAAGATTCCCACTGATGAGTTCTAGTGATTTAAGAAATCTCTTAAACTGCAGTGAATTAGGTTCTGAGATTGCCCACAAAATTGTACTTGAGGCCTTATTTGACAAGGTTGAAGGTCCATTTGGACAAAGCCAGCAACACAAGTCACGGTTTAGGCAAAGGGCGTATCTAATTAGACCGGTCAAAATGCTTTATCTGGAAACTCCAGATCCGGTCTGTACCATCCAGACTGAAATTAATATATCGATAATTAATTTCCCTTCACTTTTCCTCCAAGTATATTGACCCTTCCACAGACTGAAATTCACGATTAGGTTCTGTCATGCATTCAAATTCGTATTTAATTGAGTATTTGTCAGCCATAGTTGAAGTCATCGTTATTCCCAAAAAATGGCTTGAGCTCTTTTTATCTCGCGTACATCTTGCGTATGCCTCTACGATGACTTGCATGAAATGGAATTTCTGGAGTGGACTTCCCAGATGGATACATTTTGTGACGTGGTCTAAACTCATATCCCAGTGGATGGTATATCGCAAGCATTTTGACTGGTCTAAATAAGCCCTTTGCTTAAATTGTAACTTCTTGTCCTGGCTTTGTCCAATTGGACCTTCAACTTTGCCAAATAAGGCCTCAAGTACAATTTTGTGGGCATTCTCAGAACCTAATTAACTGTAGTTTAAGAGATTTCTTAAATCACTAGAACTCATAAGTGGGAATCTTATGTGGCTCAATAAGCACTTCAATGCATCCCTTCTTTCTTCTACCTCATTGAAGTTCTTTTTAACCCACGATAGACATAGATTGAACATGCTACCCTCTGTATTTGCCTCCAGAAAGTCACTAGACAAAATTACCTTTAGAACATGTTGAGGCAAGTCAAAAATCTCAGCTTCAAATCTATTTTATCAACAAAAAAACATAACAAAGTACCACTATAATCATTGAAATTCATATGAAGAGATACGAATAAATAAGAAGGAACAATTATAATCCATTAGATAGAACTTACTTCTTAACTTCCTTAAATTCTCCCACCAAAAATTGGCTGGCAACATCAAAAACAGGCTCCAAGAAATGACATATCAAAAGATTTGACGTAAACTCATTCTGAATCCCCAAACAACCCATAGCTAGGTCCATAGACATGGGGTGGCTTAGTAGTAATTGACTACAACGTTTGAGGCAACAAGGAGCTTCAAACTTATCAGCCACCATTATGATTTTCAACAATGAATCTGCTGTCTCATTTGGCAAGATGTCAGAGTACATCGATTTCAAAAGTTTGTAAAACGGCTCCACTTCTGCACAGAAATCATTTCATTTAAAATATAGATAAATTGACTAAATTAATACCAAGTCAAAATTGCTACCTTCTTTTAGGATTTTAATGGAAACTGATGTTTGCTCAGGTTCCTTAAATCCACTAGTGAATAACTGAAAAAGATACAGTAGAAAATGCATGAAAATTGAGAAAAGA
Organism: Rehmannia glutinosa; assembly: GCA_016081115.2. Taxonomy (NCBI): domain Eukaryota; kingdom Viridiplantae; phylum Streptophyta; class Magnoliopsida; order Lamiales; family Orobanchaceae; genus Rehmannia; species Rehmannia glutinosa. The sequence goes on along the minus strand of CM071929.1, from coordinate 35,716,899 downwards.
AAAACAAAACAAGACAAAAAATAAAACTAAAGAAATACCTTACCTTCTCAAAGTATGCACTCATTTGTGCTAGAATCGAAGAGTTGACATGTATACTATGAGTCTTCGTTGGATCATCAGGGAGCAGTCCTGTTAAGTAACATGCAGTAAATAATGAAAAGTTTATCTAGAGATCAACAAGGATTACCTTCTTCAGTAAAGTTCGATTCGAGAACTTGAACAATTAAAATCATGAAAAGTTTATCTAGAGATCAACAAGGATTACCTTCTTCAGTAAAGTTCGATTCGAGAACTTGAACAATTAAAGCCCTATCGGAGAACTTCTCATTGTTGAATTCGACTGAAAAATCTTGTTCCATCGTTCCAAGTAATGCGAGAAGAATAGACGTAGGAGACGCGTGAAGAGAGAGAAAATCAGCGGGAAAATATTGAGAGAGAAAACAGGGAGCTTTCCGGGTGTGATTTCATTTGAAAAATGTTCTCACCTTTTTATACTCGGCTGATTAGGCGTACTCTCATAGTCTCATGTACTGAATCCGCAAAAAATGCCTATCAGTCTTTTATCTACTATTATCTATCAAGAAATTCAATTATGTTTTCTTTTTTCTTTTTCTATGTATATTTTGTATATGGATCCCCTAATTAGTTGATTCAATATGCTCGAGATGATGATGTACACAAGTATTGTCGGTTGTTCTAAATTTTAGTGTATGCAGTATAAATATATGTTAGGGATAATTAAAAAAAAATTGTGGTTCGGTCTAATTACAAAAAAAATCTAGAGACTTTTGAAAATTGCAAAAATCCCTCGAGATTTGATTACATTTTCCCTTTATAAACAATACCATTTCAAAATCCCCCCTAATATTTATAAAAATATTGCAAGTGCCCCTTAAATTTAAGATAAAATCAAATATGATGGTTTTTTTTAGTAATTTTGAAATACTTTTTTTTTTTTTTTTGTAATTATCCCTAGTTGTTATTATAATTGTAAGTTTGGATATTGGTTTTGTAAGAATATATATTCATCCATTAATCTGTGGATTTTCTTTAAACTCATTTGGAGTAAAATTAGATAAAGAATTTGCTTTGCAAGACGAGATGTTTATACTTGTAGACACAATGCATGGTGTATCACGACCTTTCAAATTAATACCCAAAGAAAACAGGGCGTATCATGACCCGTACGTATAGGTTTAATACCTAAAGAAGACTGTCAATTGGTCATTCTCAATTAATGTATTTTTGTGCAAACAGAAAATGAAGTTGAGAAGGGATGAACATGCTTGAAAACTAAATTTTATTTGAAATAAACTCATAAAATTCTAGATGTAAATCCATATGTATAATCTTCAGAAGATTAAGGAATTATCCATCGATGGATGATGTTTAATTAGCTCCATGCCTCGAAAGATATAAGATTAGACCAATGAGTATATAATTCTCCAACAGCTGATTAAGTTGCAATACTATCCTTTAAAGCAAATAATATCATTTGAAACGATACATTATGGTTCATTCACATATATTATTATGGATGTCATGACTCTTTACAATAGTCAATTTTGTCCCAAAAGATGAGATACGATGACATCAAATCATTAGATTAGATCAACTTGCTACCGAGAATTCAACTATACCAGAACAAGGCACATAACTACTGAATTTATCTTATTGAATCTATATTAAAATTAAAATTATGTCATGCATAACTTATAATTAATGCTTGCTAGTTGCTACACTGATTTATTTTTCAAGATTTTGTTCTACAATGTTCTATCGAAGTAAGTAAATAAGCTAAACTCCAAACTTTTATATTTATACTATTAATATAGTTTAAAGATTAAAAACAAATTATTATTATTTTTGGTATAAATTATTTTTCTTTATTTATTACTTAATTTTAATTAAAGTAAGTTTAAAATTTAGATCACATTATGATGATATATTTTATGGAACTTTCTGAAAGTGTGAGAATGTAACATGATTGTATATTCAAGGACTGTATTAAAGTCTCTAGGGAAATAACAGTCACAAACAAAGAGTAAGGAAAGTATTTTTTTTTTTGACCTACTATGTCATTAGATATCTATTCACTTATTTTTCTGTTCTATTATGCTGATTTATCCCATGTTATTATCAACATTTTGGAAGATAAGGCAAAAAATGGAAGATATTGCTAAAAATTGTTGATCATATTCAATCGTACGTTGCTATCACTGAGGTCACTCCAAAAAGTTACATAGTAACGCTTTTCCAAGTTTAGTCGATTCATAAGACGATGCTTTAATTTATTGGAGATGAATTTTAGAGCTATAATAATAAGGGTAAATGACAATTTATCCATTGTATTCTAAATTGTCTCACTTATCTGCTTGTGCTTTGTCTCACTTTGTCTCTTGTACTATTATTTCCTCATTTTACCCCTTTATACTCTCATTTTTCTCTTTTTTACCCCTTACCCCATTCGAAACAAGTACACTTTCATTTTATGTAATTTTATGTATTATTTAATATTTAATAGTAAGATTATTTAAAAATATATTTTAATTCAATTGAATAAGTTTTTTTTTTTTTTTGTTATGAATGCTCTTGTTTTGTGATTTTATTATTAGATAGAGCAATTCACTTGAAAAGGTCTACTTATTTGAATGAATTATCAAAGTGTCATGGACTTTTTCTGAAAAACAAAATAATTTAACATAGTTTCATTGAAACTATTTGAACTCATAATAATTCTATCGATGATAAAAAAAAACTTATTGCGAGAATTTCACATAGCATTTACTAAAAGTCAACACGTATTGAACGACTAGTTATTATTTCTTATCAATTATTGTATATTGCAAAGAAATAATATTCAGTTATTTTTACTTATATAATTTCATAACACTGCATTTTAAGTAAATATTTGTTACTTATAAAATGTATATCATTTATTAGGGAGTACTATGTATACATTATTGCATTTAAAATTCATTAAAATTTGTATTTAAAATCTAATGTAATTTCTAATTTAATATAGTTCATATTAAATTAAATATATTATAACTTTTTAATAGATAATACATTTATTTAAGAATTCCGTAGTCGTTATAAATTTGAATGAGCATGACATTTTTTTAGTAATAGTTTGTTAACTATGTATAATAAATATTTTGTTATTAATAAAATTATCATGAGTTCATCAAAACTATTTTACGTTAAAATATTATGGAATAATCATATTTTTCCTCCATGTAGTCAATTACAACCATTTTTGATGGCTGGTACCCCTCTTACAACTGTAAGTGGCTAGGCGATATAAAGTGGTTTGTGATCACATCATGCCATGTATTCTGGACCAATCGTATCACAGTCATTGATTAAAGGAGCAGTAAAATATAATGATGTCGCTCTGCCCACCGCAAGACATACATGTTATGCTTATCAACCCAATCTACCAATCTACGTCCTCTCCGATCTACATTATTCAAACTTTGCTGAGGATTATTTGGTATTGCAGGAATATATTAAACCATATCGAACTGCCTTGATCTCCAGGTAGGTGTGATACATGACATGGGGAGTTGAGAAATCTTAGACCAACTCATATCGTAAGGCTGCCAAATAAACTGGACGCCAATAAAATAGGAAGTTATAATTAATTGAATTATGAAAAAAAACTAAGATACAAAAATAAAATGTAGTACATGATTCTCAATTAATCTGTCAAACATATCCATAAAGATGCGCACATAATGACTCGTAGTGTGTGTGTGGGCATAATACTGAGTCCACCTATAACATAGAGGAAAATATTTTTGCCCTCCGAACTATTATGATTTTTCGACTTTGCCACCTAAACTTTTTTTTGGTGCACTTTACCTCCCCTGAATTTCAAGGGTTTTGCATATAGCCTCCTGTGTCTCATCGGCGGCGGAATATTCCACGAAATCGTCACATGCCATGCATGTGAGGCAAAATTGTCATTTCACTCAAATTATACTATTATTGTTGCACTTTGCCATCTAAACTTTGCGAAATTGTTACTTTGCCATATGAACTTGGAGCGATTTACACTTTACCTCATCGATTAAAAAAATATTAAAAATTTATGTGTATACATTTATTATTTATATTGTTTAATTTTTTCACCAAAAATAAGTATTTTTTACTAGTATTCATTTCAATAAAATATATTATCAATACAAATATTTTGTAATCTCTTCCTTTTTAACTTATTTAATTTAATATTTTTATATCAACATTAGGAAAATAGCTAATTTTATGAACTTTGAAGTGAAAAAAATTATAAATATACACCAATGTCAATTTTATAATTATATAATATAATTTCAAAATTATTTTTATAAATTAAAGTAAATTTCAAAAATATAAAAGTATTGCAAATATAATGAAATTCATTATTTCTACTTTTAAAATATAGTATAGGGTTTTTAATAATATGTTTCAAACTTATTACTACCTATTATATTTTATTTATGAATATTCATTCTAATATATTAAAAATATATATTTGTCTACGTATATTATTTCATTTACCTCAAAATGGATAAATAATTATATATATTTTTATTTATAATTTGATAAATTAGATTAACATTAACTTTATACTTTTTTAATTTATAAACTAATAAAGTAAACCAAGGAAGTAAACTACAATTCTACAATTTTACCATTCTACAAGAAAGTCAAAAATATATATATATAAAATAATCATATTCAAAATATATTTTATTGAAATGAATACTAGTTAAACTTATTTTGTTTATCAAGATATTAAAAATAAATTTATTTTATATATATTTTTAATATCCTGATAAAAAATAAATATATATTTTTAATATCTTGATAATATATTTTATTGAAATGAATACTAGTAAAATTCACTTATTTTTGGTGAAAAAATTAAACAATATAAAAAATAAATGTATATACATAAATTTTTAATATTTTTTAAATAAGGAGGTAAAGTGTAAATCGCTCCAAGTTCATATGGCAAAGTAACAATTTTGTAAAGTTTAGATGGCAAAGTGCAATAATATTAGTATATATTGAGTGAAATGACAATTTTACACTCGTGCATGGCATGTGACCGATTCCGGTGGAATATTCCGCCGCCGACTAGACCCAGGAGGCTATATGCAAAATCCTTGAACTTACGAAGGTAAAGTGCACCCAAAAAAAGTTTAGGTAGCAAAGTCGAAAAACCCTAATAGTTCGGAGGGCAAAAATATTTTCTTCTATAACATATGTAGTGTGATTATACAACATAGTTACAATGCATCGAGTTAAGTCAAATACAAGTAATAATACCTCATGCCATATGTGGGAAGTTGCAGACTGTCACTTAAGTCATGGTCAATTTGATTAATTCTACCACGTATAGCCTTCGACACTATACTTTTAGTCCGCGGCAAAGCCCATACCTATGTAATGTAGAGATATGTGTGAACATTTTTACACATTGAAACAGAAACAGAAACATAATTTTACAATATATGAAATATTTTTACATTGAAAAAGAAATATAATTTTACAATACATGAAATATAGTTTATCTGAAGCAGTTGCATCAGTCTACCAATAATCTTCGCCCTTTGTTGTGATGCAGTGCATAACTTATGGTATACCCAAGCTAGAACGCACTTCCCTAGCTAAATGATGAAACCACATGAATATTCTCTAAGACCATCTCCAACCCAACTCTAAAACCCACACCAAAACACCAAATATCAAAAAACACCCTCCAACCCAACTCTAAACATCACACCAAATTTGGTGTAATGAATAGTGTTACACCAAATTTGGTGTAACACTATTCATTACACCAAATTTGGTGTAATACAAATATTCCCTCTTTGCCCTCCAATTTCTTCTACTTCAAACTTTTAATTCCTATTGTATCCTATATTTGATATATAATTAATTTGTAACATGGTTTTAGTTATTTAACTTTTGTATATAATTATTATTTTGGATGAACAATAGTTAATATTTACCAATAAATTATTATAAACTAAACTTAAAATTTTGATAAACTAAAATAATTAATAAACAAAATTATAATTTAATTAAAAAGCATCAAAGAAATAATTGCATAAACAAATAAATTAATTAATGTAATATTAGTTAAATATTAGTTAAATATAACTTATATTGTGATATTAGTTATAATTTATTTATTGTGATATTAGTTGTAATATTAATTTTGCAATATAATTAATTAATGTAATATTAGTTAAATATAAGTTTTTATTTAGTTACATTAATAATAATAAAATATAAGCAAAAGAAATAATTGCATAAACAAATAAATTTGTTATTCCAAAATGAAAAAAATATTAAAATATTCATTTGGTGTAAGATTTAGTGTAGTGGGTTGGAGATGGGTTTTGCAAAATTACACCAAAACACCAAATTTGGTGTGATTTTCGCACCAAATTTGGTGTTATGGGTTGGAGATGCCCTAACTACCTCAAATATAGAGTATGGACTGCAACCCCATTGGAGCCTCAACTTCAAGTACAAAGAAATGGTAGACAACAACGATATATTTCGCCTGCAAATTTCTTGAAGGAAAAGTAAGATTTTTAGTCCCATAAATTAGACCTTTTTGAGAATTAGTCCTCTAAATTGTCATATTATGTTTTAGTTCTTTAACTTTTAAATTTTTAGATATTCATTCCTTTAATTTTCAAACTTTCTAGATATTTAGTCCTTTAACTTAGCAATTTTACTTTTGGTCTTATAACTTAACATATTTTAGAAATTTAGTCCTATAACTTAGCAATAGTTAAATTTAACTAATTTATTAAAAGGTTAGTACCCACACTTCACATTTTTATTATTGGACCAAAAGTAAAATAGTTAAATTTCAATTTTTAAAATTAATTAAATTATAAAAGAAATTAAAAATTAGATGAATTTGTTTAATAAAAAATTTAATATATAGAAATTTCTATAACAATTGAAGAATTTTAGGAAAATTAAAATAATTACATCAAATTAGTAAATTAAGAATAATTTGTCATATTTATGTAATTTTGGTGAGTATAATTATCTCCAAGAAATGGATCCTGGATTAGTGTACAAGAAGCATTTATTTGAAGGTTTAAAAAGTCAATGCTTGAAATGTTTTTAAAAAATAATTAAATTTAAAAATGATTAATTATTTTTTTTTAAAAAAGTTAACTGTTAATTAAACTTATTTTTAAAAATAAAATTTAATTAAGAAATAACCTTTTAAAAAATTAATTAAAATTATCTATTGTTAAGTTGTAGGACTAAATTCCCTAAAAAAGTTATAATACTAAATTTAAAATGTGTTAAGTTATAGGACTAAAAGTAAAATTGTTAAGTTAAAGGACTAAAAACTAGGAATTTTAAAGTTAAAGCACTAAAACATGAATGTGACAACTTATATGACTAATTCTCAAAAAGGTCCAACTTACAGGGATTAAAAATCATATTTTCCTTTCTTGAAATATATATATATATATAGAATTAGCAAAATTAATTTATTAAAAAATATTATCTAATTGCGAGAAAATTTTTCGGCGACCACCTCCGTGACCACCCGCCACCCACTGTTGGAAAATAAGTGTTGGGAGTGTTTCTAAAGAACTCCCATATCCCACATAGAATAGGGAATGAAGTTTTCTTCACTTTATTAATGGGAGACCCATATGGGCTTAGTAAAAAATGGGCCAAGTGATTAAGGGCCTCGCGCACATAAAAGAAGGGCCAAATTAGCCGATTGTAGTGTAAAATCGACGATTTGCCCCCCTTGTGGGCGATATAGTCGCGGCTCGAATTAGTTTTGCGACTTAAAAATTATTTTTATTTTGCTAATTTAAATCCTTACCCGAAAAATATATTTTTCTACCTTACCCAAAAATATGTTTTTTTCACCTTACCTCAATTATCCTATTTTAGCCTAGTTAAATTACCTTACCCCTTATTTTCGGATATAGCCTACTTGTTGTATTGTAGGGTGGCTATGGGCCGAGCTATTGTCCCCTATGTAGCTAGAGCCGAGCTATTATTCCCCTATGTGTCCGGAGCCGAGTTTTTGTCTCCTAATTATTATATTACCATTGGAATTGTTCTATAAGGATGAACTTGAGAAACCCAAATACTTACTTCATCTCAAAACTTCTCACTTCATATTTCTTTGGGTTACAAATTGTTGGTTTTTGTTCGTTCAAATTAATCCGTTGAATCCTGGGGATTACGAAAATAAATCCTTTAGACGATTGCAACTCTTGCACGCGTCGGAAATTATTTTGCTACTTCAAGCTCCGTCGTCTTGAAATTTTTGACAACATTCTAAAGGATTTATCATGGAGCTTGATAACAATGATGGCCAACTCAACGCACCTCTTCTAAATAATGTCCCTCCACCGTTGCAAATAAATGCACGATCCTTGTTCGATTGCTCCGCATATGCCGCCATTTCCAGACATCTCCAAAATCGAAATGTTTAGCGGTCGAATTACGACGATGACAAGAGCGGATATTTTCCATCCTGACATGCACGGTGTTGCTAATGTACTTACACAAACCAAGCTCAACCTTTTGATGATCCAAAGGAAATGGAGATGTGGATTTATGCTAACAAGCCAGGGGATATTTGGGAGTCTATGCATTTGAAATATCTTTTACAAGATCTTTGGAAAATGAAGTTAAGTCATCGGAAATTTTTACAAATGGGAAATGGTGGATGGGAAGGATATCAAGATACGGATCAACGAGTATCACAAGCTCTTTGGAAGATTTAAAGATCAAAAATATCACCCTACAAGAAGAATTAATTGGCTGGTTTCTTGATCGAAAAGTTGCCAAACTCGTGGAAAGACTACAAGCAACAATTAAAACATAAACACAAACAACTATCATTCTTTGATCTAATTACCCACATTATAATCGAAGATACCAACCTGAGGAACTCAAAGTGAGCAAAGGAAAGGAAAATAATACAAATCGCAAAACATGGTGCAAGGTAATTTTAATAACAAGAATGTTAAGAATTTTAATCGGACCGATTACAAGCCTAAAGTGAATAACTCCACCAACTTTAAAAAAAAAAGGAAAGCATGTATGTTTGTGGAAAGCACTGGTCATCATGCACATCGGTGTAAACATAGAAAGAAAAATGGCAACCCTCAAAATCGAAATGGAAATCCTCCAAAGCCAAATGCAAATTTGGTCGAAGGGGATGATATTGTTCTTCTGATGCTTTCTCAAGTTAATCTTGTGGCGATGTGAAAGAATGGGTGGTAGACTGCAGGGCTACCAGGCACATTTGTGCAAATAGAGAAGTCTTTATGTCCTACAATTACTGGGGAGATGGAGAAGAAACATGTGTATCTCGGGGACTCTCGAACTGCACAAGGTTCTTGGTAAAGGCAAAGTTATGTTGAAACTCACATCTGGCAAGACCTTGGCTCTTAATGAAGTACTTCATGTGCCTACTATTAGGGCAAACTTGGTTTCTGTTTCTTTGTTAGGAAAGGCTGGAGTTAAAGTGTCATTTGAATCTGATAAGATTGTAATGACAAAAAATAATGTCCTTGTGGGCAAAGGCTATTGTAATCAGGGTCTGTTTGTACTCAATGTTTCTGATGTTATTAATAAAATTGCATCTTCTTCTGCTTATATGATTGATTCTATTGATTTATGGCATGCTAGATTAGGACATGTTAGTACGAGTTATATTCGTAAAATGCAATCACTTGGTTTAATTTCTGGAATGAATAATACTTGTCTGAATAAATGCGAAATATGTTGTGAAGCTAAATTGACTAAGAAAACTTGTTTTTCGGTACATCGAGAATCTGAATTGCTTAGCCTTATTCATACCGACTTAGGAGACTTGAAACAAACTATGACTCGAGGAGGTAAAAACTATTATGTGACTTTTATAGATGACTATTCTAGATACACTAAGGTATATTTGCTTAGAAATAAAGACGAAGCTTTTAACATGTTTCGATTGTACAAATCAGAGGTTGAAAATCAACTAGATAAGAAGATTAAAAGAGTTAGATCGGATAGAGGGTGGCGAATATATTTTATTTAACGAATTTTGTGAACAGGAAGGAATAATTCATGAAATCACTCCTCCATATTCACCCGAATCAAATGGTGTAGGCGAACGAAAAATAGAACTTTAAAAGAAATGATGAATGCTATGCTCATTAGTTCGTCTTTTCTTGATAATCTTTGGGGTGAAGCTATATTATCTTCATGTCACTTACAAAATAGAATTCCCTATAAGAAAACCTAGGAAAGACACTTATGAATTATGGAGAGGTTATCAACCTAACCTAAAATATTTAAAAGTGTGGGGGTGCCTAGCAAAAGTTATGTTACCGACCCTAAGAGAAGGAAAATAGGTTCTAAAACATCGATTGTCTATTCATTGGTTATCTTTGAGCATAGTCTTTGCGTGTCGGTTTCTTGTTTTGAAAAGTGATGTGCTAGATGTTAATACATTGTTGAAACAAAAATGCTGAATTCTTTGAGCATATTTTTCCTTTGAAAACGAGATAATTTCTCGTGCACTGCTTGAATCTACTTATGCTCCTATTGAACATAATATTGAAAATTCTTTTGAGGAGTTAAGAAGGAGTAAGAGACAAAGAAAAGAAACATATTTTGGAAATGATTTTTATACATATCTTGTAGAAAATGAACCTTTAACATTTTCTAAAGTTGTTTTTCTTCGATTCTTTATCTTTGGAAAGAAGCCATCAAAACCGAATTGATGCTATTGAACAAAACAAAACTTGGACTTTGGTTGATTTGCCACCTGGAGCTAGACCTATAGGTTGCAAATGGATTTCTAAGAAGAAATATAATCTGATGGAACCATTGAAAAATATAAAGCTAGGCTAGGTTTGCAAAGGCTTTACTCAAAAACAAAATGTGGATTATTTTGATACTTTTGCACCGATTACTAGAGTTTCTTCTATTCGAGTTTTGATTGCTTTGGCTTCTATCCAAAAACTTTTTATTTACCAAATGGATGTAAAATCGCTTTCTTAAATGGTGATTTGGAAAATAATATTTATATGGTGCAACCGAAAGGATGTGTTGTTTTCGGAAAAGAAAACAAAGTTTGTAAATTACTTAAATCTTTATATGGTTTAAAACAAGCATCTAAGCGTGGCATGATAAATTTGATCAAGTTTTGTTGTTCGATGGTTTTACTTACATGTTGAAGCGAGATAGATGTGTTTATACAAAACTTGTTGATGATGAGTGCGTAATTATTTGCTCGTGCGTGGATGACATGCTTATATTTGGCACTAAAATTGATTTAATATATAAATCAAAAGAATTCCTTGCTTCTAAATCTGATATGAAAGATATGGGGGAAGCAAAGGTGATATTGGGTGTTAAAATTATAAGGAGTGATAATGGCATAATGTTGTCGCAAAGAACACTATGTTGAAAAACTTCTCAAGAAGTATGGACATTTTGACGTCAAACTAGTGAGTACTCCTTATGATGCTAACACTCAATTAAAGAAAAATTTAGGTGATCCTGTGGCTCAATCAATATGCACGCATTATTGGGAGTCTGTTGCATTTAATGAACTTCTCTTGCCTCTATAGCTTATCTTTGTGTGTAGATTGAGCAGAGATATACTCATAATCCCAATTGTGACCATTGGTACCGCAATAGTCGACTAATGAGATATTTAAAAGGTACCATGAACTATGATATCATGTATAGTGGATATCCCGATGTACTTGAAGGATACGATGATGCGAATCGGATCTCGATTCAAATGAAGTAAAATCCACTAGTGGTTACATATTCACTCTTGGTGGGGGTACGTTGCTTGGAAGTCGACTAAACAAACTATCATAGCAAAGTCTACCATGGAGTCCGAGTTTGTTGCCTTGGAGTTAGGCGCAATGAGGTGAGTGGTTGAGAAACTTCTTAGCGAGATATTCCATTAGGTTCAAAACCAACACCTTCGTGTCATGCATTGTGATTGTCAAGCAAAGCAATTGCAATTTGAAGAATAAAACCTTTAATGGTAAAAGTAGACATATTCGTTTGAGACATAATGTGGTTAAACAAATTTGTTAAATGATGGAGTTATATCCATTGATTACGTGAAGTCGAAATTGAATTTGGCCGATCCTCCGACTAAACCATTGGGAGAAAATTAATTAATGAAACATCGAGGAAATGAGACTTAAGCCAACTTGAGAAATTAACAGTGATAGACACCTACCTTTGTGATTGGAGATCCCATGAATGAGGTTCATACGGGTAATAACAAGTCACTTGTTAATTCTGTTAGCACTAAAATTAATTGTCCTTTCCTATGGTGTGAGAAGTGCTAAATTGCAATTATGTGAGGATGAGTTACTAAAACTCTTAATGAATTTCATATCCCTTAAGGGTGGTATATTTAATTGCAAAATATACTTGATGAAATTCACCTATATGAGTGTGGAGTGGGGCGCTCCTATGAGATTTTGGCATATCTCTAGAGCACTCATGAATTCCGAGGCACGCGCATGCCTTATTTGCGCAAAACCACATTGAACGACAAAATATTGAGAGAGTGTAATGTGACTGGTAAGATTTTAACTTACAATAAGAGTTCTTAGTTCATAGAAGCTACAAGCTTCACTAAAACTCTGTACTTTAAATCTTATTATTCTAGGTCTGGTTCATAGTCCAAAAGACACCAGATGCGATACATCTACACTCATTTTAGTAACCCAAAAATATTCTCTAAATTTTTCTTTTCGTTCTTTTGAAACATGTGGGGATTGTTGGAAAATAAGTGTTGGGAGTGTTTCTAAAGAACTCCCATATCCCACATAGAATAGGGAATGAAGTTTTCTTCACTTTATTAATGGGAGACCCATATGGGCTTAGTAAAAAATGGGCCAAGTGATTAAGGGGGCCTCGCGCACATAAAGAGTTGGGCCAAATTAGCCGATTGTAGTGTAAAATCGACGATTTGCCCCCCCCTGCGCGGGCGATATAGTCGCGGCTCGGATTAGTTTTGCGACTTAAAAATTATTTTTATTTTGCTAATTTAAATCCTTACCCGAAAATATATTTTTCTACCTTACCCAAAAATATGTTTTTTCACCTTAACTCAATTATGTTGGCGTTTCACGTTCCTTCCCGGGCGGTGTCTAGCTTCCATGCCGAGCTACTAGCGCTTGAGATGGGATTGCGGCATGCACGACGCTTCTCACTTGATTTGGATCGAGGACGCAAGCGGCGTGTAGTCACCACGATCACATCGGTGGCCTCAGCTCTTGGCGGTTCAACATACACCGACTCACATTCGGAACATGTTGAGGACCTTGATACTCGATTTCCCACATACACAGAGAGGGAAATCGACCAGCCGAGATCACCTAATGGCTTTGGGAGCGGGCTGCCGCCTCGCGGTCATATTGTTGATGAGGGCACGGCTTCTCACCACCTCCTCACGCTCATTCGGATGGACCAGTGGGATATCCGAGCTTCGATTTTCATAGATCATTGGTTCTCCTTGTATTTTTAGATTCTCATTATGATAGTCTTTCTAGATATCGTAGTGATAGATCACTTGTTATTTGATTTTCTCCCACCTTTATATGGGCATGACATTGTATGACCCTTGATTATTTGATATACGGTAGGGGATCACGCCTCAATCCCCCACCCCGGGGGTGTTATTTTGATAAAAAAAAAAAAAAAAAACTCAATTATCCTATTTTAGCCTTAAGTTAAATTACCTTATCCCTTATTTTCGGATATAGCCTACTTGTTGTATTGTAGGGTGGCTATGGGGTGAGCTATTGTCCCCTATGTAGCTAGAGCCGAGCTATTATTCCCCTGTCCGGAGCCGAGTTTTTGTCTCCTAATTATTATCTTACCGTTGGAATTGTTCTAAAAGGACGAACTTGAAAAACCCAAATACTTACTTCATCTCAAAACTTCTCACTTCATATTTGCTTTGGGTTACAAATTGTTGGTTTTTGTTCGTTCAAATTAATCCGTTGAATCCTGGGGATTACGAAAATAAATCCTTTAGGGACAAACAAGCAACTCTTGCACGCCTCGGAAATTATTTTGCTACTTCAAGCTTCAGATCTTGAAATTTTTGACAACACTCGCTACCAAGATCCCCACCGACGACGACCGCCATTCTATTCTCATTTAAAAACATCACAAAATAGGAGAAAATATATCTTTTTACCCATTTAGATTTAAGAAAACACTTTCTTGACCAATTTTTATAAAAGCAACTATTCTACCCATTTCTGTATGGAAAAGTCAAAAATGCCCCTCAACTCTCTCTCTTTCTTGTTTAAAGTAAAACAAACATCCTCCCTCACCTCTTTTAAACTTTTCTTCCTCCATTCTTCATCCCTTCTTCATCCCTTCTTCCTCCTTTTCTTCCTTCCACATATTGAAGACGATTGAAGGCTTGTATTTTTCGATTTTTGAAGCTACAAGAAACAATTGAAGACATATTTTGAATCAAAGTAATGTATTACTTTGTACAAATTTTTATGCATAAAGATAGAAAATTCACTTGATTTTTGTAACTAGAAAAAAATTCAAATCTGGAAAGTTTAACGTGGCACTATCGGGCTCTCAACATGGTACTATCATGCCATGTTAAACTTTAACTGAGTACGATTGTACCCAGAATTACTAGGGTACTATCGTGCCCTACAATATATGCTGCACTATCGTACCCTACAATATGTGCTGCACTATCGTGTCCTACAATATGTGTTGCACTATCGTACCCAGAATTACTAAGTACTATCGTGCCCTACAATATGTGTTGCACTATCGTACCCTAGAAATTCCAGGGCACGATCATATCCAGAATTACTAGGGTACTATCGTGCCCTACAATATGTGCTGCACTATCGTACCCTACAATGTGTTGCACTATCGTGCCCCTGATATGTCTTTGCACTATCGTGCCCGGAATTACCAGGGTACTATCGTGCCTCTACTTTATGTCTTTGCACTATCGCACCTAGTAATTGCGAGGCACGATCATACCCAATCCGACATAATTTTTTTTTTTTTTTAGTGCGCCCGTCCCTTGATATTTTAATGGGGTACGATCGTGCACTGTCCTAAGGGTACGATCGTGCCAATCAATTCCCAGCCCATTAGTAAGGGTAATTCAAGAATTGTGGGTATAAAAGTTCTTTTTATAAAAGTGGGTAGAAAAGTTGTTTTGGTATCAATAGTGGCTAGAAAAAAATTTCTCCACAAAATAGTATATATATTTATACAACATTAAGATAAAAACAAAGAAATAAAAAAGAGGAGAGGAAGAAGAATATTTGCTTTTGCTGTTGAAGGAGAAGAGACGAAGAGAAGTGAGGTTGGAGGGGCTGGGCCGAATGAATTATACATGTGAAAAGTGAAAACAGAGATGCCAATTTTGTTTTAACTGTTGGATTCGAATTAAAGGAGAAAACACTATTTTTCTAAAGCTGACAAAAAAAAGAAAAAAGGTCAAAGTCAAAAACTCTATTGGCATCTCTATTTTTATTACTTGTTTGCAGAAAACTCTTTCTATATTATTATTACTATTATTATTATTATTATTACTATTATTTTATGTTAAGTGATTAAATCATTGTTTTAAATTACTTAAATAAATTAGCCCATCGTTCGCGCCACGCCACCTCTCTCTCTGTCTCTCTCTCAATCTCTCGACTTTGTCTACATTCTCCCATGGAAGCGCAGTGTTTTGGTTGAAGCCTTCGAATCTGGGGTGGAGGCTCGGTCCAGTTTCTACTCTCTTTCTCTCTCTCTCTCTCTAAGCCTTCGAATTTGGGGGTGAAGGGTCAATTCGGTCTCTAATTTTCTTCAGTTGTTGTGATTAAGTGTTGAATGACTAAGAAAGAGGAATAAGAAGCACAAATTTGTTTTGTAATTCTTAATTATACGTGGTATTTGTGCCATTTGTGGGCAACAAATTCCGAGCTGTTTGATGCGAATTGATCATTTTAGTGGAATTCTTGATTCTATTGTGCGTTTTGTGTGATTTTATTTCATGATTGTTCCACGTCCTAGTGAATTTTAGAAAGAATTAGAAGTTTTCCTTGAACTTAGTGATGTTGATTCTTTAGCGATTTTCCGTGTATGCTCAAAATAAGATGTTTCTGTATCGCATTTTTTTCCAGGTGGAGGGTGCTTTCAGGGTGCAATTACTTAACTTGTCTGATGGTTTGTCTTATGATAATTTTCTAGTTCAGATTAAGTTGTATAATATTGATCGTGGCCTTAATTCTTTTTAGTTAAGTAAACTTGTGCTTTTGTAATTTAGGGACTTGACTGAAAATGATATCAAGTTACACTTTATATTCACGTCGGTCCATATCAGCAGTTTTTGGTGTTGACATAATTGTAATGACTGATTGGTTGGTAGATATGTGATAAAAAAAAAGTGGCTATTTCATAGATCATGTGTAATTTTTTTTAGTGCCAAAAATGAGAAAAATATGGATAGGAGCATTGTCATCTAAACTTACAGATTTTGACTTGCACTGTTGGCATTCGGGGATGATATTGGAATTTTAACAGGAATGTTCCGTATTATTGGCAGTGATTTTTTTATTGATGAATCTCCACCCTCCCACTGTGTGTGTGTGTGTGTGTGTGAGTGTCACTGATGTGCACACGATAAACTTATGTTCTGCTTATTTTTGCTAATAGATAAAACTGTGCACTGTATGATTCAAGATTTGCAATAAATATGTATGTAGTTGTAATATCACAAGGTTTTAACTGGTATCTGTTATGCATGTAAGCACTTCAAATTACATCCACTGTATGATGGTTTTATGTTCGGGTGAATTGTTATAAGGCTGTAGGTCGAGATCTATGATTTATGAGTATATGTTGTGATCTCTTTGTTAATCCTGGTCGCTGGTTTTGTTCTGTGCTACTTTTAATGGATCTTCATAGTTTCAACTGTTGGAATTGCTCTACTTATTGATGATTTGGGAAGATCTCCTAGTATCATCCTAATGTTGGCTGTTTCCAACAAATTGCGATCGACTAAATAATCTACCATTTTGCTTGTTTTAAGTATCCTGCCATACTCCACCTTTTGATTCTAATACCTAAAAGGTGGAATATGTGCTAGTGTAGGTTGACATTTTATCATAGGCTAGATAGAGTCCATGAGTTTTGGTGTTTTCTTGTATGATAGTGAGACGTCAATAGGATATTCTTCTAATGATTGTTGCCAAAATTTAAACATGTGCAGTCTTTAAAATCTTTAATTTTTTTTTTCTTGCTAAATTTAATGGGTTTTGTTTGTTGTGTTGGTTCCCTCTTGTGAGTTCCGCTCTAATTTTCTATGCGTGTTCTTGATATTACTTGAAGATTCAAAAGGAACAAGGCTGCTTTTTGTTCATGCAAAGAGGATATCGGGCCTGGAGGAGGCCATTAGAATAAGAAGGTAATATTGCTTTTCGCTAAATTCTTATTTTGGTAACGTGTTGCTTACACTCGATGTTTTCATTAGTATTTACATTCATAATGCAACTTAATTATTTGCTGCTAAACAGCATAGTTATAGCATGATCTAGCTACGAATAATGCATTTCTTTCATGAAGTTGTCATTTCTTGCAATGGTTTCTTGTTAAACAATGGAATGCCTTACTTTCATATTCCGGCTCATCATGAAAGGTAGCATTTTTAGTAATCTGGTCTAAGATATTGATATTTTTGCTGTATGAGTTACTGCTACTATAAAATCTTTAACTGATAATGCCTACTCATGTTTCTGTGTTAGCTTCATCTCCAGGTTTTCTGTGTTGCTTTGGTGGATATATATTATTTTGTATTTTAATTAGGGATAATTACAAAAACACCCCTGAGGTTTGGGCTAATTACAAAAAAAAACCAGAGATGTTTCAAAATTACAAAAACATCCCTTTAGTTTGATTTTGTCATAAATTTATGGGGTTAAATGTAATATTTTTATAGATGTCAAGGGTTTTTTTTAAATGTTTTTACCTCTGAAGCGGAAAATATAAGACGAAATCAAACCTCAATGGGATTTTTGTAATTTTCAAAAATCATTGGGTTTTTTTTGTAATTAGCCCGAAACCACAGGGGCTTTTTTGTAATTATCCCTTTTAATTATATAAAGTAGATAATTTTTTTTGTAAGTGTGCTTATGAAGTCTGGTTTATCATGAACTTCTTCAAGACTTGAAGCCTGTACTGTATCTTGTTTAGCTATTTAACTAGTTTTAGAAACAAAGAAACATGAAATTCCTTTGTAAAACACTATCTACATATTTTATTTTACCTTTTTAAATACCTAAGGCATTTGCTTCCATGTAAAGGAGTTTTCTCCAGTGCTGTTCATATTTGAAGGGACTTGGAATTCACCTTTATCATCTCTCTGAAACTTTTGTCTTGAAAATGGTTTGGAATCCACCATTATCATCTCTTTTAATCTTTTTCTTCATTAACAAAAGATACTTCTAGCATCTTATTCGCTTAAAACATTTTCAATGCTTGTAAATCGAGAGAATTAATCTTACCACGGTTGGCTAGTTTAATATTTCTCTGTTTTTCCCCCTTTTTATTATTTGACCCGATATGTTTAGATTTTCACATTTGTCTTGCTTTCAGCTGCATTTTGGTTTGATTTTCTGCAGCGAGCGTACTAACTGAGCGGTGGGACCTTTTTTATCATCAACATTTGTTTTTTTTAAAATATTCGCCCTTGGGGCTAATTTGTGTAATGAATATTTAAAAAATATAAGAATATATATATATGTATGTATGTATATCCCCATTGGTATAGATAACCCGACTAATTATAAGCTAGAGCATCCACGGAAATAAGCATTTTCTAGTATGTTACAATCATATTTACCAAACTTTCTATATGTTTAGGATCGTGGACAGAAAATGATTATATTAACGTAAGATTTTAGTGAATTTCTTATTTTGTACTGGTCCAAACTATCATCATAATTAGCTGATCAATATACCCTTGGTGAGACTTGAGACTTAGAGGAGTCGTAAATTTAATAATAAAGATACATAAAAGGAGCAACATGTAAAAGATAAAGTATTTTGGAAATTAATTATAAAGGTGTTGGATAAAAAGGTTGAATTGTTTGGCGCCGAGAAATTGGTGGTTGTTTTTTGGCCCTCCCTTATGTTTTTTGGCCCCCCCTATATATGGTAGACTAACTATACTCATATTTCTAAACGAAAAATAACCAACTTCAGTTTTCTGGTGTTTGGGATTTAAATTATGAAAAAGAGCCGATTCTGAAAAATAATTAGCTAATTTAAATAGGAAAAAAGTAAACAAATACTCTGTTTTTCCAATTTTGTCACGATGAAAGAGGGACACGGAAGCTTATTTTGGT
The DNA here is from genome assembly GCA_016081115.2 of Rehmannia glutinosa. NCBI lineage: Eukaryota > Viridiplantae > Streptophyta > Magnoliopsida > Lamiales > Orobanchaceae > Rehmannia > Rehmannia glutinosa. Next base: position 35,697,478 of record CM071929.1, on the reverse strand, counting down.
TTCTGGGGAAAGTTGTGTTAGGATCTATTCTAATTAATTATGTGGACTTACATATCTCTAACAACATATATTATGGGGTTATTTAATTAATCCGAGCCATTTAAGTGATCTAATTAATAAGCTCCATAAATATGTATTGGGTATGCACTATGCAATGTGTAGATAACCGGTATTAGTTAAATTAGGATTTACGGACTCTTAATTTGACCTAGTATATGAGAAGCATATACATATAATCAATGTCGGAAGTAGGGGAGGGGGGAGGGGGCAACCCGGGCCCTGGCCCCCCAATTTTAACTTTATTTTTTATTAGGTAAAAATTTTTAAAATTTTTTTAGTTAATATTTATGTGTGTGTTTTTTTTAATCTGGCCCACCCCTATTTCGTGTATCGGTTTATCCCGTAATAATTCCTGGCTACACCATTGTATATAATCATGTGACACAGTATATGTATTGCACTAATCCTGTTGGACTGATCATATTTTCTGGGACACAGTATAAAAATTATGGCATGATTGTTTCTAATCCCCTGTTTTGTGATGTGATGTGATTGTTTCTGCAAGAAGTAAAAGGTGTGTAGTATGCCATGCATGTAAATTTGGAGTTTGTCATTAAAACATTACTTTAAATTGCACGTCAATTTATATTTGATCATGGAAAGCACTATATGATAACGCAAATGAAAAAAATTGAGTTCTCAATTTTGTTGAAAAGAGAATACCAAAAGAATGGTTTTCCAGTGATGCCTTTTTTTTTATTTTTTTTTCTTTTGTTGGTTTTCAAGCTCATGGATGAGAATTGAATGCTACAATAATTATTATGGAAACCATAAAAAAGTTAGCTTTTGAATTGTTAGAGACAAGAATAGAAACACGGTCCGTTTAGGAATGCTTGAAGAATATGTTTAGGAATTTACAGAGACATATAGACCAAACATATGGGATTTCAGAAAAATAAAATCAGATGAGAATAATAATAATTGATTTTGTCAAGATATAAAGAAAGGTTTATATTTTGAAAGAACCAACTGCATAGCTAGATATCATTATTCTACGGAACTTATTCCGCTGTTGTTGTCATCGCGACAACTCTTGCAAAATACTATTAGAGATCAGTAGTGTCAAGGTGTGTGGACGAGTTACTTTAGGAATAGGGATAATTACAAAAACTCCCTTGAGGTTTGGGCTAATTACATAAAAATCCAGAGATGTTTCAAAATTATAAAAAAAGAAATATCAGGTTTGATTCTGTATTAAATTTGAGAGGTAATTGTAATATTTTTATAAATGTCATAGGGATTTTTGAAGTTATTTTTTAGTTATGAAGGGGAAAATGTAAGAGGAATCAAAGCTCAAGGGTTTTATTGCAATTCTCAGAAATCTCTGTATTTTTTTTTTTGTAATTAGCCCAAACTTCAGGTATTCTTTTGTAATTATTCCTTAGGAATATGAAAAATTATGAACAAGAAACCAGCTGCACTAGTTACTCCATATGACTAATTACTTATTCGAAGCTATAGTACAGAAACATTAATGATCATGTCATTTTTGTGTTAAGTGTTAAATTAAAATAGAAGGTTGAGTACTTGGGTTGCCTTTTATTTTTTAAGGTGGTGCGGGAAGCTAATTCCAAATTCCTTCAAGATGTCTTCAGCTTGAAGTGTGTTTGACTGACTAAGTTTATTTATTTGTTTTATAAATTCAGGCATCTTTTTGTTTTTGGTAGTGTTTCATGAAACTCATTAATTATTAAACAGTTAATGTGAATTTTAATTAATATGATAACAATTAAGGAGCTAGCGGGTTGAGATCACTCGAGATTTTCTATTCCAAATTGTGTATCATCTCGTGTTCCAAATATCACCCATACACGCCAAGTGTATTGATGACATCATTATTTTACACTTGACGTGTATTTAAGACACTTGGAATACGAGATGAAAACACGCGATTTGGAATAGAGATCCTATCCGGGTTGAGATATATTAAATAGGCTACAAACTTTTCTTTTCTTTCATTTTTTATTTTATAAAAAATACTAAACATCTTATTTTAAAAGTTTATAAGATTATGTTACATATCTCAATACTAACAATGTAACAACAAATTATATGACTCCCATGTTAAGTTTAATTGATGCTAATTGCTATCCCATGGCATCTTGATTACCGGGGCATGTTAGAAAATATTAAGTACGCATGGAATCTCTCTCTAGCAAACCGTTGTAACGATTGTGATTGGAAGCCACTTAAAAGTTTATAACTTTTTGTGAAAGGTTTTCTCAATTAATGCTAATTGCATAAGTGCATGCATACATATTGGCAAGAGCATGAACTCTAAAGGCCCTCATGTGAAGGTTCAGTGGAGTAGGATGAATTCTTGATCGGTCAAATGTCGCTAGGTCGGGTTACGTTTGTGAGGCCAAAAGTTTCTTGTTAATTATTAGGAAAAAATAGGCTTAATTGCAAAATTGGTCATGTAATTATAAGGGTTAGCAATTAAGTCCTGTAAATATTTTAGGTTGCAATTTATTTTGATCCTGTAAGATTTTGATTATGCGCAATATTAATCCAATGAGTTCTAATTTCCGCAATTTGGGTCCTACAAGTTCGATTTTGTGCAATTTTGGTCCTACAAGTTCGATTTTGTGCAATTTTGGTCCTAGCTAGGTTTTTCAATATTTTATTTGTTCCTACAATACCCATCCTTCACCAAAATACCCAAAATACATATATGTCCGTTAAAAGTTAAAAGATTGAAATTGCAATATTAAGCCAAAGGGAAATATATATGTGAGAAAGCAGATCCGTAGATTGAGCCTCGGGGAAGGGCTTATTGCAATTTTGGTCCTCAGAATATAAGGAGGTGACATATTTAGTCATGTAATTATTGTGTGTAGCGATTTTGGTCCTATGTATAAAAAATGGCACATTTGATCCTCTATGTGTGCTCTATAGCAATTTCGGTCCCGTAAATTTTGATTTTTGTGCAATTTTAGTACTAGAATCACGAAATATGACTTACTCATCCAGGGACCAAAGTTGCACAAAAATAGAACTTATTGGACTATAATTGCACGTAAGTTAAAATTTACGGGACCGAAATTGCTATATAGAATACTTACAAGACCAAATATGCCACTCATTTGAAGTTATAAGACCAATATTGCTACATAAGTTACTTACAGGACTAAATATGCTACCCCTTTATACTTATAAGACCAAAATTGCAATTAAGCCTCAGGGGAATATGGTGGAATAAACTGTGTTATTGGACCTTATTCCATGTTCCGACCTTTAATTTGCTGACCACAAAACCCGAACCCACTCGACCACGAAAGTAACATGACCATACAATTTGCACGTAACCTACATTAATAACCCAATGCCCCGCCATAGAACTGTATATGTAAAGTACTACGTACCAACAAGTGATATATCGATCAATAAGCACAAGAATTAATTAATTAAAAATGATAGGATTGGAAGATGTATGGAAAGTGGTGGTGGCAATTGCGCCTCTCTACGTGGCGTTAATGCTAGGCTACGGTTCGGTGAAATGGTGGCGCATGTTCACACCCGAACAATGCGAAGCCATAAACCATTTAGTATGCTACTTCACGTTACCAATGTTCGTGTTCGAGTTCACAGCGCCGTGGACCCGTTCAAGATGAACTATCGGTTGATGGGGCGGATGCCATGTCCAAAGTCATAATTGTGATGGTGCTTGGATGCTGGGTAAAGTGGAGCAGCAAAGGGAGCTATTGCTGGTCCATAACCAGCTTCTCCCTGTCGACCCTCACGAATTCTCTCGTGGTGGGGGTCCCCTTCCTCGAAGGCCATGTATGGACCGATGGCGGTGGACCTTGTGGTCCAGTCTTCCGTCTTTCAGGCACTCGTGTGGCTCACTATACTCTTGTTCGTCTTGGAACTCGGGCGAACCACGAGTGAACATTATGATATTGACCATCATGATAACAATATGGTAGTAGTAGTATCACCGAATACTACTGTTGCTACTACTACTGCTGCTATAAACCTTAATGTTAATACAAATCGTGATGATTTGGAAAACCGGAGTAGCGATATTAAGATGAGCAACGGTACTAGCCGTTCTAGTAACCGCCCGTTGTTCGAATTTGATGAAGGAGGTGTGGCTCAAACTAGCCATCAATCCGAACTCATATGCTTGTATACTTGGTATCACTTGGGCCTTTTTATCTAACAGGTATGTAACGCTGATTAATTTCATATGACTATATATGTAAATATGACACACCATCACCATTTGGTCTAGTGGTATTCTTACTCCTCCCATGTGTGGGAGGTCAAAGGTTCTATCTCCAGTGAAATATGCGTGCGTAACTCAAAAGAAAAAAACATTAAAAAAAAATGTGTATATATGACACGGCCATGAATGGAGTTACTAATTCATATTATTTCTGTTTGTATTATGCATTTAATTGATTAGGTGGCATTTTCAAATGCCAGACATCGTGGAAGGATCAATTCTCATAATGTCAAGAGCTGGTACTGGCACTGCCATGTTTAGCATGGGTGAGATATATATATGACACGCTACACAACACACACACACACGTTATCTCTTATGGGGGCACGTGCCCCCATAAGTTTTTTCTTTTTTTCCCTCATTTTTTACTATGCATTTCTTTTAATTAAAACAAACTATATTTTAATTAGGTAAAAAAATCAAAATATACCCCATTGATTATTTTCTATGTAGTTACTATTTATTATCTATTATTTATATTTAAAAAGAATGTATTAATTAGGTTAAAAAATTGTGCCTCACTAATTGTCTTTGATATACTTTGAAATTATATTTAGGGATAATTACAAAAGACTCTTGAGGTAATTTGGGCTGATTACAAAAAAATTCAGAGATATTTTAAAATTACAAAAAGTCCACTGGGTTTGATTATATGTGTATTAAATTTAAGAGTGTAATTGTAATATTCTATAAATATCGGGTTGAAATATTTTTTCCTAATGAAGATATAATCAAACCTCAAGGTTTTTTTTTTTTTGTAATTTACAAAAACCTCCGAAGTTTTTTTTAATTAGCCCAAACCTCATAGAGGTTTTTGTAATTATCCCTTATACTTATTTTGTGCCCCCTTTGTGAAAATTTTACTGATCCGTCCCCGTCGTTAGACATTATATGTTGTGCAGGATTGTTCATGGCATTGCAAGAGAAAGTGATATCTTGTGGAGCAAGTCTCACTATTTTTGGGATGGCTTTGAAATTTATTGCTGGCCCCTAGCCATGGCTTTAGGTTCCCTTGCCGTCGGTTTGCATGGGGACGTCTTACGTGTAGCTATCATACAGGTGCGTACCATCATCCGTTGGATTTTTTTGCCTTTTCTCCATAAAGAAAATAAGTTCAAATGTCCACTTTATCCCTTTTTTCATTTCCGAGGACGGTAAACATCAATTTTTTGAAAAATAGGCAAATATCTCACCGGAGAGAATATGAAGGGTATGACCGTCAAGTTTTTAATCAAAATGACTAAAAACTATGTTTTTGAAAACATATGGCTATTTTCATTTTCACGCAACATAATTTCAATTGGGCCTATTACCATAAATAATTAATATTCTTTTTTCAGTTCCTTTATATACGGTAACAACGTAACAATTCATTTCATTTATTCACAAAGTTTTATTAATATGCTACAAGATCAACATTATAAACTAATTAGTCCAAAGTTAGATATATCGTACGTCCAATCTTACATTGCAGAAAAGTGAGCATCCGTTCTCCAAAATGTATGTTATTTCCTCCATGAGTATCATTCAACTATAATATATGTCCAAAAACAAGTGTAAATGCATGTCACGTGTATGCATATATACACGAATCAATTTCAAAAATAGAAATTATTTATTCTCGAAATTACTTAAAAGCATCAGCTTCTTCATTCATGTCGATGCCATTGTTAGTTAAAAATTAAATTGGGTAAGATAACAAGCCCATAAATCAAAACAATGACAGAGCCCAAAAGCCTCCAAGCCCTGATCATTCTTTTGAAAGACCAAAAAGTAAAGATCTTTAAGCAACAATATTAACAATGTCAATTTAATTTTTTTTTAAAGAACAATATCAATTTGTTACTGCTTCTTGATAAATTAAAGGTAAAAAGACTCTTCTTTTTCACTACTAATTATTAGCAAGGGCGAATTTGAAAATGTCAATTAGTAGAACAGTACAAGAAAATTCCAGTTTACAACGAGAATTACTAACAAAAATAATTTTGTCACTAAATTTTACTGATTACAATAAAAATAACCTACATAATAAGAATTATTATTTTTCCCCAAATTCTAAACACACACATCACAGACAAATTTTAAATTCACCGACAAAAATATTGTAGGTATTTAGCAACTACTTTAGATTCTCAGTTAAATATTTTCGTACAATGATTTATCTACACTTTATAGTTAATACGTTTTTATGTAAGTTATAAACTTATTTTTTTCCTTGTAGTGGAATAACGATGATGAGTTGATGATAGCTTTCTATATATACTGTTATTGTTGCAGGCAGCATTACCACAATCCATCACGTCCTTTATCTTTGCCAAAGAATATGGATTGCATGCCGATGTTCTCAGCACTGCGTGAGTTGTCTTCTTTATTAGTAATTTCTTGCAAATTTGATTAATTACTGATCATCTTTTTGGGATGAGATCTCTATTCCACTTTTCCTATTCCACTCATATTCCATTGCATTGGATGAAATACACGTGTGCAAGATGATATCATGTGATGTCACAACCACTACACGTGTCTTTCATCCAACATATGGAATAGAGAGTGGAATAGGAAAGTGGAATAGAAGATCTCAACCCCATCTTTTTATTTCAAAAAAATTATTGAACTGTGTCTTAATTTTCATATATACAGACACACACATACACGCAAATATTGTTTTAAGTAACAACTTAATTAATTTCATTTTTTAAAATTTTTATGGGTAATTTTCGGCATGATTGTGTCTCTTCCGGTGTTGATCGGTTACTATGCAATGCAGTTTGTACACTAACGGCGGACGACTACATATATATATATATATATATATATATATATATATATATATATATCGACACAAATTATTCGCATATATAATTGCTAAACTAGCTAGAGATCATCGTCATTTTCATTTAAGTTGATTTCTGATGATCATAATTAATTTTTGGATAATGTTATCGCTAGTAATTTCCGGATGGCCGGGGCAGATGGATTATTATATGTAACATTTAAATCCAATATATAGAGTTTGTATCGATCGTACATTAATTGGTTATAATTATACCCTTAATTTGCTGCCAATAATAATCCTCTTCAATCTTATATAAGTTACACCTTCCAAGTGCCAAGTGCACATGCCATGGGCAACATTTAATTTTCTAAACTTGAGCAAAGTATAACACAAGAAATTAATATCATGAAATTACTTACCTCATGCTGCGTTAAGTTCTGCAAAACTGAAGATACTGATCGAAGCATATATAATTTGCTATACTTTAGAGTCTAAGCTCGGTGAGACGTCTCTAATAATCCTGGTACAAACACAATTATAATACTTGGTTAAATTTTTGTAGTCCAATCTCCTATTCCTATATATGATGTTCTAATAAATACATCGTTTAATGCATGTGGTATTCTATCGAGAATATTGAGATTTGAGAATCATTACTTACCTAATTGCTACCCCAAGTTAGTAATAGTGATATTAGTCGATTAATAAAGCTTGTGATATTTGTCATCGTGCAAAGCAAACTCGGGATAAGTTTCCTATTAGTGAGAATAAAGCTAGTAGAATATTTGAAACAATTCATTGCGATTTATGGGGATCTTATGGTACCCCTTCCTCTTGTGGTGCTCATTATATTTTGACAATAGTAGACGACTTTTCCCGGGCAGTTTGGATTTATTTACTATGTGATAAAAGAGAAGTATTTCAAATGTTCATGCATTTTTTTGCTATGGTGGAAAGACAATTTGAACAAAAGGTCAAGATTGTCCGTAGTGATAATGGAACTGAATTCCGCTGCATGATACCTTACTTCAATGAGAATGGCATCATTTTTCAAACTTCTTGTGTCGGAACCCCTCAACAGAATGGAAGAGTAGAAAGAAAACATAGACATATTTTGAATGTCGCGAGGGCCTTATGCGTTTTTAAGGGCACTTGCCAATTGAATTTTGGGGGAATGTGTTCTTGGTGCGGGATATTTGATTAATCGAACTCCATATCCCTTACTTGATAATAAAACACCTTATGAGACAAAGTGGCAATCAACCATGCTCACATGTGCACGCCGAGACAGAGGCAATCGTGGTGAAGCGAAATGCCTCTTTTCTCAGAGGACACCGTCGGTGGGGTTGATGCGGTCCTTGGTGGCGAAATTGGGGTTAGGCATACGATAGAAGTCGATGACATCGGAGTTCGAGTGACCTTGGTAGAGAAAGAGACCAAAAATCCCTTCGGTCAAGCTCCATGATTATGTTACACATACAATCCGAAAATTGAGTCCATCTACGAGTTCGGCTATGACATCATCTTCCTCGGGTAAGCACTTTATCCTATTGCACATAATGTAAATTGTGATAAATTTTCTGCATGCGACATAGAAATTTCCTTGCAGCTATTACAACTGGACATGAGCCAAAATCCTTCAAGCGGTATGCGGGATGAAGGTTGGAAGGAAGCAATGCGGAAAGAAATTCGTGCGCTTGGAAGATAATGGAACGCGTGGGTCATGGAGACTCTCCTCCGGTAAGAAAGCTCTTGGAAGTAGGTGGGTCTACAAAATAAAATACAACTCGATGGTAGCATTGAAAGATTGAAAGCTCGTTTAGTCGTGTTCGAACATCATCAAGTTGAAGGGATTGATTATACGAAACATTTGCTCCGGTTGCTAAAATGGTCACTTTGTAAGGGCATTTCTTGCAGTAAGCTGCAGTGAAAAATTGGGAACTCTATCAAATGGATGTTCACAATACTTTTCTTCATGGTGATTTGGATGAAGAAGTATTTATGAAGGTACCTCCAGGTTTTAATGTGACTAATCCTAGAATGGTTTGCAGCTTAAAAAGTCTTTGTATGGTTTAAAACAGGCTCCTCGATGTTGGTTTGCCAAATTGGCGTAGGCTTTGAAGAATTATGGCTTTATGCGGTCTTACGCAGATTATTCTCTTTTTACTTTGCAAAGGGCAAGGTACACTTAAATGTGCTTGTGTATGTTGACGATTTGATTATTTCAGAAATGACTCTACCTCTATACAAGACTTTAAGGCATATTTAAGTGTGTGCTTTCATATGAAGGATCTTGGTGTTTTAAAATATTTTTTGGGGATTGAGGTAGCTAGACACCAAGATGGTATATTTCTTTGCCAGCGTAAGTATGCTCTTGATATTATCACCGAAACAGTTTATTGGGGTGTAAACCAAATGAGTTTTCCTATGCCTCAAAATCATCATTTAAATTTTTAGCTACCGACATTACTTTCGGACCACGAATCCTACAGCGCCTCATTGACGTTTGATTTATTTGTCGCTGACTCGACCAGTTTGTGTTACTCGTGCATATTCTATCTCGGTTTATGCGGTGTCCTCGACAAGAACATTGGGAAGCGGCAGATTCGTGTGGTTCGTTATTTGAAAGGAGTCCAGGACAAGGGATTCTCTTACGATCCGATAGTGAATTGTCCGTGTCTAGTTGGTGTGATTCAGATGGGCTAGTTGTCCTCTTACAAGAGGATCTTTGACAGATGGTTAGTTTTTCTTGGCAACTCACCTATATCTTGGAAGACGAAGAAGCAACATACGATTGCTCGATCTTCGGCGGAGGCCGAATACAGTGTGTATGGCTGCCGCAACTTGTGAATTAAAATGGTTGAAGGCTTTATCTGCTGAGTTTAGGTGTTAATCACACTCGCGCGATGAATTTGTTCTGCGGCAATCAATCTTCTTTATATACCACAAAATCCGATTTTTCATGAGCGTCACGAAACATATTGAGATTGATTTGTTATTTTGTTCGAGGTGCTATTGTCGAAGGGTTGATTAGTCCTTCCTATGTTCCTACTCTTGAACAACTTGCGACATTTTTACGAAGGCGGGCAAACATCGCTTGATTATCTTCTCGGCAAGTTGGGCATTTGTGATTTGCATGCTCCAATTTGAGGAGGGGTATCGAGAATATTGAGATTTGAGAATCATTACTTACCTAATGTAATTAGTCATCTTACCTTACAAGTAATAGTACGAATTGGAATTCTAAGGAAACTAGTAAACCTATTGCTTGGAGGTTAAGTCTTAGGTTAAGTCTTATTCTTGTATAAATATATTCTTTGTACGAATTGGCTGGGAATGAAAAACTATGATTATGGTTCATAAACAATTTTACATATTCATATGGTGAATTGAAAAACATGTCCCTATATATATAATAAACAGTGGCGTGCGAGTTGGTGGAGTGGTGAATATATCATGATTGAACTTTGAAGTTTGGAATTCAATTCCAGGTACGTGGATGCAAAGTTCAATGGACTTGATAGCTAGTTAATTCATTAGTAGTTTGATTCTTTTTTGTCTTTTCTCTAAATTATGCTGAACGATCTTTTTTTTGTCAAATTATTTTAATGAAATCGAAATATTAAATATTAAGTACGGTATTTTCGTTATTATATATCTTATTTATATGTTAATTTGATGAAATTAAATATATTTATAACATTAATTTTATTATTTTTAATTTTTTTATATAAATACAAGGGATGACCTTTTTTTTCTTTGCTCGAGGCCCCTTGAAACCTAGGAGCGACTATCATAATAAACCATTTAGATCATTATACTTTTATGAAATGACATGTTTTTACCAACCATCTATGAAGTCGATCTACAGTACAAAATATTAGATGCTTAATAGCATTATTGTAAAGGGTAATTTTTCTATATATCTTTTTTTTTCAACCCAACTTCCGGATCGATCGACTTGTGCCTCATTAATATAATCGGGTGAGGACGGCCTTCCCGTCGTTCACCCTCCAAGTAAATCCCGAACCATTATGTCTTTCAATCAATACTTCTTTCCCAAGAGACCTTGCCTTTCTTAATAAATTATGTCTTCCAGGATAACACGAGGTTCAAATTAATATGCGATCCTAGAGTTAGATAGCTATCATGTGCATTGTTGGAAGCGAGAAGTACTAGAACTTATATTTATATACACTACAAGAAAACAAGGGATTTCTAACGAAAAAAATCCGTTGGTATTTGGCTAATTTTCATTGGAATTATCGATTCCAACAAATTCCAATAAAAATTCCAATGGAAAAATATTCCAACAAAGACCAAATGATTTTGGTTATTGTTGGACTTTCTCATTGGAATTTTCCAATGGTATGTTGTAGCATTGAAATTTACATTGGAATTTTGAAAATTCCAACGATTTTTATTCCATTGGAATTATTTCGTTGGAATTTGATTGTTTTCTTGTAGTGATAGTAAAAATATACACTTTGTGAATCTGTATATTCATATTACATGGATCATCCATTGTGAAATTATGTGTTTAACCTCATATTTCAATTATCATCAATAATTATATATTTATAAAGATTTGTTGGCCCACGGGCCTTGTAAATTAATCTAATATTTATTGTCTTTGGACCAATTGAGCTTCTTACATGACTTGACCAGTTTCTGGACCGAAATATTAGGTTGGGCTGAGTTTGAAATATGGCCAGCAATGTTAATGTACTTGATCATTTCAAATAGAAAATAAATTATATTATTAAATTATGAACAAGAATTAAGACTAACCATTTTATATAAAATGTTTAACACACTGTTTTGCCCCTAGTTTCTTGAGATTTTATTATGGTATCTTTTTGTTGTCCACTTGATACTTACATATATATATATACACACACATCATTATTTATGTTTCATGATGTTCCGTGACTGTTTCAGATTTTATAATTCGCCACGAATTAATGTACGGATGGAAGATGATTATATATGTTGATCTTGAGATGAGTCTTTCTCTTTCATGCTTTTCTCTTAAATTTATTAAATCTTGAGTGGTATCCAATTAAGAAATGAAAAATGAGCATACACAAGCTAAAAGTAACTAGAAATTAAATGAATTAAGTATGTTACCACCAACAAATTAAATGCAAGTGAAAAATCTCGCCAGGTCAAATATAATTAAGTAACTATTGAATTCTCAAGACAGCATTTTGTTTAATCTTCCACTTCTCCACTTACTCAGAAAATATTAAAGTATGACGAGGTTTGAATCATAGTTGATGCCATCATTGCGAATTTGTTGTCTTGATGTCCAAGATCATTATATTTTATATCTTTATTTAACCAAACTGTAAGCTAGATTTTGATTAATATCTACAACTCTATATATATATACACCTTACATAAAAGTGTCACGGGCCGCCTTTGGCATGTTAAAAGTTAATAACACCAAGGTGCGGATAATTATTGCTATAAATTAAAAATTAAAAATAAGTAAGAAAAGTTATGATCCAATTATTTAAAACAAAAAGAAAAAAATTACTCGGATCAACCAAGCAGTAACCCTAGGGGTTGTCCCAGTGGCGTGCGCTCATCTTGGTGAGTTAGAGGTCCCGTGATTGATTCCTCTCACTATCGTTGGAGTTTGGGTTTGGGCCTTTGGGGTGATCCACCTCTACAGAGGATTAGTTTCATTACTAGCGACGACGCCCATAGGCCCGGCGCGGTGTGGATAATTGTGCAACTAGGTGTGTGGGATACTTCCCACGTAAAAAAAAAAAAAAAGCAGTAATTTATTCTAGAGCTAGCAGGTGCCACGTAGCAAAAAAATGAAGCGCAAAGTATAATTAACTAGGTAGGATCTGGAACCTGTGCAATATTAGAAAAAGATGAATGTTTTGTACAAAAAAGATTATACAATCTATACAATCTGAAGATTCATGCTAAGCCTATTAATGATATAGATATATGCGTATATTAATTATCTATTGACGTGTAACAGAAGTCGTTAGTTTATATTAAAACCCAATTAAAACTTGAGGTGCCGAACCATCTACGTACTAAAAGAATGAATGAAACTAAGAGGGAGCTTAGTTCATATAATTAAAGAGCACAGAATGAATGAAACTAATAAGAGGGAACTTAGTTCATATAATTAAAGAGCACGTTGGATCTGTTTAGATATAGATACATATAGTACTGGGGAAGGATTCAAATCTCTTTGGTTGGATTTTCCATTCCAAGGTAATGTTTCATCTACTGTCGTCGATCGTGTGATGAACTGCCAAATGTATAAAAATCAACATACATATTAGTCCGCAGGTATAAATTTTTAGTTTTTATAAGTCAAATAATATCTATTAAAAAAATATGTAGCAATTATCCATATGGTTGAATAGCAGATAAAAAATCATTATGAAATATAAGATCTCATCCGCTCAAATCCACCTATCTTGTAAATGGATAATGAAATACTACTCAATTTGACACCAACTCCCATGTGATTTTAACATGTGTCCAATTATGATGCATATATTTTTAAAAAAACGAAAATCAAAATATGCCGACACATATCAACATACATGGAAGTTGGAAGATATTCAATTGGGTAGCATCTAATTAGCCTAACTCGAAGCACTTTTCCGTTCCACTAGAGGAGTGCTGCTTGCACACACACATATAATTACTTTATAATAATGTCCATCCACGAGTGTCATAAATTTTCAACTAAATTGATCATCAATCGTACCTGATAAACCATACATAATCAATTGGTCAGGACTTGTCATAAAAAATAAATAAAATTAAGAAATTTAATTTTGTTTACTTAATTATTTTTTTATTTGTAGCTGTAGGACTACAATTAATCCATTAGCACATTCAACCAACGATCAAGAGAGAACGAATTAAGTTATGGAAAAACTATTTACTAATATTCATGCCTGCCAATGTGCAGACAATAGGAATATATATTTGTTATATGAAGAGCAACATGGTATATATGAATATATGCAAAAAAATTTTTTTCACAAGCACTAATACTGAATGGTCATAATAGTTGTTAGCTTTATCAGGATTCTTTCGTGATATAATACTATAGAATCCAAATCCTATTTGGTTACTTCTTATTCTACATTTAATGCATTGTGAATTTGTGCAATTCATTTCGTTTATCTCAAGGAATATCCTTCAGAAACCCATCTATTATAGTTATTTATAAACTGAAATTAGACAATTATGCACTCTTTTTCTAAATGACCAAAGACTTTATAAGGGAAAATATTTTTTCTGTCCTATAACTTGAACTACTTGAAAATTTAGTCATTTAAATAGTCAGTAATTCAGGTAATTACATAATTTTAGTCAAAACTGGACTAAAATGTCCGAAATTTTAAAATATATTATATCAAAACCTAAAAGTGACTACTTAGAGTACTGAATCTCTAAATGGTGCAAGTTACAGGACCAAAAAAAGACTATTTTCCACTTCATAAATATAAACACAAAGGTTTAAAGTGATCTAAACATTAACTATTATCAAATATTGAGGAAATATGTCTTTTCTGAGTTGTCTTATATTAATTAACTAGAGAGATTGAGCCTAACATATAAGTCTAACTAGTAAGATATTCCTCCTATTATCAATTGGGGCTAGCGCTCTTTATTTTGTATTGGGTACGTTTCAAGTGTGAGTCGGACAAAGTCTCCAAAATTTAACAAATATATATAAAAATATTTTAACTGTAGTACAAATTAAATGAGCATAGCAGGACTCATGAGTAACGACAAGGTACAATTACTTAGTGGATAGCCCTTTGTGTCCACTGCCCTAATCAGTCATGATTTAAAGCTAGAAATCCGCAATCCAATTCATTTGCAAATTGTATTGGTTTAGTGAATTGTAATTTCCTTCACCTATCATGATTTTCAAATTTCATATTTTGTCTCCGTGAGTTTTTAGGCTCATTTTATGAAAGTTTTTTTGGATTTTTATTTATCGAATAAATTGTGTACTATGGTTTTGTACTTATTAGGGTATGTTTGGTTAGCGAAGACTTGGATACTAACCAAACATTAGTGACATAAGATGTGTTTTGTTCAAATCGTGATTGTGATTTTTGGTTTTTTGATCTATTGGATCAATTTGATCTGTTTATGTTTAAAATATATGTACGTTTAAGGTATGTAGAGGTTTAATTCTGATTTTGTAATTCTTACAATTTTTATCTTTGCAATTAATTGTAAGATTTTTTTTTTTTTTTTTTCTCAATGAAACTGGTTGATTCTAAAATGTAATATCTACTTATTTTTTGTAAACTATATTTTATCTTAGGCAAAAACTCATATAAGACCGTCTTACGGGTCTCAATCCGTAAGACGGATCTCTCACCGACCATGGATTTGGTCCCCGCGGATCCTCGTTGACCTGTGTCCGCGGTCAATGCCACCGCCACCGTTGGCTTTTTTTTTTTTTCCTTTTTTTTGTTTTCTTCCCCTATTAAAAGTAACAATTTTAAAGAAAAATTATCGGTTATTTTAGATAAAGTATCATATTTTTTTAATATAGCAACAGATTATGATTACATTACATTGAAAGAAAAATAAATATATTAGAGTTAAAATAACACCTTTATAAGTAAAAGTATATATTTTTTGAGACAAAATATCATTTTTAAAAGTAAAAATATCTGTTTTATTTTAATATCTATTTTATAAATAAAGTATTACATTTTTTAATAATTAATACAAAGAAAGATGAATAATAAATATGATAGAGTTAAAGTAATACTTTTATAAGTAAAAGTATTTGTTTTTTGAGATAAAGTAACATATTTTTTAATATAGTCACAAATTATGAATATATTACAATAAATATATATAACAAAGTTTCTGTTTTTCTTCCTCAGTTAAAGTAACACTTTTATGAGAAAAATATCGGTTATTTTAGATAAAATATCATATTTTTTAATATAGCCACATATTATGATTACATTACATTGAAGGACAAATAAATATATCAGAGTTAAAGTAACACATTTATGAGTAAAAATATATATTTTTTGAGTCAAAATATTATGTTTTAAGAGTAAAATATCAGTTTTTAAATAAAGTATTATATTTTTAATAATAAATACAAAGAAAGATGAATAATAAATATGATAAGTTAAAGTAATACTTTTATAAGTAAAAGTATTTGTTTTTTTGAGATAAAGTGACATATTTTTTAATATAATCACAAATTATGAATATATTACAATATATATATATATAAATATATACAATAGAGTTAAAGTAACACTTTTATACGTTAAAGTATCTATTTTTTGAGATAAAGTATCATGTTTTAATATAATCACAAATTAGAAATGAAGGAAAGAAGAAAAATAAAAAATAAATATGATATAGTTAAAGTAATACTTTTATAAGTAAAAGTATCCGTTTGTTGAGATAAAGTATCGATTTCTTAATACAAATCACAAACTAGGAACAAAAAAGAGGAAAAATAAAAATAAATATGATGTAATTAAAATAACACTTTTATAAGTATCCATTTATTGAGATAATGTATCATGTTTTTTAATATACTTGGGTTCGATTCTTAGCCTTTACATTTATAGGCATTTTTAATTTTTTTTTATTACCATGCGTATTTATAAATGTGTTTATATACATTGTTATATCAAAATTGCATAATAAACATTAGTGGTGTAGTAGTAGAACACTAATTTTTGTCCCCATCGGCTCGTGGGTTCAATCCCCCACAAGTGCAAATGATGTAGCAGATTCTTTTTTTTTTTTTTAAATAATAGGGGTCAGCTAGGCGGCGCGGGTCGCGGATAGGATCCGTTTTATGGAATATGATCCATAAGACTTATGGAATAGGATTGGATCCATGGCGGATCGACGTTACAAGCGGGTCACGGATAGGATCCGTCTTATGGAATATTCCATAAGACGGTCTTAGACCTAAAAAATGGATTGTAATTTCCTGGAAATTTCACAAAATTTAAAGCAAATACTATACTTAATTCTCCCTTTGCGAGCACATAGTACTTTTCAAACTTGGATGGGTAAAGGGTTTTTGTCTCACGGGCAATTGTGGGAATTATGTTAATAATAATTATATTTGTACACTAAGAAAATCCATTAATTAATTGTTTTCAAGCATATATTATAGTACATTATAGAAAACCATTTGCAGCATCCAAAAAAAAAAAAAAAAAAAATCTTTTTTAATGTTTTTCCTTTAATTAAGGAAAAAAGTAATATGGGTAGACGAAAGCCAAAACTTGGAAAGAATTAATATGTCGGCGTGATGTCTCAACATAAAAAGTTAAAAACCACTAACAATTATAAGTGGAAAATCTACGTCAAGTGTAATTAATTGACGAGTGAATACTGAAGAATACAGCAACCTTTTTAATATTCCGCAACTCCATTGTTCCACTACTCCATTTACTAAAACAAAATATTAAAGTATAAATCACAGTTGATTCCAGCATTGTCAATTTGTTGTCTGGCGATACAAGGTAATTATTGGGTAACGAGCCCTATATTCCTTTAATACACCAAAAAATAAATTAATGTCTATAACAGTAAAATTTGCAGGGGAAACGCCATCACGTTTCACGATCTCCCAAATAGGGATGACAATATCTTAGCGGGACCATCCCCGTTGGTATCAAATTAATAAGATGACAATATCTTAAATCTTTGGTATCAAATTAATAACACAAGAAATTTTTGGTTAATTCAGGGATGAGATGTCATGGATTGGGGATTTCCGACTTCTCTGGAACTGGGCATGGAAATGTTATTTATATCTGATCCGATTAGAAAAAATGAGGATTTTCCGTCTCTGTCACCGTTAGTATTAATATTAATTGTATTTATACTTTTTTATTTTATTAATTCTAGAAAATAAACCCTAATGTCTTTAAAATTTTCAATCGTTCTCATTTTTTCTTTTAAAAATTTTAATTATTAGTTTTTTTAAGTAATTTATATCACTTTTTTTTTATATTTTTTATATTTTTAACTCTACCCTGGCCCGACCAACCTGGTGATAGGGTAGGATTGTGATATGGGGAAATTACATGGAATATACTAATTCTTGTACCATTACCACACAATACGCCCAATTACTCTTGTGCCTATTTTTTTACTTTTGTACCTATTTTTATGCTTCTTGCTATTTTTTGATTATTTTTATTTTTATATTTTCGTTTTTTTTGTTCCTACATTGTTTTATATGTTATAAAAGTTGTTTCGATGTTGTTTAAATTTGTTTCTTTTTTGTTTCTATGTTGTTTCTTTGTAGTTTCGATGTTTCAAAACAACTTTAACCTATTTTTTATACTGTTTTTCATTCATTTATTATTTTATACATTGTTTCTATTGTTCCGGTGTTGTTCTATAATATTTTTAATGTTGTTCTAATATTTTTTTGTTGTTGTTTTCATGTAGTATTCAATGTGTAAATACAATTTTACCTATTTTTAAGCTCTTTTTATTCATGTTGTGTTTTAAATATTTTTTACGTTGTTTCTGGGTTGTTTTCATACCCTTTTTAATGTTGTTATGATGTTTCTTTGTTGTTTCAATGAAGTTTTCGATGTTTAAATACAATTTTTACCTATTTTTATTAAAAGAAACATGTTAGAAACAATGTTGAAACACAAAAACATGTTTGAAACATGTTAGAAACAATGTTGAAACAAAGCGTAAAAATATCCGGGAATTTTTGCTGGAGCGTATTTTGTGTAAAAAAAGAGCGGGAGCGTAAATTTAGGTAAAATTGTACCGGGAAGCGTAAAAGACTGACATTGGCTTAAAAATGTGGGTATTTCTGTCAATTGCCCATTATGATATTGTAAGCCCGAAAAAATCCGGGCCTATTTGACCAGCCCATTAGACCCAAAATCCTGAGCCGACATGATCAATCCGATTTTTCATGTGTATTTTCATGGGTTGGCCCGACTTGGACCCTCCAAAATAGCGGCCTGATGAAATCTTGGCCCGGCTCGACCCGACCCGATGTTCTCTTTGGTCCGACGGGCTAGCACCGGAGTGGCTCGAACCTGCACATTTGACAGCTCTACTACTTAGATCATGTCTTTATTCAAAGGTTTTAATGAATCATACCAGGTTCCAAGTCGATAAACTTACTTAACATGATATACGTTTGCAAAGGTCTTACAACCGGGTTTATCAGTTTCAATCTGATCCTAAAAACTGACATGGTGATATTTTTATTTTATTAACAGGGATCTGTATTAGCAGTTTCTCTAAAAAATAATAGTACGTAGTTCATTTGAACATATTTGGTTTTGTAATATTGGACAGTGAAACAAATATATCATGAGAGCGCTGGAAAGTATTAGGTTTTCATTTGAAAAGTATTAGTAGTACCTCTGTAAAATATTATTACGTTTTCGCTTGAAAATATTTAATAACCCCTAAAAAATATTAGTTTTTCCGTCAAACAGATTAGTAGTCCCCGTGAAACATATTAGTAGTTCCCCTGAAAAAATATTAGTTTTTCCTAGAAAGGTTTTCAGTCATTCCCCTGAAAAATATTAGTTTTTGAATAAAAAATATTTGTAACCCAATTGAAAAGTATAAGTAGGTCCTCTAAAAATTATTAATATTTCGTTGAGTCACTGGTCATTGGGTCTCATGGGTCAAATAGATTCATTAGGTTAGATCCATCTAATCATTAGGATCGTCCGATAGAGACTACTCTTCATGAAATTGAAATCACAAAATTTTGAATTCACATAAAATCCAGGCCTAAAAAAAAAAAAAAATCATGTCACAAATATAAATCCATGTGGCAGCAGATTCTAGTTATTCGAGTATAATCTCATATTTAAGTGGTCTTAATAATAAGCGTCAGCCATGTGTATATTAATAATGTCATTGTATACCATTTAACACTATTAATTAATATAGCATCTCCCTTAAAAAAAATAGCATCTGATTGCGCAATCTAAAGTTACTCCTCTGTTTCAACTTTTTGTAGATTCCACATTTATAAATCTTGCTGCCTGCTGCTTTCATTTCCACACCCATTCCATCATCCTTTCAATTTTTTTGAGAGGATCAGCGCAAGCCTAGAGAAAAAAAAAATGATTGGGTGGGAAGATATATACAAAGTGGTGGTATCAATGGTGCCGCTCTACGTGGCACTGGGTTTAGGTTACGCCTCCGTGAAATGGTGGCGGATGTTCAAACCCGACCAATGCGATGCCATTAACCGTTTTAATTGCTATTTCATTCTCCCTTTCTTCACCTTCCATTTCACCTCCGGCGTCAATCCCTACCGCATGAATTATCGGTTCCTCGCGGGAGATGTCATTGCTAAAGCAATCGCGGGTGCGACATTAGCTTTGTGGGCTAATTTGTGGAGAGAAGGGAACTTCTCATGGGCAATTACGTCATTCTCTCTTTCGAGCCTCAACAACACTTTGGTGGTCGGGGTACCGTTGTTGGGGGCAATGTACGGGCCGGTGGGGCAGGATCTCGTGGTGCAATCGTCGGTCATTCAAGCTCTGCTCTGGTTTCCTCTTCTCTTATTCATGCTCGAATTCAGACGCTCCGTTGGTTTCAATAGTGATGATCTTGCCCAAACCCAACAACAACAGAAACAATCATGTTCGGATATTGAAATTGTGGTGACAGATGATCATGTTAATACTAATGATAAACATGAAAATCAAAATAATACCGATGCTAGTATAAAGACAGAGAGCACACTATGTTCATCGTCATCGTACAATATGGGATCAACCATCATAAAAGTTTTGGCAAGGCTTGCAAGGAATCCAAATTCTTATGCATGTGCGCTTGGCCTCATTTGGGCTCTCTTGGAAAAAAGGTACTCCATTCAACACTTGTATATATGCACACACACAAATTAAAGACAAGATGGGTATCAAAATTTATATTTTTGGTCACATATTAAATAGGTGGAAGTTTGAGATGCCGAGCATAGTGGAAGGATCGGTTATGATAATGGCCAAGGCAGGAAGTGGAGTAGCCATGTTCTCCATGGGTAATTATTAATTTATATAAGTAATTTATATAAGTATAGATGACAAATAATAATTAATATTATTGTAATATTGGATGGATGGCGCAGGACTATTCATGGCACTGCAAAAGAAGGTGATAGCGTGCGGTGTGCGATTGAGCATGTATGGTATGCTTCTCAGGTTTGTGGGCGGACCACTCACCACCGCTATTGGTTCCCTCGCTTTAGGCTTGAGGTCTAATATCCTCCGTATTGCTATTATTCAGGTAATTTTTGTTCATGAGAAAGGAATTTGAAAATCTTTTATCATAGTATTTATTCAAAAATCATTTTTTAAAAAAATTATCTAATTTTAAAATATATAAACTGAATAGCCTCAACTAAATATTAATTATATTTAGGATAAAAATAAGTCTTTTTATGATATTTTGCTTTTCTGTTTGAAGTTAAAATTTTGGTTTTTATATAATGCGCATGTACATTAATGATACATTTTGAAGTACACAATGTTGGCCCTGTGTTTGTGTTTCACAGGGCCTTAAACAAGATTCTAAAATTGGATTTTATAGTGACCAAGATTTTTTAATTTAAAATATTATTCTAAATCAAGAGCCGAAAAATCAATAACGATACTAATTATTCAATAATAACCAAAGGAAATAAATACTTCAACACGACTAATTAAGAAAAGTCATAGCGTAATATATAGAATTTCAATTCCCCCATTTTCAGCAAAGCCCAATCCCCGAATTTTTTTTGACAACAACATAGACAAAATCCAGTTGCACAAATTACTGTGTGACCCCCAAACGTATATCATAATAAATAAACAATCATTGTTCGGATCAAAAATCTTACTCCACCAACTAAATCATTTATATGAAAGGCTGGATAAGCAAACACAATAAAATACCAATATTTACTTAGAATTTGTGAGAAGAATATTCCAAAAATTATAACCATTTAGAATGATTTCCGAAAGTATTTAGAAGGATTCAATCCTCGTTGTCAACTAAAATTGTCATTGTCATTTGCAAGAAATACTCCGAGTTATGATTCATCTGTCCCTCATATTCGAGTGAACTTGTTTCTCCTCTTTCACATTCAAGGGTTTGTATACTAACCATTTTTAAAGTTGGTTCCTAAATATTTTTGTACTTAAACCATTTAAAAAACAAACGGGCCTTTAGATATTTGGGGTCATAGGCACCAACTTATTGGTCATACCCACATATACGACCCTCAGTATGCACACATACACAAATAAAATAAAACAAATTGAAAAAGCAAAACAAGTAGAACCATCATACTCAAATACGTACGAGAAGAACTATGTAGGCTTGAAGTAAAATAATCATGGTTTATAGTTATAATTTACTTAAAAAGTACCATTACTTAACTTTTGAATTATTCAATAGCCGTTTATGTTGATCAATTTCATTTCCCTTTCGGTCTATTTAAATGATGTTAATTCAAGATTTTAAATCTTAAATCAAAATTTCTAAGTCATGAATATGACATATATTAAAGACATCGTACATTTTATTTGTAATCACATGCATAGTAAATAAATTATCAATGAAAGAATTACTTTTTATTTAGATGGGATCTTAAAATGAAAAAGTTGTTGAACAATATATACTTTCTCCATTTATGAAAATGTTTTCAAATATTTAAATATGTGAATCAGGCAACTTTACCAAAGCCGTAACAGCCTTCGTTTTTGCTCAAGAGTATGGCTTGCACGCTGACGTACTCAGCACTGCGTAGGTCCCTTATGCCATGTGTTCAATTTGTTAGATCATCATGCCAATGCATTTGTTGATTTGTTTTCTTTGTTCCATTTTCAGGGTCATTTTTGGCACAATTGTATCTCTACCTCTCTTGATCGCCTATTATGCTGTTTTAGATGTTCTCCATATATGATTTCATGGAGCTAGATAAGACTCTCTAGGCTTGATTAATTAAATTGTACGCCCTATAGTTTAGTTAAGAATGTTGCTTATTAGTCCAATAAATAGTTTTATTACGTACTAACTGTAATTGGGTTGAAGCAGTAGTAAGGTTTTGTTAGACAATTCAATAGTGCATTCCACTCCTGGGTTTGAAATACAATGTGCGTTCACGAAAAAACAAACAACATTGAAACTTCGATTTTGTCTAAACAAGTCATGTTACATGGTTCTTGTTTTAGTTGGATGTAAATAAAAAAGTTGCAAGGAAATTAAGTAGTTTATAGCTCTTTTATCCAATCAGGTGACAACTATGGGAATCATATACTAACATTTTTTAATGCCGGTGAAATTACCTGAACGAAAGAGCTAAATTGACATAAGTGCACTCAGGGTTATTAATTTAAACTAGCACATATGTTAGGACGTGATTCATACAAATTTAGAGAGAAAAAAAAATATGTTCATTGCACATGATTTATATAACTTTAGGTCCAAAAATGACTTAAAATTATCGTTGGCATATTGTGTCATGCAAAACTTTGTTAAGGTAGATTTTGTTTCCCTAAATAATTTGAACTCATTCGGAAATGTTTGATTGTTTCCTTGTATGAATACACATCTAAAGTTGATAGGATTTATTTGAGAATATCTTAGGTTTTTCTATTGAAATAGAATTCCTAGATAATCTCTAAATAAATCTACCTAACTTATGCAAAGTTTTGGGGAACAATAATTTCAACAAAGAATGAAACTTAATTATTGGTCGGTACAAGAATGTCCACCGTCCAATAAAACCAAGCTCCAACGTGTGATTGACCTGAGACCTGCAAAACCACTGTTAGAAGGTGGGCCAGAAGGGTTTTCCGGAGTACCCACTCCGACGCTCAAGTTAGAATCGCTCTAGAAAGAGAATACATAGAAGAGCCCAATATGTTAAAAATGTATTGAAAGTCTAACTGGAGGCGTACCTTTTTTGTGCCCTATTTATAGGTTTGCCAATAAGGGTTGCATACACATCAAGCCGTGCTAAAATCATAATTAACACAAGCCTAGGTTAATCATTCGTATTGGGCCGTACATCTCTCAGGCCCACTAGATTGCTAACCCCTTAAATTGATCCATTTAGGGGCCCAACCCAACCATATAGGGTTAGTGTTGGAAATTGCTTTGTTTACAAAGTGATTACAACGAGCCTTCAAAAACCAATGGCTTTACAAACAAAAATTGAAAATTACAAGGAAATGAAAATCACACTATTACAACTTGAAACAACAAAAAGTCACTGCTATTGTAGAACACTATCCGCAAGACAAATGTAGGTCTCGGCTAGTGCTCACGTTTGACGTAATGTCCTCAAAGATAAAACGGCTTTACGCCCTTGGTATGAACCCCCCGGCACACAAAGGCACTTGAAGTTTGTTAATGGTGCCAAACAAGGAGTGATCAGAGAATTGAGCTTAGAATGGATGTGAAATGTTGTTGAAAATGTGATGCGAAATGTTACGACACTTTCGAAACCGTCACTACTACAAAATAGCCTTTTTACATCGGTTCTGGGGCATATTCTGTATTTCTGAACCGATGTAGAATCCATATTGTAGAATATGGGGACATTTTTACATCGGTCACGGAACCGATGTAGATTTATATTTTCTACATCGGTTACAATACAACCGATGTAAACAATGGGATCATTTACATCCTTTATTAAAACAACCGATGTAAAGAATTGATAATTTACATCGGTTATCACAGAAGTAACTGACGTAAATGTAACAAACAAAATTGGTTTTACATCGGTTATCACAACAACCGATGTAGATATCTTCCTTTCATTTTTTTCAATTTCTCTTTTATAAAACCAAACCGAACCTGCAATTTTATACAAAAAATAAAATCTGAAATTTCATAAATCAAAAGAACAACCTGACATATAATTCATCATTGCACAAATCAACCAAATCACATCACATACAAAAAATGTTCCCATCAATATTAACAATAATAAGTTTTCTCCATTAACGAAAACTATATACAAATATGACAAAAGGATTCTAGCAAAACATTCCCCAAAAATTAATTAATAATCACTTCTAATTATCCATTCACAAACAATAAATAGTAAAGCTTTATCAAATATTTGGAGCTTTTGTATTTGCTCAACAATGGAGAGAAGGGTGTAAAATAACATCACCAATACCATTTCCATTTCCAACTTTTAGTAGCCCCAATGATTTGAAAGATTTGCTCATGCCACGTGAAAACATTTTTGGCACAATGTATTTCCTCGAGAAGATTCTCGGATTTAGATGGTTATCCTAATATTTCATGGACATAACTCCAAATCACCCTAGCGCTTATCCGGAAATCCAAAATGTAGATCTATGTTTAACGATTAAAAGAAATTGCTTATAATAAAACTACCACCACAACCATCACCAAATCATGGAGATATTAAAGATTAGACAATTCAATGTGTATAAGATCCTAAGGGTTTGAGAAACACTTCATAATACTAAAAAATAAAATGATATTTATTGAACCAAGGATGGCCACATGATCAATGTGATTCATTATGAATACGTCAAAACATACAATAAAATTTTCAAAAGAAATTAAGATTATGCTTACTTTAAATACAACCTCTTAGAGACTAACTGTAAAGAATTTCATTTAGTGAAATTAATATTATGCTCTTTGAGTGTTAAAAGAAAGAGAAAAGCTAATAAAGTTAAAGAACTGGCAATAATTTAAACTAGAAAGATGAAAAACATTGAAGTCGGAAATGGTTGATATATGACATGTTTTGACAATTTTCTCTCTTTTTTAGTTCCACCTAATGACTTTAAATGTGATGGTAGAAATACAATGTCATCAAAACTAATTTCTTGGATTCTAAGGATTGATATTCCAAAGTGGTAGTACCTTGTTGTGTAGACCCTCTAAAGTTGATAGATGTTACTTCCAACAGAATATCTTAGGTTTTTTTATCTGAAATAGCTTATCAAAATCCCTATTTGATGGAACAACTATGATGGAGCAAATTTTTGAAAGGTCGAAACCATGTTAAAATATTAAAATATATATCAACAAAGAATAAGAAATGTATGGAAAACTTTGGCAATGGTTAATGCTTCTTGTCCAATCAAACCATCATCCACTTATGTTATAGTATATCCAACTAATAACATCTTCTAGTTTATAAACTAGGATAAACTTAGCTTTCTAAGCTATGTGGGATGAAGAAAAAATCCTTTCAACTCCTTTTCATAATACCCATTTTTGTGGCCAACTTAGTGTATTAATTTCTCACTCCCTAAATTCGATTTTGAGAAATAAAAATACTACGAACATCTACTCGGAAAGTAGATCAATAATATATAATTAATTTCCTCCAAAATTAATTTCTTAGCCACCGAAAATTTGGTCAAAGTCGGAACGACGCCCACTTTCTCAAACCCAAATTTCCAACAGTTAGTAGGCCCTTAAGTTTGTTCCTTGGTTGGAGCCCAAAAAGGTCTATTGGTGTCTTTGGGAGCCCAACCAATAGGTCGGTAGGCCCTTGAAGCCCAACCCATTTACATGGTTTATAGTTATAATTGTCAAATCAACTTAAGCCCAACCACAAGTCTAAGTCTAACATTTACCTTCGGAGATCGGCCTAATCCTGAGAGGTCGGTCGAATCCTGAGAGGTCGGCCCAACCCTAGAGATCGGGACTAAAGATTGGGCCTTACTAATGTTGGGCTTCTCTTATCAGCACGAGTGTCCATGTAAACGGACCGGTCAAAATAGGTCCTCATCAATTACCTTGAAAAAAAGACAGATCTATTGAGATCTTTCATGTGAATTTACATTCCTTAATGTTTATAGGATTAATGTGTATTAATATGTAATCAAGCTCAAAGTGTTATTTACATTCTTTGTTTATGGGAAGAATGTCTATTGTTAACTCAAATTAATGATCACACAACGTGTTTGAAAGGAAAGAAGTTTATTAATCTTGGATGTATCAAAGTGGGATCAATATGCGGGTTATAAATACTCTAATTATGAATAAGTTCTTTAGAGATTTATTATGAGAGCTAGCCAGATCAATGAGAGAATTAAGTGTTAATTAGGTCCTAGAAGGACGCGTAAAGAGAGAATAAAGATGATTGGGTAGGAAGATATATACAAGATAGTAGTGTCAATGGTGTCACTCTATATATGTGGCACTAGGATTAGGTTATGCCTTCATACAATAATGACACATGTTAATGCGCCTAACCAATGGTATGCCATTAATCACTTCAATTGTTAATTGATCATGTCTTTCTCCACATTAATATAGATTATTTATTTCTGACACATTTTGTAATCAGTTGGGAAAATTTCTCACTTTAATCTAATTGCCGACTCTATACATATTGTTATTTGATTATAAATTTTTTCTTTGAATATGATATATATAAAAGAGAAGTATCTAAAAATAGTACCTACAAAAAAAATTCCGCTCCATTTCATTTACTATAAAAAGTAATTATATTATGTACAATAAAAATCTTAATTATTATTGAAATGAAATTTTTTTGGTAGTCAATTTTTAAAGTCTCTTAATTAGAATTATATAAAGAGTAGATTTCCAAATTTGTCTGTGTACTGCATTAGTTATTAAATTTTTTTTATCTTTAGAATCAATAACTATTTTGTTTTTTTTTTTACATTTCTTACGTATAATATTTCAAAGTAATCATCATTTTATGGTTCTAAATTTGACACCCATATTGTATATATAAAAATAAAAAATAAACTCAATAAAAATATAAATATATTTATTCAAAATTTTATCTTGTAATGTGCTTTAAAAGTTATGCAATCAGATTACTCAACATCAATTTGTATATTCATATATTTTTGTTATTTGTGATATATGTATAGTTGTTATTTGAGCTTAATCATTTTTTTCATAATTATATAAAATTATATTTAAATTGATTAAATTCAGTTAAAAAATACTTATTTTAATTGAAGAAAATATTTCAAAATATATGTGCAAATTTTATATATTGCATATATTATTATATAGCATTATATATATATATTAAGAAGACAAATACATAGTTTTAAATGTATTTTTCATAATTATGAGATATGATATTTTTTTCTTTTTTGATTTCATCAATAAAAAATATTACCCTTATTTCATGTCCATTGTGATGCTATTTTGAAATTATTACAGTACATAGAGATATAACAAAATGGAGGCCTCACAAATTATTACAGTCCGTATATTGCATTCACATGTAGTTGACTATAATATGCTTACAAAAATAAAAGATGTGTTCTGATTAGTTGTGACCAAATTGACGATTTTATGCATGTTTATGAGGAATTAAAAAATTTAATAAATAGTCTGCATTAAATTGTGATTATATTATTTTTGGAAATTATTAGAATTTTTCACATGTTTATGAAATTTTCTTCCAAAATTGAATATACTTTTCATTTATTTTTGGCACCAATTTTTTGACAACTAATGATAGAATTGATGTTGCACACCAATAACAACTGATATTATATTTTTTTAATAATCATAGAGAATCATTTTAGCGATTTTAAATTTTTAACCACGATCATGAGGGATCGGTAAGATCAACATTAACGTGTGATTAGATTTATGTGGCAATTATTGCATGTAAGTATTAATAAAATTGTAAAGTGTAAGTAAAATTTGTTGGAATTTTGGTCTTGAGAAATGGGTGTTGATCCGATTTTGACCAAATAATTAAGTAGTTTGTATTTGTGAAAAATGAAATTAAATTATTTGTAAAAATTCTACTAAGAGAATAGATGAGAATAACATTTAATTTGGAATTTCTCAAAACCGATTCCGGGTGAATGAGAAATTAATGCTAGAAGTTAGCTACTTAATACAAATAAATGGTATGGAAAATGAAAAATATAGGGAATGAGATATGCTCCATCCCACATAGGAAAATGAGGATAAGTTTGCACACTTTATATATCTCAAAAGTTTATGAGGACTCAAAGTGTGTTTGGTTTAAAACACACGCCCTCATGGGCTTTAATCTTTTTGGACAAAAGCTTTTTAAAATGTTTAATTAATTTTTGAATTATTAAATGATTTTCCAACTGAACGACGCTTGTTTGCTTTAAAAACTTTTGCGGGTTTTTTCACATAATCAAGCCATCTTTAAAATTATTCTTTTTGGTGTTGTGAAGCCTTTTTGCAAAAAAATTAAAATATTTAATTAATTTTTGTAATTAATTAAATAATTTTCCAAACGGAACGTTGGGTTCGTAAGCATCGGTATATGGCGCGTTTTCATCTTGCGGAGGTTAATCAGATTGGACTAAAGCCTGTTCACTTATCCTTTTACCATTTTCTTTCATCACTAAAAATTTTACGTAGATAAAATCATTTATGTAAGATTTCCCTTCTAAAATTTGCCCAAATCCCAAAATTGGCGCATTCCAATTTATCGGTTAATTTAGGAAAAAATAATGTTCTTTATTCTAATGTTAGTAATTGTAAAATTTAGTAATAAAATTATTTTGTCGTTTCTATAACAATAATTGATCTTATTTTTTTAATAAGTTGGGAGTAATGGTTGGAGGGAAGGGGATAAATTTCAAAAAAGGCTCGAAAAATATCGTTTCGCCCCCCAACACCCTTCGTTTATGGATCCACGGTTTGGCAAAAATGTGATCTTTTTTGAGCCAAAAACTCGTGATTTTCCATACGGGGCACTTGCAACCCTATATTTTGACAAGGTTCTCTTGCCAATGCTGCCACCGCAGGATGAATTTGCACAAGAAAAATCTTAGATAATAACCGATCATTTTAAATATTTTTTAATATAGCGAAGCATATTGATTATTCCCTTCCTTTGTAGCTATGAAAGTGAAAACAAGAGTAAAAATATCTTCATTATTATTTTTTTGTGATTCCACAAAAGTTTTGTTTTTTGAGATAAAGTAACATATTTGTTAATATAGTCACAAATTATGAATATATTACAAACGAAATAAGTCGTTGTATCTTAATTAGATGAAGCGTTGGAACCGTATAATGCACATTTTATACTTATAAGGGCGTTTTCATCTTGCGGAGACTTTCCCAATCCAAATCTTATTTT
This sequence comes from Rehmannia glutinosa, assembly GCA_016081115.2. Classification (NCBI taxonomy): domain Eukaryota; kingdom Viridiplantae; phylum Streptophyta; class Magnoliopsida; order Lamiales; family Orobanchaceae; genus Rehmannia; species Rehmannia glutinosa. The sequence continues at coordinate 35,667,280 of CM071929.1, read as the reverse complement.
TTTCCAAAAATCAAAACTAAAGTCTATACACTTATCCTAGCCATTTTAAAAATAAAACCTTTCATCACTAAAAATTTTACCCAACAAAATTATTGTAGATAAAATCATTGTATGTAAGATATTTACCTTTTTTTTGAATCTAAAATTGTTGGTGAATTCCTTGTGAATCAAATTTGAAAATCCGTAGTTTTCTTTTTATTCTACCGAGAATTGAAAATCATTTGGTAATCCAACACGTGTATATGCTCGGTAATTTTTTATCGGTGTAATTTAGGAAAAAATAATATTTTTCTTTATTCCATACGATGATTTGTTTTTTTGTAGGTAATTGTAAATTTTAGTAATAAAATTATTTTTGTTGTTAAACCTTTTTTCTTGTTTAATTTTCTTGTAGTGTTCTATAACAATAATTGATCTTATTTTTTAATAAGTTGGGAGTAATGGTTGGAGGAATGGGATAAATTTCAAAAAATGGCACGAAAAATATCCCTAGGGTTCGTTGATCAACACCCTTACAAATTTTTTTGTTTTGTTTTTATTGTACCCGTGGAAATAAATTGATGAAAACGATACCACTTACAAAATAGTTGGTAATTAGTCACAAGCTTTATTTGTGGTAACAATAATTGATCTTATCCTTTTGTAATAAGGCAAAAAAACTCATGTAGGAATAATGACACATGTCTAATTTCAAAAGACGGATCCTAACCAATGGTTTATGCCATTAATCATTTGTCAATTGTGCCACCTAAAACATTTTTTTCTTTTATCATTTTTTTCCCAAAATATTGCACATTAAAGTGAGAATATTATTAGGTGTATACTTTAAAAAATATATCCATTGATTTTAGGAAAGTAAATATGGTTTATTTTAGATATAGTTCTCATATTTTTTTAATATAGCCACGAAAATTATTTTACATTTAATTGAAGGTAAAATAAATATATCGATTAAAGTAATACCTTTTTGAAAGTAAAAATATATATTTTGATTTGAGAGAAAATATCATGTTTTAAGAGTAAAAATATATGTTTTTTAAATAAATTATTATATTTTTTAATAATAAATAGCGAAATAATCAATAAAAATCACAATGAAGAGTGAGAATTTTTTTTTCCTCAAAGAAAGATGAATAATAAATATGATAGAGTTAAAGTAATACTTTTATAAGTAAAAGTATTTGTTTTTTGAGATAAAGTAATTGATATTTGTTAATATAGTCACAAATTATGAATATATTACAATAAATATATATATATATATATATATATATATATGAAAAATAACATTTTTACACGTTAAAGTATCTATTTTTTGGGATAAAGTATCATGTTTTTTAATATAGTCACAAATTAGAAATGAAGGAAAGAATGAAAATAAAAAATAAATATGATATAGTTAAAGTAACACTTTTATAAGTAAAATTATCCGTTTGTTGAGATAAAGTATCATATTTCTTAATCTTTACAAACTAGGAACAAAAAAGAAAAAAATAAAAATAAATATGATGTAGTTAAAGTAACACTTTTATAAGTATCCATTTATTGAGATATTGTATCATATTTTTTTAATAGACTTGGGTTCGATTCTTAGCCTTAATTATATTTATAAGCATTTTTAAATTTTTTTTTATTTATCAGGTGTAATTATGAATGAGTTTATATAAATTGTTATACTAAAATTGCACAATAAGCACTAGTTGTGTAGTGGTAGAACACCATATTCAGTCTATTAAGGTTGTGAGTTCAATTCTGTTGTGGAACATTTTTTTTTTTTTGGATAAGAGGTGTTGTAGGTGGGTGGGCGGGTATAGTTGTTGTTTGAGGTGTTGTAGGCGGGTGGGTTGGGCTCTAGGCGGGTGGTGGGTGGGATGATAATTATATAAAATTTGTAAGATCCATAAATTCCTTAACCTATTTTTTAAATAGGGAAAAGGACATAAATGCCCGATTTTGGATGTCCAATCCCTAAAATGTCCATTTTCAATTTTGGACAAAAATACCCATTTCATTTGGACAAAAATACCAATTTTCCAAGCTGATTTTTGACAAAAATACCCATTTTCCGTTGATTTTTTTGCGTTGGTTTCTTTTTTTGTTTCTTTGTTGTTTATGTTTCTTATTTATTTGTTGTTTCATATTGTTTCATTTAAGTTTCTTATATGTTTCACTTAGCCAACTTTTCATTAAATTCCACACAATTGCATGGAGAAAATCTCGAATTGTGGTATGCCACAATGGACAATGAAAGAAAATATGAGAGTATACCAACTTTGAAATAACAAGAATCTTTTCAATGGATTTTCAACACCCTAAAAAATCTTGGAGCAACAAATTCAATTAAAAATTTGAGCTTACTTGTCCATCATCATCACGAAAATGGACACGACTCCATTTTAAAAATACTTTGTATTGACTTCCAACATCGTAGAATTATTGAATGCATCAAAATGGGGAAAATACCTACTAGTAACATATTTGCTAAATTATGTGAGATCTTTAGTTCAAGATTAGACATGCGACATCGAATGAAGCAAAGATCAACATTTACAAGGATGACAAAAAAAGTATTTGGGAAAAACTACACTATTTCTCTAAATATAAAAACAAATTACTACAAACTTTTATCACATGATCCCCTTTACAATTGTTTCTTATGTTTCATTTATTGTTTCTTACATGTTTCAACTTATTACACCATCATTAAGATTTACATAACAACAATTCTCTAAAATCATTAGGAAGTGGATATTAAACTTTTGAAAATTCATCGTCATCACCATTTTGCGACTTCAACTTAGCATGTTTATGAGCGGAGATGATTTTGTTTGTTCATTCTCTATCTCAAACGCTTGAACGTCCATAGCTTTTCCACCAATAAAGTGCTCGGCATAACAAGCAACAAAAATCCCACATTCACTACAAAAAAAATAAAAAAGATACATAGTGATAGATAACACAACAAATCAAAAACAATAAAAATGAACAAATAAATGGAAAAATACATAAAAGAACAAAAGAAACATAAAAGAAACAACTTTAACAACATCAAACAAACGAAAAACTTCAAATCACAAAATAATAAAAGAACACATAAAATTGGGTTTAACCTCGAGTCTTATTATCAAACGTGATTAGACCCTCACCCCATCGGATGAAAACTAAAAAATCAATTCAAAGATGAGCATAACATGAAAATTGAAAATTAAAAAATTGTGCAACACTTATTTACTAGCACAAAAGTAATCGGGCAAATTACCAAAATTGTCCCCCGAGCCGAGTTTAGCATAATTATAGAAAATTTCAGTTGTCTTTCAAATCTACAATTACTCTAATAAACACACTTGAGGATGAAATTTATAAAATATAAACAAATATTAAATAGATATTTTGTTTTTGAAAGATAACAACTATTTATTTCAATCCTCTATGTTGCATTGCTTTTATTTTTATACTTTGTCAATAATTAAATGTAATGCAACAAAAAATAACCCAATAACATTTCAAATAAAAGATCTTGCATTCGTAAATAAACAACAACAATTGTTGATGCAATAATGACAAGAAGTCAAGAACATGGTATAAGTTTGTGACAAGACATGCATAATCGATTAAAAAAAAAAGTAACAGAGAAATTGATCACCATGTGTTTGTTGTAATGTTTGTGTAGAAAACTATTGCATCACCGGGCGAGGAATTCTCGCCATGAATGAATCGAATGCCACTGCGTGGAAACGTCTTTCCATCGGGGAGAACACCGATAACCACCAAGCCTCGATCCCGAAGCAACACCGAAAAGAAGTGAAAAGGAGAAGAGGAGAAATATGGGAAGAAAGGATTCTATGCTATTTAGGTCTAAATTAGGGTATTTTTGTCATGAGATGGAGCATGTGGGGTATTTTTGTGATAGGTGGGTATTTTTGTCTTTTTTTTTCTAAAAATCAGGGTATTTTGTGGTATTTCTTCTTTTAAATAATTATAGCGAACGGAAGGTAAACAAATGGAAACTTGATATTTAAATTAGGATTTTGAGGACGGATGTATTTTGGCATTTTGATAGAAAATTTCTTTAAATAAATTCATCTCAATTTATGGATACAACATTCATGGCTAAACTAATTTGATAACATTCCAATAAAGAGGGGGACAACTAATGATTGATGACAATTATTAAATATTCTATTATTACGATACATCTTGCTATATCAAATAATCATTTATATTTTCATTAAACTTAATAAAAAGAAAATTCGTTTTAGACAATACCTTTTAGGCGGAAAAACAAAAATTAGAAACATGCTTGTTATTTTTTATATATAGATCAATTTTCCAGGATCTATATAGTTTTCAATGTATTTTTCAAATTATGAAGTATGATATTTTTTTTAGATTTCATAAATATAAAACATTAAATAGTATTTCTCGTATATTGTCTAATGCAATTTAAAAATTATTACATTGCAGGAAGATAAAATTAATAGAACTATCAAGAAAATGTATATGTCACATAATAATATACCGACATAACAAATATACAGCCAGTGGCGAAGCTAGCTTAGGCCCAGTGCGGTCGGCGGACCGCACTGGATCTTGGAGTAGCACTGCTAAATTTTGAGTTGGACCGCACTGAAATTCATCCGAATGTTTAGTTCATATAAAAAAATTGAGTTAAAATTTAAAAAGCTAATAAACTTTACCGTCTTGGCCCAAAATATTAAGAATTACCTCAGCCAATTAAGATATATGCGTGGATGAATAAATGTCTTATGTAGATAAAGAAATATGTTCCAAACTTGATAATGAACAGTTTTTTTTAGAGCATTTTTCGAATGAATTTTTGGGTGTAAAAGTCTATTAGAAAATAATAGTAGTTTTTACTGTTTAGTAGTTAATTTAGATTAAACTTTTGGACGAACCAATTCTAGAGAAATCAAAATTGGAGATTATGAAAACCCGCAAATAATTGTTGCTAGGTACGGCATTTATAATTGGCTTTTTTTTCTATTTGTTTTGTCAAAACGAAAAAATTTGACCGTACTGACCGAAATTACTAGCTACGCCCATGTATACAACCCGTGTATTGCACGATCTCATCTGGTTAAGTTAATAATTATATATGTACACTAAACAACGTGAGTGGAATTTCATTAATTATTTTCAAGCATATATTATATTGTACATACATTATAGAAAACCATTTGCTGTACCAAAACGAACAAGGGAACGAAAATCTTTTTTCATACTTTTCCCTTGATTAATAATGAAAAAAAGTATGAGTGGAGACGAAACTCGAAAGCCACAACTTGGAAAGGATTAATAATGTTGGCGTGGTATAGAGTATAGACGCAAGATTAGAAATAATAAAATAATTAAAAATAATTTAAAAAAAAACACTAACATGTTGTAAGTGGAAATCTATGTCAAATGCAATTAATTCAATTGGCGAGTGAATACCGAAGACAACACCTTAGTGTTACGCTACTCCATTTACTATAAAAAAAAATATTAAATTATAATCAGAATTTATTTAAAGTATAAATCACAGTTGATTCCAGCAATAATTTGTTGTCTGGACTCTGGCGATACAAGGTAATTATATATCTTCTTTTAATTCACCAAATCTGAAAATTAAATTAATATCTATAACAGTAAGAGTAAATTTTGCAGGGGAAACAAGTGCCATATTTATCTCCCAAAAGGAGATAATAAACGCACACGTACAAGAACCATTCTTTGATGACGTAAGAGCACACGCAAGACCATTCACAAAATTTTGAATTCACATAAATTCCCTCAAAAGGAAAAAAAAAATAAATGCCATATCTCAGTGCATGTATATTAATAATGTCATTATATACATTAAACAGTATTAATTAATATAACATCTATCTGATTTCGCATTCTAAATGTCCTTTTTTTTTCAACTTTCTGTAGATTCCACATTTATATAAACCCTGCCGCCTGCTGCTTTCATTTTCACCAATTCCATCATTCTTTCATTTTCGAGAGGCCAAAAAAAAAAAAATGATTGGGTGGGAAGATATTTACAAAGTGGTGGTATCAATGGTGCCGCTCTACGTGGCACTGGGTTTAGGTTATGCCTCCGTGAAATGGTGGCGGATGTTCAAACCCGACCAATGCGATGCCATTAACCGTTTCAATTGCTATTTCATTCTCCCTTTTTTCACCTTCCATTTCACCGCCGGCGTTAATCCTTACCGTATGAATTATCGATTCCTCGCGGGAGATGTCATTGCTAAATCGATTGTGGGTGTAGCATTAGCTTTATGGGCTAACTTGTGGAGAAAAGGTAATTTCTCATGGGCAATTACGTCATTCTCTCTCTCGACCCTCAACAACACCTTGGTGGTAGGGGTGCCGTTGTTGGGGGCAATGTACGGGGCGGTGGGGGAGGATCTCGTGGTGCAATCCTCCGTCATCCAGTCTCTCCTTTGGTTTCCTATTCTCTTATTCATGCTCGAATTCAGACGCTCGTCGAATATTAATTATGATCATGATGGTCAGCAGCAGCAGCAATCATCGTGTTCTAAAATTGAAATTGTGGTAACAAATGATGCTAATAATGTTATACATGATGATGAAAATCAAAATAATGCTAGTACAAACACGATTGTACGTTCATCGTCGTCGTACAATAATTTGGGATCAACCATGATGAAAGTTTTGACAGAGCTTGCAAAGAATCCAAATTCTTATGCCTGTGCCCTTGGCCTCATTTGGGCTCTATTAGCGAAAAGGTACGTGTATTCTTCATCGAACACTTCTAGATCTCTCTATATATTCATGGCCAAGATGACTAATTACAATTAATCGGTAACATATTAAATAGGTGGAATTTTGAGATGCCCAACATAGTGGAAGGATCGGTTGTGATAATGGCCAAGGCAGGAAGTGGAGTAGCCATGTTCTCCATGGGTAATTTCTATTTTATATGAGTAGAGTGTGTATATATGTGTGTGTTTTTGTGTAGAATATAGCAATTAATATTGATAACATTGGATGTGGTTGATGCAGGACTATTCATGGCATTGCAAGAGAAGCTGATAGCTTGCGGTGTGCGGTTGAGCTTGTATGGTATGCTTCTTAGGTTTGTGGGGGGACCGCTTACCACGGCAATTGGTTCCCTTGCTTTGGGCTTGAGGTCTAATATCCTCCGTATTGCTATTATCCAGGTAATTTATATTCATACAAAAATGAATTTGAAAATGATGATGAATATTATTTCATAAATGTATTACAACAAGTAGTATTTAGTTATTTCAAAGTTCATTTTTCCAAAAATCATCTGAAAAGAAAATATACAAACTGAATTCTGACACCATATAGAAAGAAAAGTATAGCTATGTTGTGTGATTCATATTCACACATCATGAAATGGGATACAAGAAATATGCAATCATAAATATATAGAATCAAAAAATAATCCATTAATTAGTGGCTACTGATTATCTAATCATTAATTTGTAGCTACTGATTTACTTACATAAATAGGATGTTATCTAATCCCTAGTTTGTAGCCAATGATTTATTTACATAAATAGAACATTATCTAGGCTCGATTATATACTAATAATTATTTAAGAGTACTCGTTTATGTAATTCAATGAGTAAGTGGTCTCCTTTATTTTTCAAACTTTTATCATTTGAAACTTTATACTCATTTAAGTTGATTCTAGAATTCTAAAACTAACTTAATTTTCTGCGCACTAGCAAAACAGGTCATTAAAAAAATGCTAATATTCTTTTGTCCCTAACTTTTTAAGAAGAAAGAATATGACATCCACATCCAATTTTGAGTGCGGGAGAAGAAACATGGCCTTAAAAAATTCAATAAGAAGTGTAAGAACAAAATAATTAAAAAAAAAGATAATCAAGTAGGAAAAAAAAAATTGAACCATCATACTCGAGTAGAACTGTAAAGGCAAGAATAAAAATCGTTGTTGTTTAATAACAAAAAAAATACTTAGTTAAATTTATTAATTAAGTTTGGAACTATTCAATTAATTCTTTAATGATTCATTGAACCATTTATGTTGTTTAATTAATTTCATTTCTGTTCCGATCCATGTGAATGTTTTACATATATATTAAACCAGATTTTTAAGTCATGAATATGATATATATTAACTGCATCATATACATTTTATTTATCACATTCATCATAAATAAATTATCAATAAAATAATAATTTATTTACTTAGATTATGCCTAGGAACTTAAAATGAAAAAGTGGCTAAATAGTATAAACTTTCTTCATTTATGAATATGTTTTCATAGTAGTTAAATATGTGAATCAGGCGGCTTTACCAGAAGCAGTAACGGCTTTCGTTTTTGCTCAAGAGTATGGCTTGCATGCTGACGTACTCAGCACTGCGTAAGTCCCTTATGCCTTATCTTCAGCCTGTTAAATATTCATGCCGAAGTTATTCGTTAATTTGTTTTCTTTGTTCAATTTTCAGGGTCATTTTTGGCACAATCGTATCCCTTCCTCTCTTGATCGCGTATTACGCCGTATTAGATGTTCTCCATATATGATTCCATGGAGCTGGTTAAGGCTCTCTACGCCTGAATTAAATTGTACCAGGCCATATATAGAGTCTAGTTTTTTTTTGTTTTTTTTGAGGGAACATATATAGAGTTTAGTTAAAAATGTTTCTAATTAGTCCAATAAATAGTTTCAATTAATACTAATATTGTAATTGAGTTGAAGCAGTGGTAGGATTTTAGTAGAAATTTCAATAATGCAATCCACTCTTGGGTTAGAGATGATGTGCATAGATTAAAAAACAACATTGATAATTAACAAAAACAACTAGTAGGTCTACAAGATGTTTCACTATATATTTAATTGCAAAGATTTGTTGGAATTCGTCTTTGATAAATGGGGTGGTGACCCGATTTTGACCAAATAATTAAGTGTTTTCCATTTGTGATAAAAATAATTAAATTATTTGTAAAAGTTCTACTAAGAGAGTAGATGAGAATAGCATTTGGGAAAATGGAAAATGTGGGGGAGGAGAGATGCTCCATCCCACATAAGAAAAATGAGGCAAAGTTGCACACTTAATATATCCCAAGTTGAACATATGGGTTAGGGCCCTAAGGGGCACCCAAGGTTTTAAAGGGGTGAGGACCTACATGCTTATGGGTTTGGTTCAAAGCACACGCGCGCGCCGCCACCGCCCGCACGGCCCGGCCCGAGTCCTAGTCGCGGGCTTGGGCTTCAAGGCCCTTATTCTTTTTGGACCAAAAACCTTTAAAATTAATTTTGTAATTAATTAAATAGGATTTAATTAATTTTCGTAATTAATTAAATGATTTCCAACTGGGAACTTTCGGCCCAAGACGAAAGTGAGCACGACCGCGGCCGGTCGGGCGTGCTACTGCCGAGAATATCGCGCACGCACGCACGGCGGGTCGTGGTCGTCGTGCGCTGGCTTTGGAGCACCACGACGGCAAGGCCCGCCCGTATTCTTTTTTGGACAAAAAAAAAGGTGTTCTTTCGAATTTAATTTTTGTAATTAATTAAACATCCCTATTTAATAAGACACGAAATTATCGGATAACATTAATTAATTTTGCATCTTGTTCCATTTCCTCCTTGAAAAGCTTGAAAGTCGAAAAATACTTCCTGTTCGTTGTATTCTGGTTTTTGCAAGTCTTTGCTAAACCGTTGTAAGTCGTTGTATCTTAGAGGCGGCGCGAACAGTAACTCACTTCTATACGGGCGTTTTAAATCTTGGAGATCGTATCTAATACAGGCCTCGACTTTGCCTATACATTATCCCAACCATTTCTTCTAAACAGAAACCTTAAATTTTACCCTACAATCGCAAGACGAAAAATTTTGTTTCTATTGAAGACGATGGCATCAAGTTCGAAGGTTGTTGCTCCTGCGCATGGCGAGAAACCGGCAAAGTTCTCCGGTGCCGACTTCAAGAGATGGCAACAGAAGATGTTGTTCTACGTGACGACTTTGGGTCTGTTTCGTTTTCTGAAGTAGGAACGCCCTACCGTTGGTGATGATGAATCCGACAACGAACGGAGAATCGTTGTGGATGCGTGGCATAACAGTGATTTCCTATGTCGAAATTATATTTTGAATGGACTAGACGATACCTTATACAACGTCTATAGTTCGGTTGACTACGTGAAGTCAAAGGAAAATCTTGTGGATCCGCTTACAAAAGGCATAAATCGAGATCAACTGTATAAATTGTTAAGGGGAATGGGTTTAAAATCCACAACTTAAAGAATGTTCATAGCGGTAACCCAACCTTGTGAATTGGAGATTCCAAGACCTTGGTTCAATGGAACAACTAAGTTGTGAATGTTCAGCTGAACACTTGGAAAATGTGTTAGCTCATTCTCGATACATCCAAGTGAATGTAAATCTGCTGAATGTGGTGAGGTTAAGTTTAAGACTTTTAATGATTCTTATACCTAAAGGTAGAGTATTGCATGATACTCTTCAATAGGAGATCACCTATAAGTGAGAAGTAATGGCCGCTTCAAAAGAAACACTTATGAATCTAAGATATGGTCCAGGGCGAAATGGACACAACGTGAGAACAACAAGTGTTAGAGTTGTTATTGTGTAAATCTTGTTGTCTTGGTTTACACAAACGGTGAGTAGTTCAAGACATCGCGTCACTAAGCGGCCGAAGAACTCCGATAGTATTTTACTAAAGGAAGGTTCAAAGCCACAAGCTACCTATCTTGATGCAATAATGATTCGCCGAGACTTTCAAGCGAATCTGCATACACGCATGCATTAATTTTATTCATGTAGGGGATTGTTGGAATTGGTCTTTGATAAATGGGGTGTTGACCCGATTTTGACCAAATAATTAAGTGGTTTCCATTTGTGATAAATGGAATTAAATTATTTGTAAAAATTCTACTAAGAGAGTAGATGAGAATAACATTTGGAATTTCTCAAAACCGATTCCGGGTGAATGAGAAATTAATGCTAGAAGTTAGCCACTTAATACAAATAAATGGTATGGAAAATGAAAAATGTGGGGGAGAGATGCTCCATCCCACATAGAAAAAAGGAGGCAAAGTTGCACACTTAATATATCTCAAGTTGGACATATGAGTTAGGGCCCTTGGGGGCACCCAAGTTTTTAAAAGGGTGAGGACCTACATGCTTGTGGGTTTGGTTCAAAGCACAAGCGCCACGCCGCCGCCCCCGCCACCCACCCGCCGGCTCGGCTCGGCTCGGCTCGGCCGGTCCGGAGTCGGGTCGCGGGCTTGAGCTTGGGCTTCAAGGCCCTTATTCTTTTTGGACCAAAAACCTTTAAAATTAAATATTTAATTAATTTTTGTAATTAATTAAATAAATTTAATTAATTTTCGTAATTAATTAAATGATTTCCAATGAACTTTCGCCCAAGCGGGCGCGTAGCACGGCCGTGCGGTCGGTTCGTGTCGTTCGTGCTACATGCGAGAATATGCGAACGCACGCACGCCCTGTCGAAGGTTGGAATACCAGTGCACGGGCTGGCGGACGCCCGTGCGTCTAGGCCGTGCTCTCCTGGACAAATGCGACTGTCTGTGTAAAAGGTGTTTTTTCGAGCCTATAGACGCGATTTTCCGTATGGGCACTTGTTTGCCTATATTATTAACGTCCCTACTAATGAAATAAGACACGAAAAATTATCAGATAACATAACTGAGCATTGCATTTTGCATCTTGTCCCATTTCCTCCTTGAAAAGCTTGAAAGTCGAAAAACACTTCATGTTCGTTGTATTCTGGTTTTTGCACGTGCTGCTAAACCAGAATTGTAAGTCGTTGTATCTTAGAGTTTAGCGCCGGAACCGTTAGCACTTGTATACGGGGCGTTTTCGTCTTGCGGAGACTGTATCTAATACAGGCCTCGACTTTGCCTATACATTATCCCAGCCATTTCTTTTAAACAGAAACCTTCCACCATAAATTTTACCCAACAAGATTATTAGTATATATTAGTTGAATTGTCAGTGCTCCATAGTTGGCAATAGTTGTTTCAAGCATCATTAATCCTAAACATGGATCTTGTTTTAGTTGGACCAAATTTGACAAAAGAAAAAGGCTGCAAAGAAATATCTATATAGCTCTTTACTCAATTACATGACAATGGGACACAATGTACTAACACTTTTAGATGACAAAAGAGCTAAATTGACATAAGTCCATTCATGCTTATTAATTTAAATTTGCTTGTAAAAAGCATATATATGTTCGATGTGATTCATATAACATTAGTAAAATGCACATGTATTGCATAAGATTTGTGTAATTTCAGTGAAAAGCAATTGTGCGGCACATAATTCATTTAATGTGTTTATATAATATATATATATATAAGTAGAGAATATATGTTTTTATATAATACACACATATGTGTGTAGTACATATGTAGAGAATAGTACGTAATTAATATTGTAATATTTGATGGATGATTCAGGACTATTCATGGCACTGCAAGAGAAGTTGATAGTGCATTGTGTGTTTGGTTGAGCTTGTATGCCTCTTAGGCTTGTGGGTAGACCGCTTAATTGGTTTTCTTGCTTTAGGCTTAAGGTTCAATATCCTTCGTTTTGCTATCATCCAGGTAATTTATTCATTAAAATGAATATGACAATAATAATGAATATTATTACATAATTGTATTAGACAAAGTATTTAATTATTTCAAATTAGGTAATTATAACACAAAATTTTAAAAATTAAATATATTATTGGATAAAATAATAATTCAAACTAATAAAATACTAGTATAGTAATTTTGAATGAGTACTCAAAAAATTTAGTAAACTTCTAAATTGTTTGATCTTTTTATGTTTTTATATTAACTAGAGTAATGTGCACGTATGTTGCACTTGAACCATATTATTAATTTAATTATATTAAGAAATGTGTGTGTTGCATATAATATTTATAATTTAGCATAAAACATGTGTATTAAGTGTTTCTTGTCCCCCTCTCAAGATTGGATACCAATGCCATATTCCTTCTTTTAAAATTACGAACAAAAGAATATTAGCATTTTATTAACTGATGTAGTTGTGTTGAATGTTGATCTTCCTATATAATGTTCTCCCACATAATTACTGATGTTTTCACTACAATAATTATTTCAATGTCTAATATTTTTGTCTAATACTTTAGAAAGCTGGTGATACTAAAACAAAAGAGCTTGATTGATATAAGTGCCTCCTAAAACATTATCTCAACACATAGCTCCATGTATGCCTCTTCTTTGACAAACTCATGCCACCACTGTTTGAGTCTTCCATATAATAATGCCAACTGAATACATCTCAAGATTTATCAAGATTTATCCTCTTTGCAAGGAATTGAAATTCAAAAGGCAAAAAGAAAAATACATATACGTGGTTATTCTCATTTATGCACTCCAATTGGCCAACTGTACAATAGGAATTTCATATATTACAATTCACTATAAAAGCCTAAAAAATCGATCCAACTTATTCATCACCAATTGTTTGATCTTCTTTATGTTTTTATATTAATTAGTAATGTGCACGTACGTTGCACTTGCAAATAATCTCTGTATTAACAGCCCAATATTCAATCCAAGTTTGGCCATACAAAAATCAAAAATAAAATCATCATTACTTTATGAAGAGGTTACTTTTTCTTCCCCAGGAAAATATACATAAATTGCATTCTATAATAAGTGAAACAATAACACAAATAATAATATCGGTATCGCCACAATCCAGATTAAATTATTTTGTGTTGCAAGTATTGAGAGAAGCTCATCACTTCCAACTCTAGTTTTCAGTCATATCAGTACTCAAGGCAAAGGTTCTTGAGGATCTCCCAACCGAGACAAATGAAGGTAAGCATTTGTGCCATATCCTTCCATGGAGATAATCTGGAGATCGCCTCCAATATATATTATTTATTAACTTAAATAAAAACAAATATTAATATAATTGTATTCAAATATGTGTATGATGCATATAATGTCTAATTTAGCATAAAACATGTGTATTGCAGGTGATATATATAGTTTTTGAAGAAAAAAAAATATGTGTGTTATATGGGATTTATAGAATTTTAGTAAAACACATGTATTTTGCACGAGATTCATATAACTTTACTAACTTGATAATTTACTAACATAGTTGAAAATTTATTTTCAATAAGTATTAATAAAGTACTCAATTAACTAAAATTAGAATATTTCAACTTGCCCTAACTCAACATGCAAAGATAAAATTGGAAAAAAATGTTATCGATATGATTGATAGGAAATGTATCATCCGTATCCAAGTATAATATATCCTATTTATACAATCATATCAATTGAAGCAAACGAGGCCTTTATGTGCTATACATTTTAATCGGAATGATTAATACACTAGGCCGCATATGTTCTTGTCTAACTAGTGTGATGTCGTTAACCGTGCTATTTCATTGCGTCTTTCTAAGAAATGTGATTGTTCTTCGAACAAACTATATAAAATTGAATAGGCTCAATCAAATATTTAAGGCTAAGAATGAGTCTGTTTATGATACTTTATTTTTCTTTTTAAAGTTGGAAATTGGCCTTCATATGTATTGTGTTTCTTCATGAAGTGTATTTTTCTATACCTTCAAATGTTGAATGCGAGTCTGTGAATGTGCTTTTCAGAATTAATGAGTTTCGTTGTAACATTGGTGAGAAATGCATGTTTTTGTCTCCCCTCTCAAGATTGGATGCCAATGCCATATTCCTTCTTTAAAACAAAATACGAACAAAAGCATATTAGCATTTTATTTAATGATGTAGTTTTATAAACTGAGGCACATTATGTTTTCTACTGTTGATTTGTGCTGAATGCTTGATCTTTTTGCAAGGAATTCAAATTCAGACCATGATTCATGACATTGATTAATACACAGGAAAATATGAAGTACTTACAACAACAATAACAACTAAGCCTTATCCCATTATGTGGGATCGGCTATGTGGATCATATCACGCCAAAATATGAAGTACTTGAAAAGAAAAAAATACAAGCACCTGTACAATGCTGCTTCTCATTTATCACGTGCACTCCAATTTGGCAAACTGTATTCATATATCACATTTCACTATAAAAGCCTAAAATCGAAACAATTTATTCATCATCAATCCTCAGCGAGTATTTGTTAATCCACTGATACTACTACCAGGGCTCTGAACCATCACTCTGATTCTTTAGCCCGGGAGTTGTCTCAGCTGTCCAATAGTCCCCTTTCTCTTGGCACATTGTTAAATCGCTACTTTCATCATCACCGTCCATGTCATCCTCAGAACTATAGTCTTCAAATTGGAACAAATCATCTAAACCATCTTCACAGTCGTCGTAATACTCGTAATCCACTTGATTCTCCAAAGTTTGAGCGTCATTTTTAATGACATCACATTCACCGTAAACGTATTCCTTTCTCTTCTCTCTTCTCAACCTCTTCCCTTCACTGACTAGTTTCATCAGCTCATCTTTTATCACCAATATTTCATCCTTCTCCACAAGCGCGCCCTTATCATTATATCCCTCCACCAGAAAGACAGAGTCTCGTTGCCCTTTTAAGCTCACATAGAACATCTCAGGGTGCCTCACCAACATTCCTCTCAGCTTGTTCGGCAGCCCAAACTCTTTCCTAAAATGCGTCAAATGGTCCACTAAAGTCCTCTTCTCAACCGTCATCCCTAAAACCTCCCTCACCACAGCACAAGCTCTCTTCTCTGCCTCAATTGACTCTTTCGCCAAATCTACCACATTCGTCTTGTATGGGCAAACATCGGGCACTTCTCTGAACTTTATGAGATACTCGTGATGGTGTCTTTTTACATTTAGCCCCTTCCGGAGTCTTAGGTGTTTGAATTTCAACGGCCTATCTACTATTAGTCCGAGAGACTTATCTTCCTCGCGAAACGGTAAAACTTTAGCCAAATTCAAATCCCACGTGACAAGCTCAAGCGCGCGTCCATAAGAAGTGTCGACGACCTTAAACTTATCCGGGTGATCATTGCAAAGGCGCGAGCGGAAGTTAACAGGAAGGCCAAGGTCGGGCCCCAAATGCACAGCTTGGACAACAAAAGCCTGTGATATGGGCCGGCAAGCATCAAGAGCTTTTGGAGTTTTGCAACCAAAGAAACAGCCATACGTTTCTTAAGATCACTTTCCTTTTTCGCAAGGGCTGCAGCTGCTGGTGTGAGACGGACGCATAGTTGAGAAAGTGGGCCAGTGGCATTGAACGGAGTAGGTGGCGTCGGGATAGAGAATAGCTCGAAAATAGTGGGGTAACGACGGATCATTGTTAAGACGGAGCGTGGTTTGGGCAGAGACAAGTAAGGGCGGCACTTGTACAGAACTTGAATGGGCATGAAGTGTTTTGGTTTGGAAAGCAGGAGTGTTTTGAGCTTTTGTACAAATCGTATCTTGTTTTGCTTCACTACATGCTTATCAAACCTCGGGTCACGGACTAATTTGTGAGGAGAGGAAGAGCATTTGGTAACAACAGGTGTGCTCTTGAGTTGAGGGTGTTCTGTTTTCTTGATACTGACACTAACTCTCAGTTTGGGTGGAGTGCAGATAAAATGGGATTGAAGTGAAATGGCGGGTGCATCTATATGGGTTGGTGTTGAAATGAGGGGAGCAAATGCTACTAGTGCCATTGCTGTCACTCCAAACTCTTGAAAGAAGGTTGATTCAATTGCGGCATTTAATCAAACACTTGGGGTGCAGTCCATCCGAGACCCTCGAACTACAGAGTCGAGCAAATTAACAATGGCGAGCAAGAAGGGTTATGGACAAGAGAGGGTATATTCATCAATAACTGTAGAAATGGGGTAAACTAACTGGCGGAGTGTTGCTGTGCAAGAGTGATATAGTTAATAATTAAAAGCAGTGTATATAACAGATGAATGATGGCAGGAGGAGGTCAAGTTATTCTGATTCAGGTCCCTGAATGCAAATCACACAAAACAGGATACAAGAGTCGCTGTAATCCATCAACGACTTATATTGGAATTGTACACGATTGGAAGTTGTTTTTTTCACATCATTTTTAGGAGTAATTAAACCCACAATCTTTTGAGCTTTTTCTATCCACAAAAAAACAGAGAAATAAATTACGTTCTCAATCGGAAAATGATGCATCCTGGAAAATTATTATTCATAAAATACAAGGACTAACTTTTTTCACTTGCACACGCTAAAAATAATTATGTTAGTGAAATTACTCATGGGATTGTTAGACAAAATTTAATGAAATTAGTTAAAAAATTGTACGAATATATAATAGGCGAACAATTAGCAATGATATTTCGTTTCAAAAAAAAAAAGCAATGATATTTAATTTCAAATAATAATTGAATTAATTGATTTTCAACCTTTGCTTCCAACCTACTTAAACATAATTTATACTAATTAATACTTAATCTTAATTCTATTATAGTCACAGCTAGTATGTTATTTCCCAATTCAAAAAAAATAATTCTATTCAGTTTTTTAAACTTTCTTTTCTTTAAGTATTTTAATATTGGTTTTTATATATCTAGAAAACCGCGATTAAAAATTTTAAGCAAAAATTTCAACCGCAAAATTTTTTTGGAAGTCAAACCGACCCCCATTTTTTATTGATAAAAATAGTAAAAAATTTTCATTTTTATCAAACAATACAACCCTAATTTTCTAAATTGTACTTTTAAAACTCATTTTTCCTTACACTTCAATGCTTTTAACAAATGCAAAATTCTACATTATCTTTATATTGTTTGGGCTATTTAAACATTCATTTGTAATTTCGTCTTTTCCATGAGTTGGTGTATTATATTTCCCGTGTGACACAACATGATTTCATTTACAAAATATAGGTTGGGTTGGGCTTGCCTTTAAACATAAAACTGATAAAATGAAATGTTGCTAATTATTCTTGCTTTTAGTCTTGTGAAAAAAATTTTAAAAAGCCCGAATTATTCCCATTGTCACCTCTAGTATTTATAAAGCTAATTAGATAAATGTAAAAAATGTGCACCCTATTTTTTGGATTTGATATTCAAAATTATAAACCTTTTTTCTAAACTAATTTACCAAGAATTTTTAAAACTAAAAACTTATGCATTTGTAGTGTTTCTTTCGAAACAAACTATAGATTTAAAGAAAGAAAGATTCCAAGGCTTCTTTTTTTTAAGTTCATTTTTGTGTTTGTTAGTCTTTCATTTTTTTTTTAATGATGATGGTGATGAATTCTTTCAGTATTTTAGCTATAATATAAATTATATATCTGAAAAAAAAAAAAAAAAAAAAAAAGAAAGAAAGATAAGAAAAAAAAAATATATCCCAAAAGTTGAAATTACATCTTCAAGGATCATGGTTTTAGTCCAGCATAGTCCAGCAACTAAAAGCTGGGATCGTACAGCAAAATGATGAGTCCAATAACGCAAACTCGAGCTTAATAAATAGTAAAAAGTGAAACTAAGATTGGGCCTTCTATGTTCCAATTTACAACAAACATTTTTGGAGTTTGATATCATTATAAAAAGTAATGGATCAAACAACCATTCTATGATTGACATGGTTTTTTAGCAGTCCCATAATATCAAAATGTTTTTTTGCCATTTTTTTAAAATACATATTTTCTAGTTATTTGACTACGTAAAAATTAATTTGTTCTTGAGTTAATTTAATTACACCAAACACATTTGTAGGTTTGATTACGAAATACTATAATTCAAGAACCCCGCTCGACATTGTAGTTCAAGAAACTTGACAATGTAGCTAAGAACTCGATATCGAGTTACACATAACTCGAATGCGATTAACGAACATCATACGTTCTTCCTCTTTGTACATTTTTTGTTCTTTCTTCATTGTAAAATTGGACATAGAAGTTTAATATCTATACAAATTTTACGTCTAATAAACGAAATATCGAAAGAGCTTAATACTATTTTCGAGGTACCAAGTAAACGGTCTGGGCATTGTCAAACATTTGCCGGAATTTTTTAAAAAAATTGAAGAGAGTAAGAGAATATAGAGAGAGAAATAAGTGAAAGAGAAAAACAAACAAATATCAAACAAAGACGCTTATAAAACCATTTGATTGTGATTTAATGTCTTTTGTTCTACCAAAATGACTAAAAACATTTGTTTTTAAAAGATACTAGTTTTCATTTTTTCATTATAGAAGTGGTCAATTATTGAGAGAGAGAACATTCTCCATACGCAACAAACATACCATTTTCAATTATTGAAATGAAATAAATCTCTTTTTCTTAACTGTAAATAGAATTGAGATGAAGAATGCGCAGATAGTGGTCCGCCTAACTCCCGAGTTGCGCGGCAAAAGTAAACGTAAGACTCAAATTAATGGAGTGGGGGACTGCCGGTGGAAAAAAAAAAAAAAAAAGATGTCACTCGATACAATTACACATCAGTTTGATTTTTCAGCTCTTTGATTTTATTAATTTTACGCATTATATCCAGTTAATGATCACTCACGGCCACATGCCTTATTTTTCTAAACACTTGGACAAGGGTGGCTACAATTTTTATTTTTTTAAAAAAAATTATAATAATAATTCGGAGTGATCAAGATGGTTGAATCTCACATATTCAATCAACTAAAGCAATATTTTATCTTTATTTGGAAAAAAAAAACATTATTTTCCTGAAATAATAATATCATTACCTATACCTATCCACTTAGTATAGTTTTAGAAATGTATATACGAAGCATTTGGATTTTGAAATTAAACTCTCAAAAGAAATAAACCTCATATTTTTTTATTTTTAGTCAATTTAAAAATGTCAAAACTTATGAAATCCCAAAGCGACTCTTTCTCTTCCCCGGCCATCATCAAGCACTAGCAAAGTAAGGAGAATCCAATGATCCGTGGCTAATGGTGGGGTAACTTTTGGCCTCTTTTTAGAGAGATCAAGGTCCAAGTTTCACGGAAATGACGATGGTAAAAACAATTAATATTGAGGGACTTCAAATTAATGGAGTGGTGTGTGGAATCTAGAAAACAGGATTTTTTTCAGCTCTTTTGATTTTATTATTTTTACGGTTTGGATAGAGAGAGTCCAACATGGAATAATCACTTAGGAGATGACTCTTTGTGCGTGGTAACTGAGGATATTATAAACCTGAGGTCTATTCACGTAGGAACACGGAACCTCGGTATCAAAAAAAAGTATGGATATAACACCTTTGTGTGTCACGAATAAAAGTGTAAATTTCATTGAATGGCCATCAAAAGATGATCAAAAATGAAAACCGATGATCCTAGCATTGTAAAATGAGACACTACGAAAAAATTTACGATTTTTTGAAAAATAATATTTTCAATGATAAACCCCAATTTAATATTAGAAATAGAATTTAGCGAATTATTTTGTCACTAAATTTTACAATTAGTTACATAAAAAAAATTCAAAATTATACCGACAAATCACCGATAATTTTTAAATTTACTGACAGAAATATTGTAGATATTTATCAATAGTTTTTTATTTTGCAGTTATCTTTATAATTTTACATATATTTTACATTATCTTAATATTTATCTACCCATTTTTCAGTAGTTACACTTCACCAATAATTTAAGACAATATAGTGCACGCAAAGTAGTCCGCACGTCTAACAATCATATTCTCTCTTTCTAGCTAGAAATAAAGACAATTGGCCCATCATCTAACACAGTAAAATTCAGCTAATTTTTTTGTAATACAACCAACTCAGATTATAAAATAAATTAAGATATCCAAAATCAATTTTAGAAACCTTACTCTCTTCATAATAATCGAATATAGTTCAATCATGTCTAAATAACATTTTTTTGGAGAAAAACATTCCTCATCCAAACTAGGCGAATTTGGTGATTTTGGGAGCTCCATTTCTCATATAAATTATGTCAAACTCCATTTCTCATATTTTTGGGAGCTAATTCATTTGCACTTTAATTCTGGGCCCTCGACGAGTGAATATTTTGTCGGGATTTAATGGCATGTGTTGTATTTTATCATCTAAACTTTGATTAATTTTGCATTTTGCCATATAAACTTTGTTGAATTTGCATATTACCAGTCATAATAGTAAAAATTAAATGAGCATTATTATATGCATATAGATGATTTTGTGTTTTTTTGTTTTTTGTATTACTCATCCACATAAATATGGAGGGAAATCTCTACAAATATGGAGAATAATAAAGATTTAAGTGTAAAAATAATTAATTTTACTTTAGATTTTAATTTGTAGCTTATTTTATTTAAACTAAAAAACAACAAAGTATATTACATGATATAATTTATAGTTCACTTGGAAAGTATAAAATTGTAAATCAATTTTGTCTAAATATTTCTGCAAGTAGACGTTAATTAGTTTTAATATTTTTGTGGATGGGTTGTAAAAAAAAGGACCAAATACATGTATATAATATTTTATTATTCCGAGGAAGCAACGCAAATTTAATAAAGTTTAGATGGCAAAGTCACGAAATATATTGTTGTCGTGGATTTTAGGTATTTACTCATAGAGTTTACTAAAATAACTCATGTGTTACAAAAGATTGTTAAAATACAAAAAAATTGGTATTACAAATTTGTTTGTGATAATTATATATAGGAGAGCCAAAATACTAAACTAAAATATTAAAAAATTTAAAATTTAAAAAGTTCGTCACACAAATAGTTCACTTCAAATTTGAATAATTTATGATATTTAGTAAGTCAATAAATAAATTTATTATTAATAAATTTGAATAATTTATTTTTTTTGTTTATTTGTGTTTTGGCTTGTAGATAGAATATATATCATTGTAAAAGTAATTTTAGATTTTTGGATTAATTGTTATAAAAAATAAAAAAAATATATTTAGTATAGATAGAATCTTTGATTTTTTTTTCAAAATAGAGAGACTATTTGTTACTTTTAGTTTTAGATTCTAATAAAAGGAAAACAAAAATATAGTAGATAGAATTTCTCTTTTAAAAAATTAACATTATTTAGAAATTAGAATCAAATTAAGATTTTTTTAGATTTGTATAGTTGTTATCATTATATTCGTTTATATATATATATATATATATCTTTATATTAAAAATATATATTTTGGGTTGTCATATGGATAAATGTATATTTATTTTATGTATTATTAATATAATAAATCATATATTTGATAAATTTGGGTTATAAGTCATATATAATTATATTCTTGTAGTATAATTCTTGATAGACTTGCACAATAGTCTCTTTTTTTTGACTTTTGTGCAATAAAATGAAAAAAATTATGAAAAATGTAGAAGAAAAAATGCCCTATTCTGTAGAAAAAATAAAATATAGTATTAAATATTTGACATAATTTTTTTAAGAATATATTTTTTTAAAAAAAAAAATAAGTGAAATTTTTTTCTATGGCGTAGTGACATAAATTTCCTTTCAAAAGAACTCCCTATTCTATATGGCGTAATAGTGACATAAATTCCTAAATTTTCCTTAAATATTTGATCCTTTCATTGACTATATATCTCTTACATAAACTTAACTTTTTCTCTAGATTTCTCAATAATATTCCACATAATTATACCGCAACCAAACAACAGAAAAGACTTTTCAATTCCTTTTGTTTTCTGCCAATTTCCATGGAACCAAAATGTGGTGGAACATGGAGAATGGAGAAGAAGTCAATTCATACGACCAACCAACCAGACAATAAAATCCATTTTGTGACGAGGATCGGAGACATGCATATATAATCTTTACCATAATAATTAATCAATCAGTTTGGGTAAGTACGACAATTATAATATCTTGATTAAGATTTTTAATTTCTATTACTATTCTAGATTTTCAATATCTTTCAAAAATAAAAAAAGATTTTTAATATAGTATTCCATTATTAACCAACTCTTAACATAATATATACTTCGGAGGAAATGGGAAGGTAGTGGTGGGAAACGCATTTTATTCTATTATTATTGTCCGTCTTCTTCGGTTCTCTTCTTCTTCTTCTTCTTTTGTTCTTCTCTCTGTAAAAAAAATTGTGTGGTTGGCGCGGAATATATATTTGCCATGTGCCAATTTTGATTTGTTATATAGGTAGGGAATAGTATATATAATCATCCATTAATGTTTGATTAATTCTTTAGTAAACTCATCAATGATCAAATCAATCATTTGTTGTGTTGTAATGATAAATGCAATTAGTATTAATTAATTAATTACAGAGAATATGTGATGTGTACATAGGTAACACAACTATTATACGTATTTTATAATCACATATATATATGGATTATTATGGAGCATGGAATATTTGTGTGTTGGAGGGTAACTCAAATTGTGATGATCTTCGATACATAAATATTTCCTTTGGAAGATGGCACGTTCATCTAATTTCGTAAGTGTGCCTAATTAATGCATGATCATATATATATATCATCTCTTGAATTTTCGGATATATGATATATTATGATGAATTTCGTTTAATTTAATTCGAAACTAATCTTTGATGCAATTCTGTTTCCTAATTGAACTCAATGATGTATTAAATTTGGAAACCCTTCTTTTTAATTGTTGCCTCATTGATAATATTCTTAGTCTCTGTTAAATAGCATTATTGTGGGAATGCCATATTGTAAGAAACAGAGATATGATGTTATATTGTCCTATATTCTCCTTAGATGACAGTATTGAGAGATCAAAAGAGTTGGAGACCCTGTTTTGAGCAGCTTCTTTCGTGTAGCTTCGTTGTTCGTTCTTGGACTCTTTATATGGAGCACATTGATAGCACAGCACAATAAGGTGTTTATAATTACATGCCTTTAAATATTTACATCCATCACAATAGTTATATCTAGTTTATCCTATTGTTTTAAGTCATTTTAATGCTATTAACTTGACTCGTACGTTATCTGCAGAAACTGTTGAAATGGAGTACACAAGGGACTTACACTACATGTGAGGTATGTGATTATGTCAGAATCCTACTTTGCTGATCATCGTATTTGTTTTGTCGGTGTAAGAACATTGGTAATTGTACTAGTATGATATGTTGTGGATACAAATTGTACATAATATCAGCTATTCACAGTATAATTTGCGTTATCGGTTATAGAATAAATGCAGGCCTCCTGGAAGTGAGACGTTGCCTAATGGTATAGTTGCAAGTACGTCTAACTTGGAAAGACGGCCATTATGGGGTTCCCCGGAGGTACTATTGAGAGAAATACCATGTTGAAACATTATGCCTTATTTTTCTATGTTCTTTCTTTTGAGTTGTAAACATTAGATTCCAAATTCTTAATTGTTAAAAGTGGAAAAAGTTCCAGCTGACTCATTGAGAAGCAAAAGTCTATTAATGAACTTCACGATTTCGATATTTTACTTATTTGGGAAGCCTTTGAGAAATTAAATTACCTGTTAATTACTAGCACTTGTTTTGGAAAATCTAAGTTTTTATACAATCCTTTAGCCACAGTTTGTTCCTAGTTTAGATTGTCTTGATGCTTTAGTCTATAGCGTTTTACTACAAAATTTTATTTCTCAAGTCTGATGAAGACTTATTGTAGAAATGCTCACATGTTTCTTTTATAAATGTGCAAGCAGAAGACAAATACTTCGAAAAGTTTATTTGCTGTTGCTGTCGGAATAAAGCAAAAGATAAATGTAGATAAGATGGTCCGAAAGGTAAACTTCTTATTACTCATTTCTCGAAAATGATTACACGTTCAATAGTGGTCATTTTAATCATGATCACATCCTTACTGCAGTTCCTCGAAAGCAATTTTGTTGTGATGCTTTTCCATTATGATGGTATTGTCGATGAATGGAAGGATTTCGAATGGAGCAGTAGAGTGATACATGTGTCTGCTGATAATCAAACTAAATGGTAGTGTCTTTGATAATTTTGCGTGTATATTTTTGAATCCTTTATGATTCTTGAGGTTACAATTAATTATGTGTTTTATATAATAGGTGGTTTGCGAAGCGATTTTTACATCCAGATATTGTGGCAGAATACAATTATATTTTCTTGTGGGATGAAGACCTTGGTGTTGAAAACTTCCACCCTGAACGGTATGCAAAATCCATTGCTATATACGCGTAATTAGTTCTTACTACAAGGTAGCGATGAGATGATCATCTGTCGAGCTGTGGTACTTTTGTGTAGATATCTATCAATAGTGAAAGATGAAGGGTTTGAGATATCACAACCAGCACTTGATACTAAACTATCATCTGAGGTACATCACCTTATCACAGCACGGTGGAGGAGATCAAAGGTGCATAGGTAAGTTTATAATTGTTTAGTTCGTACGACATTCAGAAATCGGAAATTAACTACGTGCGATTTATATATGTCATCATATTGCAGGAGGGCGTATAAAGCTGATGGAAAGGGCATTCAATGCGACGATAACAGCACCGGTCCTCCTTGTACAGGGTAGAATTTTGTTTACAGTTAAATAACTGGAACTTTTTTCGTATTTATGATTAATTTCATTGCTGTAGTTAGTTAGTATATAATACTTACTTGCATAAATTAATTCTACAGATGGATAGAAGTGATGGCACCTGTATTCTCGAAAGCTGCCTGGCGTTGCGTATGGTATATGATCCAGGTATTTATTTCATGTTTTTATTTTGCTCGGTGACGCACATTTAGTACTTAAAATAAAATATATAGGATGACTGTTTTCGTGATATGTCTTTTTCTGCAGAATGATTTGATCCATGCTTGGGGACTAGATATACGGCTTGGTTATTGCGCACAGGTAATTAATTAATTCCCTATAATTGTTTATCAACTTTCATTCTCTCTGTTTCGCTCCATAATTACTTGATAATCGACAAATTTGACAGGGAGATCGAACGAAAAGAATAGGAGTGGTGGATTCTGAATACATTGTTCACTATGGGTTCCCAACACTAGGGGAACCTGATAAGGTTATTCTTTTATTTAATCCCTTTGCTGCTTAGTAATATGGTATAATTACAAAAATACCCCCAAGGTTTGATCTAATTACAAAAAAAATCTAGAGATGTTTCAAAAATACAAAAAGGCCCTTCGGGTTAGATTTTGTCTTAAATTTAAGGGGTTAATTGTAATATTTCTACAAATATAAGGGTGGTTTTTTGAAATTCCTTTTGCTTATGAAGGGGGAAGATGTAAGCAGAATCAAACCTTAAGGGGCTTTTTGTAATGTTTAAAAATCTCTGGGTTGTTTTGTAATTAGCCCAAACCTCAGGGGGTTTTATGTAATTATCCCTAATAATATCAATGCTCTTATCTGATTCATTGCTTAGCTAAGTTATAATAATGGCAGGCCAAATTAGCAGCATCCAGTGGAGATGCTTCTGAAGATAAAAAGGTGCCAAGCAAGAAAGAAAATATTTTTATCAATCTTCAATATGTATATAGTGATACTAAGATAATAATTGTGAGTGTTGTATAATCTTTATATATCTGCAGGAACCATCGAATAAGTCCCGTACAATCAACAAAAGAATTGAAGTAAGTCCCACAAAAGGTTTAGTAGAATTTTAGGCATATATTTGGAAGAGAAAAGATGTTTAAGATGTGGAAGTTTCTTTTTATAGGTGAGAAGACAGTCATATAATGAGTACAAGGTATTCAAGAGACGGTGGAAGAGAGCGGCGGAGGCGGACGAGTGTTGGACCGATCTATATCCGGATGAGCAACTCATGAAGGCTTGGCCTCTCATGTGAATTTTCCACTCTCAAAACTACATTCTGTAATATATTCAAGGGATAATTACAAAAACACCTAGAGGTTTGGGCTCATTATAGAAAAACCCATAGATGTTTCAAAATTACAAAAAAAAACCTTAGGTTTGGTTCTGTCGTAAATTTAAGGGGGTAACTGTAATGTTTTTATTAATATTATGGGGAGTTTTGACATATTTTTCGCTTATGAAAGAGAAAACTATAAGACGAAATCAAACCTTAGGGTTTTTTTTCAAAAACCTCTTTTTTTCCACTTATCCCTTTATTCATTCAAACCTTGTTTTCTTTTTAGTTAATCCACTTTAAGTGATGGATAGTATTGCCAACCTCCTACTATGTATTGTCTTTTTCTTTAGCTTAGTTAATCCACTGAGCATTCCTTAACTTACCACACCCACCACATACACCTTGATATTCTTCCCATAGTAGTTGGTTCCCAAAGAAAAAAAAGAAAAAAATAACAAGAAAAAAATAGAATCTATTTGCATTATTGGATTTTGACAAACCCTTTCTACTTCTCCCCCAATCTTGTGTCAATAAGAGTGGCAGAGAGTTAGAAATAGAATACAGCTGGTAGGGGTCGAAAACAAAGGACCACAACAACTACTGCTGCTGCCCTGCTATTACATATAACTTTCTGCCCTCTATTTTCCTCTTTCACATTCTTTTTTTTTTTTTTTTTTTTTTTTTGTCATAACCAACATGTTTGTTCCCTAGTTCTCAGGAGAAAACAACCCCCTCGCCCCCTCAGTCCTGAAGGAGAACTGTGTCCTATAAAACCTTGAGAATCACAATGGCTCCCGGATCCCTAATATCCTCAACTACACAAAGCAGTGCAATAAACAAAGATTGTTTTGTCCCTAAACAAATGATTGTTTCATTATCTTAGTCCACTCATCTCTATCCACATTCCCACATACCAACATGAACCTGCATCATATTCTGACAATACCCATACAACAAGTAATTTCTAACCAACATTACTTTTTACTCCCAATATAATATTAATTGCACTTCAAAATGTCACAATATAACATCACCATTACATTTTTTAACAACCTACACTTATTAACTTTGACCTCTATGAGATGCCAAAGATTAACTCACTTTTAAACCTACAAGGTCATTGGTCCCCTTTCACATTCTCTGTATTATGGATAGCACAAAGCAGTGCAATAAACAAAGATTGTTTTGTTGGTGAGATAATAAACAAATGAAACAAGCAACTCAGTCAAACACCAAAAAATCATTATCTTAGTCCAACTCATCCGAATCACATTCCCACAGACCAACATCAACCTGCATCATATTCTGACAATACCCATACAAACATTACTTTTTACTCGCAATATAATATTATTGCACTTCAAAATGTCACAATATAACATCACCATTACATTTTTAACAAACTACACCTTAATTAACAGACATCTATAATATTAATCTCAAACAATGATTCTACTTCTGCCACTGCTGCTTCCAGCTAAGCTTTTGCTTCTTCAACCAATCTAACTAAGCTTTCCTCCTGTCAATTGCCATAAATGTCGGGAGAGTGATGGAGAGAGGAAAAATAGAAAAAAAAAAAAAAAAAAAAAAGAAACCACTAGCAAAAACTTAGCTGTCAATCAAACAACTGAAAAAAAAAAACAGATATTCTCATCTTCCCCCCTTCACAAACTCCCAAACAAGATTCAACAAAATCAAGCCTTCCCTTTTTTTTTTTTTGGTCTTTCAAGAATGAAAATCTTAAAGATGGCATCCAAAACAATTACAAGTCTTGGGAGTGAAAGAACAAAATCCAAAGGGTCTGTTTGGGATGTTGCAGTTGATTGCATAGCAACAGGGAGATGCCAAACAGTAGCTTTTGCTTGCACCTCCACAGCAAGTGCATAAAGCACAAATCTGAAAGCTGCCCAGTTTTCTCCTGCTTTCATTCATCATCACCATCATCTTCCCCATCTCCATTAGTGGCACCATCTCCTCCAATGAGGAGGTGGCATTCAACCCATTTGCCTGAAAAAATCAAGATACCATTTTTACAAAAGCTACATAATAGAAAAAATCAATTCTTGCAAAAAAAGCTAAAAGTGAGAACAGAGGAAGAATGGAATCAAGACTCGGTTTTTATACCAGAATATTGATGAGATCTATGTTGTAGTACTCTTACTTATTAATAATCACAAAGAAAAAGAAAGTGAGGAAGAAACTCACAAGGGAAAGTCGAACCTGATGGAGACTACATGTGAATAACACAAACATACACCAAAAAATCCCACTGCCAGCTTCACGCATCTCTTCTTTTTCTTTTTTTTTTTTTTCCCTTTTAAATTTTCCTATTTTCGGAGATTCTTGAGAAGAAATATGGAACAAAAATAATAATAAAATAAAAACTTGTAAAGGATTTTGGAAAATGGTGGTGGGCTGTTGAGAAAGTAGTCTTTGGAGAGAGGAAGTGAGATATTTCAGTGAGAGGAGTGTTAATTAGGTGTAGAGAACATCAATTCATCTATCTCAAATAAATAAAGTGGTTTGGAGAAAGAAAGGTGGGGCTTTAATGGAATTCAACTGTCAATTAAGAAGGTTTTTCATTTTTGGCAATGGATTCTGCATTTCCACCACTTGTATTTTATTTGCCTTTACTCTTTTCCTTTAAGGAAATTAAAAATTGGAAATGGAAAAGAGGAAAGGGACTGAAAGCTAATTGCAGGAATAAATAAATAAATAAATATATATACACACATTAAAAAGAAAAAGATAATAGTAAATTGTCTGCGTGTGTGTGTGAAATGTAAAAAGAAATGAAGTGGGCTGCTTAATTATACAGCATGGGGAACAGTAATTAGACTTGTGAGTCCATTGCCCACGTGTTGCTGTATGACTTTTTTACGAGTATTTCTTGTTTGCTATTCACTGTGATGTGCATTTTTTTTCTTTCTTTAGAAATCTTGATTTGTACTCGTTTTGTTGTTATGTGTTCTCCTGTAATATAAGAAACTCTTTTTGACAGAGGTTAGGGATAATCATGCCTCCTTTTATCACTTTCATTATGCTTCCACGTTTGCAGTGAGTCTAGTGAGTCTAATTACATGCAATATATAATTAGAGTGACAATGAGTGACGATAGACACTACCCCGAATATAGTGTCCGTGTTGGATCTTTTTTCTTCTCAAAGTATTAGGAGGAATTTGGATACCTTTGACTATTCCAACAGATGAAAATTCTTAGTAGTTATTCAATAACTAAAAAAAAATTTTTTCCAACTATTTTTTCCTTTAACAAATATAAAGATATATAATTACAAACGTTATAAAGAAAAATTACACGTTAAGACACGACACGAAAGCATTAAACTATAATTAAGTTAAAATTACAATTATTATTATATTATAAATCAAATAAGATAGATAACACGATAGTGCGATACAAACACGACACGATTTGCCACCCCTGAATATAGTGTCCGTGTTGGATCTTTTTTTCTTCTCAAACTAGTATTAGGAGGAATTTGGATACCTTTGACTATTCCAACAGATGATCAAATTTCGCTAATTGTTAGTAGTTATTCAATAACTAAAGCAGTCAGCTCACACATTTTTCGGAAATCAAAATACCATCCAGTCTAAGAAAAATTTAGCTTCAAATATATCATACTTTGTACTACAGATAGATGTTCACATTTTTTGAAGTGTGTTTCAAAGCTGCCCAGTCTGGTTTAGTAAAACCTAGCATTTGCTATTGGGACAATTTTCTTCCAGGCTCCAGCATATAAATACTTCTTCCAGAATATAGGTCAAATTTCAACAATCAGCTGGCATAAATCAATGCTCAAGTGTTATACCAAAAATCAAGAAACAGCACTTAACAACTCCAGAAAAAAAGGGAGCTGAGACAAATTTCATGCAAAAGGGTCAAATTAATTTCAAAGCCCGATTAGTATCAAATGAACTAGACAGTCAGGTGTTTAATACTACAATACAATTAGCATTTTCACATATACAAGTGAAAGCTAACAAGTGCATTATATTTGAAAGAAGACACATATTTCCAGGATATACCACCATAAACCTTGGCATGTATAACTGCAGTCATTCACATGTTAGCACGAAAGAAGTTGCTGCGCAATCTCAACAAACACGGGCTGTCAGATCCCTTGCAGATTTTTGGTTTCCATCTTTAAAGCTTCTCCATTGATTAAACCTGCTTCGTCCATGGTAACAGCACAGATGTGAAGATAGAACGAAATGAGTTCCTGGAGTTAAGTTATCCACAAATGGCATACATCTGAAAGAAAACAAGGAAACAACGAATTAGAATAGTGAAAACTACTTTATATTCGAAATGAGTAACAATACATCACAGCATGGGACCAAAATGTATTGCACTTCAACTTCAACACCTTAGGGTACAACATACAACCTATAATTTAATTGAAATAAAGCCAGAGAGCAGCTTTGCAGTCCAGTACCAGGAGGATTACTAATACATATTCCTCAACTTTCTCACTCCAAGAAAATTGAAAACATACAAGTCATGTATTAATAGGCAGTAAAAAATAGCTAAGCATTTTTTTCCCTATTAGGAGGTTTCTTCACCAATCATTAGATGTCCCATGGGCAACCCTGGATTTAAAGCATATTTTTTGGAAACTGCTTCATATTAATGATGGAAGACTCAAAAGTCATAAGCCAATGAAAGTCAGAAGCACACAACTAATGCAAGAAAAAAAAAAACACTCAGAGTTTCATGTATTTTGGTTTAAGCTATACATAGTAGCATAGTTATTAATTGGATAAAACACGCAGAATTTTGAAATGAAAAAGAAAGAATGTTGTAGCATCCATGAAGTGGAGCATCACGATAAAAGTAAAAACGATATCTGAAAATATTTTCAGAATACTGGCCCATTGTTTAAAAACATCCAAAAGTTTTTCTCAAGTCATCCTTTTATTTTACGTGGGACTTCTTCATTTGACTGAAACTCAGTGACACCATGTGTGCGGAATGGCAGGTTCAGACTTCAGACGCATTTCTTATTTTCCAACACAATCATGTAGGTATCCACTAGTCTCATCCCAAAATCGTTTTCAGCACAGTCTCATTCTCAAATTCATTCTCAAAAGAAAAAGAGAAAAAAAACTAGTTTCACATAAAAATGAAAACAGAGTAACTGGAGTTTTAGAGGCATGCAACATTGAGACATATAAATTGCATGTTCTCATGCTATGGAACAAATGCAATTGTCAGTCATATACTCCCTCTGTTCCAAAATATATTGCGGTCACTCTTACTTGGACATCCCAAAATGAGACCTCATTTCCTAAAATAAATTTATTATCCAAAACTATCATCTCAACTTAAATGTTAAACCAAGTCAAATTAACCCATAACGGAGGGTTATTAATTAAGACAGATAGAACTGGATTGGCTTTTTAGCTCTCGGGTTACATAGTGTTCAGCCTCGAAACTGTAAATTGTAAAAGTCATCTGACTCTCTGCCCGAATGAGCGTCTGATAATAGAATCATTTTTGCATTATGATTTGCTAACCTTTGACGCAGTTACTCCAGTATAGACAGAGAGACATGTGTCACTCTCTCTCTCTCTCTTTAAGTGCCTTCGTCTCATTCCTTTCCTAGTTCCTACCATGGCGCAGCAACTGACAGCTGTTCCTATGAAACATGTTCATTTCCGTATTTGAGTTATCTATTAATGATGCAGGCCAACAAAAACGTGGAAGAGAAAAAAAAAAAGATAGACACATTAATGTACAATAAAATTCTTCAGGAAAACCCTAATCTACCAGCAAAACTTTCACCTAATTCATAATGCATCACTTTGGAATTTTCTTGTCAAAGTTCAGTAGGGTTAGATAAAGGCAGGCACTCGAAGTGCGTCTTTGTAATTGACATTTTCCCAACCTTCAGATCCGAGTAAATATATAGAAAGTAATTTGGACTTGTATCTGCCTTGGAGTTTGTTCTTATGTATGCCATGATGAATGTGCTATCAGTCGGGAATGGATAAGTTATTTTTGGAGAGGAGAGAGTGGATTGGCCATATGGATAGAAGAATAATATTTTGCTTCAAATCATGATAAAGCTACTCAAAACCAATTGATAAGAGGACTTGTTTACTGCAATGTCTACATGTCAAAGCACTCTTAGTTACAGTCATAGTACAAGCTAGGTAGCACCTTACTTCATTCCTTCTTTAGTCAGAATGGTCGGCACGGATGATAAGCTGCCTTTAAAGCTTCGTTTTAAGTCGCCTATCATGCCCTCTTCATATTTTCATAAATGATCACATAAACTAAGAACAGTTATTTACTCGCTCAAAGCCTGATGCACAAATGAACACAGAAACTAAGAGCAGTTTACTTGCTGAAAGCCAGGTTAGTTACTGGTAAATAGCGTTGATGCTAGACGTGATGGCGGTGATCGGTTGTAGTGAGTTGTGAACTAAAAGTGGGAAACTCATGATTACCGCTCGTTACGTATAAGAAATAACTCTTCAGCTTTTAAAATTCCTAATTTGGGCATTGTTTGAGATAATCGGGAAAAAGTTGACAATATCTCGTTTACACAAAAAAAGGAAAAAGAAATATCCACATTAAAAATTCATAATGAATTCAGGAACCGAATATCTCGATATAAAGTACCAATAATGTGTGAAGATTGTCAATATAAATTATAATATCTAGTATACATATACATATTGAAAAGAAAAAGAGGTTAGTAGAATATGATCTTATCAAAATAGGAAGAAAATTCAAAAATAAAAAGCTGTATTAATGAAAACATTTGGATATTTTGTCACATTATTATGCATGATAGATATATATGGGATTCCAAGTTATTTCAAAAATTCAGAGAATTATGTCATTATGACAACAGTTCAGTATTACACCATTCATCTACTGTTCATTCAAAGGTTTAGTTCAATTTGACAATTTGCCTGTTCCAACATTCAATTCTACCTAACATTACAAATAAGACAGAAGACCCTCAACAAGGATTGCATTTCGCCATAATTAACGAATAAAAAGTTGAACTTTTATCTTCGTGTGATCTTTATATAGCAGTAGTTTAGAAGACCGGAATAATCAAGCATTGATTGCTCAACAAAGTCAATTGTCTCATTTTTGCAGCATACCTGCGACAATCTCTAGGAGAATTAGTTGGTGCAAGGTATAGGTGACGTGTGCCATTACCGAGCTTTCCTGGCTGAAATTTGACATTATTCAAGCCTTTTTGACAATCAGAAATATGAATATTTCTGTGTATCCCAAACTGGCAGGCATATTTACCAGTAGAACCCCAAGCCAAACTCAACTAAATGGTGCTCCCTACAAAATTTAAATACAGATAAGCCTCAAGGTATTTAATAATTAAACAGAACAAACATAAAATACACCAGTTACCAGAGAATTAAACCCCGGCTTGTCCAAACCAACATATCATACATTTCCATTTTGCACCACTAGATCTTTTGTCTTTTCGCATTCATTATTCAGATAATCTAACCAAAGTTAAACAATTAGCTTATTGGAAACAAATATGTCATTCGATCATTTTAGGATTTAATTTGTTTTAATCGCGGAACAACTCAATTACTACAGTCCTTTGTGGAAATAATAGTCAGTGATACATCTCATTTCATCCAAATTTCTATTATCAAAATTGTAAGGCATTAATTAAGGCATTCCTCAAGATAAATCACTACTGGCTCAAACAAAACGCTGCAACCTAACATCTGAAGCAAGCACACTCCTGAGGAAGCATATTTACACCAAATGGAAAATCATGTTTCGGTTCTAGGTTCCAAACCAACACATCACACATATTCCATTCTACACCACTAGATTTTTTGTCTTCTCATTTTTATTATTTTGATACTCTAACCAAAACTAAAGAATTAACTTATGGAAACAAATATGTCATTTGTCATTTTAGGATTCAATTAGTTTTAATTATGGGGACAGCTCACATAACTACAGTCCTTAGTTGACACATAGTTCGTGATACATCTCATTTTGTCTAAATTTCTATTATCAAAACTGTAAGGAACCAAAGTATACCTCAAGATAAACTACTACTAGCTCTAAGATAACGCTGCAATCTAACATCTGAAACAAGTATACTCCTGAGGAATCATATTTAGACCAAATGGCAAATAATGTTTTAATTATTGGTTAAATTCGAAGGACATGTTCTCAATACTTTCTTGTTAAAGGGCAAAACTAAGAGTAGGATCCGTAGGCTACTTTGAGATTTTTGTATATATAGCAATTGACTCATAGCACTTCCCAGGTTTATCTATATAACCAAGAAGCAGCCAAAAGACATATGTAAACAGAAAATGATTAATAGAGAAGCTCTAATTATTTAAGTAAACAGCACAAGATATCTGGTTCAAAAACAAAATAAAATAAAAGAGAGAGTAATCCAACGTTTTTAATGGCGCAATCTATAAGGAAGCTCCCCTAGCTTCCTAATAGCTAACTGAAGCAGCAAATAATTAGTGAAGATATGATAAGAATGATAAATTAATGACTGTAGAAGTGGTTCTCATAAATTTTTTAAGGATACAAAAACGGATGACTTTGAGAACGGGGAATAACATCACATGGCAGACAACTAGAAAAATTAAAACATATAGTTGTGTGGATGAGAAATAATCCTGCGGTACTTCTGAGAAGACCAGCACCAAGCCAAATGAACCCTGCTGCGGAAAACAAATGTTCAGAAAACTGTCAAAGTGATTCACAGAATTCAGAAAGATGGCAATTGGGGAAGATAGAACTTTCTAACAGCTCAAACAAATTCGAGAACATTTGCCAATTTATACATCCCAGAAGTTTAAAGGAGTAAATATTTTCCACTGGACTGCATTTTCAGAAGAGCAAATTTACTTAGTTTGAATTCAGTACATCTCCAGCCATGGAAATGAATTTACAGGGAATATCTATCTTCCAAAAGTTTGGAAAAGGTGATAACTTAATAGCATTTGGAAGAATATTTTATCACTCTGTTTTGATGTTATTATCATCAGAGGGTTTCTGTCTTGCCTCTGTCAAAGATAGCCGTCAGTTGTTTGTAGAGCCTGCTTCCACAAGCCCATCAGGAGACGAACTTACTCCAACAGTTCCAGGTGATGAAGCCATAAAACGACGGACAGCTGAGCCGTCAGTTGATGATGATGCCACTGCAGCGTTGTATGCTAAAGCCCTAATCGGGTGGTCAAACTTGCAGCTTGGACCAAACTTGCATACTCCGTATCGGGAGTAGAAAACGCACAGAGGCTCTCCCTAAAACCAACAAAACAGGAATAAAGATATATGACGAAGAACTTCTCAATCAATTCCAATCAATAGTCAAATAGGTCTGGGACCAAAAAGGAAAGTGATAGGCCTCTTTCCTCTTGTCCTCTAGTTCTTTTCTTTAAACTTATTCCTCTTGTTTCTCATTCCTCATTTTTTGTGATTTCTGTCGCTCAGGAACACAGTAAGGGATATATCTGTATTTTACATAGCGCAGAATCACATTATTTTTAAATGTCAATCTGAATCATCAAAATCAATGTGAAAATTCACTACAAGAGTCAGAAGTCCACTCATCCACATTGATAACAGAGAATATAAACGCTCTGAGAAAGGCCGAGAAACTAGTCTGAAATTGATTAGTCATCTTTCAATGCTAATGCCTAAAGCAAACAACTGCATAAAAAACAATAAGAAATGCAGGCAAGTATTTTAAGTAGGACAAATGCACCTAAGTTCCTGTGGAAATATCCAAGCCAAAGATACTACAAGAGCAAAAGAAAACTGAATTTTCAGGACAAAGATCACACTTGGCTTACCGGCCTTAAAGGAAGTCCAATTGGACTCAAGACACAGTCAGGAACATGGATACGTCTTTCTCTAGGATGGTGGAATTTGCATACTGAACCGTATTTGCAGTCCCCAGTTTTCAGATAGAACAAGCATTCTGGCTGACCCGGTCTCTCAGGAAACACATTGTCTCTCTCAAATGCATAATATCCAATGGGTAGAGAGTTAGCACCAAATTGAAAGCCCATATTTATGCCTTCAGCCTGACCTGACGTGCCACCATTCTGGTTGTTTCCTGCTGTTTGCTGTTGGTTTTCTGAAGGTGAAGCTGAACGGACCTGATCCTGGGAAAAAAAACCATTTCCTAAACAAATTAAGAATTTAGAGATTCATGTCATTTACATCAACCAGGTCAGACAGAAAGCACAATCGAGTTGTCTCCATATGGAGATTGAATCCGTAAAGAAGACGACGCAAATATATGCAAGGAAATATGGCGCCCACATAATGAACAAAGAGTTTCAGCTGTGGGTAGCTATGCAAAGAGCATGTTGCTGCATCATTATCGTTTTCCGAACTAAAATTACAAGAGTACTCCAGTGGAACGAGTTTCATCATCCTATATAAAAATATCAAATCAAGAAGCACATGGTAAAATGCATACCTCTTAACCAGACAGCCTAAGTTTCATCTAAATCATCTATGGCAATCGATCCCCAAAAGTTAAAAGTAACTTTGGGAGGCACCAAAGATTTTTAGACAAAATAAACCCATACCTAACACAACAATAACAACCTGAATGTATATACTCTAGCACTGCACATGATTATATGGGTCATAATGCCGTAGGCAAAATCATATCTAACAGAGCAATAAAAACTACCATCTCTAGCACTACCCATGATTATATAGGTCTTAATGGCCTAATGGCATTACATAACCGTCTTCCCCTCTTAAGGTTGTAGTTCTCTGCATTTCCATCCTGCCCATTATCATGTTTTACTCTTGGATATCCTGGCAAATTTGTGGAGAGAGCCCTGATTTCTGGTAACAGAGACATTGAGACACTACCTCATCACTTCTTTCAAGTTTTTCTTAGTTCTTCATACGAAAGGAATATGAGGATTTGGTCCCTAATATGCATTCAACTCTCACTAGCAATCAGTGAAAGACATATATTTGTTTGTAGCATAAGCAGATAAAAAAGAGAAACGGAGAACCCCATGGGCAGGAGGAAGTCACAACACTAGCAAAATGAAGAAACAAAAACACAATGAGAATTATAACATCAGAAAGATTACATATGTATTCAATGGGACAGACAGTACTCCCTGAGGCATAACTAGCCCTGCATAACTTGAAGGGTTTTGCCACCGGACTGGGAATAAAAGAAACTCCAGGAAATGACAGCTCACTAGCTGTTGCCGAATGAATAGGAGGATATAAAGCAGAACCATGTAAAGAGACCGTCATATTAGATGGCTGAGGATGATGGAATTTACAAGTGCTCCCAAACTTGCACTGTCCATTTCTCATATAAAATGCACATTCAACCTCGTTCTGTATGCAACAAGAAAAAGTAAACGAAATAAAACACTACAAAATTCACCTATCCAATGACTTTTCTTTGAAAATTTCTGTGATAATCATACTACAGCTAGTATTGCTAAAAACAATGAATAATGCTAAAAATCATTTTCATCACGACAAGACTAAGCACAGTGGCGGAGGGAAGGGGGACAACCTTAAAAAAAAGAATTTATAAGGTAAATTTTTTGAAAAAAAAAATTTAGTTAAAATTTACATGGTTTTTCTATTAGTTTTTTATCTGGCCTATCCCGATTCCGTGTATCGGCCCACCCCGTAATTTTTCCTGGCTACGCCATTGACTAAGCATGTGGAGATTGACTGTCACTTCACTAAAGAAAAGATTGGGTTGGGCTTGGGGGTGTCTCTCTTGAACGCATGCCAACTGCTCTTCAAACAGCAGACATTCTGACCAAAGCCCTTCCTAGAGTCATCTTTGAAGCAATTAACTTCAAGCTGGGCATGCTCCACATTTACTGCTTATTTGAGGGGGAGTGTTAACTTTTGCATCAAATTTTATCTCCTAGTTATTTGTGATTTAGAACTGGGATTTGTTTCCTTATTTTCTATTTGGACTTTCCTATTCCATGGGTGTATTCCCTGGGTTGCTTCTTTATTTGGGCTCAGTTATATCCAGCAGATTTGCTTTTGTGCCTATATATTCTCTTGGCAGCCTTGTAGGTTGAACATTCTCCAAGTATTGTTCTATAGTACTGAAAATTTCTTTCAGAATCCCGCATATTACAAGGTCATAAGAGAAAAGTTATTGTCAAGCTCTTTACATATATTTCTTTAGATGGTATTGCAAAATAAGGTAATGTTCCGGAACATCACTTAACAATTGAGGTTACATACAAAATAGAAATGCAATGTTGTCTGATACCTGATTTAGTGTATGTGGGTAGCAAATTATGTTATGATAAAAGAATGTGAAATGAGAGATTTTTAATCAAAATGTGTCATAGTTGGTCAAAATCTAAAACTGGATAGAACAAATAAAATTGACAAATATGACAGAAGGCAAACTATCCGAACCGGGCGAAGTGGATAACCCATAACATTCAGAGCAACTCTCCCAGCAATCCCGGCTTTATCTCTAGGATGATGAAATTTGCATGTCGCTCCAAATTTGCAGGTTCCCGTTTTCAAGTAATACTAGATAAGATTTCAAAAATATTCAAATGAACATATTGACAAAAAACAAATTGATAAATCACATTCAAATTTTAAATTGAAACATAAACGCCATCAACCTAAAACATGCAGAATCCTCCAGGCCACAGAATAGAATGTCTACTCTAAAAGGATTATAGGACAGTGAAACAAGAGATAGAGATTGACCTCGTGACAAACTTAGTACAAGAAACTCGTCCAGTAGAAAAAAGAATTGGCTTAAGTTTTTCTAGACTTTGGGTCACTAGAAGCAGTCCTCACAAGGTCTTGGCGAGTTGAAAGTCCAAGAAATCCTTTAATGTGCACATTCCCATCCAGGAAAACTTATTATCAAGAGAAGTATGATTCAGATTTTTTAGTTATATCAACAATATCTCAATTATGGATGCCTTGCCAAATCCACTAATAATTTCAGATACAGGATGCTTGATGGACATCAAACTGCACAACCTTAAAATGAGCACATGATCATTCACTAAAACAGCAACATACAGAGAAAACCACTTTCCTAAAATAAATCTGATTACATCTGAGGCCAAATGAAAATTTAGATCAAATCCAACCCAGATTATGAATAAGTTCCTGGATAAGAAGGAAGGAAGATATCAAGAGGTCTTTTGGTAGAAGCTTAAAATTGAAGACATTCTCAAGTGAACATGCATGACTTGGCCACGCTTGTGGGATGAATTAATCAAGAACATTTATATTCAGTAGCCAAATCTAAAACAAGTACGCCAAAACAGTAAATCTTTGGACTCTTAATCAGAAAGCAACATATTGCTCCGCTGAAGGAATGAGAAAATGCATCCTTCAAAATTTTTTATATGACTTTCTCTTCAAGATACCTTTTGCTAATCTTACAATTTCATCATTTTTCATCCATTATCCAGAACTCAAGCTTACTAAGTAATTCACAGGGAAGG
The DNA here is from genome assembly GCA_016081115.2 of Rehmannia glutinosa. Taxonomy (NCBI): domain Eukaryota; kingdom Viridiplantae; phylum Streptophyta; class Magnoliopsida; order Lamiales; family Orobanchaceae; genus Rehmannia; species Rehmannia glutinosa. Next base: position 35,627,006 of record CM071929.1, on the reverse strand, counting down.
AATTCAAGAATCTGATGCACAAGCCTTAAATCATCAAAGAAACATCATTAACATGAATCCTATATATCACTAGCTTGAATTGAGGTAGCTTTACATTTTTCTTCCTTGTATCTAAATGCACCATAGAATAGAATAACATTCTCTCCTAGTACGGAAAAGAGGTAAACAAGAATAGAACAATTTTGTACAGTAAAACTTAAGAAACATTGGAAAAGTTAGTCTAGATAGTAGATGGCTGAAAATTGGCCAATAGCCTATAGTGCAACAAACAGAGGCAAGTGCAGTACAGATGCATACCTGACATTCAGGTTGTCCTATTCTTTCTGGATACTCGCCTTTCATCCTTGCTGTGGCAATAGCCTAAGGTTGAAATTGAGAAAGTTTTATCATCTGAGGTGTGCAAACCTAAATTTAACAGTATGTAAAAGACAACCAAAATACACATATTTACTTAAGGGAAGTATGTAACAGGACTCCACTTTAGTTGTTTCTACCAATAGGTTTGACTTCAGGTCAATATCATGTAGCACATGCAATTGAAACTCATATCAAATTTCTACTGATTTCCATTATCCAATCAAACTACCTATGACACAAGTTTTCAATTTCAGAGACGAAACAGGAAAGGGTTTGTCTTATTTTTATCCCTATATCCATCAGAAAGTCTAACATGCTCAACAAGTAATACAGTTTTCACTAAATAAAGTTTGACATGTCCAGAGATTTTCATTTGCATACCAATGTCCTGTTGGGAGGATGGTTAAATCGACATGTAGCCCCAAATCTGCATAAACCTGTTCGAATGTAGTAAGAACAGTCTGGTTCACCTTCACGCACAGGATAATGTCCAAACTCCATTTGTTCCCTTGATATCATGTTCATTTGCCACAAAGCATCTAAAATATTAGATGTCGTCAGATTTAATACTGCAGGGTACATTAATGATGAAAGCAACTTCAAGTCTGTCATACTTACTAGCACCCAACCTGCTTACCATATACATTTTCCAAGGGCCTAATGCATTTGGCATTTAATTTTCTAAAAAAACCTGTCCTTTGTAAAACAGGTGGAAAGAAGAGTCTCCAACATGGAAATTAACCAGTCTCAAAATATTTTTCATAAACCAAAAACTTCAACAAGTTGAGATGCCCAGTTTTTCCCATTGTTAAATACCAAAGTATCATTGGACAGAAATATTAGTTGAGATTTCAAATATACAGATTAGGAGGATGAATTTTGAATCTTCCTCTGTTTTTCCCCCTCTATCTCAAGTTGCACAGAAGAAAAACATTAATTATAACGTTCACCACAGAAATTATCCACCTACATGCTGGAAGAATGACTAAGAAAATTTTATGACACCCAAAATTATATTAATTTTCTGGAGAAGGAAACAGAAAACGACAGTAGAAAGGCATTTAATTATGGCTTTATTTGTTTCTGTGGAGTTTTTTTACAATCAAAATTTGGAAAAGAATAACAAATTAGATGGTCAACTTAGATACTTATCAACGCATAAGTTCTATACATACAACCAAGGACAAGGACTATAAATGGTGATATTAAAACTCAAAGATAGTGAAAATGAGCAACCCCAAAAGACGATCATGAAAAAGAAAACTTACTTAAGAATAACATAGGAATTAGAAGAAGTTCAAAATGGATGGTAGGTTACCATGTGTATAATTAATCGATAAAGACAGAAGTAAAATCCAAAATGAAATAACCACCGGTATCATGAAAACATCAAAACTTAATAATTAGCTAATGGTGAAAAATATCATGTGAATGGCGAAGCTGATCATGCACAAAATGCAAAGAAAAAACTGCCCTTAGTATTACTAATTTCCCTAATTGCCACAATCCATTCTTTTTCTTGCTCTCGCGGGCACGAAAAATCTGAAAATAAGAACTGATGTCAGTTTGAAACATCAGTGCAGTGTAAATGAATTGTCTTGTCGTATCTATCGGAACAAAAACCACTAAACAAAATATTTCTCAGGATCTCATGAATTAGGTATTCCTAAATCAAGCTGTTATTTAATATACAGCTGGACAGAAACGTCAGACTTGGAAATTCAAAGTTGTAAATTTTTTAGCACCAATTTCAAAAAGCAAAACCCAAAGCTCCAAGTCAGTAACATATTAGGGTGCCCATTTCCAATTTTCAAGTCCAAGTCCTCCTTTTCGCTAACCATTTTGACTTGAATATTTGAAGAATGATATATCTTTTTGAGAGAGAGAGAGAGAGATGAGATGCTAAAAAAATCATTTTTTTCTGAAAGGAATAAAAAGGGCAAAACGTAGGACATGCAATTAAATATGGCTCTGCAAGTATGAACATATACATAGCTAAACAAGAACCAGAAAACACACACACACACATTTATATCTCTCGAAATTGGATACTGACCCTTAAAATTCCATTTCTAAAGCATTAAATTTAGTCATGAAAAGAATGGGCAAGGATCATCAATGGTGTTACTAAAAGTCAAAGATAGTTCGTATAATTAAATTTCACGAAACGATCATGCAAAAGAAAACAACAAGATAAAATGCAGCGGAAGAAGAAAAATCCTTGCATGTGATCAATTAATGGGGAAAAGGAAGAAAAAAAACACATAAAAATCATCACCATGCAGACATGATGAAAAAACAGTTAACAAACAAAAAGGGATTTCCTGATCAACAAAAACAATCAGTAAATCATAACGCCTAAAACCCGCCTAAACGCATCAGAAAAATTGCACACAAAAAAAAAAATAGACGCAATCAAGGTAGACAAAAGGCGTAAAAAAAAAAAAAGCAGGAGAAGCAGACCTTGATGGTGAAGCTGGAGGTTAAGGGAGGAAGAAGATGAGGAAGCGGAAGAAGCAAGGGCAGTGAGCGACATTGGAAGTCCACAAGCAAGCGTCTTAAGAGTCCATCGGTCACCACGCCCGTGACGCTAGACTTAGCCCCGGCCGAACACCAAAATCAGCAAAGATTACTTATTTTCATGGAAAAGGAAAAGAAGAAAAGGTAGGGGGCGTTAATGGTATGGTATGGCGTTGTCTCCTCTCCACAGAAAGACAATTGGAAAAGAAGAAAAGAAAAAGAAGAAATAAAAATCAAGCAACCAACCAAACATTATTTTACACACTGTGAGTGAGTGAGTGAGTCACGCTTTCTGAAACTACTTGCTTTTGTTTTCTTTTTCCTCTTTCACTCCGCACCCTGTTTTTCATGTTTATGACAATTTGACCAGATTTCGGGGCTTGTTTGATTTAAAATTTTTTCCTCTTTTTCTATTTGGGAAAATGATTATTTATTAATTAATTATAGATTTTAAAATATTAATTATAAATAATTATTGTTTGAGAAATTCGATTGCTCTTTACTCTTCCACCTTATAAACCTAAAACCCCCATCTCCGAAATCACACAAACTCTCGAAATTTTAGTAATATTATTTGTGTATAGTATTATTTTTTTTAATGCATGTCTTACAATCTAAGTTGAATTTTGAAAATCTCAGAAAAGATTAAAAAAAAAAAAATCTCTATTCAATAGATTACATATATTATTATAATTTAGCCAATCCACATGTATAGTGCTGAATTTCATGAACTTAATTACTAAATTACACACACAAACAATTGAGTTTTTGGGTTACAAATTTTGCAAAATAAAAGGTTTTGATGTGCGAATTTTTGGATTAATTTTGAAAAAAAAAATCATATTCTTTTCAATTACATTTTTAAAATGATAAGGTTGACTATTTTGTTGTTGGCGTTGAAGGTTGATGAAGTTGGTAGGTCAATTTACTGCTGGGGCCAAAAGAGAGAAACGTTGAGAAGAAAAATTATAAAGGAAAAGAAAATGGTGAAAATATGTAATCGAAATGTTGGGAAAATAGAGAAAACAGCACAATGGAAAAAAGAAAAGAAAATAAAATGAGGAAAAATAAAGAATATTAAAAGTATGACTTTCAAAAAGATAACAAGAAAATATATTATTTTAAAACTTGTGGGGTTCTAATTTAATGAAAATGATAAGGTCATGGAGACTATTTGACAATACGTTGTACAATGTATGCAGTTTGATCAAATCCAAGTATTAAATCACGTGCAGAAAATATTCAGCTTTAAATGTAATTTAACTAAGTAAATCAGTGTAACTAAAGTCACCTCCGATTAGCTCAAGTTCGATGTCACTTTGGGTACTTTGAGTGGATGACCTGAACTAGAATGCATGTTAGGTTTATTGGGGTGGCCTCCATCTAGGGTTGTAAAAGAATCGAATATTTAATATTCACAAAGATGTCGATTTGAATTCGAAATATTATTCGTATTCGTATTCGTTTATTATTCAATTGAAAAATATAACATTAATATGAAAATAAATATATTCGATTCGATTCATCAATTTTCTAAAAATAATTATTTTATATAATTTTTTTCTTTTTGAAGGAATATAATTTTTTTAACTTTAAGTTGTGACTAATTTATAATATAAATTAAAATCAATAATAAAAAAATTTATCAAATAAATACTAGTTGGTAAAATTAACATAGAAATTATAAAATATATATACATATATATAAAATCAATACTAATATATATATATGTATTTATTAGTAATATATAATATAAATAATATTATTCGAATATTTGATTCGAATATATAAATAGGGAAAAACAATATTTTTTATTCGAATTGAATCAAAATTTATGAAAAATATATTCTTATTGAAATTTTATTGTAATTTTTTGATATATCATAACATTTATCTTGATATTTTTATATTTTTCGAAATCGTCGAATAAAGAATATTTGATTCTTTTACATCCCTATTATCTAAGACCCTTCAATATTTAATAACTCATCACCAATGTTGAATTATTTAATGGAAATTTGATAATGAACCCATAAATAAAAAAATAAAATACGATACATCAACTCTAAAATTAGTATAAATAAATACTAATTTTGATAATGGCAATTATATTAACTAAAGACTTACATCTTAATATTCAAAAAAAAAAAGAAGAACATATAACTATAAGAAAAAATTTTTCCTTTTATTTGCATTTTAAATATTATATAGTAGGTAAAATCACTAAAATAAATATTTACTTAAAATCTAAAACCGTTGGTAGATACCAAGCTATTTCGTCACGATAAATTTATAAATTTGATGATTTGTCGATATATATAAATGGGGAAAAACAATATTTTTATTCTCGCTAATATTTTGTAATGAATAGTAAACTTATGACCAAATCATTTTTGTTGGTAAAATGAAATTTTCTTGTAGTGATAATACAATTACACCAAAGATATCATAACATTTATCTTCTATTTTTATATTTTGAAATCGTTTCATAATATAAACCATTGTTAATAGTTAGAGTATTTTAATGTATATTATCAAACAATCATTCAATAACTCATCATTTGAATTATTTAATGAAAATTTGATAATGAACCCTAAATAAAAAAGAAGATGAAAAGAGGCACAAATAATCTAAAATTTTGTTCAATTAGAAAATGTCTGATATTTTTTTTTTTTGAGAAAAAAGAATAAATTATTAAAGACTTAAAGATTTTTCAAAATTCACAAATGTGAAGGTAATTTAAATCTTTGTTCCATTTTTTCCTTTTATTTGCATATTTTAATATTATATAGTAAAATTACTAAAATAATTGATTTTTCTTAAAATTTCATCCACCTTTAAGTCATCATTCCTTCTTAAATCAATTTGGATTTTTTTCCTAATGAAGTGAAAACAATAAAGTAACTAATATGAATAGTAAATCAATTTTTCCCGAGTTAATTTATTAGTTTATTTTTTGTCTTTTCTCTATGGTAAATTATTTTGAATTTATTTTATATGTAATATTTTATATAAACCAAAGGTTTAAGAATATTAATGAGTAAGTTGGTATAATTGTTGTGATATTTTTATATTTATTTTTAAATGTTAAATCAATGAAATATTAATTTTTTTTTTTGCCTTTCTATCTAATTATTTTTGTTTTTTTGCATTTCTATATAACTATATTTTTTTTAGCTTTCAAACTTAAAAAACATAAGTGAAAGTTTTCTTTTTTTTATGTAATTATTTTTCCCGCCTATCTATCAACTATTTTTTAATCTAACTATGCATTTTTTTGTGTGCAAAACCAAAAACATAATTGAATTATTGAAAGAGTCCTCCACTCTTTAAAAAAGTCATCATTCCTTCTTTCATATTTGCCATTTTTTCCTTTGCCAAAACCAAAAAAAGAATTGAACAATTTTAAAATCAAGAAGATCAATTTTTCATAGTTAATTTATTAGTTTATTTTTTGTCTTTTCTCTATGGTAATTATTTTGAACATTTTTTTGTAATTTATTTTAAAAATCAATGAAATTTTATTTGTACCGAAGATTGATATTTTAATTTTTATGTAAACATAAGGGTCCCATTTTTTATTAGCTCGTTCCTTAAACTTGGGGGTCCGAACATAATCGTTCTTAATCTCTTGATAAATGTGCTCGACTTTTATAGTTGTGGTTATGTACGTACCTATTGGTCCACGTGGAGTCATTTGGAGAGCCTATTTGTCGTGAGGACCAACGAAAGTGATAAACTCGTATATGGTAGGACCTAAACTCATAAAAAAAAGTACACGGATCCTCAACATGGAGGTCTAAAAAAAGGAAAAGGTGTGGAAATGGCTCTTTTAGTCTATTCACTTGTAAGAAAATATTTTTTGTCCTTTGACCACTTTTGAATATTAAAAAAAACAAACAAAAAATATTATATTATTTATTCCATATTTGCCCCCATTATTAGGGCTAATTTGATCCTAGCAGAAGGGTACTACCCTAAGACCCCAGCAAAGTGACATTTGTAATGTCTTTTGAAGAGTTCAAGACTTTTTTTTGTTGTTTATTTATATATGCTTTTTGGATTATTTTAAGGTTTAGGTCCATTGGGACCATAATTTGATCCCATCAAGGCATGGTAAATAATTCTTAAATTAAAATAGTAGAAATTTTGCTTTATTTAAACCCATGTTTTTTTGCTTGTTTCGGTTAATGTAACAATATTTATAAGTAATTTAAAAAAAAATATTTATAAGTGCTTCTAGTAATTAGTGAGACAAAATGAAACATAATTACCAATTATAAAGTTACTAAAGTCTCAAGTACGCAGCTACAAAGAAAAAACAAATATTCAGCTAAGAGTGATACTAGTAAAAAATTGGGTAGATTAATTGTCCCTGAATGATCTGCAACACAAAAAAAATATTAATAATGAATTCATTATCTGTTACAAAATATAGTATAAGTTAAACATTAGAATATACCTCATATATAGATTGAAAATGCCGGATAAATCACAATCAATTATTTTCAGAATGCCCCTAAAAATGTATAAAATTATTAGTCAATACATATAGCATGTTTACCCTAATATGAATATATTTGACTTGATTTACTATATCTGTGATGAATGGTGAGCCCCAAATGGATGCATGAATAAATTCATTTGATCACCAAAATAGAAGTTTCTATTATCACCCTACAACACAGATACAAATAATACAACAAATATTAAATATTTATCTACTTCAAGCAGATAAATAATATTGCATTTACCTGTTGAATTTGATATTGCAAGTGTGTTTGGTTAGAACCAACTTGAGATAGTGGGATAAATGGGTATGCTGCGATGGTGGTGCAATATGATATTGTGATTGTGAGATAAATGGATCTTGATGTGATGGAACGATATAATATTGTGATGGTGGAATAGAATGTTCTTGTGGGTGTCTGACAATAGAAGTATCTTGTGAACTCTGTCCCGTTCTTTTGGTGCCTTTAGCACCTAAATTTTATTCAAAAAGAAAAATATATATATAAATATTAGCAATAATATTCAGTAAGTAAAATATTCAAAAGGATAAATTACTTAGCATCTTACTTGATTTTTCTGCTTTTCCTTTGCCTTTTCTTTTTTTACTCTTATCATCCCAATGGCGTACAATACGAGCATTTGTAGTTCCTCTTGACTTTGCACATACAGGATTGTGTATGAGCATTTCATCTATTAGGTCATTGTTTTCAGCAATCGTATCATTACAAGCATTTTGATCACCTAAACCCAAATTTTCAATCAAAGCATCTATTTGTTCACTTGCACCATCAAGAATACCAGTCAATGCATTTCTTGCCTCCGTATGAGCTTTGCATCGTATAGTAAGTTCATATGCAGACCTCATTGTTTGATTGACAAATACCATCTCAGATACATGGTCACTTCCACTGACGTTTTCTTCAATCCCATCTAATATTCTATTTCTAGCATTTTTCATCCATCGCTTCAATATGTACGATTTAGGAAAGATATTGACGTCCATAAAGTTCAATACTTTCAAAGCATGCTTACACAAAATACCCATTGTTTCAAATTTATGACAACTGCACTTTACTTCATGAGTCTCCTTATTAAACAACACTTGTCTAATCCTTGAGTAATCACCATGAGATTTCACCTTAAACTCAAATACTGGATTACCAAAATCTAAAGGTTGTTCAATGAGCATTGTATTCAAAGAATTAATAAATTCTTTCTCAAACAACTTGAATATGGTGAGCGTATAAGCATCAGAAATAGTACTCAACAACGGATTATTTTTCACAATCATCGGTGCTTTCCCATGGCGACAACGAGTATCCTCAACCTTCTCATTTGCTATCCAGTTACATTGGATTTTTTCATAGTTAAGCACAAAATCATATAATGAAATGGTTTTAGTACCAGCTTTTTTCAATACTGCATTTGTGCCCTCACTTCTAGAAGTAGCCATAAGTCCCGCACTAAACTTAACATTACTAAAAGCCATTTAACCATTTATGACCACTCAAGTTATATTTATCAATCAAAATTTTCCAAGTAGCCTCAAACTCTTCTTCAGATTCACAATCACACATACACTTATGCCACAAACGTTTAAAGTTCGAATCACCATTCAAGTTGCCCAAGTGAGAAGGGGCATTTTGATTTATATGCCATTGACATAAACGATGATGTGCCGAATAAAATACTGTTCGAACTGCATTCATCATTGCTTGACATTGATCAGTAAAAATTGTTTCGGGTTGTTTACCATTCATAGAATCAAGAAATGTTCTAAACAACCATTCAAATGAACTTTCAGTTTCATCAGACATGAATGCCAATCCAAACATTATATTTTGACGATGGTGATTCAATCCAACAAAAGGGCAACAAATCAAATTGTACCTATTAGTTCGATAAGTGGTATCGATTGACAGAACATCTCCAAAGTATTCATAATCAATTAGAGACCTATTATCCCTAAAGAAAAAATTCATCACCCGATTATCATCATCTAGTTGCACATTCCAAAAAAATGACTCTCTTTGTTCGATTTACTTATAAAGTAATGAAGCAGTGCAGAAGCATCTCCATTCTCAAATTTTGTATGATTTTTTAAACGACTGAGATGATCATATGCATCTTTTCGAGTGAATCTCAAATTTTCAGGACCTTGTGCTTCATTTTCCATATAAGATACAGCATTAGCAATAGATATCCCAGCATTTACCATTGCCTCTAATGTAGATTTTTGAGCATATGAAATACTACGTGATGATCTCAACAGGTATGTTTGATCAGCAACCACCATTTCATGATTATGGTCTATCAAAAAAGTACCCACCTTCCATTCACCCCTTTTTTTCTCGCAACCCGAAGTCTGGCTTTGCATTTAGTTCTAGTTGTTGGCTTTTGATAGATGGGTATTCTTTCATTTGAACATTTTTCATCTTTACCACCCTCACATGAACATTCAAATTCTTTTGCTTGTAGTTCACTAGTGCCAGGAAAATAACGTTGATCCCCCTTTTTAACACTAAAACCTTTTGCATGTGCATATTTACAGTATAATGAATACGCTTCTTCGACACTTGTCACAACTTGGCCAATCGCTAACCTACTCTCCAATTGATCAATAATAGAGTTTGTAGGTTGTACCTCATTGTGTTCTTGAATCAAATCATATGGAAGTACATAATCGTTATCGGATCTATTCGTATCCTCGACTTCTTCACCACTTTCATCCTCCAAGTCTACTACAAAGTTTAAAATTTTTGGATAACAATTAATTATTATAAAAAAATAAAAATTTGTAAAAAATAGGAAAATTACAAACCTTGAAAACCAGTTGCATTATCATGTTCTTGTGACAAGTGACATTGCTCCATTATTCAAACAATAATCTACACAATACATAACAAATGTATCTTGTTACAAAAAATTATATCAAATATAAAATATTATATTGTAAAAGATATGGAACAAATGCATTTTTATAATTAATAAGTAAATAATTATGCTTTTAAAAAAGTATAAATATAAAACACTTAAAAAATAAAGAACTTACACAACAATGGTGAGTTGTGGTAAACCAAGAGGGCGGACGCTTGGTGTGCAAAATGGAGGAAAATGAGTAAATTTTATGATATGCAAAACAACAAGTAAAACGAAAAATGCCAACTTTAACCATATTTGAACTTCTCGATTGCCAAAATTAACTGGCAACAAAAACATTTAGTGTTTAACCATATTTTTTAAGAGAACCCGTTGTTTAGTTGGAACAAAAAATTACATTGCAAAAAGAAAATGACAAAAATTATCTTGGATGCTTAAAAAATTATTCCACATATAGTTTGTACAAAAAACTAAATTACAAAAAATACTGGAAACAAAATTCTACTATTTTAATTCAAAACTTACTTACCTATGTCTTGGTGGGATCAAATTGTGGTCCCAATGGACCTAATTAGTCTTAAAATAATCCAAAAGGCATATATAAATAAACAACAAAAAAAAGTCTTGAACTTTTCAAAAAACATTACAGATGTCACTTTGTTAGGGTCTTAGGGTAGTACCCTTCTGCTAGGATCGAATTAGCCCATTATTAGTCTGTAAAAGAAAGCAAAAGTAGGCAAAAGTAGCCTGCAATTTGCAATTCCCCCAAACCGTGGAAACCCTCCAACCCAACCAAACCACTTGAGCCTTGAAGAGGAGAAAACTTCACAGTTGTAGCTCTCAACTCCGTGCGCCGGCTAGCTCTCTGGTACTACGCCCATTTTCCATGAGGTAATGAAAGCACATTTTAACATTATATTTTATTTTATTTTTTTTTAATTTGTGAAGAGGGCTATGGCAGAGTTGTTATAATTCAAAAATATTAGTCTTTACTCTATGAAGTGATATTTGCAGGACAATGTATTTATGGACAATGTTTTTATTTTCTGAAGATGTTGATTTGTTTGATGATTTTGGTTGCAATAGTTCATAATTGAATATGCATTTATGTATTTTAAGAATTTTAATGCCTAGTTGGCCCCAAATTAGGGATACTTGGTACCAATTGGAAAAATCTAACAACTTTGTTTATTAATATATATTGAGCAAGTCTCTTGTAAGACGGCCTCACGGATCTAAATCCGTGAGACGGACCTCCTAAGGGCTCCGTCTTGAGAACATGAACCATGAAAATAAATTTAAAAATAATAATGAACTATGAAGAAACAAAAATAAACCCTAAAAACATGAACCATGAAGAATAAACCCGAAAAATAAAAATAAACCCAAAAATAAAAATAAACCCTAAAAAACTAAAAATCCTAAAAACCCAAATCAATTAAAAATAAACCCAAGAAAGAAAATAAACCCTAAAAAAATAAATATAAACCCTAAGAAAAATAAAAAATCTGAAAAAAAAACCTTTAAAACTTTGTGTAAGGGATCCGTCTCACGGATCTAAATCCGTGAGACCGTCTCACGCAAGTTTTTGCCATATATATTTTTGTGTTATTTGTAAGATGAATTACGTATACAACGTTGATGATCGTTGTGACGCAAGGGTTACAACACATTCTAACTTGTCATATTTGGAGAAAGTATACGATGCTTTAGATGAGGTCCATAAGGGGATGTTCTTGAAGTCGTGTTTCGGTAAATTGTACGAAATGAGAAACTCAAAATATCTCGCTTCAACTAATTCACAATTTGTTATTACGAAGAGTTGTCTCTGTCAACAAAGATGAGTTGTGGTTTTGTTTAGGGGATGAAAAAGCTGCCCGTTTCTCTCTTTACGAGTTTACGCTCATCACAGGTTTAAACCCTGCTCATGAGAAGGAATACCAAAGTATGATAAATGAAAGTAATAGATTGGCAAATAAGTACTTCACAGAATGTGATAAGGTTACACCTAAAGAATTGGATGAGGCGTTTGAAGAAGAGACAACGAACATGGATGAAAATACAAACTGGGTTTGGTGCTTATATACGAAACCGTGTTGAGATGTAAGAAAATAAGAACAAGTATTGAATTTGAAACATTAAATATAGTTGATGATTTGGAGCTATTTAATAGATATCCATGGGGCAGAAAATGTTTCGAGTTTACAATACACGCTTTCCTTAGGTGGCAAAGTGCTCCAAAGTCAGGCTATTCTTTATGGGGATTTTCACTGGCGATACAGGTGAATGATAAAAAACTTGTAATTTAAATATTATTTATATTTAAATTTTCAATTTTTTCAAATAACTTACACATCTTCTTTTAGTTGTGGGCATTCGAGGCTATTCCTCAATTAGCAAGTATGTATCAAGCTAGGTTGTCTATCAGTGGGCTACCAAGAACGTGTCGTTGGAGATCAATAATGACTCGTACTTCTCAGGAAATTGCTAAACTCTTAGATGATCCAAAAATGAGTAAATTCTGATAGTTATAATTAATTTTGTTCATTACCTCAAGTATTGCTAAAATATTTTTTTGTCAATTATTCAGCTCAAAGTCCGTTGCTCATTAACGGCTTCTCCTGATGAGACTGAGCAAGAATATGTGAATTTATTTGTTCATGAAACTAGAAAAAAAGATCCAACTTTAGATGGTTATCTCAATGATGAGGGAGGATATTCTAATGTTGGTGATGCAGAACTAGATGTTGATCTAGATCCACCACACAGAGATGGGGAAATAGTTTCACCGAATATATGTAGTGATGTATGGTTATATATTTTCACATGATTTCTTTTATCTTTATTGGGATGATGAATTGATGTTAGCTATATGTTTTCTTATTCTATTAGGTGTCTTCTATTCCTACGAGTCGAAGATCTCCATACAGACATCAAGCTTCTTGCAACCACGATGATATATTGAGACAATTGTTGCTTAATGTGGAGATGTTAAATGAATTGGATGAGACCTAACCAACATCTCGACAGTGACCATTCATTTGGGGTTCATGGAGTATCTGGGACCGAATATGATAACGTTGAGGAAGTTGGGAGGGAGACGAATATTAAGAGAGAGGTTGGGCGTGAGCTAATAGTAGGGGACACTGAGAGAGAGGTTGGGCGTGAGCCAATAGTAAGGGACATTGAGAGAGAGGTTAGGGGGTGAGCCATAGTAGGGGACATTGAGAGAGAGGTTGAGCCGAGCCATAGTTGGGGACATTGAGACGAATACTAAGGTAGGAGATGCTACAAAGATGTACACTAAGGTTTTCACTGCAAAAAGAGAACTTTAGATAAAAGTGATCAACAAATCGATGCTCGTGAGAGAAAAAAAATTAAAAAGCTTCAAAGTTAGTTTCTTCTCCATACACGATCAGGGCTAAGTGGAGAAGACATGTTGACAACACGAAGGTTGATCCGTTTTCGGGAAGTTGACCCTTAAGAAAAAGCATTTCTTTAAATGGTACTCCAGTTTAGAGGATGGGTAAGAAAATGCTTATTTAGGTGCTTTACTAATTTAGAATGAGTTACAATCTTTGTATTTAACTTATTCTTTTGTTTTTTTTTTATAATTTTTATTTTCAGTGCCTCGTACAAATTGGGTCATATCAATCTAGAAGATGCACAAACATGGTTTAACGATGTGTTGAATCCAGGAGGGTGGTTTCGAGATGAAGTAATTATGTTAACTCATTACTTATGTTATTTAATTAGATCATATCTAACTATATATTCAATTTTCAGCATGTTGACATGGCATTGTATTTGTTGCGGGCTCGGGCAAAAAAATATCCGAAGTCATTTGGTGGTTCACGGGCTATTCTAGATGTGCAATTTAACAATGAATTGATCTTTCCTATGATTGATTTCCACAAGCAAGGGGATCATTTCAGAATACCAGTAGAGTTAATGAAATATGTAAATGGAGCAAAGCCATCATTTGGAAGGAAATGGCGAGAATGTACACATATATATTTTCCATTATGCACCAAGAATCATTGGGTCGATTGAGATTGATATTTTCAAAGCGACAATATATGTGTATGATCCTGACAAGAGTTGCATTACAAATGACCAACTCAAAGACGACTTAAAGGCTGCTAGTATCATTCTCCCAGTACTATATTATATATTCTAATTATCGACTTTCGCCAATATATAATATAATATTATGTGAGATTCAAACTGTTTGATACATGTTTTTATCTTAATTTTGATGATTTTATTTTATCACCAAAACAATGTTTTTAAAGGTTGTCCAAATACTCCTAAATGATTTAAAATGTTTTAAATATTTTCCGGAGTGTTTTCTCAAAGTTTATTTTCGTCTAAATTGGACAACGCTTTTAATGATTTTACGTTATTGAGTTTTCACTCTCAAAAGATGTTTCTAAATGTTGTCCTAATACTTCCGATCGGTTTAAAATGTTTTTACTAAATTTTCGAGTATTTCTTGAGTTTTATTTTCGACTAAAATTGGACAATATTTACATCTCGTGGTCGACCTGACGCCCTCTATAGGGCAACCCGCACTGAAGATGATTTTAGAAACAGAAAATGAGACGGAAAGAAAAACAAGCGAATCGACCGGCCGCTGGCGTCGACCGGTCCGGCGGACCGTGCCCAGTCGGCCGACCGCACTACTTGTTAAGGTTTGAAATGACTCTTCAATCCTTGATTTTGCAATGAGGGGACCGGTTGGAGTGATGGTCGACCACTTGGCCGAGGTAGAGGCGTCGACCGGTCGCCTGTTGTATTTTTCAAAGTGTTCTCTTTAACTCTTATTTACGTGCGACCGGTCGCCCTATGTTTTGACAAATTTACGACCGTTTGACAATGAGACAAACTTTCCTTAAATTGTGGGATTGATTTCTAACAGCTATATTCTTGATTTTAATTGTATTTTTCTGTAGATTTTCAATCCCCAAGAGGAGCTATGCTTGATCAATCATCTCCTATAAATAGAGGAAGTTTTGGAGCAACCAATACAACAATTGAGATACAACACAACAAGATACACTTCAAGCAAACACTTGGTCTTTCATAGTCATTATTCTTGTTGTAAAATTGCCTAGCTTATCACTTTCACATCTTTGAGGTCTAGGCTATTCTTGATTACACTTGCACTCTATTGTATTATCAATTATCGAGTTGTAATCTTGAATTTGTGGTCGCCATTCAAACACAAGATATCCTTGTGAGTGTTCTTTTGCATGGTAAGAACACACTTGGGTGAACTAGGTGTTAGGTGTAAGAAGATTGTGGTAATCTTCTTGTTGAGGTGTTGAAGAGTGTGGTGCTCTTCAAGGTGAAGATTGTGGTAATCTTCACAAGGTGCCGTTTGAAGATTGTGGTAATCTTCAAGAAGAGATTGTGGTAATCTCAAAGGTGGTGTTGAAGAAGAGTGTGGTGCTCTTCAAGGTGTTGTAAGTTGAATTTGTATTAATTGTGGTAATTAATAAAATTCTTTTTCTTTTTCGAAATCCATCCCTGATATCTTTGGGGTGGTAGAGGATTAGGCCCTAGGTGGGTTGAACCTCTTTAAATCGACGTGTGTTGTTTACATTCCGCACCTTCATTATTTTGTTTGAGCATTCGGTTTGAAAAAGAGGGGCGAAATCGAAAAATGGAGATAATCTATTCACCTCCCCTCTAGATTATCGTAGCCGCTTGGACTTACAAGTGGTATGAGCCAAACTCTTTGGCAAGCTCGTTTCACATTGCGAGTGAAGAGAAACGATCGTCGGCTACAAACGAAGCTCATCTATCCGCACTCCACCACCAAGCCACCTCGGTTTGATTCCAAAAATTTTATATTTTGGAAAGAAAGAATGGAATGCTACTTACAAGGTTGCGGGTTCGACATTTGGAACACCGTCATTAATGGAGAATCCATTCCGATGAAAAATACACCACACACCTCAAAAGGCTTCAAAAGCTCAATGATGAAGAGAAGAAAATCATCTCCTCAAATGGTAAAGCTCTTAATATTTTACATTGTTCACTTACCACTTTGGAATTTGATCATGTTGTAGGTATTCAATCGGCACATGAAGTATGGCAAAAATTAGAAGCCATCTATGGAGTATTTGCAAATGAAAGGAGTCAAACAAAAGCATCTACTTCTCAAGATCATACAAGCTCAAATCTAAGGAATAAGCCTCCTACAACTTCCAATTATAAAGAAGTTGAATATTGTTTCATGGGCATCAATGAAGAAAATGAGGTATGTCTTAAACCCTCTACTTCTTATGATATTGTTATTCAAAATGATTATAGTGATTTACAAAATGATTATGATGAACTTCAAAATGAATTCCAAAGCTTACTTGTTAAATACAAAAATTTGAAAAAGGAATTCAATATTTTGAAAAATGATAAGGATAATTTATTTACTTCCTATGAATCACTATCATGTGCTCACACCACCACACTTGACAAGGTTAGAAACCTTGAAAAAGAAAATATTACTCTTGTTGAGAATATTGATTGCATGAAAAAGGATTTATTAAAATCCAACTCGAGTACCAATAAAATGTCCAATATTGTTGATATTCATAATTGTGAT
Source organism: Rehmannia glutinosa (assembly GCA_016081115.2). NCBI lineage: Eukaryota > Viridiplantae > Streptophyta > Magnoliopsida > Lamiales > Orobanchaceae > Rehmannia > Rehmannia glutinosa. Next base: position 35,610,125 of record CM071929.1, on the reverse strand, counting down.
AAGGGTCTTGATCATAAGCCTAATGTTGTTAATCATATGAAAAAGGATCAAGTCACTATGCATATTGGTCATTATGCTCCTAGGATTATTACTTGTTTTTATTGTGGCAAAAAGGGTCACACGGCTAATTCTTGTCGGGCTAGAAATAGCTCTAAATATTGTTGGAGACCTAAAAGTCTCAAAGCTAATCTTAAAGGACCCAAACACATGAGGGTACCACAAAACAATGTCATATTAGGTACCCAGCGAAATAATGATCGAAGAAAATTTATACCGCCAAGAAGACATCAAATGACCATTTCATTTGACCAAAGAAGGAGAAACTATTTTCGACAAAGCCAATTTCCAAGAAGAGGGTATAATCAAAAATGGGAAGGACACAATCCTTGGAAATGGCAAAGACATCATCAACAAGATGATTTTCAAGGAAGAAGAGACCATCAACAATGGGAAGGTAACCAACCTTGGAAATAGAGTAACCAAAGAAGTCATCATCAACAAAGTGACTTCTCAAGGGGAAGATATCATCAAGAATGGGAAAGACACAACCCATGGAAACGGCGAAATTGGTAAACCGTATCTCCCCATTTGTATATGCATTTTATTTCTTTTAATTATATGCATGTTTTTAATTGTGTCTTAATTGCAAAATGATTTTTCAAGTATTTATTTTTTAAATAGGTCTATTATATGTTTATGAGTTTCAATATTTTTAAAAAGTGATCTTGCATGTTTTTCTAAAAACTCTTGAGCATTTTAGACTTATGTGGCTTATTATCTCTTATGAAATCTTATAACATAAGCTCTTTTGATATCTCATATTACTTGCCTACACTTGTATTTTCTATGCATATGTTGTCTAAGAATTGTGTAGGATACATACTTCATACTCATTGGCTATTACGTCATCAAGTTTCTTAAACCATCGAGGTATGTCTACTCGTATTTTTCCTTAAAACTCGATTTTATGCTTATATCTTTCAAGATATTTCATTTTGACCCCTTAAGTGCCCCTAATTGAACTTGCAAATATTTTCTTTTAAAAGGCACTACGTGCTAAGTCTCGATTTTATCGTTTATATGTTTTCCAAAACCCATATTTGTTGGATATAGTCCAAAATTATATTTTTGCAAAGTTTTAAAACTTTTGGGGTGGAAAATCGAATTTTGAAAAATCTGGGAGAAAGAAAAATCACCTGGGACGGTCATAGCAGGGGCGACGGCCGCCCGCACTCGACCGTCGCACCCCACTTGACCGGCCGCCAGGGTTATTTTTGCTTAAAATTGTTCTCTTTCTTCTTCTCAAAACAGACGCACCAAAATCCCCAAACCCCAAGAGCGATTTTTTCATCCCCTTTTCTCTAGAATCTTCAATTCTTCATCATTTTTCACGATTCTTGTTGCTAATCTTCTTATTTTCTCAAGAATCTTTCATATATGGCTCCTCCAAGAAATTCCACGGTCGAAATCCCATCTCCAAGCGTAGAAGGGGCGGAGAGGGTTCACAAGAAATCGGCAAGAGGAAGCCGAACAAAGGGATATTCGAGCCGCTCAAAGAAACGTGGCTCAAGAAGGTGATGATGTTCAAAATCCCATTCTCTCTCGGGCCCAAATTACCGAGCTACGCGAACGATTTCGCTCCAAAATTGCCGTTGGGCGAAAGGTAAAAATCCTTTGTTACTCAAGCCCCTAATTCCCACAATGTTCTTAATTTCATTCATAAATATGCGGAATGGTATTATGAGGACTCGGGAATGGGAGGAAAGTCGATTGCTCGGACTAAAATGTGTCGTTTTAGTTCATTTACAAATGAGTATCCTACGATTAGAGGATTTTTTGAGGAGCAAGGTTGGATGTATTTATGGGAACATGCTTATGTGTTGTATGATGATGATATTATCCAACTCTTTTATGCCAATATGTGGGTTGAATATGATAATGATAGAAAGCCGATTGCCGTTAATTCGCTTATAAAGGGTCGTCATTTTAGATGGACTCCCAATGATATTTGCCGGCTTTTACATGTTAGAGAAGGTGGTTGGGATTATTTCTCTTGGGACTTGGAATGATGAAATGTTGGGGTATCGATGAAAGAAGTCAAGACGTATTTGGGAGTATGGCCTAAGTATTCTTTGTTGGCAATGACACTTGAGCATCGCATTTTATCGGTCATTGTCGCGTATTGCATTTGTGGTAAGTCGGGAAGATGCCTAGCAATATGGATTACTTTTTGACTTATAAGATTGCTAGGAGGAACCACTTAACTTTGGTGCCATACTTATTCAATGTCTAATCGAGTCCATTACTCAAGGTAATAAGAAGTTGGTTATGGAAATTGGATTTGTAAACTTTTATTCAATCGGGACTTCCCGTCGGAGTTTAACTCGGAAGTTTTTCAAAATGACTTTGACATTGATAATATCTCCCAAATAGTCACGATGCGCAAGAATATGGACATCCGACCAACCAAAATGGCGAGAGGAAGAGGTCAAGAGTCTCCCGATCCTAATGACATCTTTGATGACGCCGGGGCCGCAAGATTGGTGGAAGAAGGCGAACCGAGCAATCCGGAGGGTAATACCGGTGCTCAACCACCTAGGAGGTATAGTCAAGCCGAATTTGATGAGATGAGGGCTTTTCATGAGACGAGGTATGAGGCTTTGGAGCAAAAGACCTCTAAAATGCAAAAGTCTATCGGCAAGTTAAAGAAATTCATCAAGGACTTTATTCCCGGAACTTGCTTCTCTTCGGACGAAGATTGATATCCCCATCTCCTTTACTTTCTAGCATTTTCATTTAAGTTGCTTTGAACTTTTATGAACTTTTGTAAAACTCATTTGTACTAATGATATTTGCTTGTTTTTCTTAAAGGGTTAAAATTGCAAGTTGATAATGACTTGTGAATGATCATGACCTTGATGGAGTATTTGATGGTAAAAATGCTCTAAAGCATTGTTTGATAATTGGTATGAAGTACTTGATGGTAAAAGTGCTTCTTTTATTGCTTTGTTCATTATGCTTAGTTGAATATGTTGGGTCATTTGATACATGTATTATTGAAAGCATGACTTATTACTTGATGGTTGCTCAAATTTTTGGCATTTGTAATGCCTTGATCATTCTTAGCTTATCTCAATTGGGTTGAACCCTTGAGAATCTACTTTGAGCTTCTTAATTGATGAACAAATTATTACATATGGTGCATATGATTTTTGAGTTTTGAAATGAGGTTGATTGATGATATGAAAATTTTTGGCTTGAACTATTTACAAAGGTTATATACAACCTCTTACATTTTTTTCTCGCCCACAATGTGTTCGATGCAATGTTTCCATGAAAATTTCAACTTCTACATGATTCTCTCGCTTCCAAAAGTCTTCTATACTCTTTGAGATCATGTTTTGGGAAACAAAACGAACGTATGAACTCATCATGATACACTTCTCCCATTTTCCTTGGTTTTTAAGCCTAAATTGCTCAATGGTTGATAAACCATTTCTTTGGCGCACTTTGATATACTTCTATGATGTTTCTATCATCCTAACATTCTTTTTGATGATTCCAAAGGGGGAGAAACAGGATATTGGCTCATTAGCTCAAAGAAGCTAATAAAAGCTTGTCATAAAAGCTATAAGCTATGGCTCATAAAAGCCATGAGTTGTGATTTATTTTTAGTCCAATTGTTGCTTGATGGACTTATATTATTATTCAATGATGTTTTGTGACAGGGGGAGCTTATAAGCTCTTGAACAAATTGTAAAAGCTAAAGCTTTTAGCTTATGGATTATTGCTCTTTCATTATTCTTGATGTGCTTGTTGATAGGGGAGCTTGTGCTTATTATTGAAAATATTTACTCCTACTTGGTTGCTTTAATATTTTTGGAAATTTTGGTTGCTTCCAAACGGTCAAATGTTTTTACCGGAAAATCATTTCTAAAATTGCTCTCTTAGTTTATGTAAAAATTGTTTTGGTTTGTAATCATCAAAAAGGAGATTGTTTGATACATGTTTTTATCTTAATTTTGATGATTTTATTTTATCACCAAAACAATGTTTTTAAAGGTTGTCCAAATACTCCTAAATGATTTAAAATGTTTTAAATATTTTCCTGGAGTGTTTTCTCAAAGTTTATTTTCGTCTAAATTGGACAACGCTTTTAATGATTTTACGTTATTGAGTTTTCACTCTCAAAAGATGTTTCTAAATGTTGTCCTAATACTTCCGATCGGTTTAAAATGTTTTTACTAAATTTTCTGAGAGTATTTCTTGAGTTTTATTTTCGACTAAAATTGGACAATATTTACGTCTCGTGGTCGACCAGGTCCGCCCTCTATAGGGCAACCCGTGACGAAGATGATTTTAGAAACAGAAAATGAGACGGAAAGAAAAACAAGCGGTCGGCCAGTCATCATGCCGCGTCGGCCGACCCGGTCGGCCGATGTCGCCAGGGCCGGGCGACTCCTGCAGACCTTGTTAAGGTTTGAAACAGACTCTTCAATCCTTGATTTTGCAATGAGGGGACCGGTTGGAGTGATGGTCGACTGGCCGAGGTGAGACGTCGACCGGTCCGCCTTTGTATTTTTCAAAGTGTTCTCTTTTAACTCTTATTTCGTGCGACCATTGCCTATGTTTTTTAAAGAAAATTTACGTCAGTTTGACAACAGACAAACTTTCCTTAAATTGTGGGATTGATTTCTAACACTATATTCTTGATTTTAATTGTATTTTTCCTCAGATTTTCAATCCCCAAGAGAGCCTATGCTTGATCAATCATCTCCTATAAATAGAGGAAGTTTTGGAGCAACCAATACAACAATTGAGATACAACACAACAAGATACACTTCAAGCAAACACTTGGTCTTTCATAGTCATTATTCTTGTTGTAAAATTGCCTAGCTTATCACTTTCACATCTTTGAGGTCTGGCTATTCTTGATTACACTTGCACTCTATTGTATTATCAATTATCGAGTTGTAATCTTGAATTTGTGGTCGTCATTCAAACACAAGATATCCTTGTGAGTGTTCTTGTGGTAAGAACACACTTGGGTGAACTAGGTGTTAGGTGTAAGAAGATTGTGGTAATCTTCTTGTTGAGGTGTTGAAGAGTGTGGTGCTCTTGAAGGTGAAGATTGTGGTAATCTTCACAAGGTGCCGTTGAAGATTGTGGTAATCTTCAAGAAGAGATTGTGGTAATCTCAAAGGTGGTGTTGAAGAAGAGTGTGGTGCTCTTCAAGGTGTTGTAAGTTGAATTTGTATTAATTGTGGTAATTAATAAAATTCTTTTTCTTTTCGAAATCCATCCCTGATATCTTTGGGTGGTAGAGGATTAGGCCCTAGGTGGGTTGAACCTCTTTAAATCGACGCGTGTGTTGTTTACATTCCGCACCTTCATTATTTTGTTTGAGCATTCGGTTTGAAAAAGAGGCGAAATCGAAAAAATGGAGATAATCTATTCACCCCCCCTCTAGATTATCGTAGCCGCTTGGACTTACACAAACCTCTTACATTACAATGAATAAGATGACGAACATCTTTATATACAGTTTAACTTTGTCTACTAACAATATCCTAGTAAAATTCAACCTTCTTACAGTGAATAAAATGATGACCATCTTTACAGTAAGATTCAACCTTCTTACATTATGTTTATTGATTAGTTATGATGTTTTAAGTTGTGTTTGATTTGATTCAAACTATTTCTTCAAAAAAAATTATAGAAAGAAAATGAACTTGCAATACAAATTCACAAAAAACAACTATTGTCGTTTTACAAGACAGTAGTCGTTTTATGTAAAACAACTATTGTCGTTTTACATGAATCAGGTTTAATTACAACAATTTCCATTTGAAACCATTAAGTTCCAAAACAAAAAAAAAAAAAATCTTCACAACAAAGGTGATGTCAATCGATCTATCAAAAGTAATAGTTCCATCAAAATGACAAGAGTAATTTTACAAGACTCGAGTAGTTTTTTGTCTCAAGATCTTCAACATGCTAAAGGCATCCGACTTGTACATGTTAATCAATCAGTGCCCATGGCACCACATCTATCATTTATTGTCTTTGAGAAAACTCTCCAAAGAGACGAAAGTCTCTTTATTTTAGTACGTCCACATCGTGCCGTACTAATGGCGGCAACACATTGGAGAAACCAAGATTTTCGTGAATTTCCCAATCAACTTCATTTGTACGGGATAAATAGTATCACTATAAGCTACTCCGCCAATATTCAACAGTATAATATGGAGAACAGAACAAATAAATTGAATAACTACTCTTCTTCACAGCAACCACTGCATGCTCACACGGTAAATGTTCTAATTGGAATCTTCTGCAAGTGCACATTTTTTCATCTAAGTTAACAACAAAATTCTTGGTGCCATTCCTCACATCATACGTGAACTGATCTATTGGGTCGAAGCAACAAGTTTATTGGCTTTATCAACATTCTTACGCAATTTCTCTTCAACATTGGCGTTAGTGTACTTGTGCAACTTTGTGCACTCGCACGCCTCTCATAAAACCATTTCTGTAACTTTTTCCTAATACTCTCAATCAATGAAAGTATTGGATTATGCCAATCTTTCTTAAACAACGAATTTAATGACTCATCATTGTTTGATGTCATTATATTGTAACGATTTCCCACAAAGTGTGACCTGGCCCAAATATGGAACTATGTGTTCACTAAATAATTTCACGCTTTACTATCAATTCTCTCAATTTCTCTCATATAATTTTCAAACTCTTTTAAAGTATATGCCTCTGCTGCTTTCTTGAAAAATATGATAATATCCGTTTTTTGAGTTATGGTCCTTAAGTTGCCTTGTATATGATAGATGCAATAACCATGACGGGCATTTTGATAAACAGCTTGAACTACATTGATAATACTTGATGTCGGTCGATATTATAACAAGATCTTCTTTGTATCCTTCCGTTCTTCTTTCAACTTCGTAAAAAACCAAGTCCACGATGCATCATTCTCGAATCAACTATACCCCAAGCAAGAGGATAAATCAATATTTGCATCTTGACAAGTAAACAATCGCACCTTTATATTTTCCGATCAAAAATGTTCCATCAACTACAACTACCTTCGTGTTGAAGAGTGGAATCCACGAATGCAAGGTCCGAGAGCCATAAAAAAATACTTGAAACGGTTCTCACTATCAATCTCCAAATATAATATTGTTCCAGGATTAGTTATAGCCAAATTATGGGAATATAAGCCCGATTTAGCATAAATATCCTCGAAGGAACCTCTTAAATATTCTAAAGCACATTCTCGTGACTTATGTGCCCTCCGATAACTCATGTTAATCCCAAACTCTTGACGCATGTCATTAACAATGTCTCAGAGGTCTATATACAATGTTGGAGTTTTGAAACTTAGAAAATATATGTCTTCCAACAACCCACGATCTTGTCTCCGCTTGTAGAGTCAAAAGGGCCGCCCGTCGAGCCCCGCCCGCCCGCCCGCCAGGTAGGGGGTGGGTTAAGTATTTTGTAGCCCGCCAAAGGCGGGCCTAACGGGCTAGCCCGCCATGGGGCCGCGGGCTTGGCGGGTTGGGTCGGCGGGCTAGCCCGCTTAAAAAAAAAAAAAATGAAAAAAATGAAAAAATAGATAAAATAGACAAAAAAAAAATAGGGTAATTGATTTTTATATTTTTATCTCTTATAAAAGTATATATAATATTTTTATAAAATATGTACTTGTTATCCATTAGTATATTTAATTCATTAAAATTAATAATATGAATAAAAAATATATTTTTTATTTTTTTTTTTTTAATTTTTGGCGGGCAGCCCACCCAACCCGCCAGACCAAGGCGGGTTGGGTTGGGTTGAGGTTTTCTCGGCCCGCCACCTTGGGCGGCCCGCCCGCCCGCCAAGTGGCGGGTTTTGGCGGGCCACGGGCCCGCCCGCCCCCGTTTGACACCTCTATCCTGCTTGTGATCATTTCGGCGAATACTCGTAGGACAAGTATGTTCACGTGCATATTTGCGGACTTGAAAGTAACCACAATTTTTGAATTTAGTTGCCCGCAAACCCCATTTGCAACTTTCACCTCTGCAAACAATTGCATAAACTTCCTTGTTAGATTTCTTCACTCTAAATTCAAAGTTGTACTTCATTGGAAGCATGTGGACTTCCATCATAAGATCTTTTTTCGTGTTGAAAACTTGGTGATCTACTAAATCTGCATCTTCGGGAATCAAACATGTTTAAGGTGTTGAACTTGAAAGGTGATCATTAGTAAATATAATTTCTTCTCCGCCATTTTGAAGCATCTCGGATCTATGAGTCGAGAAAATAATAATGTTATCGTTTTCAATAATATCATCTACATTATTGTCTTGGGCTATCTCCAACTCATCCAAGTTAATATTCTCAGTCTGATATACTTCATTGTCATCATTTGCTTGCATTTCACAATGCAAATTAATGCTTTCATTTTGCAATTCACAATGCACTCCATCATTTTCCACTTCATGGAATGGATCAATATGTTCTTCTTGTGGATGCTCAACTGAAAGTTTGTTCACAAGGGTTACACAAATTGGACAATGAGAATTTCTTTGGTTGAGAGACATCAACCATTCTACTTGTTTGTCTGAAGTAATCTTGACTGGAACTGCAAATTGTCCACTTTCTGGGAGAAGAAATCTCATCTCAATGTCATGTGAAGATGAATCAACTTTACAAATGTTTAACACTTCACAATACAAATCATGATATGAAGTAGATGAAAATATTGGAATTCCATCCACCATTTCCTCGCCCCCACTTCGTTTCCATATCCATTTTCCTTCACCGTCATTAATAAAATCTCCAAAATAAAATATAGCAATCTATGTTGACTCCATATCTGCAATAGGAAGTAAGAAAATAATCAATTAGTAATGTACCATGACCACTTTTAAATACCTGAATGGCTATAGTCGTTTAAAATGAATATAGTCGTGTTACATGACTACAGTCATTTAAAATGACTATAGTCGTGTTGCATGACTATAGTCATTTTAAATGACTATAGTCATTTTAAATGACTGTAGTCGTTTTTAACGGGAATTCCAAATTTGCAACTACAACATACAAGATTTTGATTTTTAACAACTACTTGAACTTGAAAATTTAACTCAAATAGTTAAATAAACATAAATGAACATCTAAAACACAATATAAACATTTAAAAGTGAAAAGAACATCTTACCAATATAAAATGTTCAAATATAGGGTTGGTTCTTGATCTTGATTCTTTATATAATTACAACAAAAATAGATTAAAAACATAAAAGTGAGAACAAGAAAGAAATACAAGTTTATAGATACAGTAAAGAAGAAGAAGAAGAAGAAGAAGAAGAAGAAGAAGATGAAGATGATGATGATGATAAAGAAGAATAGAAATAGAAGAATAGAAGCCAAACAAAACAACGGTTTGTGAATTTTGAAGAATGGGGACATTATTGTAATAACATAGTATGGGTATTTGAGAGATTTTAGAAATACATAAAAGGTTGTTTTGGACATTTTACACTAAAAGAGGCCTCAAAAGGTATTTTTGAGTAAGTTGGTCCTCAAAAGGTTTTTAAAACCTTGACTGGACTTTTTTTACAATCCCCCTGTCTAAGGTTGTCAGCTTCCTTAAGGTAATGTGGTAAAGTCATATTTTATATAGAGCAAATGGGGCAAATTACCCATTTGGGATAGGTGATTGAGTTTTTTGACATGTAGGATAAAAAACATAGTTTTCTACCCACTTTTGGTGTTCTTTTACCACCATACCCTTGAGGCTTTAAATGCAAGCCTTTAATATGTATTTCTCTCTCTTGAAATTAAATACCCCCAATACAATACGTGAACTGTGAACACACCCTTCTTTTTGCTCTTCATTTTTCTCTCTCTTCTTCTTCTTCTTCTTCACAAAATATCAAGAAGTTATTTTTGTGGGCTTTCATCAACAAAATCACACCAAAAAATCGAATAACAAGGTAATGTTCTTCTCCTCCTAATTAGTTAACCTTGTTTAAATCGTTCAAGACCAATATATTTGCAAAATATGAAGTGTTTTGTGAAAGGAAAATTTTTCTGCATTTATGAAAAACAATGCACGATATCGTGTCATATATTAGGCACGATATCGTGCCCCAAAGATATTGACACGATATATCGTGTTTTGTATATTAGGCGATATCGTGGCCCGTATATTAGACACGATATCGTATATCGCACCTATATATAGAACACGATATATCGTGTCCAATATACGGGCACAATATCGTACCTCTAAAAAAGGGCACGATATATCGTGCCTCTACGAAAAAGGGCACGATATATCGTGCCTCTACCAAAAAGGGCACGATATATCGTGCCTCTACGAAAAAGGGCACGATATATCGTGCCTCTACGAAAAAGGGCACGATATATCGTGCCTCTACGAAAAAGGGCACGATATATCGTGCCCCAGTAAAAAACAGGCGCCTTTTTATGTGTTTGCATTTATCAATATTTTTTCTTTGTATATAGATGAACTCTCGCTATCTTGTTGTTCGATTTGGTGGTCATTGGGAAGGTTTAAAATATAAAAGTGGTGAAGAAAAGAAGTTGTACGTATTAAACCGGGCAAAATGAATTATAGTGAAATATTGGAGGAGGTTTATGGTGTTGTTGATGTTGATAGGGCGTATACGATTGTATAATGCATTCTATTGTAGATATTTAAAAACAAACTTGGGAAGTTAAAGTTGAAAAACGATGATGACATTGAAACTGCGTTTGGGAACACCGAGTTACCAGTTGTTTTTGTAACACTTGAAAAGAAAAACGATGGGTGAGACTAGTTCGCATAATGTATTGGGAGGTCGATCTGGCATAATCGAGTTCAGCGTTGAATGTCCACAAGGTGTTGGTGGAAGTTTTATGCAACTAATGGCTAGTCGAATGATTTTTCAACGATCGTTGGGCCTAATTACAACTACATGCAACATCTTGGTTTTCAACAATACGATTGTACCGCACATCAATCCATATAGTCATGCGGTAAGGCTGCCTAGTGGAGCACCTTTTATGCATATGAACAATGTTCCAATTATTGATCATCCGCGTCCCACTAGCACCTACGATTAATGTTCCAAATATCAATTGTCCGGGACCTAGTATAAGGCCAAGCAATGAAGATGGCTATTATCCCGATATGGGTTGTGATAATACTTGATGTTAATTGTGATAATACTTGATCTTTGATGTTGGTTGTGATAATAATGACATTAATTATGGTGCAAACTACGATCAAATGATTTTGGTGAGAACTACACCGATGGTGATGTTGGTACCGACGTTGAAGCTAATAATCAATTTGAAAATGACCAAGCGTCGCTCAATTTGAGGAATTTTGTGAGTGGAGACGTGAAGCGGAGAGAAGTATTTCCGAGAAAACCAAAACCAAGATCAGGCAGTGAATGCGAGGTGTTAACTTACATCCAGATATCCATAGAGACAATATGGACGAAACAATAGTGCCCACAGGACGAAGTTGGGTGATTCCTGGTACACTCTGCACCTTTCGGTTCTCCTTAGGAACCTGCTTTGGAGGTTGGAAGCATCTGGTGTGGGACATTGCGCCAAGGAGCAACATACATGAGCAAAACTCAATTGGATATCGCACTAGGCATGTATCACCTTGAAAATCAAGTCGAGTATCGAGTTTAACGCTCGGATAAGACTCGTTTTCATGCAATATGCAAGTATGAACGATGCCCTTTTCGAATGCGTGCATATGGAAAGGATGGTATTTGGAGAGTAGGGGGAAGTTTGACAAGCACCATGGATGTGGGTTAAATTTGAATGACAATGCATCTAGGCGGGTGCATTCTAAAGTAGTAGGTGCGTATTTTGCATCTAGATTACTAGTGGAACATTCTGCGCTCGTGCCAAGAGATATGATAGCGGAGTTGGAATCGCGACATGGGCTTAAAATGAGTTATAATGTTGCGTTGAGTGCAAAACATCATGCGCTTTGGGTTGATATATGGAGATAGCAACAAGTCATTCAATCTAATTCCGGATACTTACACATGTTGAATTTAACGAATCCGGATCGGTAATTGTAGATGGAAGTCGGATAATTTTAATAGATTCAAGTCGTGTTTTTGCTTTGCATGCATCAATCACTGGATTCCGAACAATGCCCGACCGATTATTGTGATTGATGGAACACACCTTAAAGGAAAATACCGAGGAATATTGTTTGTGGCGATAACAAAAGATGGTAATGAACAGATTTTCCCACTTGTTGTTGGAATCGGGGATGTTGAAAACGGCGATTCTTGGACATGGTTTTTGAGACAATTGAGAGATGCTTATAATTGCCCTCGTGATCTCATGATTGTTTCGATCAAAGACAAAGAAAGTATCGATAATGCCATAAAAGCGGATACCTAAAGCATCACATGGGCTTTGCACTTATCATTTGCGAGTAATTTGGCTCAATACGGTCAACATATAGTAGCAATGTTTAGGAATGCGACATATTCATACCGCCGTGAAGATTATGATAAGTATTTTGAAAACATAAAAGTTGCTAGTGAGACGGGTGCGTTTAAAAGTTAGAACGTGCGGGGGAAGACAGGATGGTCTCGAGTTAAGTGTCTGTCCGGCGTTATGGGTTCATGACATCAAACTCATGAGAGCTTCAATAGTCGGTTATTATGGGCGAGAAAGTTACTGTTTGTTCTCGTGGCGAGTGTGCTCGGACTATTATTGAAAAGTGGTTTTATGAACGGCCGACTTTGCTAATGATAAAGATCAAGAGCTAACACTTGAAGAACCAAAAGATTAAATGATGCGATTGAGATAGGTCGTAGAATGGATGTACAATGTCTTAGTAATGTGAAGTACAAGGTGAAAGATGGAACAAAGACTTATTTGGTTGACTTATCCCAAAAGAACATGCAATTGTCGAGAATTTGAATATGAATTGATGCCTTGCGCCCATGCATCTCGCAACAATTAGGTATAAAGAAATTTAAAATTTTTGTATCAATATTTTCACATAATTCGTTCAATATTTTCACATAATTCGTTCAATATTTTCAAATAATTGTTTGTTTATTTGTGCGCGGAAGCGAACCTCAATATCTATTCATTTCTTTGCCCATTATTATAAAAATGAAAATCTTCAAAAAATGTGGGCGGGTGAAGTTTTACCGATTCCCGATCCGAGTGAATGGGTTCTACCACAAGAGGTGCGAGACTTAGTATGCAACCCTCCAAATAACCCGAGACAAGCGGTCGTTCTAGACAAAGTAGAGTTCATTACGCCCGTTGAATCATCAAGTAATCGTTCACGTAAAGAGTCAAATTTGTTCAAGGTGTGGGGTCTCCACAATTAAGCGTCAAATGCACTATGTCATTGCTGGCGATGAGCACGAAAGTGCCTCGATGACACAAATGTCCTTCGAGACAAGTGCGTAATAAGAAGAAATGTGGAATATGCCGAGCGAGATGATCATCACCCGTAGAAAATGTCCGAGACGTCCTGATGATGAAAATTAGGCAAAAGTTTATTTCAAATGTAACACTATTTTCTAAATGTGTTAATCATGTCGATAGTACCCTTTACCGCATTTATATTTGGCACGATAACTATCTCGGGCACGATATATCGTTCCTATTATATAGTTGGCACGATATATCGTGCCAAATTATAAAAGGGCACGATATATCGTGCCAAATTATAAAAAGGGCACGATATATCGTACAAATTATATAAGGGCACGATATATCGTGCAAAATTATATAAGGGCACGATATATCGTGCAAAATATATATAAGGGCACGATATATCGTACAAATTTTATATCGTGTCCCAATTGCTCTTATGAATATGTTTGTTGTTTTTGTGGATTTCTTATCTCGCCATTGTAATTCTCTTAATTTAAAGTAAACAAAATCTTGTTTTTTTAAACAAATTAAGAAAAATCATGCAAAATGAATATTTAATTAAATAACTCAAAATATTTAGAAGATATACAACAATATGTACTACAACTCCCAAGTACTACTATCGATCTTGTCTTGGTAAACTTGTCGTGCCATATTTTGCCTTATCTCCGAATCGATCGCTCCACATACTTCCTATTAATCTTCTTTGTGATACAACTAATGATAGAATGTATGGCAAATACACCACAACTAGTGGTGTCGGATTACCGCAAAAAACAATCTTTCTTTTTTATGGAGAAGTTCCCACTCGCGGCGACAAAGCTCCTTACCTAAGGCGGCGTAGAAGCCAGCGCGAATAAGTACACATGGGAGCATGCGACGGAGGGGCGTGTGTCGGCACGCCCGATTGGCAAAACTATCATCTCGTGTATCGGGCATGTCTTGAGTCGTACATATATGTCTTTGTGGCTCTATGTAGATCCATCTGCACACGACAAAATGGCCCGACAAATTCACGATCATGTACACCGGTGAAAACAAAATCGCAAATAATCAAAAATTTGAATGAAAAAAATGAATAAACTAGTCAAAAAATAATTATTCAAGTATACCTGCGTTTAACACTCCATGGACCAGGATTACCCCATCCTCGGGTTCCGTGTTGACAACATCGACCAACTCATCCAGCTCTGTCCGGAGGAATCTCTCCATGGTCGCTGGGTCATATATCTTGTGTCGGAGGATCCGTACCATGCATACGACTCCATATGTGCCGTATGGAATCCTACACATTGAAAAATGTTTATAGGTTAACAAGTATGATTTATTAATTTTACAAAAAACGCGAGACACATAATAAATAAACTAACCGAAAATGTCGTAGATACAATCCTATAAGTTCCCACTTGTTTCTCATGAGGCACAACCCCAAGAAACGTGGATCGGATCATAGTATGGACGGTATGCATTTATATCTTTGTCAAAATGAAAGAAATCAATATTAATCGATAAAATATTCATCAACTAAATAATGCAAAAGAAACTTACATCATTTTCCAACTCTATCTTTGGATCCGCCATTTCCTTAAAAATGATGGCTCAACTCTGTCCCCGCCAATAGGGCTGGTCAGGGTGTCGAATCGACACTCCCTCTCTCCGCTATAGGGGGGTCAGAGACCGAATCTGCACTCGTCCTCTGCGCTCATTTCCTCGCTTAAAAACCTAGGTTCTCCCTGGGATGAATGAGAGAGACCTAACAAAATAATCGGATCATCGGTTCCCTCTATATATATCTGGGAGCTCCTCCTCGGTCGGATCGAATATCTCATGACACACTAAAGCCTCGTAAATAATATAAATAAATAAATTAATAAAAAATAAATTAATTATTAAATAAATAAATTAAGTAAACACCATTAATACATACCGTGTCAAAGAAAAATCATTATGTAATGGCGGCCTTGAAAACCTCCAACGAAGGCACCTAGCAATCGGTGTCGATACTGAGTCGCCTGGCATTACCCAGCGAGGTATCGCCTCGAATGCCCAAATCTGTGAGAACATTGATAAGTATGAAAAAATAAGATTTTTTAAATATTTAAAAACTAATTACAAATATAAATAAAATAAAAACATATGCGTACCAACAAGACATAAGTGGCCCATAAAAATGATAAGAAGGTGGCCGATATCTGGTGGGCGCCCTTAAGATATCGGCCAAGTGGCGGAACATCATGCAGTCTGCCGAATATAATGCATCAATATCTCAAAGGAGTATTTCCCCCAAGGAACGCCTCCCATCGTGCATCGTCCTCGATCAAAAACCACAACCAACGGTCCAGCCCATCATGGTCTGCCGGCCATCGAAACACAAAGATTATCATGTAAAAGGCAAATAACACCTTCGCCACCTTCAGGGCATCGTCGGTGAGTCACGGAAGGTGCCAAGAGCAAATAAATCGCGTAAATGCGCGGCGGTAACCCGATCACCCCTAGGCCAATACCGTCTATATATATACCGATCTCGGGTACCTCAAAATCACCGTTAGGGTCAAATGTGGACCCCGAAAATCGCAATCCCGATATCATAGCAAAATCACGCCGAGAGAATCGATAGTCGCTTTCTCCGACGTGGAACCAACACTCCGATTCCGGAGCGTCCGCACATGCACCTCCATCGCAACTAATGCATGCAAAGCCGCATTACAACCGGCTCCGTCATACCCAAAATCCATAAAATATCCGAACGCCGACGCCTAAACTCGACTATATAAATCATCAATGATCTCCAAAGAACTCATCTCGATGGTCCGAATAATATTCGATCGAACGTATCCCGCGATGTGGGCCCTCTCGATGATATGAGGGTCTCTTCCATTGTGGACCGACTATAACAATTAATAAATTTCAATTTATTAAGATGAATTGTTGAAAAATTGCGAATCGTAGTGAAAAAAAAAGATGTGGGACAATATGGATATGGATATCTAAACAAAGAATACATGGAAAGAATACAAAAAAACCCACCGCACGATATCGTGCCAAGATTTAATGGGTGCGATATCGTGCCATGTTATAACAGGCACGATATCGGCCCGTATACATAGGTGCGATACGGGCACGATATCGTACCCAATTATAAGAGGGCACGATATCGTACCCAATTATAACATGGCACGATATCGTACTCGTTAAATCTTGGTATGATATCGTACCCAATTATAACAGGGCACGATATCGTACCCAATTATAACAGGGCACGATATCGTACCCAATTATAATATACCTAGTTACGATATGCGGCGATATATCGTGCCAAATTATATAAGGGCACGATATCGTGTCTCATCGCTTCAACACCATATCGTGCAAAACCGAGAAACAATACACCATTTTTCGTATAACTGACGGTCCCACAAAACAACTCAAAACTTCATATATTTCAAACTTTCGAACAACTAAACCCTAATCATTCACATTGTAACAAACACATGAAATATATTTCAAACTAAACCCTAATCATTCAAAATTTCGAACATTATACACAAACAAAATTCAAACTCTACCCTTACTTGTTCGTGAGCGGAAGAAGGCGACGGCGGTGGAGGTGGAGCGGAGGCGGCGGAGCGGCGCGGCGATGGTGGAGTGGGAGGCGGAGGCGGACGATGACGGCACGATTGAAGCCATTTCTCTTCTCGCACGATGTTGGGCACGAAATGGGTGTTGGATTTCCTTCTATTGTTCTTCTACTTGGACTTGGGCACGAAATTGGGGGTGGAATTTTCTTCTCCTTGAAGACTAAGGGGCACGATTTTGAGGTTTTGTTTTGTATTTTGCTTCCTTTAATCCTTTTGACCAAGAGTTGGCCACGATTTTGGGGTTTTGTTTTGTATTTTTCACTTTTGTTTTGGGAATAGTACGGTTTCCTATACGGTAGGTATTAAATGGTATATTTATGTCTTAGATTTTAAAATTCAAAAACACCAACTTAAGGAGGGTATATTGGCCAATTTGGGTAGAAAAGAAGTTTATTATCCTAGTGGATAGAAAAGAGTACCCACTATCCATAGTGGGTACTTTAAAAATTTTCCCTTTTATATATATCAAAATGGTTTATCTCGAGATAGTTACGAGTCAATTTAGGAGAATCGTTCCATATGACAATAATGACATACAATTGCGAAAGACATGAATCTCAATAAATCCTTTCAAGTGGTAGCTATAATTGAGAAAGTGTGATTCATGAATGTTTCAAGAATCACCTCAAACATAAAAATAAAGAAGATAGAAAATTTGAAGATTTAATTGTTTAAGCATTGCAGAAGACAATCGAATGTTTGAGATGAAAAGTTGCCAATGGAGGCTGAGCAAATATGGTGGATTCGAATACACTTTAACATAAATCTAATTAATAATTATACAATCCTAGATCATTATATAAAATCATAAAATGAAAATATTAAATTAGAAGCGTACATTAATAATAGTAATAGTCGCAAAAACTTATGTGAGACGGTGATACTTTTAGTGTAAAAGTATCACTTGTTACACTAAAAGTATCACCGTCTCACGGTCTCACACCATCTCACAAGAGACTTTCTCTAGTATAATTAATTGAATCTATAGTTGCATAAATGATTATATGCCAATGAACTTTCTTATATTAATTAACAATTCCATTAAATTACTCAATGTAAAAATATATTATAAAAGAGAGAGAAAAAAAATGCCGAGTTTTCTTCTAAGTTCTGTATGGATTCGAACAAGACAGAAAAGGTTGAGCATGTTTTCTGAATAACCGCACATATATAAAAAGTTTAGGGGAATTTGGAAAATTGCCCCATGTGGGGTATTTTTGAAAAATGCCCCCAAAACATTAAAACTTGATTTATACTCTGCACTCTTACAGTCTTACTACCCATCTCACTTCACATCTCACTGCCTACCTTACTACTCACCTTACTGCTCACCTAATTCTGTTCGATTTTTTTTGCATATTTCAAGAACAATTAAAACTACATACGCATTCTCTATAATATATCTAACAATGTCAATTTATACTTGTTCTAAAAATCCTAAAAATTTGGCCAATTTATCATTTTTCAAATAAAATGTAAACTCACATTCAATTAAATATAATGAACACTAGGGTTGCAATTGAACCGAACCAAGCCGAGCTTTTGAGTGTTTGAGTTTGGCTCGTTTATTATCGAGTCGAACTCGAACCTGAATTTATCGAACATGTTGATGGCTCACGAACTTTTTCAAGCCTTATCAAGCCTAAACGAGCTTAGTAAATATTAGTTAAAAATTAAATATTCTTCAATTTATTACAAAAATTATAATTATTTATATTTAAAATTCATAATATATTTATTAAACTTATAATTTTATTCAAACAATTAATTTTATTGAAATATTTTTATATTATCTTAAGTAAAAATATGAAAAATTAAAATTAAAATCAAATTATTAGTTCAATTTATACGAGCTTACTATCGAGCATATTCACGAGCTTACTAACGAGTTTGTTCACGAGCTAACGAACCAAATATCTCTAAGTTTGAGTTTGATTCGTTTATTTTAACGAGCCTCATTAAACGAACTCGAACGAGCTTTTATCGAATCGAACTCCGAATAGCTCACGAGCGGCTTGGTTCATTTGCAGCCCTAATGAACACCATCAAAACTAACTTGACCAGGGTTTTAAAACTGATATAATTTGACAATGTTATATATAATATAGAAAACGAGTATATAGTTATATCTGTTCTTGAAATGTGCAAAAAAATTGTGAATTTGATTTTTTTCCGAATAGAATTTGGTGAGCAGTAGGGGTGCAGGGGCATGCATAAAATTTTAATATTTTGGGGGCATTTTCAAAAATACCCGGGGCAATTTTTCAAATTTCCCAAAAAATTATCCACTACACCTTGTTACTAATTCTTCTTTAATCCTTAAAATAGTAATCATTATTATTAATATTGTTTTAATTGAGAAGTTGTAAATATTTTTCCTTTTAGTGTATGTATAACAGAGAGAGAGAGAGGACTTAACGAAATATTGAGTCTTATGTTGAACATGAGTTGTAATAATGGTAACCATAAATTAACACCCTCCTTCAAAAGCGCCAAAGAAAACTGAAATGTTAAAAACACAACCAAATGAACTCCAATTTTATTCATCCATTCCTCCGAAACTTTTGGAGGATTTGAATCAACATCACATTTTCTGTCTTTTCTCCTCCTCTTCGTCTAGCCCATCGTATCATTTCTCGATGATGGAAAATTAACTGGAGATGAAAATAATCATTATTACGAATCAATGAACAATTCAAGATGTTTTTGTTGTCGGATGAATTAATATAACATAGCTCGATCTAACAATGGCGAGCTTGTCGAGTCAGCCATCGAAGAAGGCAATGAAGAGCCCCGGGAGCTCTAACGGGTCCCACGGAACCCGGGGCTCATCGACGGGCCAAACCGTGAAATTTGCCCGAAGAACTTCCAGCGGGAGATACGTGAGCCTGTCCAGGGAGGATTTGGACATGTCGGGTGAGTTTTCGGGCGATTACATGAACTACACCGTTCACATTCCCCCGACACCCGACAATCAGCCGATGGATACCTCTGTGGCCGCTAAAGCCGAGGAACAATACGTTTCCAATTCCCTGTTTACCGGTGGATTCAACAGCGTGACACGCGCGCATCTCATGGACAAGGTGATCGAGTCGCAGGTGAGCCATCCCCAAATGGCGGGATCGAAGGGCTCATCGTGCGCCATGCCGGCTTGTGATGGAAAAGTCATGACGGACGAGAGAGGAAACGATGTTATTCCTTGTGAATGCAGGTACATTTTTCATTTGCTACTTGATCGGCTTGTGATCAGGACATTTTCCTTTCTTTTATATATTTCCATTTATTTAAAAAAATATATATATAATTACATGATTTTTGTTTTCGTGCAGGTTCAAAATATGTAGAGATTGCTACATGGATGCTCAAAAAGAGACAGGGCTTTGTCCAGGATGCAAGGAGCCGTACAGAGTTGGGGATTTTGATGATGATGTACCAAACTACTCGAGTGGAGCTCTGTCCCTCCCCGGCCCTGACGATCCCAAGAGGGATCGAAACATGTCCATGATGAAAAGGAATCAAAATGGAGATTTTGATCACAATAAATGGCTATTCGAGACGCAAGGCACGTCTGCGGATATGGTAACGCCTATTGGCCACAAGACGACGTGTATGGAGACGATGGGGACGGAGGAATGCAGAAGGGCATGATGGAATCTTCTGATAAACCCTGGAGGCCCCTTAGCCGAGTTATAGACATCCCAAATAGTATAATAAGCCCTTACAGGTATATTTTGAATACATGTACAACAATTATCAGTTTTTGGACAATTAATACAAAATATGCAACATGTAACTATTCTGCAGGTTGTTGATTGTTATCCGGCTAATAGTTCTGGGATTCTTCTTGGCATGGAGAGTGAGGCATCCGAACAACGATGCCGTGTGGCTTTGGTTGATGTCGGTTGTTTGTGAGATATGGTTTGCTTTCTCCTGGATCCTCGATCAGCTCCCTAAGGTGCATCCAATAAATCGAACCACGGATTTAGAGGTGTTGCGTGATAAATTTGAAATGCCGTCACCTTCCAACCCGACCGGCCGCTCTGACCTTCCTGGGGTAGATTTATTTGTATCCACAGCTGATCCAGAGAAAGAGCCACCTCTTGTTACGGCCAACACTATTCTATCAATCCTAGCCGTCGAATACCCCGTGGAGAAACTGGCCTGTTATGTTTCTGATGACGGCGGTGCCCTTCTCACTTTTGAAGCCATGGCTGAGGCGGCAAGCTTTGCTGATTTGTGGGTCCCGTTCTGTAGGAAACACGATATAGAGCCCCGGAACCCCGAAACCTACTTCAGTCTCAAGGGTGACCCGACAAAGAACAAGAGTAGGCTGGACTTTGTGAAAGATAGGCGGAGAGTTAAAAGGGAATACGATGAATTCAAAGTGAGGATAAATGGCTTACCCGATTCGATTAGGAGACGATCGGAGGCTTTCAACGCTAGGGAAGAGATGAAAATGTTGAAGCACATGAGGGAGAGTGGGGCTGACACTTTAGAGCCAATCAAGGTCCCTAAGGCTACTTGGATGGCTGATGGCACCCATTGGCCTGGAACTTGGGCCGTTTCGTCCCGTGAGCATGCCAAAGGCGATCATGCTGGAATTCTCCAGGTGCAATACCAATTACTATTCCATTCTTTGTTTCATTTGGTATTCCAATTATACACTAGAAAATATCACCGTGTACAATTGTGACATTCTTTAATAGTATTTTCTTGATATCTAAAATTAAATATATATAGCTTTAAACTTAATTGCATCTCTATATATTTATTAGGTGATGTTGAAGCCTCCTAGTAGTGACCCACTGATGGGAAGTTCTGAAGACAAGCTTCTTGATTTTACGGACGTGGACATACGTCTGCCTATGTTTGTGTATGTATCTCGTGAAAAACGTCCAGGGTATGACCATAACAAGAAAGCCGGTGCGATGAATGCTCTTGTCCGAGCATCAGCCGTACTGTCCAATGGTCCATTTATACTCAACCTCGACTGTGATCATTACATCTATAACTGCAAAGCTATCAGGGAGGGGATGTGTTTTATGATGGATAGAGGCGGCGAAGATATATGCTATATTCAGTTTCCCCAGAGATTCGAAGGTATCGATCCATCTGACCGTTATGCCAATCACAATACTGTGTTTTTGATGGTAATATGCGAGCACTCGATGGCCTCCAGGTATTTTCATCAATCCATTTTTAATTAACAGTTTGCTGGTAAAAAGAAGGATATTACTAAAAAATTTGCAATTGTTGTGGCTTCATGATTTTAGGGCCCGGTTTATGTCGGGACGGGTTGCATGTTTCGAAGATTTGCTCTCTATGGGTTTGATCCGCCAAAAGTTGACAACATATCCGAGAAAAGTTCAGAGACTCAAGCTTTGAAGACAACTGATTTTGACCCTGATCTTGATGTGAATTTACTACCCAAACGATTTGGGAATTCGACATTGCTGGCCGAGTCAATACCAATTGCTGAGTTTCAAGGCCGTCCGATTGCTGATCATCCTGCTATCAAGTACGGTCGACCTCCCGGTATTCTGAGGGTCCCCCGCGAACCACTAGATGCAACTACTGTAGCTGAAGCCGTCTCCGTTATATCTTGTTGGTATGATTATATATGTCTAGCAATTCTGTATCTTAATCACTTTGTCGTAATATTAATTTTTCCTAATTGGTAAACAATTATGTGTAGGTACGAGGACAAGACCGAATGGGGCGACCGTGTCGGTTGGATTTACGGTTCGGTGACAGAGGATGTGGTGACAGGGTACCGAATGCACAACCGCGGCTGGCGCTCGGTCTACTGTGTGACGAAACGCGACGCATTCCGTGGATCAGCTCCAATCAACCTGACAGACAGGCTCCACCAGGTGCTTCGATGGGCAACAGGGTCCGTCGAAATCTTCTTCTCCAGAAACAACGCATTGTTAGCTTCCAAAAAGCTCAAAGTCCTCCAACGCCTGGCGTACCTCAACGTCGGCGTCTACCCATTCACGTCCATGTTCCTCATCGTCTACTGCTTCCTCCCCGCGCTCTCCCTTTTCTCCGGCCACTTCATCGTGCAAACGCTCGACGTCAGCTTCCTCGGCCTTCTTCTAACCATATCCATCTGCCTGGTGGCACTAGCCATCCTGGAAGTGAAATGGTCGGGCGTCGGGCTGGAGGAGTGGTGGAGGAACGAGCAATTTTGGCTTATTTCCGGGACCAGCGCGCATTTGGCCGCTGTGGTCCAGGGGCTACTGAAGGTCGTTGCGGGTATCGAGATCTCGTTCACGTTGACGTCAAAATCGGGTGGTGACGACGACGACGACATATACGCGGATCTGTACCTGGTGAAATGGACGTCGCTGATGATCCCGCCTATCGTGATCGGGATGGTGAATATAATCGCGATGGTGGTGGCGTTTTCGAGGACGATATACGAGACGGTGCCTCAGTGGAGCAAGTTCATTGGTGGCGCATTTTTCAGCTTCTGGGTGCTGGCACATTTGTACCCGTTTGCGAAAGGTTTGATGGGGAGAAGAGGGAAAACGCCGACGATTGTGTTTGTTTGGTCGGGTCTTATTGCTATTACGTTGTCGTTGTTGTGGGTGGCTGTGAACCCGAATAATAGTGAGGCTACTAGTGTTCCCTCTGGCTTTACATTCCCTTGAATTCATCAACTCCATTTATTCTGTATTTCGCGTAGCTTGTTCCTACAAGTACTGTTATTTTTAGAGTTTTTTGTTTTCTGCCTTTTTTTTTGGGGGGGGGGGGGGGAGGAGGTTTGATGAATGAATTCTTGATGGAAGTGTTCCGTGTTATATACTTGTAACTTTACATGGAATTACGAATGTGATAGATAGTACTTAGTACCCGTTTTTTTACTGCAAATAATATGCAAAAATTCACCATCAATGGCTCTCTTTGTGTTTAAGGGAGTGGTTGCAAAACTTCTGCTTTTATAAGTGATTATTGTAGTAGAGTAGTTGGGAATCAGAAGTTAGGGAGTGTTTGCAAAAACTTCTACTTTTAAAAGAAGAGATTTATTATGGTAGAAGAAAAGTAGTTGGGGATAAGGTTGGGAATAAGAAATTGTTAGTGTATGAAAATAGAATCAATAATTAAGAACCAGAAGTTGAGAGTGTTGAGTGAAAGAGTTGTAAAAGTGTTTATTTGTTTGTAAAAGTCAAACCAAAAGGAGAAACAGAAATCTAAAGCACATTTCTCCCTACTTTTATATTCTGATTAAATGAAGTAGAAGTAGAAGTAGAAGCAGAAGTTGTCACTTGCAAATACTAAAAATTGATTTTTTCAGCTAAAAATTGAGAAGCACGTTTTTTTAGTGATTGCAAACACTCCCTTGGTCGTGTTTGAAAATGGAATTAAAAGTTGAGAATAAAAAATTAAGAGTGTTTGGTGAAAAGATTGGAAAAGTGCTTATGTGTTTTAAGAGTAAAACCAGAATCAAAAGCAAAAATCTAAAGCACCCTCACCCTTACCTTTAGATTCTGATTAATGAAACAAAACCAGAAGCAGAAGTTGATATTTGCAAACACTACAAAGTGAACATTTCCAGCCAAAAACTAAGAAATGGTTCTTTTAGTGATTACAAACACCCCCGTTATATAGATGGTTTAAATTAATTAAAACCCAGTAAAAAAACAATTTCTCTTCCTAGAGTTTCTTGTTTCCTTCGCCTGAATTGATGTGCTAATGGTCTATATAAAGTTGAAAATTAAAGATGCTATTAGATAGATGGGAAGGTGTTTGAGTGAACTTGTAAATGTTTTTATAAAAGTATTCTTATAAATAATTTAAAATTTAAAGATGATTGGCATAATTATTGGGAAATAAGCTTAAAATCTTATATAATCTTAAACTAGTAAAATATTATTTTGACATAACAAAGAAATTCTTAGGCTTTGAGCAAATTAAAAACAATTATAATAATATGTTTTAATCATTGTTTTTGTTTTATTCAAATTCTTCATAACTTGATTTTAAACAAAGATATTGCATTTTATAAGCTCAAAAATCAAACTTCTCATCATGCTAAATAAAAATTAAATAAATTAACATATTATTGTTCTTTTTTCACTAGTGATTTTCAAATACTTAATTGGCACTATTATTTTTTAAGGAAGGTGTAAATTCTATTCTTTATTTTTTTGAAGGAATACGTGTTAAACAAGCGATTTTTGAGATGGATCCTGCGCGTGCTCCTGGACCGATGGTTTCCCTGGTAAGTTTTATCGGTTTGCTTGGGAGTTGGTTTCGTCGGATGTGGTTCAAGTTTATTGAGAATTTCTTTGATACGGGCGTCCTTCCCCGGATTAACTCTAGTTTTGTGGTGCTCATTCCGAAAAGTAGTTTTAAAAGTCGATCGATTCCGACCCGTTGTACTTAGTAATTTTAATTCAAGATTATTACTAAAATCCTTTCAGCAGGTTGGCTCCGGTGGCGACCTCTATCATTTCGCCGGTTCGATTTGGGTTTATTGCGGTCGTCGTATTCATGATTGTGTTTCTCTTGCTTCAATGCATTAATTGTTTAGATCGTCGGGCATATGGGGGCAACATGGCCATCAAAGTGGATATTCGCAAAGCTTTTGATACCATCTCTTGGGATTTTTGTTGGGCGTTATGAGAGCCTTTGGTTTTTCGAACAAATTTTGTGGTTGGATTTCTAGCATTCTTGATCTGCCAAACTTTGATTTTCTTGAACGGCTCCCGGTTGGCTATTTTGGGTGTTCGCAAAGGTCCGTCAAGGGGACCCGTTGTCCCCGCTTACTCGTTATCATGAAGAGGTTTTAAGTAACCTCATAAGTCAACACGTTCAATCTTGGGCTATCTCTAGTATTGGTGGTCATGGTATCTCCTATCCTACGCATTTATTGTATCTTTGATGATGTGATCATTTTTGTCAAGCTTCCATTGATAATCTTTGAGACTATCTCTCGTATTCTCTCGGATTATGAGCAACTTTCGTGTCGAGATGCTAATCGTGACAAATCCACCATCTATTTTGGCAAATTTGTTCGTCGGAAGAGGTCTATTCTTCGTTCGATACGGATGAGGAGGAGTCGCCTTTTACTTATTTGGGTGTTCCGCTTTTTAAGGGGTGCGAAGACGGATTCATTTGGAGCCAATTATTGATCGTATCATTAGCAAATTGATGGCGGGAAGGGTCATTCTTTGTCTATGGCTGGTCGGGTTTGCTTAGTAAATTCAGTTATCTTCATTTCCGCTGTTCATTCTATGATGGTTTACAAATGGCCGGTCACGCTCATCCGTCGATTGGGCCGGCTTCAATTTTATTTGGACCGGGGACATCACGAAAAAAAGGCATTACGGTCTCTTGGAGTCATATGTGTGCGCCTACGGAGGAGGGTGGTTTGGGTTTGCGTTCTATTTCATCTATGAATGAGTCCTTTCTGATGCGTTTTGCTTGGGATATTTTGGCTACGGATTCTCTGGCAGCTAGATTCCTTCGTAGCCGGTTCTTGGATGGCGATCTTGAGCCTAAGGTCACTCCGGTTAGTTCCTCTTTGTGGACGGGTTTTCGCCCTTTTATTTCTTCTCTCAGAAGACAGGACTCAGATGGATTATCGGGGATGGCTCCACTATTTCGTTCTGGTGGGATAATTGGCTTGGGTATAGTATTGCAGATAAATTGGGTATCCCTCGTCGATTTCGCAGGATTTTGGCTCAAAAGGTTTCCGACTATCTTTTTGATGGCACTTGGCATCTCACTTCATTGTTCATTTTGAAATGTGAAGATATTGTCATAGATATGTTGGACATGCACATTGTTGTTGGTGGGAAAGATTCTCGAATTTGGTCTAATTCGGTTCACGGCGCTGTTTCATCTCGTATAGCCTACTGGCATATACATACGAATTTTCCCATTGTTCGTTGGGGTAAATGGATTTGGCACACGTGTATCCCATCTCGTCGTTCCTTGCTTGTTTGGCGCCTTATTCATAATAAGCTTCCCTTGTGGGGGTCATTTGCACAAAGAGAGGACTATTGGGCCTGCATTTGTCACTTTTGTTTCCTTCATTCTTGAGGATTTGGATCATTGTTTTTGGATTGCCCGATGGTGCGACCCAACCGGGATTTCTTTTACCTGGTCTCTTCAAGGTTCATTTGGATTTCTCTTACGGCATTTGGGGTGTTATCATTCGAGCTTGGAGGCTAAGAAAGCTCTCGAGATCCTATTTTTGTGGAAACTTACTTTGATTACTCGATTTGGGTCATTTGGACTTGTCGCAATAAAGCGATCTTTGAGGATTACAAGATTTCGATTATGGTACATTGTCGGGCTCAAGTTTTTTCGTTCATTAGAGAATCTCGCCATACTCTCGCTCGGCTATATGAATAATGATTCGTTGGATCTTTCTATTTTGAGCCAACTAGCCATCCTGGCTATTGTAGACGTAATAATTACCCTATTCTTGTGCGTTGGAGTCTCCTCCGTTTGGTTGGATTAAAGTTAATCTTGATGGGAGTCAATGGGGTCGCCAGGAGACTCGCTTGTGGTGGTGTCTTTCGGAATTGCCATGGATTTGTGGTTGGGCTGCTTCACCGTCCCTTGGTCGGGTTTCGCTTTTAAAGCGAGTTACAAGGGGCTATTACTGTGCTTAAATTGCGTTGGATAAAGGATGGGATTTTATTTGGTTAGAGTCGGCTCGTCTTATGTGGTTTCCATTTTTCTACCTTTTCTATGCAAGTTCCTTGGTCATCAAAGCGGACTTATTCTCTTATTCCGCCGTCTTCGTCTCGTTCATTTCCGGGCGTCTCATGTTTATCGGGAGGCTAATCGGCGGTGACACACCCTTTCTAAGCGGCGTATGCGGTTGGTAATACTTGGTGGGATGCGGCGCCCATTTTCTTCAGGAGGTTATTCTTTGCGGATCACACTCTACTTTATCACCTCGGAC
Source organism: Rehmannia glutinosa (assembly GCA_016081115.2). Lineage (NCBI taxonomy): Eukaryota > Viridiplantae > Streptophyta > Magnoliopsida > Lamiales > Orobanchaceae > Rehmannia > Rehmannia glutinosa. Next base: position 35,582,110 of record CM071929.1, on the reverse strand, counting down.
ATTAGTGGGGAGCGCGTCGCTTGGCTATTCATCGAGATAGTGTTTGCGATTTGTTTTGCCTTTCTTTTTTTGGGTCTTTCTTTTTTTCCTACCAAGGGTTTTTCCCACAAGGTGGGTTTTACTTTGGTAGGTTTTAATGAAGACCCCATTTTTGGCTACCAGTCGCATGTGACTTGATTTCATCTTTTTGTCGATTTCTCTTGTTTTTCGTTATTCTTGTTTTGTTTGAACAACATTTTACTCTTTTATTTTTATATATTCAGAATTTATTCAAAAAAAAAAGTTCTATTTTAAAGAAAGGAAACAGTTTTTTGAAATCCAGAATATAAAATACCGACACTTTGACCAGCATACTTTGGGGAGACCTTTACTGAAATTGGGGGAATCTGAAATCTCCCTCCCGGCGATCGGCGTATATCCCAATTTGCAATTTCCTTTGTCGATCGAGATCCCCTCTGTTTCTTTATATATTCTTTCAAATTCCTCAAAGCTCTGAGCTCTCATACTGAACTCCATTCGTCAAATCGGATCCGGAAGAGCAAAACCAGACAAAATGGGGAAGTTACCATCACACACATTTCGAGGGAAACCCTTTTGTTTCTACGTTTTCTTCGCCTTTCTCGTCTTCCTCTCTTTCTCCCTTCCTCGAGTTTCCGCTCAGGTACCGTTACCTTATTGGTTTAATTTTATTTTCGGTATGATTGTATTTGATCTTGATGTTCGTAGATCTAATTTATCCCCGCAATGATTAGGAAAATGGAGGTGATGAGTCGAATGCTGCAATTACGGATCTGGGCCGACGTAGTAAAGTGAGTATTTGTCTGTCTTGTTGTTTAACACGTGATGAGGAAGTTGGTTTCTGTAAGATTGAAAATTGTTTGATTGGAGGATCTGATAATATGTTGCCGCTTTGATTGTTATGTAACAAGTTAACAACTTGTAAAGGTTGATGTGCTCAGTGTCAATCGTTTTTCTCCTTTATTTTGGTGCATTGGACTTGTATTGGGAAACAAACATTCTTGATTGAAGAATGCAAGTGATGCCACTGGACTCTTTCTGTGTAGTCATGTTTGCACGGGCATGGTATTGATCAAACACATTCTGCCAGGGCATGAAAGACTCAACTGAGTTAAAGAATAGAAAAGGAGACAATAAAAATGTTAAAACATATCCTCTTTGACTTTGTTTAGCAAACCAATTTTGTGATTAAAGCTTGTCATCCAATGCATTCTCATGATCCACAATTTTTTGTTGCCCAGCATTTGGGCCTTTGTTGAAAATGTCTGTAAATATTGAACTTACTCCATAGTGTAGTTACTGTATCTATGATAATAATTTGTGGAATCTTCTGGACAGATATTTGTGGACAAAATCAAGACTGGTATTGTCAAAGAAAAGAAAGACCTTGATTCTGTTAATCTTGGTGTCGACTTGGACTCTGGTCTTGGAGTCTTTGATGCTTTCTTTGCAAGTTTATCCATGATACTTGTCAGCGAGGTTAGTCTACTCTTTTCTATATTATCATATTTGCCAGATTTATCTTATTGAGTATCTTTAAACTTCTCTTCTTCTTGGCTTTTGACGGTCTTTGCTGGAGTCTGATATCTGTAGTCTAGGGTGTTGGTCATTGTTTGATGATTACATAGTATACCTGTTCCACCATTAGAGAAGTTAGATAGCTAATTGATATTATGGAGGACATGTGTTACGTGTGAAAATAACTTTTATGTCGGGAAGAATTGTCAATTTTGGTGAGTCCCTTGATTTCATCTAAACTTATACTTGATTTAATTAATATTTTGCAATGATGATTATGCTGCTAGATTGGAGACGAGACTTTTATCATAGCAGCTCTCATGGCTATGCGTCACCCCAAATCAATTGTTCTATCAGGTGCACTCAGTGCCTTGTTTGTGATGACAGTAAGTCAATATCCTGTCCCCTCTCCTGAAATGAAGTGTCCTTTCTCCTTTCCTTTAAGCTTTCCTCTCCTGTTTATGCCACTTGTTTAATTTGATGTGTGGATTGAAAGCTAACTTTTGATGGATGCTACTAAGATTATATTCCTTACACATTTGTATCAGATACTTTCGACTGGTCTTGGTAGGATTGTTCCAAATTTGATATCAAGGAAGCATACCAATAGTGCAGCTACAGGTTCTGGTTTCAATCCCTCACAATAAATAAGACTAAATGCTTGTTGTTCTTTTGGGTTGGTCTTCTTGGGTGAAGGGTGCACTCTAGTTAAATGTTCAAATTTTGTGTCAGAAAATGTTTTTCAGAGAGGATTCAAGCTTTGATTGATTTCTTCAATAAAAGACCATTTGATTCTTGTTTTATGATGTAAATGGCTAATAATGTATAGAAAGTAAGGCAGTAAATTGGATTGAGTTTTTTGGTGTTGAGTCAGTTAAGATTCTCATGCTAAATTGAGGAGGGGAAAATAGAGAAGCTTGAACATAATAGGGAACTCTTAAAATTTTCAAGCTATCTCGACTCTCAAGTTTGGCCTTGTGATCAACGCGGGCCTTTATTCTGTGTATTCAGCTAAGCTGCTTAGGGATTGCAAGTAGGTGGGTTGGAAAGAGTATTGGTAGGTGAGTATGGATTGGTCAAATATGGACCGACATCCAGTAGGTACTCTGCAATTTTTTATATTGTCCTTGACTCTGAAATCTGAATATTGTTCCTGGGAATTATAAAAATAAGAATATGGATTTGGCAGTCGGATAGGAGGGGAAATAAAAAAGAAAGAGATAGGAGTATGCAAAAGAAAATGCTAGAGAAATGGGAACAACATGGGGTGGGAAATGAGGACGGTGGAAGGCGATTGTTATATGTCCGGATGATACAACCTAAAATTCTTCTTTAGTGTATGTGGAATGAATATATTGAAACTTGAAAGTGATTGGATAGTTCTTGTGAGTAATTACACCCACATCCTAAATGAGAATAAGCATGCTCTTTTTAGAGTTTCTTTGTTTGTAAATTTGGATTTTCAGCTTGTTTATAAATCTGATATGAAAGCCTTCTTGCAGTTCTTTATGCCTTTTTCGGACTCCGACTACTTTACATCGCATGGAGATCAGACCCAAAAGCTTCCCAGAAGAAAGAAATGGAGGAAGTATGTTGGAGTTTGAAATTTGATTTGTTTGTCAATTTATCTCTGTGCAGTTGAAGCTATTTCCTGTGTTTGTTTTTTAAATTTATATCTTGAATTTGACTCTAGAACAGGTGTATACTTATTGATATTGTGTGTATGCATTATTCCTTTTCCGTGCAACTATTTTGCCTGGTTTTATTGTTTCTGAAATCCGGTGGTTAAGCCAACGTACTTCGACAGTTTCTTACATGCTTGACTTACAATTTGTTTTTTGTTTTCATTAAGTTTTGACTCTTTCCTGCACTCAATTTTCACTTGAAGCAATGGAAGTGGGTTTATTTGCTGAGCACATCTCTCCCCTTTCATATATATTCTACTAGGTCACACTATTTTATTGCTTGGGGCATAAAGATACTTCTCAGTTCTCTGCTATTATTCTCTCATGTTTTCCTTGCTAAATTTTCTGCTCAAATGCTGCACAGTATACTTGGTTTAGTATCGCCACATAATGCCTGCTGTCAGTTTTATATTACATACTGTGGATTGGCTCTGAGACTGAGTACTTCAGGTAGAAGAAAAGCTTGAAGCTGGACAAGGGAAAACAACATTCAGGCGTTTCCTTTCTAGATTTTTTACACCAATCTTTTTAGAGGTATATCTTAGTATTTTGTAATGTTAGCAACATTTTGCTCCATTAATGTTTTCTTTTTCTTTCAAATAAGTGTGACTAATGTTTGTACCTTCCAATGATCTGTGTGCAGTCTTTTATTTTGACATTTTTAGCGGAGTGGGGAGACCGTAGCCAGATAGCAACAATTGCGGTAAGATTTTGTGTTCACTGCAAATCTTCTTGCACTCTATATTTGTCAGAGTTCAAGCAAGCTTGCTCTTACAGTGGTTATGAATTCTTTTTCTTATCTTCTATTTCATTTCAAAATTCCATATAAGATTTCGGTCATTTGTTAATACGATTGTGGCCAAGGCTGAGATCATTACATATGGTTTGACAGAAGCCACTATAAATTATTTTGATGCTTTAAAGAATGTCGATTTTATAGGTTAACAATAAGAAAATCAACTCAGTATGTCAATAATGTCTAACACTGCAGTTTTCACAGATATGTCAATGAAGATTTTGAATAAATGTTTAGAGATTGAAGTAATTAAGAACACTAACAAACCATTAGCAGAGCTTGAAAGGCTGTGATATTCCAGTTTCTTTCTGAAACAAGTGAAGAAAGTGCTAAGAATAGAACATAATTTGTAAACTGAATAGATTAAATGAAGAGCATGATGATTTAACAAGCATAGGGAAATTCTCTTATTGATCGGGCATCGATAGAGTATTTGTCTGAGTGCCTAATATTTGGTGGAATCCAGTTGTATGTAAACAGCTTCTGGGGATCGTATATGTTGTTAGCATCACTGTACTCAGCTTGTTGATATGCCACAATAGAGAACTAATGATTCTTTTCCACTTAACAAATTTGAATTGCGATTGAAGAACTGTTAGCACGATGGAGGGATTTTCAAACTTTTTGTTTACTTGCTTTCTTTCCTGTTCCACAGCTAGCCACACATAAAAATGCTGTTGGAGTTGCTGTAGGAGCTACCATAGGACACACCATTTGTACATCATTGGCAGTGATCGGTGGAAGTATGCTGGCATCAAAAATTTCACAGCGTACTGTTGCGACAATTGGAGGGTTGCTTTTCCTGGGCTTTTCCTTATCTTCATACTTCTATCCTCCTCTATGATTCGTCAAGTTTTGTAGATTAGCCCGATAATCATTTGCAAGCAGTTATGTGCTCCAAGAAAACTTATTGAGTTTGTTCATACTACACACCATTTTTGCAATGGATATCTACTTTTCCAAGTCTTGACAGTTATAGAAATCGTTATCCATATAATTGAATAGAAGTTATTTCAAATTATCTTGAAATGATATATTATGCGTGGTTAAGTTTACATGATGATGCTCTTCTAATGGAGAATTCTACAAAAACACACTACTATACTATAGTTAGAGGTTAATTCTACAGGTACAAGCTGTCCCAAGTCCTCTGCCTAATCAACTAACGCAACACTATGGATTCTTGTACCTTTTATTCATTAAATTGTAGTATTATGGAATACTGAAGATGGACCAATGATAGCTTAGTGATTACCTAATATTCTTTACAAATAAACGCACCAATTAAAATCCTATAAATTACCAATGAAGCTATTCCGGAAGTACCATATCTAAATTCTTGAGGTCTTCCAATTCGAGTTCAGCAAAAAGCAACAAAGAATAAAAACATTCTTTAAAATCTCAAAACGAGAGAAGAAAAACGGAACAAAATGTAACGACTGGGGCTATCCTAAATGAGCCTAGGACCTACGGCTAAGTATTACGTTTTAAGAGTGTGGGTATCACCAATTGGCCACTCAACCTGGACAACCCAACCGGTGGTACTCACACTCTAAAATTTAGGACTTTAGCCAGAGGTCTGGATAGCCCAGGAAAGTAAGCTCGTTTGGATAGCCCGGTTTTTTCACTAAAAAGCCCTACAAAATACAAATTATTGTTGGTACTTAGAAACTAATAAGAGTTGTTTAATTTTATGTGAGGAGGTTAGCCAAAGGAACAACTCTATGCCCGTCAAATTGCTGTTTTCTCTAACCAGAACAGGCATCATCAATTCCAGGCACAAAATCAAGCACTTGGTAAGTTACTCCTCATTTCCTCATTGCAGTCCACAGGCCTATCACTCCACCCTCTTAAAAAATGGCTCTGCCCGCGTCCTGCAAGTTGTTAACTATCTCCTGTCCCTTTACTTGAAAAATTCTGATTTAGAAAATGCAAGGAAGCTGTTCGATGAAATTCCTGAAAGAGATGTTAGAACTTGGACGATTCTCATCTCGGGCTTCTCTAGATACGGGCACCACAGGATTGCCTTGGATTACTTTACTGAGATGCAGAATGAGGGGAGGGTTGCTCCAAACGCCTTCACTTTGTCCAGTGTGCTCAAATGTTGTGCTTCCGTTAATAACGGGCTTTTGATGGGGAAGGCAATTCATGGTTGGATAATCAGAAATGGGATTGATGTGGACGTCGCGCTGCAGAATGCTGTTCTTGATCTTTATGCTAAATTCAGGATGTTTCATTATGTGAAAAGATTATTTGAGCTGATGGATGGTAAAGATTCTACTTCTTGGAATATAGTTATGGCTGCAAACTTAAGTAAGGGTGAGATGGAGGAAAGTCTTGATTTCTTCTGGAGATTGCCAATCAAGAATGTTTCGAGTTGGAATACTATCATTGATGGACTTCTGCAACAGGGGTTTGAGAGAAATGCACTTGAGCTTCTCTATGAGATGGTGAAACTTGGACCTACTTTTGATAGAGTTACATTTTCTATATCATTGGTTTTGTCAGCTTCAATAAAGAGTTTAAAACTAGGGAGGCAGATTCACGGCCGGCTGCTTAGGATTGGGATAGATGAAGATTCATTTGTAAGCACTGCACTTCTTGATATGTACTGTAAATGTGGGGAAATGGAGAAGGCATCCGTAATTTTCCGTGAATTACGACTGAGATATTCTAAGGGAGATCATAATGATTTAATGGCTCAAACTGTTTCTTGGAGTACTATGATTTCTGGGTATGTTCAACACGGTATGATAAAAGATGCCTTGGTATATTTCAGCTCCATGATGCATGAGCAACTTGAGGTGGATCTGTTTACTCTCACTACTATTGTTGCTGCCTCTGCTAACACTGCTCTTTTGGAGCTCGGCCAGCAGATTCATGCGCGTACGCTGAAATTAGGACACGGGCAAGATGTTATCCTGTGTTCATCCATGATTGACATGTATGCTAAGTGTGGAAAGCTGGATGATGCTTGGTCATTTTTCCGGCAAAATAAAACTAGGAATATCGTGCTGTGGAGTGTAATGATATCGAGTTACGCGATGCATGGATTAGGAAAGGAAGCAATTCAGCTATTTGAATTGATGCGAAATGAGGGTATTATACCGAACGAAGTGAGTTTAGTGGGGCTTCTCACGGCCTGTAGCCATGCTGGTCTGGTTGAAGATGGCTGCAAGTATTTTAAGATGATGATTGATGTGTATGGCATCCGGCCTGATATCGAACATTTTGCTTGCATGGTAGATCTATTTGGCCGAGCGGGTCACTTAAAGGAGATCAAATATTTTGTGTATGAGAATGGGATCCATCATTTAAGAGAAGTTTGGAGAACATATTTATCGTCTTGCTGGCTACACAAGAATGTTGAGATGACGAATTGGGTCTCCAAGAAATTACTTGAATTGGATCCAAATGAAGCTGATCCTTATCTTCTTGTATCAAATACTTATTCAGCAAACCAATCCTGGGAGGAGGCAGCTAAATTCAGGGGTTTGATGCTGGAAAGTGAAGGTACAAAACTTCCTGGTCAATCTTGGATCTAGTTGTTGTAGGAAAGAAATCTTGGACACAATTGCAATTAGGATCTGATGTTGACATGCATCGTTACATTCTTAAATTGCTACATTCAAATGATATGTTGGCGGGCGATACTTTGAAGGTTCTGTGTCAATGCAGAACAATTGGGTACAAGTGAAGCAACATTCTGCTTTTCTAACCACTTGACCTAAAAGTGGACATTCGAAGAAGTCAAGAATTTACGCTTGGATTTGACATCAACTTTAAATCATGTATTTCAAGATTGATTGTGAAGTTGAAGCCCATAAATTTTTCTCAGGTTGATCAGCTGTTAAGTTATAAGGGACAGTGTCCTTTTCCACACGGGGAAGAAGTTTTGTTGGCGACTATTCTCTTGCTGATTTGGGATTGTGTGAGATGGAAGTTTGAGGTTGAGTAATTTCATGATTTCCAGATAACAGAACACATCAACATCTTTTTCTGAAAGCGTATTGGACGTGCAAAGCTGCCTCACCTCACAGCGCGCGGTTATCTATATCTATGTCTATGTCAAGACCCTGATATTGTCAATTTGTTGTGTATAGACTTAAGAATATTCCCAGTACTTACTTAATAAACAACGACGAAAATATTATCTAGTCTATACAACTGATCAGAGAAACTTTCCCCTCTTCTGTTGTCAGATTTGGTACTAAAAGGATTTCTAATTTTAATTTGTCTGACATTAAACTGGCCTCCTCAATTGATGTAAATACTGTAGCTGAATCTAGTTTTGCACATCAACTACATTCCATCATTATTCAAATTAGAATATCAAAACTTCCTTTCCAAAAAGGTCCAAAGTTGGCAGATTCAGCTCTCTACCAGATCTAGGTTGAGCTACAGATATACTGCTATATACTTAACTTTCGAGAATATCTATGGTGCCACTGATATTTTAGGACCACAGTTTTCAAATATGAATTCTGCTCTTAAAGCAATCAAGAACAACCACAAGTATGCGCTATCAGGTCCGTTTGGACAGGGCACTTTTAAATCACAATTTGGCCACATTTATTCCTACCAAAGTAGGATTCGGAAGTTTGCTTGTAATGCACTTGTTTCTGGTGGAGAGTCTTAAGGTCTATTCGTATACGAGAAAAAATAACGAAAAAGTAAAACGATCATGGCACTGAAGAAAATCTAACTAATCACAGGCTACACTCAGATGAGGTATTTGGTAGCAGGAAATAGAAAGGAAAAAAAAAAAGGAAAAAAAGCAAATATTGTTGGCTTCTACTTTAAGAGAGGTAAGTAAAGCAGGAGCCCACCAATTTGGAACTAACTGAGAGATAAAGAAATGTATCTGTAACAATACGTCTACATCAAAATCTAGCAATCAAAGCCATATGTAGATAACATGCAACTCAACTAACAATTTATCAAGTCTCCTACTTGTTGCTGTGATTAAAAAGAAAAACTTGAGTGGATATTGACTCCCAATACTCTGTATAATTATAACTTAAAAATAAAGCCAATACATAGCATATATATTCCAACAATCCCATTCCTCCAACCCAACATATTACTTGTTTCAACAAATCACTTGTTTCAACATGAGGGATTTAATGGAAAGAATTGTGTTCCTACCTTTCACTGCGGGTTGTATCTCCGAATCCAGCATTCCAGTTGCTTTGCAGCATAGTAAAAGATCAAAGCTGAATACCAATCCGACTCGCACAAGTTCCTCTCTCAACACTTTAACACACACTGCACCAAACATTTTCATTCAAAGTTTTTCATTCAAAGTGCCCACATAATCTTTTCTCTGTATTTGTTTTTATCTTTTGACAAGGCTAACTTTTGCTTTGCCTATGAAGGAACACATGACGAGGGAAAGGAGGACAAACAGGAATATTTGGATGACGAAGAAAGTTTATCAAGATTCCATAAGCTGTTCAAGAATTTCAAAACCTTCTCTCAGTTTTTTGGTAAGCCAGTGATAATATTGCAAGTTTGAGAAGGAAAGAATTTGGCTCACTATTTGCTAGTAATCCCATTTTCTACTCATACAGTAAAAAATCACGATGGCCACTGTAAGTATATTTTGTATTCTTGTCCCTAATCTCTAAGATTAATCAGCCAAACCTTGCCAAAACCAACTAATAAGGCTCACATGAATATAATCAAGTTATCCAGAGGATCATTCTCTTTTTCTAGATTATGAACGTACGACTATCAAATCTGAATTCCAAACCAGATACAGGATGATTTCTGAATCTTCTCTTGTATCTGTGTGTACATCTGCATCTCCGCCTTCTTCACGCACACATACACCCACATGCACGCATCATATAGTTCTAATCCTAATTTATCTGTTTCAGAGTACAAGGATGAGTTACAACCAGAAATGGATTTGGAAATTGGGTTTCCAACAGATGTGAAGCATGTGACTCACATAGGGTTGGATGGTTGTGCAAGTTCAATCTTCTCAAATTGCTGGAATAATCTTGAGGAACAGGAGTTGACTAATCTACATTCTATTCCTTGGAGCCAACTTGAGCTTGCCATCGCAGCAGAAACTGAAACACCCAATGTGAGGATGTTGCTATAAAACAAATGTAATTTTTCATGATACTGCCATTGCACAATGAAGAGTGACACAAAGCTGTGAAATATAATGTATTACCAATAATATATTATCTTAAAGACTACCAATTGTGTACACATGGATCTTATAACCGTTTATTGTGGGAACGGTTACTTGTGTAACTGTGTGGATCATCATACTGCAGAATCTACTTGCTTGAAGTATCAAAGCCATGTAAAAACCACCTTGTATTGACCTGAATATCTGAGGTTTTTCCAACGATCTGAGCAATCTCTATCAGCTACTTGAATATAAGAAGCTATTGTTTTTTTTTTTTTTTCTAATATGATGAAGCTGAAAGATCCTACTTTGGCTGCAGAAAGGCATCAAGAGGTGAGATACATCAATAACTACAGAGTCCAAGTTAATCAGTCTAGTGCACATATAATAACGAACAGATAAATGTGTCGAACAAAAAGAATTCCGACATTGTATCAGAAATTGAATATCCAAAACGAATCTCAAGCACAAACAAGAAGAAAGATAAAGGAAAGCAACTTCATCATAAAGGTCTTCTACTAACAAGATTGCACTGCATTGCCAAATAATAGAAATACTAAAGAAGTTCCTTATCTAAATCAGGTGAATGAAGTTCCATGGATCGAATTGATTCGTTGTGATTCTTGCAAACACAATTTTGCATCAGCAAGGCAATGGTTATGTTATGAATCTAAAATAATTCAGTAACTAAATTAATTAAAAGAAGGTCAATTGCCCTCTGATATGAATTTGTGGATATCATGAATGAAACTAGAAGCCGGCGGCCTATCTTCCCTCCTAACATACTTGTTCCCCATCTCCATACTATACTCACTCAAACCCTCCTCACCGCACCTCTTCCACAACGCCTCCCCAAATCCCCGGTGTGCAAAATACGCCTCCACCTCCAGCACTCTCTCCCCGACGCCGTCCGTCTCCGCCGCCGTCACAGCCACCGGCAGTCTCTCGTAGTGGCCTCTGTCGACTCCCTCCAGCTCGTCGAGGCGGGCTTGACCCAGGCCCGAAGACACGGAGTAGAGCTCCCCACGGACGCGGTGGCCCGATCCGGGGAGGTTGATCAAGTAGGGGATGCCGTGGGGCCCGCACACCAGGGGGAATGCTTCGACGGTGGTGTGGGGTCCGAGATAGGCGGCGTCGCGCGTTCGGATCAGGTCCTCGGTCAGCCTGTGGTTGTAGAAACCGCGCTTGAGAGTACCGTACACGAAGATAAGGCTGACGTCGCCGCCTCCTGCTCGATCTTCTCCTCCACCCGCCATGGCCATGCAGATTCAATTCTGGAAATTGCTGAACTGAGAGATAATTTTACTCGTACTAAATCATATCAGGATATACAGTGCTCCACACTCCACAGGACCACAACGGCACAGCTCAAATTAAAATGAAAAAACCAATCTATTTTATTATATTATTATTTATTATATTGTTATTATTATTATTATATATTATTATGATGTAGTAGACTACGTGGAGTAATTAAATTATTAAAAATTAGGATTAATACTAAATAATTAAATACTAAAATTGGTATACTTGATTTAAATTATAGTGACCCTATTATTTATATGAATAAGAGAAACTCATTGTTAATAAAAGAAGTACTCACTAAAATTTAAATAAATAACATATTAAATTGAAGTAATGTTGAGTGTCAATTATTAATTCTAGAATATTTTAAAGTAATTGTATTATAAATAAAAGTTGATTATTTGTTAAATAATGGAGTGTATGGATAAAGAAAAATAAAGAATGAGTTTTGCATCTGCCACTGGGTGGTCTCATGTAGAATTGAACATAATTTTGTTCTTAAATATAAAATAAATACATTATAGTGTTTTTATTGTTGGATAAAGTTTTGACAATTTTTTACAGAAGTTCATATTATAATAAAAAGGGTAAAAAAAAAAATTGGATGGGATAAAAAGGATAAATTTCAATTTACCTTCTAGAGTATCATTTTACTTTCTCTACTCTTAATTGTATCATTTTATCACTTATACTGACAATTAGTATCAATTTACTCATTACATTACCAAAACATTATTTTATATTATATGCTCAAACAATTACAAATTTACCCCCACCTATTAGTTTTAGAAAAATAACAAGAGGACTTAGTCCATTAGCCACCACAATCTCATGTGGGGTAAAGATGGTGGGTTTAAAGTCCCATTCCATCAAATTGATCTCCTAGTTGTACGTCAGCAGACCTCACCACAACACTAGCCAGTGTGTGCATATCCCAATTTACCTTGGTGGCAGCTAGAATGTAAAAACGGGCAGATGCGGCGGGACCAGGCCGATTTGGTCTGCCAAAGTGACGGGCCGACCCGCAAAAAAATAAAAACAAAAAATTAAAAATACTTTTTTTTATTATATTATGTATTTTAATGACTCAATTACCAAATAATTCAACAACCAAATAATTAATTCAATACAATCAAGTGATAAAAGTCCACGAGAAATTCCAAAATATAAAGTTCAAGTTATAATAAAATCTAAAATACAACATAAACAAACTTAACAAGTTAAATATAATTATTGATAACAAATATATGTTTAAGAAAAATATTATACACACCTTTATAAAAGATGAAAATATGAAATATCAATTTTACTATTATTTTTCTTATTCTTCTTCTTTCTTCTTCTTTCTTCTTATTCTTTTTCTTCTCTGTTCTGTTTTACCTTTTTCTGGTGGGCTAGTCTGCCGCCCCGCCCCGCTAAGCCCACAGCGCGTGATGGGTTACCCCATTTGGACTCGCCTCATGGCGGGCCATTAAACACCTAACTCTCCCCCTATCTTAGGCCCGGGGGTGGAGGAGCCCGACGGGTTGACCCATTTTGACGGCTCTAGTAGCAGCGATGAGAGTCCGAAACTGCGGTGTTTAGGAATAGTTTACAACAATAGTCACTATACATAGTTTACGTCTGGAAGCTGAGTTATCAAATTCAAACTGTATGTTAATTGTATTTATATGTTTACTGAAGATGGGTTTTGACAGGGGCAGTCCCTGGGGCGTGCAGGTGGTGCCGCCGCACAGAATCCCCCTCCGACAAGGGCTCCAAAGTTTTTTTTACTATAGATTTGATATATATATTAAAGGTTGATAATTCTAACAAAGATGTAACTTAGTTCAGTACTGGAGGCTTTATCTTTCAACTTGGATGTCTGATGTTCAATACTTGACAAATGCAAAATATTTTTTTTTGGCGAACCAAAAAATGGATATGCTTTTCTCGTAACCAGAACAATAGACGCCCACCTTCACTCTCTCTCTCTCTCTCTTTTTGTTTTTTGCAAAACACACACTAAAAAGGTGGAAGGATTTGAATGCATTATATCAAATTTCAATTGAGAATGAATTTATTTAAAAACACAATCAATGCAGTTAAATATGAAAAATATCGAATTTTCAACTAATTCATTAGTAGTTCTTTTTCTTCTTTGTCTATTCTCTATGATAAATCATATTGAATGATTTATTTTTTTTACTTTATTTTAATAAAACCGAAATGTTTAAGTTGAAGGATCATTGTACCTATCTAAACTCTCTTTAACCTTTTTCTCTCCCCTTTCTCTCTAACCCCCCCCAAAAAAAAAAAAAAAAAAAAACCTAGCACTTTTCCCATCTCTCTCTTATTACATCCGCCCCCTCCCATCTCCCCCTCCCCTCCCCCTCCCCCCTTCTTCCTCCTCCCTCCCAATCCCCTCCATGTTTTTATTGGTGGGATACTGAATGGCGGTCCCTCGGGCGTATGAAGATGTGGTCGGAATTTTTGGTCCGGGCGAAAGCGGGTCGGAGCTTCACGGAGGTGTCTCGGAGCGGAGAAGACGATGATGGGTCATAGAGAGATTTGGGAGAGGGAAAGACAATTTTTTTTTCTCTCTAGTTTGTTAGTATAGATAATTGTTTTCTTTTTTTGTTTGTGTTTTCTTTTATCGGTTGATTTGCGAAACTCGTAGGCGGATCGATTTTTTTTTTTGCGGATGTAGTGGTTGCTCGTGCCCAATTTTAGTTTTTTTCCTGGTGTGTTACGATCTCTTTTTAAGGAGTCTTTGAAGTCTCCCGGCGTGGAGTGGTTAATTTGGGGTGGGTAGTTTTTTAGTCCATGTGATTCTGAATTGGTTTTACCAATTCCTTGTTTGGCTCTTAGTTAGTCTTGTCGGCTCTTGGCAGTTGGCTTCACTGGCGATTGTAGTTGTAATTTTAGTTTTTGAGTTGTTATAATAAAATTCTATCGTTCGAAAAAAAAAGTTGAAGTATGGTATTTTTGTTATTATACATCTTATTTTTATATGTAAAATCAATGAAATTATTTTTATTACATTGATTTTAGTATTATGCATGGAAAAACAAGAGATGCCCCAACTTTTTTTTTTTTTTTGCCCCAGGCTCCTCGAGACCGAGGCTCTGGGTTTTGCATCTGCCATAGGGCCTAGGGGTGGTCTCAAATAGAATTCCAATCAAATTTCATACTTATAGAAAACAAAATATTCAACTATTGCTAAATGTTTTGCACTGAAAATTATCAAATCACCAAATATTAAATATAAAAAGTTAATGGATTAAATATATATATGTGTGTGTGTCGAAATAGCATCGAATACCCAGCTAGGGTTCGCTTTCCCCCTCAACCAGTCTCCTCCTCCCTCTCTCATCAATCATCCCCAAATTCAGGCCTTAATAGAACCCGGCTTCTTTCTTGCGGACAACCATGACTGGAAAAGCCAAACCCAAGAAACACACAGCCAAGGAGATTGCTGCCAAAGTTGACGCTGCCCTCACTAACCGTGGCGGAGGCAAAGCTGGCCTCGCCGATCGATCCGGTCTGGAAAAGGGCGGCCACGCCAAGCTCGAGTGCCCCCTATGCAAGGTCACTGCTCCTGATATCAAGTCCATGCAGATCCACCACGACGCTCGCCATCCAAAAATCCCCTTCGACGAGTCCAAACTCAATAATCTTCACGCTACTATTGCACCCGACTCCTCGAAGCCTAAGCCCGGCATCCGCGGCAGCTTGAAGAAGTGAAAAGTGAATCCCTTTTCTCCTGCTTATATTTCTGTTGTTCAATTGAAAACCGAAAAAGAAAAAAAAAAGAGTCGTGCTCCTCTTCCGTTTCTATTGTCGACAATAAATTGCCAGACTTTGGTCTTGTTTGTTGTTGTAATGTCATGCTATGTTGACTGCTATTATGGATATGGATTAATGCTAGTTGTGTTCATTGGTATAGTTGTCCCTCTGGTTCTGTCTTTTGATAATAAGTAATGATTTTGCTGAATTTTAAACTTATCATCGAGTGGAAATGTCTTATTATGCTTAGGAAAAGAGCCCAGGCCTCATAATTGGGGAAAATGGAGCTAACCTAATTGAAAATTTCAAATTTGTACACCTTATTGCCTAATTTTTCCTAATTTTGATCACTTTTTCTAACAACAAGTATTGGATCAGAATAAAGTTGATAATAGACATTCTTTGCATTCCATTGTCTACAGTTAAAATACTACCTGAGGGATGTCATATTTTCGTTCATATATTCTGATAGGAATGTAAGTATATTTAGCCAGTCAAAATATATTTATTGTCTCCTCCAAAGGTCAGTATGGTCGTATAATATTGGTGATGCAGTACCTGGCTATATGTTTTAGTATAATTGATGATTAAGATTGTGCATACATGGGGTGTATTTGTTTATGCTGCTTCTACATGATGCATGTTTTACCTAGTATGACTTTTTGGAGTGTTAATATTGTGAAATGGAAGTCAATCCATTGACAACTCCTCTGCCCCTTATCTTTATTAGCAAACTGCATCCTTTGCTAGCTGTCATAAGAAATCTTCTACAGTATGGTACTGGCCCATGCTATCATGGCGGGTTGTTTTGCTAGATTTTGTTTAATGTAGTTTGCTATTTGTTTTCTTAATTTGAGTCATATTATCACTAGTAGCTTCTTTAATTATGTTTTATGATGATATGTCTATAGTAGGCTCTTGTTGAGGTAATTTGTTGGAAATTGATCTACCTTATTGGAGGGCTAACCCATTGCTACGCCAAATTTTATTTTTTTAACTAGTGTCATGATGGTAAAGACTGCCATCACTGAGAAGTACACCTAGCTCAAGAATGCTATCTTATAATAGTACTTCTTATGTAGGTGCAGATAGTTTTTGTGTTTTATCTGACTCTGCACCTGAAGTTGCCAACATTATCTTGCAATTATCACCTTGAAAATTTTCAATCTTCTACAGTGTTACTGTTGTGCATCCAGGGCTAATGTAGTGTATCGTGTTCTTATTTTTGTAGAACTGGATAGAGAAAATAAGGTTATATTCAGTATATGTCTGTATATCCCTGTCTTGACTCAACATAAAGATAAAGTTATAGATAAAACTTGAAAATTATCAACGATATTGCTTTTGAAATAGTAACTTTTAGTGAGAGGCTAGTTTTGGAAAAAAAACATTTTGGAGAATGAACCTTATTTTTAGACGCCCCAGAAGTGGAAAAGGAGTAATTAATGGAGATTGAGGGAGTGTCCTTTTTCTAAAGCCTACAAAGCTCTTAGCAAGGGGGTTTTTAGATTATGATTAAAGGAATGTGTTTGAGAATGTTATGAATGTTTTGTGATTTTGAATCTAAATTTGTCTCAACTATGATACTAATAGCTATATGAATATAATGAGATATTTTCTTAAGTTTTAATGAAAAGTTCAGTGAGAACTTGTAAATCAAAATACCTTTTGCATCTCATTAGGTACATGTATCACATTGTGTGATAATAGTATTCATATTAATTGATAGCATTGATATTTATGGGAGAGATAACTTTGGTCATCTTGTGAACACACTTGCTTGTACATATGCTCGGTGGAAAATTCTTTATTTTCATATACATAACTTCTCTCTCTCTCTCACATTGTAATGGTGTTTCTCTAAGGTCTCTGTGATGGACCTCTTGTACACGCCCACTTGCACTCTTAGGATAACTCATCATTACAATGAAAGAATGTATTTTTTGTGAAGTTAGTAGTTGAATTGACTTAAGTTGAATTCAAGCCTTAAGGCCTTGTACCTAGGTATTAAGCCATGGATTAATACATGAACTTGGAGCAGGAGTAGGAGCTTGAGAGTGTCATACACAAAAAAACTTACAATGTGAGAATGTGGTATATCAAATAATTACATATGTTGGTATATATATATTTATCCGTTGATATTCTATTGTTCTAATAGTACATGTACACAAACTTTTTCTATATTTTAGATTGTGAACATCAATATGTTTTAGTCCAATGCAGCTTTACTCATGACTAAGAGTTTAGGAACTCAGTCACACACGCCTGACATTGTTGTAAATATGAAACAATAATGGTCAGGGTGCAAGCAATCGTTTGTGGAAAGTGAAGGCGCTAAGAGGCGCAAAGTTGGTTCCAAACAATCACCGATTATGAAGGGAATTTGGATAATTGTGTCAGGGAGTGTGTGAAAGATGCCTCCAAGTCACATAGTTTGTTGGCCATCTAAAGAATGGCGATTGATCCACATTTTAGGTACAAAAACGCTGTTCCAGGCGCACAAAATCCTTATGGGATAATTTCACTTTTGGTCCTTTAAGTATACCATTAAGTCAATCTTGGTATCTAATGTTCTGACCTCATTAATATGGTTTACTAATATTTCAAATTTTCATTGGTCCCCATTTGTTAAGTGCTGTTAAAAAATAATGAAAATCTACATTGCAGCAGCTTATGAGGAAAAACTGTGGCCTCATTGTAACAGAAAAAACGCAACACCTTTTTCGTTACCCAACCGCAACATTATAGGGCAAAAACAAGAAAGTTTCAGAATTGCACAGAAAGAAATCAAGATATCAAGAATGATCTTGGAGGAAAATGGTGAGGTATTATGGTTCAAAGCTTTATTGACTTTTTTCAATAACAATAGAATGTGGATGAGATGTATTGTGGTTATGGGATGGAGCTCCCAAAGAAGGGTTTTTGAACAAATAACAACAATACAGAAAGAAGGTTTTGGGCATGGCCGATATATGGGGAGAATTTATTCACTTTATGTAGTTTTATTTTAAAGATTGTGCTTGTTATATTTTGGGTTTTTATCAGAATCGAAGGTATGGTGGAGTATTCAAATGGTTAGATCCAGAAATGTGGCAAAAGTTGAAATGAGTTATTCCTGGACTGCTGCGAAGATGAACATAGATGAACAAACTGGAAAATGATATGAACGAATACAAAGATTAAGAATAAAATATGGAAATAGGTGCTTTATGTGGCTGTTGCTTTGATGGGTGGATTAAGTTTTTGGCTTCACGGTTGCAATTATTAGCATTGTTCTAAATATCCCCTGCCTTGGCACTAGAGTCTAGACTCCTTTTGACGCCTACATTTTTATTTCGGTTAGGCTACACCTAATCCTATCTATACCCTGTTCTAACGCTAGGTGGGTGCTTTTCAGAAAACTGGGTCTTAGTAGTAGGTTTTTTATGAATGGGTTGTTTCGGCAAACTTGTGTCTGAAAATTACTGCTGAAGATGTGCTGGGAACAAAAACAAGATTGGTTCCAAAACTTATGAGCTGATTTGTCAGTAATTGTTTTATTTGGGTTTATTATCTCTAGGGCATAATTGTCTAAAGCTGGCGAATACATTGGGTTAGTCAGGGAAATAGTATGTAGTAGTATAGGCCTGCCGGTGAGCTACCATTTGTAGTTTGACTTCAGACCACTTGGGCTAATTTAACAAACTAATGTTAATTAAAAATTAATTTATTAATTTTGGGCTAATCTAACAAACTAATGTTAATTAAAAATTAATTTAACAAATTACGGTAAATTTTTTTCTTCTAAAAAATTAGGTGAAAAAAGCATTTGGAACGCTGTTTTCTGAAATTATTATTTTTTTTTAAAAAAGTTAAGCTTTGTTTTCAAATCATCATTTTTTTTAATTTATATGTTTTATCAAATCGAAATCGAACGACAATGCTAGAAAAATTGAACCGAACCAAACCGAACTATTTCGGTTTGGTTCAGTTTGGGCTTTATTTTGGGTCTTTACGTTTTTTGCTAAAAAATATATTTTTTATATTTATTTAACAATAAAATATTATAGAACATTAAAATAATAATATAAAAAATATATAAAAATATATAAATTAAAATAATAATATAAAAAACATATAAAAAATTATGGACCAGAACCGAACCGAACCGAAATTAATTCGGTTTATTACGAACCAAACCGTTTAACAAATTGTTAAACTGAATGAATTTTCGGTTCGGTTCGGTTTTGGTCCACAATTTTTTTTTACGTATTTTATATTATTATTTTAATTTATATTTTTTTAATATATTTTTTATATTATTATTTTAATTTTCTATAATATTTTATTATTAAATTGTTAAAAAAATATAGAAAAATATATTTTTTAGCAAAAAACGTAAAGACCCAAAATAAAACCCAAACTGAAAAACCGAACCGAACCAAACTGAACGTTCGGTTCGATTTTTCTAACATTGTGGTTCGATTTCGATTTGAAAAAACATATAAATTAAAAAAAAATTGATGATTTGAAAACAGAGCTTTTTTTATTAGCTTTTTTTTTTTTTTAACAAAAAATTAATTTGAAAAACAAATGTGTTTTGAACGCCGTTTTCTCACAAAACAACGCGTTCAAACGCTTTGTTTTCACCTAAATTTTTTTAAAAAAAAAATTACGGTAATTTGTTAATTAGTTTTTAATTAATATTAGTTTGTTAAATTAGCCCTTATCTTGCATATTATGTCAATTAATTAGCATTTGACATTCCATCTTTGACTAGTAAATTACAAAAAAAAAAAAAAGTAGAAATTTTCGCAGAGACTCATTCTAAAACTGAACGTCGAAGGATTTCCCTAGGGCTGCTCTTAACAACTTTTTATAGATTGTGAATTGACTCACTCAATAATTCGAGTTTGATAAGAGTTTACTAAACGAAGTGATATCACATCATTTTTTTTCATTCTTTTTTAATCTTGAGTAGTAATATTTAACTTTTGTAATATTTAACATAGCGAGGAGAGTTATTGGGTATTGGGTGGTCATCGCATGCCTCTCGTGGTGAGTATTAAAATAGTTTTGCAGATTGGCGTGTGACTGTATGGGACAAGGAACTCTAATTCATTCATTGTTATTGCAACCATTGACTATGACTCATAAAACTCCAGGTAAATAATCTCCAGTCATATTCTTATATTATATTTTGTTAATTTGGGAAAACTAGGTACCATTATGATATTGTTTTTAAATTAGTATTTTCACGATTATCCACCATCTATTATTTTCATAATTGGCACAATACAAATAGGATTCATTTTGAACATGTGGTGGTGGGGTGGTAAAATAAGAGACGCACAAGATTTGGAATATTATTTTAGTCCCCTTTCCTAATAATTAGTTGTTTTTCACTCCAAATTTGCATGTGTCACGTGCACCAAATAAAATAAGTATATACATTAAATGAAAAAAAAGTTATATTTTTGCACGCATTCAATCATTCACTTCGAATTTTTATTTTAACTTTCTTTTGTTATTGCATATCCATCATATTTTTTTTTCAATTGAAAAAAAAAAGAACACAGAGAAATCGGCAATCTGTAGGTTCACATAGTTTCATTGTGTCATTCTTGAAGGCTAGATTGCCTGATCGCATTGCCAATTTCGATTATCAGATGTAAAATCAAATTAAGAAAAGTTTTAATATGCAATAAAACTAGGTAGACAACATATTAACCTCGTAAATTGGTAAAAATCTTCACTATTTGTCACTGACTAGCTACGACTAAGTGATAACAAAAACTGTTTATTGACAAAGAGATGCTGATGAATGAGAATAATTAATTTTACCAAGTTTTACTGAAAAGATATCGATAAATTCAAAAGACTGCGCAAGTCTTATTCCACTATTTTTGCTGACTTTTCTTTTTAGATCTGAAATTCTAACACCCCAACCGAGAAATGAAAATAAAACAGAGATAAAAAAGTGGGGTTTAATTACAAGTTATCATCTTCTCATTAGCTTCAAATTTGAGTAATATGAATCTTATATTTCTTAAAACAATAAAAAAACTTGTATAAAACGGTCTAATCAGATAATAAATCAGATAAATCATATGTAGATGGACCATATACGTAAATATAATCACAACCCAAATCCAAACCCATTAAAAAAATCTTATACTTTTATGTTTTGTAGATCCATAGTCATGAGTCATGAGATAGTCCCATATAAGACAACCTCTTATTTTAAAGGAATAACAATTATAAAAACTACCCCTGAAATTACAAAAAGTCCATGAGGTTTGTTCTTATTACAATTTACTATTTCATAAGTAAAAATATTTCAAACACACCCCTTACATTTATAAAAATATTGCAATTATCCCTTTACATTTAACACATAATCATATCTCAATTTTTTTTGGGGTAATCTTCAAACATCTTTTTTTTTTTTTTTTTTTTTTTTTGTAATTTACCCAAATCTTAGGGGTAGTTTTTGTAATTATCCTTTTATTTAAAATAATAAAATACAGTAAGAAGTAATAAATAACAGATCCCCCTCAATTTTCACTTCCAACAGTGCTGATTTACACACATATAAGTATAGCGACAGAATCGAGATGGAGGAATCAGTTCTCTGCAAGAAAAAGTGAAGACTCAAGAATTGCAGGCTGAGACTCCATCGCTCAACCTCCCAAATTACAGCTAAAAATAATTCCTTGGAACGTTTTTATTTTTCTATTCTTAGTAATAAACAAGAAAAATGTCGTCCTTCAATAGCATTAATGCCATCCGCTTTCAAAGTTTGTTGGCTGCGGCACCTTCAACCTCTGCTTCTTCTTTCTTCTTCATTTTTCCCACTCAAATCTGTCCATTTTAAGCCCACATCGCTCTTCGCATCTACCGCCTCCGCCGCTGACTGCAGAAGGGTCTGTCCTGTACGCGTGTCTTCCTCTTATTCGTCCGTCACAGCTCATCCGTCAACCATGGGTGATGTCACCGCTGATTCCGCCATGGACGCTGTCCAGAGACGCCTCATGTTTGAGGACGAGTTTGTACCGAACCCTGTTTTCTCTTTCTTCATTTCTGATTATTTTCTTTATTCACAGCATTTTAGGTCTTGAATTATGGGGATTTTAAGTGGGTTTCCTCAAGTGTGATATGAATGTTCTGTCAAATGAGTTGCGATCAAATGGGAATTTTCTGGTTTGCAATTGAATGTTAATTTCATTGTTTATTTTAATTGATTCTCGAATTTCTACTTTTTTTAACTCATGTACTCGATTTTGATGTTGATAAAGGAGAGATTTTTACTATTTGATAGAAGAATGGGAGAAAATGCATTTTCCCATTTTTTTTTTTGTTTCTGAAATGGGCTTTTTTACATTTCTGGTATTTGACTTTTTTCACCCATTTCTTTTTTCAATTTTAGTTTTGGGTATAGAGTTAGCTCTTCTTTGTTGTGTTGTTTTCACTTTTCAGGCCTTGTAGAGCTTAGCTGGATTTCTGTTCTTTAAGTTGTTTACTTTTTCATGTTTGTTTCTGCACTTCTTATGAAGTTTTTCTCTGTTCCAGAAATTAAAGGCTTTAGATTATTTGATTTCAGGGTGTTACTGTTAATAAATGATGGTTCTTAAAGTTTTAAATCTTTCTGCAGATGTATATTGGTTGATGAGAATGATCGTGTCGTTGGCCATGATACCAAATACAATTGTGAGTAGGAGCTGTTCTTTTCCTTATTTAAGTTACTTTGATCATGAATTTGAGTGGAATATTTTTACATTTGACATAAAGTTTGGTGTCTTGCTTACCTAACAGTGATGGTTTTT
Organism: Rehmannia glutinosa; assembly: GCA_016081115.2. Lineage (NCBI taxonomy): Eukaryota > Viridiplantae > Streptophyta > Magnoliopsida > Lamiales > Orobanchaceae > Rehmannia > Rehmannia glutinosa. The sequence continues at coordinate 35,559,064 of CM071929.1, read as the reverse complement.
CTTTTTACTTATATTAACCCATTGAATGGGAACTAAAAAGATCATCTTTAGATTTGTTGCTCCTTGCAGTTGAATCTGATATAGAACTGATCAGGATTTGTCCATTCTATTACCACTGTTGTCATATTTCTTAATCTGTTCTCTATATCTTCTCCAATTCTTCTAAAATCTGCTCTTGTATCACCTTTTTTATTTTTATTTGTTTAATTTCTTTGGGATTCTAGTTTATTATGCAAATACGAATAAGTGGAGAAAAAAATTGCCATCCCTCCTTTCTTACTAATTAGCTATATTAACGTTTCTCAAAATATGAACATAGATCTTGAAAAATGATTTGTAGATTAGTGTTCCTGTCTGTATGTCTATCATTTCTCAGGGAAAAAATGGTCTAAATATTAACATTGTACTGGATAGACTAGGTGGTGTTTTCAGCTTTTCCAGATTTGAATGCTAAATTATCCCAGAGCTGTAAATATCCTCTTGTTTTTCTGCTCACTGAAGCCGAGTTTTCTAGCTGAATGCAGTGTTTCGGCTACCTTCTTTTGTTGCTGCTTCTTACATAATGTGGAATAGATTTCTTTTAGTACATTATTCGTGAATTAACTATCTCTCTATATGCAGGCCACCTGATGGAAAAGATTGAGTCTGAGAATTTGCTGCACAGAGCTTTCAGTGTGTTTCTGTTTAACTCAAAATATGAGTTATTGCTTCAGGTATGTGTTACCTGAGTGTATTTTGTTGTGTTCCTCTGTGAACATTGGTTTTAGAACGCTTAAGACATGAATTAAAACGGGGGGCTGCATGCTCAACATATGAAGAATATCAAAATTTTGTCAGTCTAATGAATGGTGCTTTGGAAACTAGGCTTCAGCAGGGACGAATCGAGAGGAGGGCTGGAGGGGGCCATGCCCCCCCCATTTTTATGTTATAGTACATATATCTACATATTATATATTTACATATAAAAGTTATTTGTCTCCGTAAATATTTCCAATTTCCCCACCCGTCTCTCAAATATTTTCAATTTCGACCCCCATGCTACAGTTTCTGCATCCGTCCGTGCTAGGGTGGAAAAAGTAGCCATTTCGGTATATTGATTTCCATGATGCAAAGTGATACATGCAACAAAAGTAATAATGTAAAGTAATATGTGAGTCAACTTTGTATTTTCAACTGTTGCATGGCACATATGTCCTATACTAGAATCTGTGTCTGAGTTAAACTCAAAAGGAGTTTTTTTTTTGTTTCAATTTACTCCAGGCAACTTGCTCTAGACCAGCTTATTTTATTTGCAATAGAAAATGATGACATTATTTATTTTGTTTGTTTGATGTGCAGCAACGATCTGCAACAAAGGTAACCTTTCCCTTGGTGTGGACAAACACCTGCTGCAGTCATCCCCTGTACCGAGATTCTGAGCTCATTGAAGAGAATGCTCTCGGTACTATATTTTTCCGCACAATTCAATTTCTAAGGTATTGCTTTGCCCAAACACCAATATTGTTACTCACCCATTCTCGATTTTGAAGGGGTGAGAAACGCTGCGCAAAGGAAGCTGTTGGATGAACTGGGCATTTCTGCTGACGACGTCCCAGTTGACCAGTTTACTACGTTGGGGCGTATACTGTACAAAGCACCATCTGATGGAAAGTGGGGAGAGCATGAATGTAATATTGCATATACTCTGTCCGTTGTGCATATATGTGATCGGTAGTTATATATTAAGGTTAATTATAAAAAATACCTACATGTTTAGTCGAATTACAAAAAAGGCCCAGTTGTCTTTCAAAATTACAAATACCCTTTAACATTTGTTTTTATTTTATAAATTGCACCCTTAAGAGGACGGTATCTGTAAATTGTAATACCTAAACGGGTAATTGTTACTTATTGGGATGCAATTTGTGTTTGTGAATTGAGCCTGATAAACCTTTCTCGCTATACGCAGTGGACTATCTTCTATTCATCGTCCGCGATGTTAAGGTGCACCCAAATCCAGATGAAGTAGCCGATGTCAAATATGTGAATCGTGAAGATCTGAAAGAGATTTTAAGAAAAGCAGATGCTGGTGAAGAGGGTGTGAAGCTATCCCCATGGTTCAGATTGGTGGTTGATAATTTCTTGTTCAAGTGGTGGGATCATGTTGAGAATGGGACTCTAAAGGAAGCTGCTGACATGGAAACTATTCACAAGCTATAGAGGTGCAGATACCTACCCAAAGATAGTAATATGATGCTTGTCTTTAGTTGGTATTTGAAATTGATACAGTTATCTAAAAGGGTTCTTCACAATAATTAGTTCAATCCGAAGAAATATACTGATGGATTTGAATATGTTCCATGTCATGTGTTTTGGGATTACAATAAGAAGCTTATTTTTCACTCAATAAGAAGCTTTGGTAAGTTGCTTACCTTTTTTTGTTTCATTTCGATTTTCATATTTATGGGATAATAAATATAGGGATAATAACAAAACCTACCCTGAGGTGTGGGTAATTTACAAAAAATATCGGAGATGTTTGAAAATTACAAAAAATATGATTCTCTGATAAATGTAAAAGGGTAATAAGGGTGTCAAAAATGTTTTTGCTGGTTGAAAGTGTAACACAAACAAAACCTCATTGAATTTTTGTAATTTTCAAAACCCTGTGGTTTTTTTTGTAATCAATCCAAACCTCAGGTTAGTTTTTGTAATTATCCCTAATTATGTCTTTTCTTTTTCATTCAATTACCACGAAGTACCCATCACTTACAGAATATGCAGAAATGAGTTTGTGACAGGCATGATTTCCACAAATTGATCTTTCTCACAAAACAACTGTTCTAACATTCCAGTAGTAGATGCATATACAACTCATTCCTCACATTACAAGATATATGATGTTTTCTACATCTGTCTGGGCTTACAATGTAAAACGTGGCTTATAAAAAAAAATATTTTAGTCTCAACACTTTCCCCTATCAAGATCTCCATTAACTGTATATCCATCACTCACATCCTCTGAAACACACAGATTCTGAATCTCCACTACCTTCTTCAAAACTCTCACCACTCTCCCCCTCATGAGCAACGCTAATGCTAGTAGCCGGTGACCGAGCATCCTCGGACATTGCCCCGTGAAGAAGGGCCGCCTTCCTTTTACTTCTACTACGTTGCCATCTCCTCAGTGACTCCGACACCTCTCTCTCTTCTCTCGGTCTGGCCAATGGCTCCGGAGACTCTAATTCCACTGCTGAATCTTGCTCGTACTTGGCAAAAGGAGTCGCCATGACGGGAAAAATGAGAGGCTTGAGAAAACAAACGAGAACCATAACTAGCACGATGAATATGTACAATGTTGTCCAGACGTAAAACGTCCATTTCCACCTGTAGACCAATTCTTTCGTCCAAGGAGGCCGGGATTGTACGATAACTTCTGCGTCGTAAAACTGAGGGAGGGATGCGGTTCCAGCTCGGGGGATTAAGGTTATTCGGATATACTCTGTCCGTGGATAGCTGGTTTCTTTGTGTTTTAATATCGGAAACGTTATCGTCTGAGTTTCGGCGGTGATCCCTAGTAACAAGGGTATACCCATCAGAAATGTCCGCGTGAGCCTAATAGGCCAACTTCTGAACTGTAACATGCACGGATGATTTGATTTTGCTATTCGATCTCCTTCCAGTGATACTAATTCAGCAGTCAACTGACAGAACAAGAACCGGGGCATCAAACAGAACGGTCAGTAAACACACAATCTCTCTTAATTTCCATAAGCACAATTGGCAACACGAATTTGATTAGCTATAATATAGTTTAGGCTTTAGTTCACATATTTTCTTGAAAGTGTTTTCCATATAGATCAACATTTCGATTAGAACAATTCAACTTTAACATATATAATCCTCATTTTCATGTTAGTTAATTATGGCTAACGCACAAAACTATTGAGACAGCAAAATTAGGACGACCGACAAATGTTGGACCTAGCTAGACCAGGCTTTAATTCCCCCAGGGCACATCCCCTTGATGAGCTGGGAGTAGTGGGAGATGATAAATTTTAAAGAAACGAAGATACCCCACCTAACCCCAATCAACACCCTTACATAGGGATGAGCGTTACCACTTGAGCTCCGCTCGTAGTGGATGGCAAAAATGGACTATTAAGAGATAAAATCAAAAACTACCCTCGATATTAGCATAATTACAGAAAATTTCAAAATTACAAATACCCTTAAATATTAAAATGCCCCTTAATGTGTCACAAGTTCAGGGACTAGGGATTCTCTATTCCAAAAATTGAATAACCTTTACCCTTCGAGTGTAAAATTGATATCTTGTACATGCAAAAATTATCCAATGCAATTAGGGGTGGAACATTTACATGAAAAAAATCTCAATCCACAAATTACCCCAAAGGTATTTGCATTGAAGAGGTGCAATTTGTAAAATAAAACAAATGTAAGGGGTATTTATAATTTTGATTACAATAATACAATAGATGACTTTACCTGGAATATCCCAAGGTCTCTGTTGTAATCAGATTCGGGCATCAAAAGAAGCAAGGAAACATAAAGAGTATGACCAACAGGGACACCTTCTCCCCTGTTCCCAAAAGAAAAAGAGCCGTCGGATGAGCATCCGCGTAATCAAACTGCAAACTCTCCCTCACATAAACCGGCTCCTCCGCCCACGCTCTCACCAGCCCAACACCCAAAACCGCCGCCACAACCATCACTATCATCAGCACCATGCACACATACGCCGCCGCCAGGAGCCCCACCGCTATCCTCCCTAGCAGGAGGCTGCCGCCGCGAGCCACCGTGGAGATGGGCTCGGACTCGGAGTCTTGTTCCTTGATGGGCTGAGGTCGGCGGAAGAAATTGAAGACGAGGGAGATGACGGAAAGGAAAGGCGACGCGAGGCTGACGATACATGTGGAGATGATTTGGGATTGGAGTGAGAGGAGATTGGTGCAGAAAATGAATGGGTTGGGGAAGATGGGAAGGTTCTTGTTGTAGTTCTCATCAACCTCATCGGACTCCATGGACGATTAACAATATTGAGCTTTTTCCTTTGAACAAATTGTTTCTCTGGTGTGCGTGTGAGAGAGACAAGAGATGTATATTGCTGGGTTCATGTGTAAGTCAGCAATAGGTGTAATGAAGAGGAGGGTGGAGACATGCAGATTCACGACTTGACACGTATATTCATTACAGGTGAAAATTTAATGACAAAAACTCGTGTTTCACCGTCCCACGGGTCCTTTTCCGTAAGAGAGGTCGCGCCTGACCCAATCCACAAGGGCTATGATAATTTCGTAATTATTAGACTAAGTGTGAAATATTGATTATAACTCTCTTTTTTTTTTTTTTTTTTTTTTTTTTTCTGGTTTAAACGGACTAGTCCATTTAAAGCTAGTGGGTTTGACTTTTAAAATTATGTCCAAATAATGCAACTATAAACTATGTGTGGTATTTATTATTATGGACCGTTTAGCTTTGCATATTAGTTTGTATGTTAATGTTATTCATGTTTTCATTTAAAACTTTAATTTTTGGTTTATAGCTTGATAGTGGCATGTTTAGCTCTATCGGAACATTGGATAGTAGTCTGTCTAACCCGGAACCCGTTTTAGCATATTTGACTAAGGGAAAATATGAATATCTTAAACAACAAAGACTTTTTTAGTCATTTGAACTAGAGATGTCAAGTGGACTGGATTAGCCCGACCCAATTCAGCCCTGTCTCCGGGCCGGGCCAGATCGCCAATGAATAGTATTGGTGTCCCTAGACCAGGCCTAAAGGTATGATCATAAATGGTTAACCGACCCAGCTCATCCTAGGCCCACCTGGAGCCCAGGACTGATCTATGATCGGCCCAGCTCAAGCCCGAGTAGGCTGGGTAATTTTTTCTCCTTTTTTTTAGTTTTATCTTGGAAACTCACCCATTTTCGTTTACAAAATATTGAAAATAATGCGATAAGTGGGATTGGAACTCTCGACTCTAGTAGGGAATGTAGAAGCTAACCACCATGTCAACTCAATTTTGATGTTTGCCCTGTATACATTTTATGCATAACTAAAACAACAATAATAAAAGTTCAGGCCCATAGACCCAACTCGTGAAGCTCGACCCATGCCCGAAACCGACCCACTGAGAGGTGGACCTATGTGGACCTGGGCTGGCTCAACCCAACCCATTTGACACCTCGAATTGGAACCGAGTCAACATCTTTTTAACCATTTTTTTTCCAAAAAACATATGTTTTAGCTATTTTGGTAAGTTAATAGTCCATTTTACCTTCACCATTCATTTCTCTCTGATGCTGCTTAAATTTGCAGATCACTTCAAGTTAAGGTTTTTTTATAAAGTGTCTGTTAGATAAATGTTTTTATCATGATTTTGATGATTTTATTAAAATGAGTTTTTATACCAAAACAATGTCTCTAAATGTTGTCCCAATACCTCCGATCGATCTAAAATGTTTTTACTATTTTTCTGAGGAGTATTTCTTGGGGTTTATTTTCGATTTAAAATTGACAACACTTTTGTTTCAGCTCGACCTGGCGCCGCATATAGGGCAACCCATACTGAGTTGAGTTTTGAAACAAAAATGGGACGTAAGAAAAAAAAGAGGCGTGGCGGCCAGACGGCCGACTGTGGGCGGCACTGTGGTCGGCCGACGGCCGAGGCGACTGCACCGCAAGTTGGATTTTTGTTCCAGACTTCTCTGTTTCGTAAAAACATCAAGGGCAAATCCCACATGTGAGGCGACCGGTCGCACTCCCCTTCGACCGGCCAGGTCCCCTGTGTAAAATTCGCAGAATTCAATTTCAATCTTATCTCTCATTGACTGACCGGCCGAACCCCGTGTTTGACAAAGAAACTATCCGTCTTGCGTTTTTGCACAACTTTTCCCTATTTTGTGGGATTGATTTCTAACACTATATTGATGATTTTAAATGGTTTCTTTTGCAAAAATCACTCCCAAGGAGGAGCCAATGTCTGAAATCAAAGCCAAGACCTCTCCTATAAATAGAGGCTTCATTCAAGCAACAAGATACAACACTCTATACAAGCAAAGAGCAAACAAAGCAAACACTTTCATATATCTTGTTGTATTAGCCTTAGCACTTTCACTTGCACAAATTTGAGGTCTAGGCTTTCAATTCTTGATTACACTTGCACTCATATTGTATCAATCATTATTGAGTTGTAATCTTGATTTTGGTCATCATTCAACACAAGACATCCTTGTGAGTATTCTTGTGGTAAGAATACACTTGGGTGATCTAGGTGATAGGTGTTTGAAGGTTGTGGTAATCTTCAAAGGTGTTGTAAAGAGGGTTGTGGTAATCCTCGAGGTGTTGTAAGAGGGTTGTGGTAATCCTCGAGGTGGTGTAAGAGGATTGTGGTAATCCTCAAAGTGGTGAAGGAGGGTTGTGGTAATCCTCAGGTGTTGTATTAATTTTTGGTAAATTAATAAAATCTTTTCTTTCTTTTTGAAATCCATCCCTTGAGATACTTGGGGTGGTAGAGGATTAGGCCCTAGGTGGGTTGAACCTCTTTAAATCGACGAGTGTTGTTTTATTTCCGCATTTACATTCTCGTCTTTGGTTGATTATTCAAAAAGAGGGCAAAATCAAAAACCGAGATAATCTATTCACCCCCCCTCTAGATTATCGTAGCCACTTGGACTAACAAGTGGTATCAAAGCCAAACTCTTTGGCTAGCTCGTTCCGAGTAAAGAGGAAAGATCCATGGCTACGAATGACGCTTATCTCACCACCGCCTCCACCAACAAGCCACCATTGTTCGACGCCAACAACTACGCATTTTGGAAAGACCGTATGGAGTCTTTCTACAAGTGCGGATTTGACATATGGAATGTGGTTATTGAAGGAGTTGATCAACCAACGAAAAAATGGAGGATGGCACCTCGACTCCTAAACCTTTCAAGGAGTTCGATGAAAATGATAAGAAGGCTTTCTCTCTAAACGGTAAGGCCTTAAATATTTTGCATTGCTCACTTACCGCCACCGAGTACAATCGCATACGAGGCATAAGGTCGGCACATGAGGTTTGGGAAAAATTGGAGACTATATATGAAGGGACAAAGAAGGTCAAGCAAGCTAGAAAGACCATGCTTGTTAAAGACTTTGAAAACTTTAACATGTATGATGGTGAAAGCATCTCCAAGATGGTGGAAAGGCTTGACAACATTGTCAATCCTCTTGTGGCCCTCGGTAAAGTCATCTCCGAAGAAGACAAAGTGACTAAGGTATTGAATGCTCTTCCCGGCTCATGGTCCGAAAAGGTGACGGCAATCACGGAAGCACAAAATCTTGAGACACTCAAGTTTGACGAGCTCATCGGGAACCTCCTCATCTATGAAGTCTATCTCAAGGAGAGGAAAAATACCAAACCAACCATCAATCAATCGGGTATGCAAAATATTCCTAAAGGTCTTGCTTCCTCTTCTAATAATGCATACTATGATAATGATGATGATGATGAGAGGCAGGCGCACTTGTTCGAAAATTTGCAAAATTTGTGAATAAAAATAAAGCAAGAAAACCAAGAGATAATGCTTGCTTTAAATGCGGAAAACCCGGGCACTTCATTGCCGATTGCCCAAAGCTCGATGAAGAGGAGCAAAAGAAAAGGAAGCCTTTTACAAAAAGAAGGCTCTAAATGCGGAAGTCAAAACATGGGATGAACTACTCGAAACAACCGATGATAAGGAGAAACCGAACACGGTCTCATGGCTATAGACGATGAAAACAATGAGGTACACTCAAATTCTTCTACTTCTCCATAGTTGATGACTTGCAATGTGATTTTGATGAATTGCAAATTGAGTTTCAAAATTTAATCGTTAAATACAAAAATTTGAAAAAGGAGCATAAGGAGATTAAGGTTGAAAAGGAAAAATTATTTACCTCTTATGAATCTTTAGACAAAGCTCATGCTCTTACTCTTACTAGAATTCATTCTCTTGAAACCGAAAAGGAATCGCTCACAAAAGATATTGAATGTTTGAAAAATGACGTGCATCGTTTCAACATAAGTACGGGATAAAGTCACAAAAATTTTAGATGCACAAAGAGGTGAGCATTCCAAATCGGGACTTGGTTATAAGCCATTTCAAAGTGTTTTTAAGAAAAAATAACCAAGGTCCGACTTTTGTACGTGCCAATAATTATAATACTCCTACTTGTTTTTATTGTGGCAAAGTTGGACATTATGCTAATAATTGCAAATTGAGAAATAGCTCAAGACATGTTTGGAGACCCAAAGGTCTCAAGACTAACCCCCCTGGACCCCAAAATTATAGGGTACCTAAAAGAAATGATTTTGTAGGTAATAGGGGCTATAACAACCATGGAGGATTCAAAATGGCTCGTGGACGCGGATGTTCACGCCATATGACCGGGAGGAGAGAGCTTTTTACCAACATCAAGCTCCAAGAAGGGGTATGGTCATGTTCGGCAATGGCAAAGGAAAAATTCTTGGAAATGGAGAAATTGACTTATTGAGAATGAAAAAGAAGATACCATCAAGTCTATTCGACGATCGAGGTGGAGAATTTGACGGTGAATTTAGAGTATTTTGTGAAACCAAAGGATATGCTCATAATTTCTCGGCTCCAAGGACACCTCAACAAAATGGAGTAGCCGAACGGAAAAATCGAACATTACAAGAAATGAGTCGATCCATGCTCAATGAATTTTCACTTCCAAAGTATTTTTGGGCCGAAGCGTAAGTACTGCTTGCTATGTCATTAACCGAGTTTATATTCGTCCTAATATGAATAAAACTCCATATGAGCTTTGGAAAGGAAGAACTCCAAATATTAGTTATTTCAAAATATTTGGATGTAAGTGCTTTATTTTGAATACTAAGGATCAATTGGACAAACTTGATCCTAAGGCCGAAGAAGGGTATATTTATGGGGTATTCAACCAAGAGCAAAGCATATCGGGTTTACAACAAGACTAGCATGGTTGTTGAAGAATCTATTCATGTCAAATTTAATGAAGCCTCGGGTGTTGAAAGAATACCCAATGACGATAGTGATGAAGAGGATATTGTTGAACCTATTGTTCAAAGTGATGCTCATAATGATAAACCTTCTATTTCATATGATCAACCTTCAAGTTCAAATGTTCCTCAAGAAGATAGGGTGATACTTGAATCTTCCCGTAGCATTGAAATTTAAGGAGATCACCCAAAAGATCTTATTATTGGTGATCCCCTTGATAAAGTAATGACTCGAAGGAATTTTGCCGAGAAAGCTCTTATATCTCAAAAAGAGCCTAATAATGCTAAGGAAGCTATTGAGGATGAAGATTGGTTTTGGAAATGCAAGAGGAGTTGAATCAATTTGAAAGAAATGATGTATGGGAATTAGTACCTTGTCCTCCATCTCAAACAATTATTGGTACAAAATGGGTATTCCGGAACAAACTTGATGATCAAGGCAACATTGTTCGAAATAAGGCAAGGTTAGTAGCTCAAGGTATTGTCAAGAAGAAGGTATTGACTATGATGAAACTTTTGCACCCGAGCACGTTTAGAAGCTATTCGTATTTTACTTGCCTATTCTTGTTTCAAAAATTTCAAACTTTACCAAATGGATGTTAAATCCGCTTTTTTAAATGGTATTATTCAAAAAGAAGTCTATGTAAAACAACCTCCGGGGTTTGAAAATTTTTCTAGGCCTAATGATGTTTATAAACTTAAAAGGCTTTGTATGGTTTAAAACAAGCACCCGTGCATGGTATGATAGACTTAGCTCTTTTCTTTTGCAAAATGGTTTTACAAGAGGTAAAGTTGATACTACACTCTTTGTTTTTGAAAAAGGGCAAGATTGTTTACTTGTGCAAATTTATGTTGATGATATTATCTTTGGTGCTACTAATGAATCTTTGTGCAAGAAATTCTCCAAGTTAATGCAAGGTGAATTCGAGATGAGTATGATGGGGAGCTAAACTTCTTCCTCGACTTCAAATTAAGCAATGCCAGAAAGGTATCTATATTTCGCAATCAAAGTATACAAAAGAACTTTTGAAGAAGTTCGGCATTGAAGAAGGAAGAACCGTCTCGACTCTATGGCAACCAATGTCAAAATTGACAAAGATGAAAAAGGCAAGTCGGTTGATGAATCCAAGTATCGAGTATGATTGGTAGTTTACTTTATTTAACCGCTAGTAGACCGGACATTCTTCATGCCATATGCCTATGTGCTCGTTTTCAAAGCAATCCAAAAGAATCTCATATGAGTGCCGTTAAACGGATTTTTCGATATTTGAAAGGCACTATTCAATATGGTTTATTTTATCCAAAGAATGAAATCTTTTCTCTTAAAGGTTATAGTGATTCGACTATGCGGGTAATATTGATGATCGGAAAAGTACTTCCGATCATGTCAATTTTAAGCGATTGCCTAGTTTCTTGGTTTTCAAAGAAGCAAAATCAGTGTTTCTCTTTCAACGGCCGGCCGAATATATTCCGCCGCATTTTGTTGTACTCAACTTCTTTGGATGAAACAAACCTTAGCGGATTACAAATGCTCTTTTGAAAACGTACTATCTTTTGTGATAATGTATCCGCTATAAATATTGCTCAAAACCCGGTTCATCATAACCGTATTAAACATATTGAGATTCGACATCATTTTCTAAGGGATTGTGTTTCAAAACGAAAAATTGAGATATCGTTTGTGCCATCTCAAGATCAATTAGCGGACATTTTTACAAAACCGCTAACTTCCGAGACTTTTGCGTCAATACGAGCTCGGTTAGGCATAATGCATATTGAATGAGGTCTACGTTTGCATTTTGCATGTTTTTAAAACTTAGGGGCGAAAAATCGGATTTTTGGTTGAAAATTCGGATTTTGAAAAATTTGTCAAACAAATGAAGGTGAAGAGGTTGAGGGCAACCGCGCCCTCAACGTCGACCGTCGCCCTCAACCACGATCGGTCGCCTAAGCCATTTTTGGTTTAAAATCGTTCGTCTTGACATTAGTCTTTTTCACTCATTTTGGCCATTTTTCGTCCCTTTGCCAAATGCACACCTATTGTCACTCAAAATTGATTTTTATGCATTCCATTTATATCTTGGACCGTATATAGCATGTTTATCATCATCATTGCTCATCCTTTCCGATCAAATGGTAAGAATTTTCCTTACTTTGCTCAATTGGGTTGAACCCTCGAGTTTATGGCCTTTCTTGTATATTACTTGATGAAATTTTTTTATGATCATGATGAGCTTAGTTGTTATCTTTGTATTGTATGATGATTGGTATGATTTGGTGATGAAATTTTTTTGGCTTGGATCATTTACAAGGGCTATATACAACTCTTTTTATTTTTCACGCCCACAATGTGTTCGATGAAATGTTTCAATGAAAATTTCAACTTCTACATGATTCTCTCGCCAAAAGTCTTCTATACTCTTTGAGATCATGTTTTGGGAAATAAAACGAGCGTATGAACTCTTCATGATGCATTTCTCCCATTTTCCTTGGTTTTTAAGCCTAAAATTGCTCAATGGTTGATAAATCGTCTCTTTGCGCACTTTGATATATCTATGATGTTTCTATCATCCTAACATTCTTTTTGATGATTCCAAGAAGGGAGAAAACAGAAATTGGCTCGTTAGCTCAAAGAAGCCAATAAAAGCTCATAATAGAAGCTACAAGCTATGGCTTTTTAAGGCCATAAGTTGTGAAGAAAACTTAGTCCAATGGTTGTTTTATGGACTTTATGGACTTGTTTGCATGGACATTAAGTATTTATGACGAGGAGCTTAAGCTCATGAAGTTATTGTTTATTTTGTAAAAGCTTGTGCTTTGCTTGTGCTTCTAGCTTATGCAATATTTCTTCTTAATGTGCTTGTTGATAGGGGGAGCGTTTGTAAAATGTTTTTAAACGGATAGTTTACTCTTAAACCGGAAAATTATTTTGTTTTTCGAAATCGTCCTCTTGAAAATTGTTTTGGTTTGTAATCATCAAAAAGGGGGAGTTTGTTAGATAAATGTTTTTATCATGATTTTGATGATTTTATTAAAATGAGTTTTTATACCAAAACAATGTCTCTAAATGTTGTCCCAATACCTCCGATCGATCTAAAATGTTTTTACTATTTTTCTGAGTATTTCTTGGGGTTTATTTTCGATTTAAAATTGGACAACACTTTTGTTTCAGTTCTCGGCCGCCCCATAGGGCAACCCGTGACTGAGTTGAGTTTTGAAACAAAAATGGGACGTAAGAAAAAAAGTAGGCGGGCGGCCAGTCGACCAGGTGGGCGGCAGGTGTGGTCGGCCGACGGCCGGAGGGCGACTGCACTGCAAGTTGGATTTTTGTTCCGACTTCTCTGTTTCGTAAAAACATCAAGGGCAACCTCACAAGTGAGGCGACGGTCGCACCCCCCTTCGACCGTCCCCTGTGTAAAAATTCGCAGAATTCAATTTCAATCTTATCTCTCATACACGGCCGAACCCATGTTTGACAAAGAAACTATCCGTTGCGTTTTTTAGCATACTGACTTTTCCCTATTTTGTGGGATTGATTTCTAACATTATATTGATGATTTTAAATGGTTTCTTTTGCAAAGAAATCACTCCCCAGGAGGAGCCAATGTCCGAAATCAAAGCCAAGACCTCTCCTATAAATAGAGGCTTCATTCAAGCAACAAGATACAACACTCTATACAAGCAAAAAGAGCAAACAAAGCAAACACTTTCATATATCTTGTTGTATTAGCCTTAGCACTTTCACTTGCACAAATTTGAGGTCTAGGCTTTCAATTCTTGATTACACTTGCACTCATATCAGTATCAATCATTATTGAGTTATAATCTTGATTTTGGTCATCATTCAACACAAGACATCCTTGTGAGTATTCTTGTGGTAAGAATACACTTGGGTGATCTAGGTGATAGGTGTTTGAAGGTTGTGGTAATCTTCAAAGGTGTTGTAAAGAGGGTTGTGGTAATCCTCAAGGTGTTGTAAGAGGGTTGTGGTAATCCTCAAGGTGGTGTAAGAGGATTGTGGTAATCCTCAAAGTGGTGAAGGAGGGTTGTGGTAATCCTCGAGGTGTTGTATTAATTTTTGGTAAATTAATAAAATCTTTTCTTTCTTTTTGAAATCCATCCCGAGATCTTTGGGGTGGTAGAGATTAGGCCTAGGTGGGTTGAACCTCTTTAAATCGACGAGTGTTGTTTTATTTCCGCATTTACATTCTCGTCTTTGGTTGATTATTCGAAAAAGAGGGCAAAATCTGAAAAACCGAGATAATCTATTCACCCCCCCTCTAGATTATCGTAGCCACTTGGACTAACAGTGTCTAACTTCTTCTCCAAAGCTAGTAGTTCTTGAGTTGGGAACTTGTCTGCGACAATTAAGCAAATGTTAGACCTGGCCTTGGGGTTATATGGGCTAATGGTAGCGGATGAGGGTGCCTTGTTCCCCAGGGAGTGGGCAAGGGCATCCCTCCCCGGAGGTGGGCAAGGGCGCCTCCTGCCCCCCGGGAGTGGGTTGGTGCCCTTCCTCTGCCTTGGGGTGCTTTGATGCAGGACGAGGCTCATTTCCTGACCCATTATGGCTTTTCCAAATTGTATTCTGTAACTTACTTGTTTCAGGTGAGACTAAATTTCACGGAAATACTTTTTGACAGTAAGGATTCGACTTGGCCTTCAGTATACCAAGTTTTTCAAAAGGTTTGGTTTGCCTTGGGTGAAACAAAAATATTTCTTTACCGTTTCTTCATGATTATCTCTGTTTGATACTAATAATTGTTATTACCACCCGGATCGAAGTGCATTGGTGGAGTGTGTTCTTCCAAGAGTGTCAGAGGAAAGTCTTCAAAGGCCACTAAGGGCACCTCCATCGGGAACGCCGGAGGAGGGTCTCCGCATCCGAAAAAACCAAGGAGGGTCTTCCCATCCGGGATAGCCGAATGGGAGCATTTTCAAAGGCTGCTAAGCACGCCTCCCTTGAAAACCCAAGAGGAAGATCTCCACATTCGGGACCTGTGGATGGTAGCGTCTTAAAAGAGGCCGCTAAAGGTGTCTTCCCTGTGAATGCTGGAGGAGGGTCTCAATTATTGTATATTATAGATTTATTGATTTAAGGTATTTTTTGATTTAAATTTAATTTTTTATTTGTTTCTTAATAAATCATGTGATGATTGTGGGGTATGAATTAATTATATTAATTTAAAATGAGTTACATACAAAATCTTGAAGCATTTTCAGCAGATACATATCTTAGAAATATGGATAAATGAATAAAATCAGTGAATGAAATGGTTGAATAATAGCAAAACAATTCTCCACTTGATTAATGTAGAATCAAATCAACAAATGAGTGGAAATTCCAAGATGAATCAAAGCTACAAACACAAAAAAAAACATGTCAAAAGTCAAATAATGCATACAACATGAATTAACTCGTGAGATTCTCCGAGTTGACAGAAACATAAAACCATGATCAAATCCTTAGCCAATTAATTAATCAGTTGTTGACAACATGACAATTCTTCCTGATCTCACCCTTTTTCCCAGTGAGCACATCAATATTACCCATACGCACCATCGCAGCAGCATATTTCTTAGCCCACATATTCCCATACTTAGCATTGTACACCACCATTTTCGAAGTCAACGGGCTGCTCATCAGAACCTGATCCGACGTCAAAAGTCCCCTATTCGCCTTCAAACCCACGTAGTATTTATTGTCCAAACGGTTGGGTGTGATCGAATCCAGATTCACTGACGGGTTCGAAGCAGCTGTCCCATTAACAGCCGGAGGAGGGCAGATTTTTCTCAAAAAATCAGCGTATTTTGGATCCAGGGTCGGGTCAACTGTCGGGTAGATCCGGGTCGCAAAGGAAGAGCAGTGAGAAATGCCGATGGAGTGAGCGCCCGAAAGGGTTACCATTTCGTCGAGCGAAAGTCCCTTTCTTGCGAAATTGTCTCTGAGAGCTGTGGCGTTGAAGAATGGCGGCGGTAATTCCAGGAGGGGTTCGTTTATCAGGGACACGCGCCCGTCGCGTCGGCCTGAGGGGACCGCGTAGTTTATGTTCCCGACTTTGCAGGAGCTGTCGCGTGCTGCGAATGCGAGTATGTCAGCACAGGACACGATTCCAGGGCATTTTAGCTCTAGTTCGGCTTTTGCTGCGTCGATCACTTCGAAACCACGTAGACTTCCCTTATTTGGAATGCTTTCCTTTTCCGAGTTTGGTCCGTCCAATAATACGGATCCATCACAACCCTATTCATGATTAACAAGAAACTGTTACAGAACTGAATTGAAATGTTGTCGTGCAGTTGAGGAATCCGAAGCATGTTAAAATTGTCGTGCTTTTCTACAATTTTTATCTTATACTCTAGGTGAATACCGTGCATACAAAATTAACATTATTTTATATGGGTGGCATTCGTTCACCAAATGAATGAATGAAACACTGTAGAAAATAAGAAATTTATATATATGAATTCTATAATATTGTATGCATTATATATAAATGAGAGATACGTACCCTGACGAAGCAGTCGTGGAAATGCATCCTGACAAGGCCAGCAGCAAGTCCAGGGTTGCGAGAAACGAACTTGTTTACGTGCTTTTGGACAATGGCTTCGGCTGAGGGACGAGCGTTTGTAGAACCCCACTTTGAGAGGTGGTTTAGCCGCACAACATACTGAAACAAACAAAATCAAACAAGACAGAAATATTGCAATGGCTTGGAAATTTCTGGTGTGATTGGAGGCCATTGTTTATATGAACAGTAGAATAGAGGAACAACTCTACTTGTTAATTCGAGGGTGTTAACAAGAATTAAGCTGTGGGATGCTAAGGATTGATTCATGATGGGCATTTATAGGCAGATGGGAATTTTTTTTTCTTCCATTTTTTTGTATTTTTGTGAGATGAAATTATGAAAGAGTATTATTGGACGTGTGTAGATGTAAGCAACTTGCAATTCTCTTAAGACGATGAACCGTGTTCAATGTATCCACTATCTCATACAATACTGGGCCATTTTTTGTAGCAGCTCCTAATTAAAATAAAAGTTATGCTATATTATTATATTGTATTTTTTGCATCATTACATAATTACTTATTCACCTCGCTCGCTCCTATGTGGGCTTTTTAGTATTTCTGCTGATAATATCTAATAGGATCGAGTTATTTCTTACTAGCTTCTTCACTTACGGATCCAAAGCTTGTATTGTTGCTTAAATTAATAATCCTGTAATATTTGGATTGATCAAAGGTGTTAATGTTGAGATAAACTGAGATAGATGAAGGAGATTATAATTTTCATTTCAACTCAACTCTAGCCAAGCTGCTACATGGTTTATATAGAAAAGGAGCAACAGTAGAACTAACCAACTAACCAACTCCTAACTGATGTAACAGTACTAACAGATTTCTTAACAGAAAAACTAACTGTAACAGAATTTTAAACTATACTCTAATACACCCCCAACAAGCCTAACCAGGGGTTGCAGCAGCTAAACATAACTGAGGACATAAGGAATGAAACCGAGCAGCAGGTAATGGCTTGGTAAGGGCATCAACAACTTGAGAATCAGAGGGAACCGGCCTAACATCAATTTCATGAGATTGAACCTTCTCCCTAACAAAATGAATGTCAACCTCTATGTGCTTAGTTCTAGAGTGAAAGACAGGATTGGAGGCCAAAGCAACAGCCCCAGAGTTATCACACCACAGAATAGAAGGGCTTTCAACAGTCAAACCAAGCTCAGCAAATAGGGACCTAGTCCAAATGAGCTCTGTAGCAGCAACAGCCAAACATCTATATTCTGATTCAGTACTACTTTTAGCAACAACTTGTTGTTTCTTGGAGGACCAGACAATTAAATTGTGACCATGAAAAATACAATAACCAGAAGTACTCCTTCTATCATCTAAACAACTAGCCCAATCAGCATCAGCATACCCTTCAAGATTCATCCTGGAAGATGCTTTGAAATAGATACCAACATGAAGAGAACCTTTTAAATACACGAGAACCCTTTTGCAAGCGGCCCCGGTTTGTAGTAGGAGAGTGGAGAAAGCGACTTAATTTATTGTGAGAAACGAGATATCATGTCTTGTTAAAGTAAGATATTGAAGAGCCCCAACAATACTTCTGTATAAGGTAGGAGAAGAAAATGGAGGACTATCATGCAGAGACAACTTTTGACTGGGGCAAGAGGGAGTAGGACATTCATTACAATCAAACATTTTTGCCTTTATTAACAAATCAGTGATATACTTTGGTTGATTTAGTAAGAATCCACCATGCTGAGGGAGCTTGTGAACTTCAATGCCCAGAAAATAACCAACTTCACCAAGATGTTTGAGAGAGAAAGACTGCTGAAGTTGTGTGATAATATGACTGACAAATGAAGGATCATCACCTGTGATGAGAATATCATCAACATATACTAAGATGAGATGGAGCTTATGATTAGACTGAAGATAAAAGAGAGAGTCGGGAAGTGGACTCGGAAAAACCAAGTCCGAATCAAACTTTTAAGTTTTTCAAACCAGGCTCTAGGAGCCTGTTTGAGGCCATAAAGAGCTTTCACAAGTTTGCGACATAAGTAGGCTTAGCAGGATCAATATAACCCTCGGTGAGTCATGTAAACAAGTGTTTGAGATCACCATTTAAAAATGCATTGTTGATGTCCACCGTTTGAATAATCCAACCTCTAGAAATGGCAAGAGAGAACATAACTCGACAAGAATGGCTTAACAATCAAGGGCTAAAAGTTTCAAAATAATCCACCCTCGCCGATCTGAAACCCTTGGCTACTAATCTAGCCTTATATCTATCAACACTTCCATCAGGCTTATGTTTTACTCTAAACACCCACTTGTGCTGCATCACATTCATGTTTGCATCATAAGGTACAAGCTCCCAAGTGTGGTTCCTAATCAGTGCAGCAAATTCATCATCCATAGCCTCTTTTCATCTTGGATGAGACAAGGCATCAGAAATAGTAGATGGTTCCTGAGAAGAACAAGAGGACAGAGCAGCAGAGAAGGCTTTTGGTTTGGATATACCACTTTTAGACCTGGTTTGCATGGTATGAGTATTAGTAGGATGAGGAGGAGGAAGAGCAATAGGAGGAGGAGATGGAGGATGGACAGGAGGTGGAGAATGGGGAATAACAGGAGGAGGAGGGAGATTGAGTAGGAGAATGGATCCTGACATCTGGAAGAGGAAGAACAGGAAGAGAATTGGAGACAATGCTAGAAGAAGAAGATGAGATACCAGAAGAAGGAAACATTAAAGAGTATGGAAATTCTTTTTCATTAAAAGCCATAGTCCTGACAACATAGATGCGGCATGTATCAGACATACATCTATAGCCTTTGTGAGAAGGACTATACCCAAGAAAAAGACATCTTGAACTTCTGAATTGCATTTTTGTATTGTTGTAAGGTCTCAAGTAGGGATAGCAAGAGCATCCAAACACCTTAAGAAAGGAGTAGTCAGGAGATAGATTGAACAATTTCTGAAATGGAGATGAATTATTGATAGAGGGAGAAGGAAGTCTATTAATTATATACACAGCAGAAACAAAGGAATCCCACCAGAATTTCATAGGAAGTTGAGCTTGAGCTAACATAGAAAAGCCCATATCAACAATATGTTGATGTTTCCTTTCAGCTCTTCCATTTTGAGGATGAGTGTGAGGACAAGGATGTCGAAAAACAATGCCAAGAGACTTGAGAAGAGGTAACAGAGGTCTAAACTCTCCCCAATCTGATTGTAGAGCAAGAATATTTGTGTTAAACTGCCTTTTAACATAAGTATTGAATTGCACAAAGACAGAATAAACTTCACTTTTGGAATATAAAGGAAAGATCCAAGTAAATCTAGTAAAGTCATCAATAAAGTGCACATAATACTTGTAACCATCAAGGGAAGGAACAGAAGATGGTCCCCAAACATCTGTATGAATAAGCTGAAAAGGGCAAGTAGTATGTGAGGGAACAGAGGGAAAAGAAATAGAGTGTAGTTTGCCAACCTTACAAGCAGCACAAAAATCTAATGTTTTAACAGGAATGTGCATGGAAGTAAGTATTTTAGAAAGCACTGTGCTACAGGGATGGCCAAGCCTCTGATGCCAAGTATTAACAACAGAAGTATCTAAATGAGCAACATTACAACTGGAAGAAAACAAAGAAGAATTACAATCAGAAGCTGGATGTAGAAGCTTGGAGAAGTCAACTTGATAGAGACCATCCTTAAGAGTGCCCTTCAGCAACACTTTGTGATTGAACTTGTCCTTAACAAGACAAAAAGAGTCATGAAACTCAATGAGAACATGATTATCCTTTGTAAATTGAGAAATGCTAAGAAGATTTTTGGTAATAGAAGGCACATATAAAATGTTATTTAGAAGAAGAGATGTAGAAGAATGGAGACTGGGAACAATGGAAGAACCAATATGTGATATAGGAAGTTGAGAACCATTACCCACTGATAACTTGTCTGATCCAAGATATTCATTGTTGAGACTGAGATTCTGAAGATTTGCAGTCACATGACTAGTAGCCCCACTATCAACAAACCATTGACTCTCAGCTGGATAAGTAACACCTGAATTATAACCAGCACTAGGAGAGTTAGCCACAGTAGTAGAAGCAATGTGAGCCTGTGGAGAGGAGGAAACTGAAGAATCCAAGCCATGAAAGCTAATATCAAATCGTTTAAAGCATTTAGATGCAATGTGATTTGTCTTGCCACAAATCTGACAAGCAGGCCTATTACTTCTACCAAACCTGCCCCTGCCACGACCTCTAAAGGTACCATTACCACGAGGAGCAGAAGAGAAAACAGAATTAGAAAAATTTGATCCTCTCCCAGGCTTGTTACCAGAAAAGGCAACATTTGCTGAATGAAAACCATCTGCAGATGAAGAAGAATTCAACTGCTGTAGACGCATCTCTTGAGTCTGTAAAGCAAAATGAACATCCTGAAAAGTGAGATGTTCAGATCTAGAAGTTAAATTCACAACCACGGATTCATACTCCGGTCCCAAACCACCTAAAACATACAAAATAAGATCATCATCACTCAAATTCTGACCAGCAGCCTGTAATTGATCAGAAATCTCCCTCATTTTCAACAAGTAATCATCAATAGTAGAATCAGCCTTCTTAGTTGTTTGTAATAGCAAACGAAGATGCATAATACGAGAACGAGACTGAGAATGAAACAAATTTCCAAGCACAGACCAAATTTCAGCTGATGTAGTACACCGTGTAATATGACCAAGCATCGATTCAGAAATGGAAGATAACAGCCAACTAAACAAGAATTGATCTCTTCGCAACCACAAGATATACTCCGGATTAACAGACGAAGGTAATGAAGAAGAAGATTCATGCAAAAATTGAGGCGGAGGAACAATAGTACCAGTAAGAAAACCATCAAAGCCGTGAGCTCGAGTCGTAGCAAGAACTTGTGACCTCCAGAACATGTAATTGCTGCGATCAAGTCGTATGGTTAACGTGGTGAAATTAGGAAGAATGACGGACGAAATTGTTGAAGACGAAAAAGCTTCAGAGGTAGCAGCCATGGCGAAAAAATTTCAGAGCGGAAGAAATCACCCAAGGAAAGAAGCTCGTGATACCATGTTAATGTTGAGATAAACTGAGATAGAGGAAGGAGATTATAATTTTCATTTCAACTCAACTCTAGCCAAGCTGCTACATGGTTTATATAGAAAAGGAGCAACAGTAGAACTAACCAACTAACCAACTCCTAACTGATGTAACAGTACTAACAGATTTCTTAACAGAAAAACTAACTGTAACAGAATTTTAAACTATACTCTAATAAAGGTAAGAATTATCCTCCATCGACAATTATAGCAGGATGACGTTTTTGTTTGGCGTAACAGGAAAACAGCGTTTGTTACTCAGAGAACGTGCAAGTTTTGATTCTTGGAGAATATAATTTGCACGACCATTTCAAAATTATAACTATTCATGAATATAAACTATATATTGGTGGTAAAGTCAAAATTATTGTTTAGGATTCATGATTGGACTAGAAAAATAAATGCACTTTTATTGGATCAATTGTTTGGGATTATACTTTTAAGTCAATAATAATTTCCGACTTGGACTAATTCTTAGTCGTTGGACTATATGTATTGAACCCCAATTGCACAATTTTAGCTACCTGTGTCGACTTGGATACAACAAAATATATTTGTCCATGTGTCCCTTCATAAGCTGAAAAATCAGCTTGTCACGTAAAGTAAAAAAAGTGCACTTGTTGGTAGAACTGTGTCTCTCTATGTCATGTTCATCCTCCTTTTATAGTGAGATTAAAATCCCGTCTGTTGATAAATAGGTAAATTTGAATTCGTTCCAACTCTGCAGCCTTTCTACATCTTTCCGAAAATTGCTTATTAGTCTTCCTCTAACTTACTCTGTGACTCATAAGAAATTGGACTCTCTTCTCCGATCAATCCAATATAGCGGTCCACCAGCAGGCTCCTCGATTCGCGGCGCCTCTTTGGGATTCCCGAATGTCTCCAACATTAATTTCTTTAACATGTCTGCAATCACCTCCATATCTAACTTGTTACCTAAATCTGCCGGTTGTCGTTTTTCCTCAGTCATGTTTAAATCACTCGCTCACGTGTATACACTTGTGTATCACTCAACTCACAATCCCCAAGTACCCGCACTTGTCGCGATTATAAACCAATCAGACAGTCGCAAGTACGCTTCAACACACCAAGAAAATCACCAAGCCAATCAACGGATAGTAAAAGATGAAATTGAAGACTAGGGTTTAAATTTTTGAATTTCCCAGAATTTTCGTTTTTTTTGCACGCGGTTTACGATTCTTTACCCGCTGATTTTTTTTTTGTGCTATTCGTTTTTTGTTTGTACCCTTCAAGAACTAGGGTATATGAGAAATTCTGGAAAATAACAAAATCAAAGAATAAGGATATACTTAACCTTGCTAGATGGCTCTGATTACCAACTGATGTGAACCGCAAAGAACAATCGCGATATACGACCCAACAACAATATGTTGTTAACCCAAGATCTTCACTAGTTTGGTTAATTTGGTGGAGACCTCGACCCGTTGCTTAGCGAAACAGGAACCTCAGTATGCGAAGATGCCACAAGCAATTATAGATTATTGCCTGATAAGTCGATAATTGCAACAAGAAACGTAAATCTTGAAGCACTTGGAGAAACACTCAATTTGAGAGTAAAAAGATTAATTGTATTGATAACTGAATGAAAAGTAACAAGTGTTCACCCTTATAAAGGGTCCAAGCCCTAACCTACCAAGAAAACAACTTTAAAACTGAAAAGGAAACAAAAACATAAAAATTTCGAAAATCCGGTAAAAAGCACGCCCATGCCCGGAGAAACACGGCCATGCCGTGTTTCTCACGTCGCCCGGCGCCCAGCCCCCACACGGTCGTGCCAGGAAGCACGGCCAGGCCGTGTTCGCGAAGAATTTTCTGAACACGGCCGTGCTTTCCACGAACCCACGAGCTCATCTTCCCACATGGCCGTGCCCAGAAGCACGACCAGGCCGTGTTCGCGAAGGGTCCGAACACGGCCAAGCCGTGCTTTCCACGACTTTTGCCTCCTTCGATTTCTTGATCTTTTATCCCCCCTGTTCGTCTGAGACTAAATAACAACTCAAAACGCGGCCTTAAAGGTTTATTTGGCCTCCAAAACACTAACATGACTCAAAATAAAAACTAAACTACAACTAACTATGATAAATGAATACAACACCATCGAGCACTTGATTATGAGGTCTTCAAAGCTAGGTGGCTTGTATTCTGACATCCTTTAGTTGCTCGATCCGAGTGGACTACGGGCCGCTGACGACGCTAATCAACTGGACCACCCGATTATCTTCCTCCTTCGGTAATGCACTTTCGGCCTCGTTACGAATGACTTGAATCAGCCCGTTTAGTGCATCCTTGAATTTCCTTGTCCTCGCCCTCACACCAGGACCAATTGGTGCATTCATTCTTCGAATCTTTTGTCCATAGATTCCCATCGTGTCTTTACCACTACATACCAACCTCGACGGAGATTAATGATGATAAGATCATTAATTCTATTGCAAATTAATCTAAGGGTCAATATTGACATTAATGGTAGGGATTACAAAAAAATAGCCGTTAGCAACAATCACGACTCAATCATATCAATGATATCTCATTATTGTCAATTTATCATTATTAGAAATATAGGGTCTGTTTGTTTATGTTTCCATGGTCCATTTCCAGTTTCTGGAGTTGGAAATAGAATTTTGAGAATTTATTGGTTTTCGTGTGGAAATTGGGATTGTGTTTGGATGAATGAATTGAAATGTGTTTTATGTAGGGTTGGAAATGAGATTGTGTTTGGTTTGAGTAGTTTTGAAATATTATTTTATGTATATAATAATTGAAAAGTTGGTAGTGGTGGGGTCTACTTCAATATTTTAATTTGAATATATAATATTATATTTGTAAGATTAAGTTGGTGGGTCCCATTAGATAGTTATAATTTAAAAATAGTAATATTTTAATTAGATAAAGTTGATAATGGTGGGTCCCACATATATAATTGAGTTAAAATATGAGAATAGTGATTGATAAGTAATGATGAGTGATGTAGGGTAGTGTATAGGTTTGAGAATATAAATTATAGGTTTGAAATGTTGTTTTATGTGAAAAATAGAAAATGAAAATGATGATTTCCATTGGAAATTTTATGAACAAACATGATTCCACTTTTATGTATAGTTGGAAACTGGAAAGAGGCCATTAGAAACATAAACAAACAAGGCCATAGCCGTTGCAGTTTCTTGTATATATAAATAGTCATGTATACACAATTGAAAAATCAATTCAGCCGTTCTTTAAATTTCTTGTGCTATATTATCTTTATGATATTAAAAACTTGAAATTTAACTCTTTTCATTGTAATATACATTTATTCGCAAAGTTTCATGTTGTTTTTGTTCGTCGTTTGTTTGTACGTAGCTTTTGTCTGCATCAGAAAGCCTTCCGGAATTGCTAACTTATGTAGATATATGCTTGGATAATTAAATTAAGAGCTAGGAAATTGGATAAAAAGCAAGAATTTTTTTGTTTTAAATTTGCACGAGATATATACTTTCCAATAAATGAACTTTTAATCTCTGCCGTAATTACTTATCTGTTCATTTATCTTGATTAATTAGTTATTCTTAATATGAAGGACTTTACTAATTGAAATTTTTGTGAGAATCTAAATCTGCATTAATGCAGGAGTTTGTTTGTATGATTTCCCTTCTTCCTCACAAACCGTCTCGTACGGAAATCTTAAATAAATTAACTATTTATTTTTCCCGATTTTTTTCTCCTCGAATACGTACTTTCGAAATAATAGGATATGTAAGGCTACTATTGGATATAAGTTTGTTTTAAAAATTTTCTTTCAGTTAGAGGATAGCGTGAAAATATTGTTAGGGAGAATACAAGTTTTTTTTAGAAATGTGAATGAATATAAAATAAAAATTTAATAATGAAATTAGATGATGTGATATGAAAATAGTAAAATAATAATTGAATACGATTGATAGTTAAAAATATGTGTAGTAAATACAGGGGTGTATGCTCCCTAACCAAAAAGTTTTGAAAATCAATAATTTTTATGTATATTTTATTTTAAAATATTAATTTTTAGTACTAAATATTTAGCTTTTATTGATTTAGCCTCCCCCAAAAAAAAAAAAAAAAAAAAAAAATTACTTAGCCCCCAATTAACGTTACACGTCTAGCTCCGCCCCTGAGTAAATAGTAAAATTAATGAGAAATATGTAATAATGATTAGATTTTTTTGGGAAAATGTGTAAATGTGATTGATATAAGAGAAGTGATAAAAAGTAAGAGTGACCGAATAATGTATTTTTTGAAATTTTTAATAAATAGTCACATTTCTAGTAAATAAAAAAAATCTAACGAAAAGAAAAGTGAATTTTTTTATATCCAAGCACAACCTTAAGATTTTAAGAATATTAGAGAGGATAGATAGAGAAATATCCTTTTTGCATCTCATAACAAAATCAACATTCTAGAAGGTGCTTTCTCTAAAAAAAAAAAAAAAAAACCATTCTAGAAGGTGTAGTCGATCATGTGGCTAACACGTGCCCTCTCCTCCGGATCTTATATCATCCAATCATCTGTGAGTATATATATGAATCTAAACCCCTTTCACATTTAACGGTAAACCTCGTCTTTCCCACTTTACCCGCTAAACTAAAACAGTCCAATCCCAGTTTATCTCACACTAAAAACTTTATAATAATTTTCTTCAAAAAAAAAAAAACTTTATAATAATTAATTTCAAAATACATAACTTTATATTTTAACCTTTTATCTATTAATTTATTGAATAATAAGTATGAATCTAGCTATACGCAACGAAACAACACATAATACGCAAATACACACATATACAAAAACACAGTCGTCTCACGATTTATTATTTGAGGGTGTAGAAACGCAAAAAGCGTGCATTTCTATTGGTGTTATCAATCGTTCCCTCACTCAAAACTAGAGTCAAAACGCAAAAACCGCAAATAGTAGAGTGAGAAATGAGCTAGCTAGAATTTAGTATATAGAGCTTTGCATCTTATTTCGTTGAATTTATTTTGTTCTCTCCTCCATTTGTGTACTTTTCGATCGGTTTAAGGTTCATCATCAGCTACCTACATGTGAACACAGTATCAATCCATTTCTTCAAAACCCTAATTAGGGTTTGTGTAGATTGATACTGTGGGAATCATAAACTCATACATGTAGCTAGGCCTAATATATATTGGCACTTTTAAAACAAAGAAGATTGATTGGGAAATGGCAGCAGATGGAGGAGAGCCACCACCATTCGTCAAGAGAGAACATGGGTTTTTTGGGGATGATGATGATTTGAAGCCAATAGATGAAGTTGAGGATCAGATAGCAATTGACAATAACATGAAAAAAGGCATGAGCATTGCCGAGAGAAGGGCGGCCAACGGTGATATAGCAGCGCCACAGCCCCAATCTCCATATGTCACCATACCGCCCGGTATTAGCTCTTCGGAGTTGCTCGATTCTCTTATCATGCTGCCAAATGCTCAGGTTATTAATTCATTCTTCTTAATTACTTAATTAGTTCTAGGGATGATTACAAATAGTCAAATACTACCCTTAAAGTTTGAGTTGACTAAAAAAAATCTAATTATGTTTGTTTGGTGATTGAGGTGATTGGTGGAAGTTTATTTGAAAGAGATGTTTGATGTGATGTATTTATAAATGCGTGTATTAGTAGAGAAATACATTGAGAAACGCAATTTATGTTTGGATGGTGATTGGGGGAAGAATTTGGGAAGGAAATGTGATTGTGGGAGTTAAACAAACAAACCCAAAAATGTTTAAAAATTACAAAAAAAGAAAAAAAAACCAAGGTTTGAATATTTTTTTTTGCTTATGAAAGAGGTGAAGTGTTACACAGAATCAAATCTATAAGTTTTTTTTTGTAATCTCCAAAAATCTCTCGTTTTTTTTTTGTAATTTTCAAAAATCTTTGGATTTTTGAATTAACCCCAAATCTCAGGGTAGTTATTATTGTCCTCTATTTCTAATTTCTCTTTGATTGCTTTTTCTATATGTTTCCCTTTTTTTTTTTCTTTCTCGTATATTATACATACAGGCCCAATTTCCTTTCAATTTCCTTCACCTAATTATATTTTTGGTCCTTTAAGTTAGTTTAAATACACTTTTACTCCTCAGTGTCATTTGACAACCACTAACTTTTAAAAAGCTGCATATTTTGTCATATTATTTAATTTTTGCGGATATCATATTTCTAAAATATTGACATTGACAAAATTAATGCTTATGTGGATTAAAAGTGGGGTGTTTGGATGCAGATTATGAATTTTATGGCTTAATTGATATAAATAGATATATATTTACTTTTATGCACATACTATACATATAAATTTTCCAGAAATCTTGGAGGGGAGGGATAAGGCGGGACGGGGTTCCTTAGTTGCAATTTCATTTTTTTCCTCTTTTTTGTTCATTTAAGTATACGTGATTTAAATATTTGTTTACATGATATTCTATTTTATTCGAATTTTAATTTTAATTTAAATAAGTATTTTAATTTTTAATATTATTATTTATACTTATTTAAATTACTTAAATTAATATAATTTATATTGTGTAAACTATTTTTTATCACTTCTAATTTTAAATATGTTCTCTTTTTAAGTGTGAAACTTAACATAAAAAAAATTAACTTTTTGTAATTTTAATATATTTCTTTTAATAATTAAGAATATTTTTAGAATTTCTAAACTATTTGATTTTATTATTGTTAACAAAATAAACCATTTTCCAAAGTTTATCCCATTTATGTTGCAAAATAAGCACCACGTCACCAAACTATGTCCATATAAGTATTAATTTTGCCACATCAATATTTCAGAATTAAGATATCCACTAAATTGAAAAATAAGATCAAATGTGCAACTTTTTAAAAGTTAGTCGTTGCCAAATGCCAGCCCAAGACTAAAACTGTATTTATGTCAACTTAAACAACCAAAAATGCAATTTTCCCTATATAATGTGTCAACTTACATGGCCAATTTTCATTTTTCATAGTTAAATGTCTATAAATTAGTTCTTACTCTGTAAATTTGCCAAAAAAAAAAGAGCAGCCATTTGAAGATTTCGAATATCCAAACGACATGGGGTTTGAAGACACACAGCCTGCAGCCAATACTGAAGTCATGGGAAACCAAATGTACAATCAGATAAATGATCATCAAATGAGTGTCAGAGAAATTACAAATCAAGATCAAAAACATCATCAAAAGGTTGCATACATTCCTAAAGAAGGGATGGCTAAGAATTCAGAAGATGGATTCTTTTGGAGGAAATATGGACAGAAACATGTGAAAGGTAGTGAATATCCCAGGAGTTATTACAAATGTACTAATACAAATTGCCTGGCCAAGAAAAAGGTGGAGCGGTCACAGGACGGAGAGATTGCTGAAATCGTGTACGACGGCGTTCACAATCACCCGGTACCTCAGCCGTTTAAGCGGCTAAATGAAATGTCGGATACGAGTGATGTTGGTGGAACAAGTTTACAAGCTGGGAGTTTTAGCTCGGATTGGAGGCCGGATGGTTTAGATGGAACAAGTGATTTTCCGCCAGTGAGCATGTTTGAGCCTGTTGAGGGTACTCAAGATTTTTCATGTGCATTTGGCAGTCAATTAGATGGTGATGAGCAAAAGGTGGCCAGCCCAGAGAGCATCTCGGTAAATGTTGAGGATGAAGTTGATAATGGTGATTGTGAGCCCAAGAGAAGGTACAATTTTTGACTAGAAAAACAGGTCATTTCAGCTTTGCTACCTTGTTTTAACTTGTTCTTGATGCTTGCTAGATTCTTCAGCATTGGCTAAACATATATAATATACTATTAGCGGGTCTCTTGTGAGACGGTGTGAGACCGTGAGACCATCTCAGTGTATTTAGATAAAATATAATTTTTCATGCTAAAAGTATCACTGTCTTGTAGTTTCACGGACTTTCACAGTCTCACATAAGTTTTTGCGATATGCTATATACTATTACCCCACTGCATTTGATTTTTGTAGGAAAAGAGAGAATTTACCAAATGAAACCACTATACCAAGGTCTACACGTGAACCGAAAGTGGTTGTCCAGATAGAGAGTAATGTCGATATTCTTGATGATGGATACCGATGGAGAAAGTATGGGCAGAAGGTCGTCAAAGGAAATCCAAACCCAAGGTATGTATTTCTTATTTGTTAGATCAAGCCCAACCGCTAGACCAAAAGCTATATAGCTGATGGTTAGCAGGACAGTTTTTCCCCTTGACTAGTAGTCCAATGTTTCACATGCTGCTAGCGGATATGCCGATATGAGGGGCTTCGCAAGGCCACACGTGGACCTCGGCAGATTGGCCTGTCACTAGGGGTGTAAAAAAATCAAATCTTTCTAATTCGATTTGGTATTCAAATTTTCATATTAACAATCGAATTTGAGAAATTAGAATACGAATCTAAATAAAAAATATTTATTCAGATTCATATATTATATGAATATTATTCTATTCGATTCGAGCATTCGAAAGAATATTCGAATATAACTAACTATATATATATCTATATTTGTCCAAATCACTTGTATATATTATTTTATATAGAAGTATATATTTATTGTCACGCCCCAATCTTGATAAGTAGAAGAAAACATAATATTCATCGGAATACGACTCCGGAAAATAAAAAAAACTTAAGTTTGGTCAGACCATTTTCCAAAATGTTACACACCACAATACAAATACATAGCGTAATGTTAGAGTAGCCTAAAAAATACGAGTTGACGTAACTAGGGTAATAAATCAAATACATTGAATTATGGAATTGCTAAAAAAAGGCAATAAATTTGATAAATTCACAAAATGAACTCAAATATTCAAAATATTTGTTAGTAAATAAATATGTAAATCATTATGTAAATCATTAATATTTAATAAATATGTTGGAAATAAACTTGATTTGATCCCAATAATATTAGGCTTGAAGAATATTTTTAAATAGAAAATTAAAAAAGAGTCCCTTAAATATTAGAGTCCATGATAATGATGACAATTCTGGCCTGACCAGTGCCGACCCACCCTGGCCCAACCGGTGACCCGCAGGGGGCAGAGCGGGTCTGGGTATTTTTTTTCACCCTGCGGGTAACCGCCCCGCCTAGGAAATTTATTTATTTTTTAATATTATATATATATATTGCCTATATAATATATATTATAATATAATTTTTATATATTTAATTATTATCTCTAGCATTCGTAAATTGATAATGACAACTTTGTTAAGAATATTTTATAATTATATATATTTTACTTTTTTTCAATTTTTTTGTATTTAATTTTATTTAATTTGGGTTAGGACGGGTTGCCTCGCCCTGTTCTAGAGACGGGATGGGTCTGGGTCTTTAGATACCGACCCGACCTACCCATAGACATCCCTAGTCCAAGAAGCCTAATTTCTAAAAGTTCAATCATGAGAAAATATTTAGATTCTTTGAAGAAAAAAAGTTGTAAAGGATTCTAGAGTGTTATATATATATATATATATACGCATATATAGGGGGAGGATCCAATGAGACCACATTTTATGGTGAGACAGTGTAGAATAATCTCAACCCTCCTCTATTTACATCAAAGGTTATGAATAATTTGGGATAATAATACATTAACCATTTAATTAAATCTCAAAAAGGGTAAAATTGTCAAACAAACATGTGGGGACCGTCCAAATATGAAATCAGTTATGGGGAGAGAGAATCACGTTGTGAGAGAGAAAATCGCGCTGGGGAGAGAGAAAATCGTGCATGTGCTCTGCCATGCAGTATACTGTACATTTATCATATATTTACTATATATTTAACACTATTATAATGTATATTTAACATATTTGTACTGCATATTACAATTGTCAAACAAAACATGTGGGAATCGTGAATTAAGGAATCAATTAACAAGATTATTCTAGGTAGACCAATAATTACGGTTTATTATGGTATACCAAATAACAATAATTAAAAAATCAACAACTAATAGCACAAATCAATGAACTAAATTATTATACAGTAAATTTTGTCTAACAATACAATAAAATTAGGCTATGTATATAGTAAACTATGTCTAACTGTGCAATAAAATCATAATATTTATACAGTAAACTATGTGTAACTATACAATAAAATAAGACTATCTATACAGTAAACTTTGTCTAACTATACAATAAAAACAAACTATGTATACAGTCACCCTCGACGCGTTGTTCACTTTTTCTACATCTTTTAGCCATGATTAACAAAACACTAGTTCTGGCACAAAAAAACAAAAATAAAGTGTCAGTGCAGAATATATAAAAAAAACATATGGTAAACATTAACTAAATAAGCATCAAAATATATATAAGTATACAACATAAATCTCCTAATTTTTTCAAAAATCATAAACCATCTTCTTCAACAAATATAAGTATACAACAAAATACATAAATATACAACAACATAAATACATACATAAAAAATTAACTACTTATACAACAAAACACATATAAGTATACATCAAAAAACATATAAGTATACGGTAACCTATGTTAAAATATAAGTATACATCAAACATATAAACCATAATCCACCTTCTTCGACTAGAAAAAACCTAGAACCTCCATTAACAAAAGCTTAACCACCATCACCGAAAAATACATGAAAGAAACAAACTAAACCCTAGATAACGATTTCAACTCGTAATTGCATTCTCCCCAAAAACAACAAATCACAATAAAAAATAAAATTAAATAAACCGTACAATGGAACTTCTTAAACGACGTCGTTGAGGAGCGCCAGGAATTGCAAACATCACGAAAGCAACGGACGTCAGTTTCATTGTCGAGACATTTGGCGATCCTCTCGAGAAGTTCACTTGGAAGATCAGACCATGAGACTCTAAATCTACTGCTACTAGCCATTTTCGATGAATTGACGAACCCTAGTTTTGAAGATGTTGCAGAAGAGGGAAAATAGATGCCTCTGTGATGATTTTTTGAAATGAAAATTGTTGTCGCATCTGGAGCAGTTACCAAATGAGAATGAAACTACTAATAATAAAATTAACATCTTACCCTTTATTGATTTAAAATAAAATAAAAAGGCCATTAAATTAGGTAAATCTCAACTATCTAAAATTTCAAATTTGTGGATAAGATTAGTCGACACTTGAGTAGTCTAACAAGCTATGTTAGAATTTTGAATAAGTATATACGAATTAATTCATATATATTCGAATATATTTTCAAACAAGAATAAGAATTAATCTTTGTGTGCGAATATTAAAAAAAGTAGAATAAGAATATTCTCTAGATGAGTTAAATACGAATAAAATATTTTTATATTGCAAATTTAATCTAGGATAAATTACACTTTACCCCATCGTACTTTTATTAATTCTCACTTTACCTATCTATATTCTATATCGTGTAACTTTACACATGTACTCTCATTTTTTTCTTACTTTACCTCCTTGTACTCTTATTTTCTCACTTTATCCCCTTATACTCTCAATTTGAATTAAATTAAATTTTAAATTATTTTAATATTTAGTTGAAATTATATAAAATAAAAGTATATTTAGTTTAGAATGAGTGATGGAATAAAGTGAAAAAATAAAAGTAAAGTGGTAAAGTGGGATAAAATGAGAGTACGAGGGATAAAGTAAAATTTACCATTTAATCTAATATAAAAAATTTCATTATTTTTGTAGGAGCTATTATAAGTGCACAACTCCTGGATGTCCTGTGAGAAAGCACGTCGAAAGAGCTGCCAACGATATAACACTTGTTATAACAACATACGAGGGAAAACATAACCATGAAGTTCCAACTAGTAAAACCAGTAGTAGCATGGCGAATATTTCTGATAATGTTGCCAATCATCATCCGACGGTCACTAATAACAATAGTGTTTCTACACAGAAACAACCCGACACGAGAGTTGGAAATCAAGTCCAAGATCTCCCATTGTACATGGAAGCAAAGTCAATCTTGAATTACAGTGAATTTATGAGATTTCCTGGAAGAAATTTTTCTAATCATCATGATATCAACTTTGGACCACATGTTTATAATCCATTTTCCTTTCCTTCATTCCCTCCATTATCTTACAACAACCCTCTTTTGATGAATGTCAATAATAATAATATTACTTATCCGTCCTCTAAGCTTTATCCAGATTGTATGCCTCTACCGTTGTCGTCGTCATCATCATCCCAGATTAATCATGTTCCAGCTGTAGGATCATCTAATGTGCCTCTTGGTGGTAATTTCTCTTTCAATAATTATGCGACAATCCAAAATCCCAGTCAAGGGCTAGATATCAGAGAGTGCCAAAATGCGAGTATCATGAAACCGAAAGAGGAGCAAATGGAGGAGGATGAACTGTACGATACTTGTTTATCCTTACCAAATCATGAAAATGGAACAATATAGACGGATACTTAAGTCGGCTTTGTGAACAGCGCCCCTTTTCTTCGATCTATTTCAGAAAAATAGACAAGTTTTTAAGAGTTTTTGTTTAAATTTCTATTCTACTTGTGTCCCGAGCAGTATTTATTAGGACATGGACACATTCTTTTTGGGCTCTGTAATGACTAAAACAAACTCATTGTTCCTTGTTATATTTGGTTTGGAGGGCTTGTTTTGCTATGCATCGATCTTACAATAATTTAGTTGTTGGTGCTGTAATGCAAATTGAATGATTTTGTCTTTACAAAATCTTTCCTAGACTTGATATGTGTGGTATCGTATGGTCTATGCAGAATATTTTATGGACTTACTATATTTTTGATTTGACACTAATCGGGTTCAAATTTCCTATATTTAATCAATAATTGTCGGGTAAATTATATTTTGCATCATGAATAGGGGACAAAGTACAAAAACTCACATAGTTTAGAGGTTTAATATGATTAATAGAAAATAACAATAAATCCTCTAAACTATGTGTATTTTTTTTTTGGCATTTTACCATTAAACTATTTTTTTTACAGATCTACGAACTATACTAGTTTTGCACTTTGTCATACTACAACCATCACCGGTGGAATATTATATTAATATTTCGGCACATGCCCTCCATGTGAAAGCAAAATTGTCTTTACCTAAAATCTAAACAACAATTGTTGCACTTTGTCATTTAAACTTCATTAAGAATTTCACTTTGCCATCTGAACTTTGCATATCAATTTTTTAAAAAAAGTTATGTGTATATCCATGTATTTATCTTTTTTTCTTTATATTTTTATCCTTAAAAAATATTGTTCACCTTAGTAAAATATATTATCAATGATTTTATTTTAGAGTTTACGGTTTATGATTTTGGCGGGTTTAGACATCATCGATATAGATTTATTTTAGAGGGAATTTTTTTTTTGTCATCCGAATTATTAGGTTTTTTCGACTTTGCCACCTAAACTTATTTTTGGGATATTTTACCTCCTGAAGTTTACAGGTTTTGCACATTGCCTCCTACGACTAGATGCCAGTAGAATATTCCACGGGAATCCTGTCACGTGCCATACACGTGGGGGCAAAATTTTATTTGACCGAAATTATAATAAAGCTATTGCACTTTGCTATCTGAACTTTGCGCGATTGTCAATTTATCATATAGCCTTTGAGCTATTTACACTTTACCACCTCAGTTTAAAAAAAATCAAAAAATTATATGTATATACAATTGTTTTCTAATTTCTTGATAAAAAAAATTAAATAGTAGTTACTTCAATAAATATATTATCAATAAGATTATTTTATAATCTTTTCTTTCTTACTTTCTTGTAGAATAACCTTTTAATAAATTAATTAAATTTAATTATTGTAATGTTATATGACTATATTCCCCTCAAAAAACAATTATATGACCAAATTTCTAAAATATGTTAAGTTATAGGACCAAACGTAAAATTGCTAAGTTAAAGGACTGAATTATCTAGAAATTTGAAAGTTAAAGGACTAAAACATGAAGGTGATAACTTAAAGGACTAATTTCCAAAAAGGTCCAACTTACGGGACTAAAAATCATATTTTCCCATTTATAATTATGAAGTATGATATTTTTTTTTCTTTTTTGACTTCATTAGTAAAAAAACATTAAATAATATTTCATGTCTATTGTTTGATGCTATATCAAAGTTATTATAATGCAGGAAATATATTTCGTAGAATTATTAGAAAAATACACACGTCATAGTACAAAACGAAGGCCTCACAAATATACATTAGTGCATCGCACGAGTAAAACACTAGTTAACTCTAATTGGAGTCTTTCAACTCATAAACTTTTGAGTACCAAAATGATTTTTATTCAAGAAAGATGGGCCAAAATTGAAGAAGAAACAACTTAGAAAGCGGCTTTCATTAGCAATAGAAAGCGCACCCAGGATAGAGAATCATAAAAAAAAAAAAAAAATTCTCATCTTTTAATGGCACGGAGACATGCTTGGCGATTTTTGAAAAGACAATTATTTTTTAAGTCCTCTAAGTGAATTGACTTAGAGATTCGGTCCTCACGTTTTTTTTTTTTAAATTTTGAATTTAGTTCATTGAATAACAAAAATCAGATATTCACTCCAATTATATATATAATTTAACTTTTAAAAATTTCAAAGTTAATATTAGTTCAACTATAGATCGATCCAAATTATAATCAAATTAAGTAACCTCATCATAGATGTAAATGGGCCTATCCCAACAATTAAAATTAAAATAAACTAATTTATTCAATTATCGATCTTAGGCCGGATAGTGATTGTACTACATGATTCTATCAAATTATCTTTAATTTTCTCAAATCTTTAATTTTCTCAACAAATTCGAGAAACACATCAAGGAATCTAGTAACTAATAAAAATTGGGTTATATAAATTAAACTAAAGTCATATATCTCGGATGATGTGATTATTAAGGGGAAATTTGATAAAATACCCCTTCCCCTAGGGGTAATTTTGATTTTTGCCCCCATATTATTAAATTCAGATTTTTGCCCCTTTTCCTCATGTAAAAGACCAAAATGCCCATTTATTTAAAAAAAAAATCTTTCCTACCTCCCTGCCCACCCATCTGCCCACTTGTCTACCCACATATACTATTTGTTCTCAATTAAACTCCTGCCCACCTCCCTGCCCACCCATCTGCCCACATATGCTATCTCTTCTCAATATAAAACTCTTACCCACCTCCATGCCCACCCATCTGCCCACTTGTCTGCCCACATATACTATGTTCTCAATTAAACTCATGCTCACCTCCCTGCCCATCCATCTGCCCACATATACTATCTGTTCTCAATTAAACTCATGCCCACCTCCCTGCCCACCCATCTGCCCACCCATCTGCCCACATAGACTATATGTTCTCACTAAAAATGAAGTATATTAAATTAAAAATGCAACTTAACAAAATAAATTAGAAGTACAAGACGATAACACATGGGATTATTCAGCACAACAACTTTAATTAAGTATACATTACACAACAATCTAATTAAAGAAGAAGTACATTCAACACAACAACTTAATTAATACATTACAATATTCATCACAAATCCTATCTCATGTGACTATTCACCGGAATGGGTTTTGATGGTGTCAAAAGCTATCTTTAAAACCTTAGGCAAGTGCACCTATCATTTTATAGTATAGATTATTGAGTACCGAGTGTCATTCCCACGAGGATTGTAAGTGCTAATAATTACCGTCCTTTTGTTATTTAATTTAATAATTTTCAGAGTTTTGTTTGTTAAAATGGAAAATGAAAAATAGAAAATTTAAAATAATTGCAACTTACAAAAAATCAAATAAAAGTAGATTGTAGAATTAAGAAATCAAGAGCTAGAAATGTGTTTGAATGTAAATCTCTCTAGAATATTTTTGTGATTTAACAGGATAAAGATACAACCAAAAACCCTTAAGCAAAAACCAACCTCTTTTAATAAAATCTCATGTTTCATGGACCGTAGAAAAATTTCCGATTTAAGTTAAACCCTCTATCGAGCGCGAATAACTTCTAACCTCAAGTTGATTAACTGAAATCTCTTTCTAGTTAAAACCCCAAGACAACATTATAACAATTTATGAATTCCCATAT
Source organism: Rehmannia glutinosa (assembly GCA_016081115.2). Taxonomy (NCBI): domain Eukaryota; kingdom Viridiplantae; phylum Streptophyta; class Magnoliopsida; order Lamiales; family Orobanchaceae; genus Rehmannia; species Rehmannia glutinosa. The sequence continues at coordinate 35,521,281 of CM071929.1, read as the reverse complement.
TAGGTTTGACCCTAATCCAGAAGATTTATGCTTTGCGTCCCATGTCTAGGATTGCATGCAACTCTTTTCACTTATATAGGTTCTATTTCACCATGAATCTCTCGATTTCCCGGATGAAAAATAAACTTCAAATCAATATTGCGCATATACCAATTTGAATGAATAAAGCATAATATAAGTGAATCACACAAAACATGAAGATTTTATTAAAAACATTCAAACTTTAATCACAAATTCATTCTAGAGTTCATTACATTCAAACACTAGAAATTTAGCTACACATGGCTTTGACAAGATAGTATACTACATAAGAAGATTTGAATAAAATGAACATGGTGTACTTAACTCTTATTCAAAGACCAATTCAAGACTTCATCTTTGGTTGATTGCAATGATGTTGAGCTCCAAGCCTTCTCCTCTATTGCTCTTCAACTTCCAACTCTACCTCTCTTTTATCCTCTCAATGTATTTTGCTTTGAAACTTAGAATATACAATGAATCTCTCTATCAATGAATATCCCAACTCTAATTCATGGCTTTTATAGGCATCATCTTTGTAAAAGCATACATCAATAATGCCATCCTTTGCTAAACAAATGCTCCACTTCCATAGTTGGGTTGTTTGCATCATTGTTTTCACATGATAATTGAGGAATAATAGAGTTTAGAGCAGCAAAATGAGGTGTAAAAGTTGCTCAAAGGTTGTCAAAAAGCAAAAGTCTCCATAATATCTGCCAAAAGAAGAAAAATTTTAAGCTGGAGGAAAAACACGGCCGTGTTTTCTTCGTCACTTGGGAAATTTTGGCAGGGTGTGTTTTTAAACACGGTTTGGACGTGTTTTGATAGACGTCATGCTGAACACGACCGTGCTTTCAAAGCACGGTCTGGGTGTGTTTTTCTGTTTTTCTTGTTTTTCTTCCCTTTGAAGCATGGCCATGTTTTCCAACACACTGGGGCGTGTTTTACACGAGATTAAGTCTTCTTGCCTTCTTTTTGACTTCATTTTTGTTCATCTTTTCATACGAAATTTATGTGAATTTACTTCAAGTCTTTACCTTCATCATTCAAAACAAGCCAATGTGATTTTTCTTGAATTTATTGATTTATAAACTAAAAAGTTAAAGAAATTATCGAAAAAGAGTTATAAAAATGTGAACAAAAATGCACTTATCGGGTTCTTACAAGTTTTTCGATTATGCCCTATGCCTTTGCATCTCCCACACTTTCTCGCAACTTTTTGTTCGCCATGGGACAATATCCTCATCTTTCTTGGCCTACCACTAAGAGGTGCCGACATAATTCGTCCTTGGTAAGAAAAACTTGGCATTCTTCAATGTCATCTTCTATTGCAATTGAGTTACAACTGCTTGTTTGGATACTTGGACGAGGACCCACACCACTTTGACCTGTTCCCATAGAGTTCTTTATTGGCTGACCATATCGCCCACTTCCTTGCCCACCTTCATGTCTACCCTCATGCCCACATTTCTGCCCACCTCTCTGCCCACACTCATGTATGTCTTTTTTTTCCACATCTTCTTGCCTACCATGTTGCCTACCTCTCTGCCCATACTCATTTATGTCTTTTTCTTCCACGTCTTATTGCCTACCATGTTTCTCCCACACTCATTGTGACGTCCGACAAAGGGAAACCAAAATCATAAGGACGATGAGTTTTCTCTTCCATAATGCCTTTGCCTTTTTCAAGGTGGTATGTGAGACGTGGCATATTCTCTGGAACAACGACTTCATTTGTCTGAATGGCCACAAGATCCTGATGATTACTACTAGCTGACTCAAAAGTTTCCTTGTTCTTTTCCCTAGCAATCAAGCAAAGAGGCACATACAAAGTCTTCTCTTTATTCATACGAACTAGAACTTCGACATCATCATCATCAGTGAGTGGACATGGCGGCAATAGATCAATGTGTTCATAGCCAAACCAACTTCTTAATTCTATTTCATAATCATTGGGATTGATTTTACACAATGCATAAGATTTCTCCAATAATTCGGAATACGTGACATCGCACGGGAAGAGAACACTTTTTGATTGCTTTCCGGTAAATCTCCAACAATAAATATTTATATCACAGTCCCAAATTTCATCCACACAATCAATATAGTACATGACGTACCACCTGCAAACAAAGCCATGATATAAAATAATTAATTAGATATTCTACACAACTGCCCACGTACCCCACATTTCAGCCCACTCTCCTGCCCACATCTCTGCGCACATTTCGGCCCACTCTCCTGCCCACCCCATTTTTGTTGGCCCAAAACAACGATTCCACATTTTTGGCCGATTTAAACAACAATTAAAATTACGTATTCATTCTATACACTATATCTAACAATAACAAATTATACTCATTCCAAAAATCTAACAAAGTTGGCTAACTGTAACATTTTTCAAAGAAAATAAGCTTCAATTCAATGAATAACATAAACACCATGAAAACTAACCTTTATCCATAACTTTCTTGCACAATAGATAATTTTGATCCAAATGCCCGCTAACATCGAGCCGCTTTTGCCCGTTTTCGATCCAAATATCAAGAACAAATTTCAGATTTTTGTGTTGCCTGTTTTTAGCACTAGTAGATGGGTTTCTTCTTATTTTGTGATCTTCAATATCCTTGTAGGTTGATTCTTGCTTCTCATCCTCTAAAACTTGTTGATTTTGTGAGTTTTTGGAGTTTCTAGGGTTTGGTCGATAGAAGACGTGTGTGTCTTTTGGTTTTCTTTCTTCAGCATTTTCATTTTCTTCATTTGCTTTTTCTTTTTTTTTTTGTTTTTTCAAGTAAAAGGGTAATTTGGTCTTTTTGGGCTAAGAAAAGGGGCAAAAATCTAAATTTAATAATATGAGGGAAAAAACCAAAACTACCCCTAGGAAAAGGGGTATTTTATCAAATTTCCCATTATTAAGTGAAAATTAATTGATTTTGGAACTATTGGTATAATTTTGGCCTCGGAGAAAATTTAAAATTAACAATAAAAATAATGAAGGGCCGCGAAGAGAAAGGACGAGTAAACAGACAGATGCAGATCTGAATACTGATTAACTCCCTCGTTCTTCTACTGCCCTCCCTCTGGAAATCGGGGCCAATCCAAAATTTAATCAAACAAAAACCTCGCCGGATCGCCGATCTCTACTCCATTATTCGGTAACATTTTTTCCGTCTCACTTCTTCATTTAATTTTCTTTCTGAATTGCCCGTTGCGTGCTAGATCTATTGCCAGATTTCTATCATTTCTTTGTGATTGACTCTAACACATTTAACAATTTATCTGTTAATTCTTGGATGACTATGTCTGTTGTTGTGTGCGTTAACATTAAGAATACCTGTGATTAGGTTGATAGTTTTGTTTTTGCATTGTTGTTGTCCGGATTCAGTTTACGATTTATGGAGGTGGGCGTGTGCTGGTATGTTTTTAGGTTGCTATAGATTCGCATCTTTGAGGTTTCTGTTAATTCAGCTTTGTCAATTTAATCATTTTAAATCTGTGTATCTGTCAGAGCACTGTGCATACGAGTAAACTGAAGCTTGATTGGTATTTCTGAGTCTTCTGTTTCTTTGATGGATTGCTTGAGTGATTAGTTTGTGCTCACATCTTAAATTTACTTGAGAAACTCAAAGTTCGGTTCCTTTTCTTATGAGATCTTTTGTCAACACTAAGTATGGAGATATATTATCATACCAAAAATAATTATGCCATAAGTAAATATTGTTGTTTATTTCGACATAATCACACGAGAAATAATGATGCCCTGAATAAATGTTGTAGTCTATCTAAATCTTGTTAGTCTTATATGGCACTGTATTAAGTCGACTCATATGGGCCTATGGCTGAATAATTAAGTGGCAGATTATTATACTTCTAAAAATTTCTCTTGTAACATAATATATTGTTAAAAGCTGTTGTCTATATTTTATAAATTAATTTAGTCAAATGCGACCAGATAAGAAGTGGAAAATGGAGAAATCATGTTTGTTGCTGGTACATTTTGACAAGGGCACAGCGGCCCTTGCCAATGAGATCAAGGAAGCACTTGAAGGGAATGATGTTCCAGCTAAGATTGACGCCATGAAAAATGCAATAATGCTTTTGCTAAATGGTGAAACCCTGCCTCAACTCTTCATTACTATTGTGAGATACGTGTTACCCTCTGAGGACCACACTATTCAGAAACTGCTACTGCTCTATTTGGAGATCATTGATAAGACTGATGGAAAGGGGCGTGTGTTACCAGAAATGATATTAATCTGCCAGAATCTCAGGAATAATCTTCAGCACCCTAATGAATATATCCGTGGTGTCACCCTAAGGTTTCTTTGCCGGCTCAATGAGGCGGAACTCATCGAACCTTTGATCCCCTCCATTATGTCAAACTTGGAGCATCGACACCCTTATGTTAGGAGAAATGCAATTCTGGCTGTGATGTCAATTTACAAGCTCCCGCAAGGCGAACAGCTCTTGGTTGATGCACCAGAGACGATTGAGAAGTTTCTCTCAACAGAGCAGGATGCATCAGCTAAGAGGAATGCATTTCTGATGCTTTTCAATTGTGCGCAGGATCGTGCTGTTAATTACCTTTTGACCAATGTTGATAGAGTATCAGATTGGGGGGAACTACTGCAGATGGTTGTCTTGGAGCTGATCCGAAAAGTTTGTCGGACGAACAAAGCTGAGAAAGGGAAATATATTAAAATCATTATATCTTTACTGAATGCCCCTTCAGCTGCCGTTGTCTATGAATGTGCTGGAACTCTTGTTTCTCTGTCTTCTGCCCCCACAGCTATTAGAGCTGCAGCCAACACATATTGCCAGCTTCTTCTCTCACAGAGTGACAATAATGTTAAGCTCATTGTGCTTGATCGCCTGAATGAGCTCAAGGCTTCTCACAGGGATATTATGGTTGACTTGATTATGGATGTCCTGAGGGCATTGTCAAGCCCAAATCTCGACATCCGAAGGAAAACACTTGATATCGTTCTGGAACTGATTACACCCCGCAACGTTAATGAGGTAGTTCTTACTTTGAAGAAGGAAGTCATGAAAACTCAAAGTGGGGAGCTTGAGAAGAATGGGGAGTATCGTCAAATGCTCATTCAAGCCATCCATTCTTGTGCTATAAAGTTCCCTGAGGTGGCAAGCACAGTGGTCCATTTGTTGATGGATTTCTTGGGGGACAACAATGTTGCCTCTGCGATGGATGTTGTCATTTTTGTGCGAGAGATAATTGAAACCAACCCTAAGTTAAGGGTTTCTATCATCACCAGGCTTTTGGATACTTTTCATCAGATTCGAGCAGCAAGAGTTTGTTGCTGTGCTCTTTGGATTATTGGAGAGTATTCCTTATCTCTGTCTGAAGTTGAGAGCGCCATTGCAACCATAAAGCAGTGTCTTGGGGATTTACCATTTTTTTCGATTTCTGAAGATGAGGAAGCAGCTGATTCTTCAAAAAAATCCCAGCAGCCATCCTCAATTACTGTTTCATCTAGAAGACCCGCTATCCTTGCTGACGGGACTTATGCAACTCAAAGTGCTGCCTCTGAAACTGCTTTTGCTGCTCCAGCTGTAGTTCAAGGATCTTTGAGTACTGGAAACTTGAGATCTCTTCTTCTCACTGGTGATTTCTTCCTTGGGGCTGTTGTTGCCTGCACCCTTGCAAAGCTGAATCTAAGATTGGAGGAGGTTCAACCTTCAAAGGTTGAAGTGAACAAAGCATCTAGCAATGCATTGTTGATTATGGTTTCAATGTTACAGCTTGGGCAATCTTCAGTTCTTCCTCACCCAATTGATAATGATTCTTATGATAGGATTGTTCTTTGCATAAGATTGCTGTGTAACACAGGGGATGCTGTGAGGAAGATCTGGTTAAAGTCTTGCCGTGAGAGTTTTGTTAAAATGCTTTCAGATAAACAGCTACGTGAAATTGAAGAAATTAAGGCCAAGGCTCAGATTGCTCATTCGCAGCCCGATGACCTTATTGATTTCTACCACTTGAAGAGCAGAAAGGTGGAACACTGCATTCGCTGTTTGTTATTTGTTTGATGGATATAAAAATGCTTTCAGAACAAGCATGTGTTTTTGGATTACTAATATATTTCTAAAATAATATTTTTTTAATCCAAGTAACCAATCAAAATATTTTTAAATTCGGTAAATTAATTCCATCAACTTTTCATTTTAAAAAACCTAACAGTACCTATTTTTACTGGATACCGTCAACTTCTTAGGTAAGGCATTTAATGAACTGATTTTTCAATATGAATTTTTCTTTATATTATTCAAATTGATTTGTATCAATCATGATTCAGTTTTAATAAATCATGTTTTTGGAGAAAATTATTTTATTTTATCTTAGATATAATTTATAATAGAGACAGCTTGAACTTGTAAAATTTATTGAACTAAACAAAAAGATTAAAAAATTTCAAACGTAAAATAATTTTTCGAATGTTTTACTACTACACATGAATGGATACAATTAAAAGAAACTAACTCTCAAAAGTAAAAAGTGAATATCAACAAATAAAAGCTACTTTAATATAAGAAATTCAAGGGTAGTTTTGTCCAAGAAATGGACATAACGTTAAGGGTTGGATTTTTTGGGCCTTTTAATTGATTTAACAGATTTTGAGTAATTTTCCATATTTTTTTACCAGTTCATATCTTTTGCATTGCCATATTTGCTTTCGTCCTCTGTGTTTGCAGTACTCTGTAAGTGTGGGTGTAGGATCATCTTTAATTCCTCTTTACCTTGTTAGTCGGATCTACTCTCTCAAGGTGTGAGTACTGGACAAACTCATTTTGTCTCCATCATCATTTTGATAATGTTGGAGCTGAATTCCAATTTTTGAATGCTTATAACTCCCCAGTTTACTTCAGTCTTTTTTATTACCATGCTAATATATGCTTGTGGTGGACTTTTTCTTGATGCGAAACAGCAGACCGTTAAGTTTGTCATGTTCCAAGGACCTTGTTGAGATATTATATAATATAGGATAGTGGTAGCTTAGTGGCAACATTAGTGCCTTAATTTAGGTTGTGGTGTTTTCCTCTTTTCCTTAATTTATGTCTTATGTTAGGCTTACTTGCCTATATATTGTACAATTTTCAGTCATGAAAATCACAAGAAATACAATCATTTTCACATGGTATCATAGAGCAAGGTTCCTAAACCCTAGTTCTATATTTTTATTTTTTTTTTCCGGAAATCTCAGTTTCCAGATTCCAGAAATTCCAATTTCCAGATTTCAGTTTTAGTTTCAGTTTTTCCCCAAAACCCTAGTTTCCCTTTTCAGTTGTCTGACCGGAATACTGTTCACCGGAACACTGTTCACACAATAACACTGTTCACGACGAGACTGTTCCCAAAACACTGTTCATCCGGGAATTACTGTTCACAACAGGAAAAATATTATTTCATCGGGACACTGTTCACGCCCAGAAAATATTATTCTACTCGGAAAATACTGTTCAGTCCGAAAAATATTTTTCACGCCGGGCAACACTGTTCACGTCTATTTAATCAGTCATCATGTCCGATCTTTCAAACCAACGGGTCAAGTCTCGATGCCGCTTTTCAAGGGTCCACGACCATTACAACCGACATATTGAATGTCCAATGACACTCTCTTGACCCACTATAGCTCACACCGATAATTCTACGGTTTGTTTCTCTCACTCTACACCTATGGGATGGTTTTGGATTCCTGGTGCTTCGATCACGCGATTGGTAATTCCTCTATTTTCTCGTAAATATCACGGACCAAATTTCCCCATTACGTTATCACTTGCGAGATGAGACTAAAATCCAAGCCACTGAGTTGGGCGGGTTTCACCAACTCCATCAATTCCATTGAGTTCGGTCTTATTGGTTCCTAATTGTCCTTTAATTTGATATCCATAAGTAAATTAACTCGTTCTTTAAATTGTACCATAACTTTCACTTCGATTCTTTTTTGATACAAGACCCAGAGATGCAGGCGGACGATTGGCGCAGGATTTGAATCTCGTGGTCTTTACTACCTTCAACCAACAATTTCCACTCTATGTGCCGCTACCGCATCCCCCGATCTTCTTCATCGTTTGGGTCACCCGAGTCTACCCAAATTAAAAACAATGGTACCGGTCTTCACAAACTGAGTCTTTAAATTGTGAGTCTTGCCAATTAGGTAAACATGTTCGTCTTCTTTTTCTAATCGTATTAATAACGAGCTTCATCTCTCTTTGATATTGTTCATTCCGATGTTTGGGGTCCAAGTCGTGTTCCGCCTACCTTAAATTTATCGGTATTATGTCACTTTCATTGATGATTTCTCCCTGTACTGGGTATTTCTAATGAAAGATCGCTTCGAGTTGTTTGGTATTTTTGAAGCTTTTTGCTCGAAATTAAGACTCAATTTGGTAAAATGATTCGTGTCTTTGCGTAGTGATAATGCAAAAGAATATTTCTCCGATCGTTTCAATTCTTTTACACGTTCAACGGCATTATTATACATCAATCGAGTTGTCCCCATACACCTCAACAAAATGGGGTAGGTGAACGAAAACATGTACACATTGTTGACACATTTCACCTTGTTGATATATGCCAATGCACCTTTAAAGTTTTGGGGTGATGCTATCCTGATCGCCACTTATTTGATAAATCGAATGCCATCCTCTCGTGTTGAATGGTCGTTCCTTACTCTATTTTGCACCCTAAAAGCCCTTTATATGTTGTTCCTCCTCGTATTTTTGGTTGTACTTGTTTTGTTCATGATCTATCTTCGAGTAGTGATAAATTGTCCGCTCGGTTTGTCGTTGTATTTTCCTTGGTTACTCCCGTTCTCGGAAAGGGTTACCGCCATTGTTACTCTCCTACAAACCGCTTCTACATTTCCGCCGATGTTACTTTCTTCGAGGACATATCATACTTTGTCTTGCAACTACTATCCCTTCTCATGACTGGATCGGGTTTGCATACCCTACTTAGAGTTCATTCGACCAACTCATGAGCCTTCTCTGCTTTCCCAAGATTGCCTCGATGCTCCATCATCTCCACCACCGTCTCCTCCACCTATTAATCGGTTTGGCATTACTTATCAAAGACGGTCAGAGCCACGAGCCGGATCTGTTCCAGAGGTCTCTATCCCCGCACCCGATCCACTGTGTCACCCGATTTGCCTATCGCCATCCGCAGCGTATACGCTCTACCCGTAACCCTTATCCTATCTACAATTTTCTATCTTACCATCGTTTATCTCCCACATATTGTGCTTTTGTATCTACTCTCTCTTCTATTTCTATCCCTAAGACAGGTTTGCGACTATCCCATCCAGGATGGAAACAAGCTATCTTGATGAAATGTCCGCTTTGGATTACAACCATACTTGCGCACTTGTTCCCTTCCTCCGTAAATCTGTTGTTGGTTGTCGTTGGGTGTTTAATGTTAAGATCGCCCCGATGGACAAGTCGATCGCTTGAAAGCTCGTCTGGTAGCTAAAGGATATACGCAAGTCTATGGTCAAGATTACAGTGATACTTTTTCTCCGGTTGCAAAGATGTCCTCAGTTCGTTTATTCCTCGCTATGGCTGCCATGAAACATTGGCCCCTCTTTCAGTTAGATATCAAGAATGCCTTTTTGCATGGTGACTTGGAAGAGGAGATTTATATGGAACAACCTCATGGATTTGTTGCTCAGGGGGAGTATGGTTTGGTATGCAAGTTACGAAAATCTTTATATGGTTTGAAACAATCACCTCGAGCTTGGTTTGGCCGATTCAATAAAGTTCTTCAAAACTTTGGGATGATCCGTTGCGAAGGAGATCATTCTGTCTTTTTTCGACGCTCGTCAACAAATCGATATATCTATCTTGTGGTCTATGTTGATGACATTGTAATTACGGGCGATGATTGTGAAGGTATCAAAGCATTAAAACAACACTTATTTCACAATTTTCAAACTAAGGATCTTGGTCCTCTTCGTTATTTTCTTGGGATTGAAGTAGCTCAATCAAAGTCAGGTGTTGCTATCTCTCAAAGGAAATATGCTCTTGATATTCTAGAAGAAACGGGTCTTACAGATTGTAAACCAGTTGCTACTCCAATGGATCCTAATGTAAAGCTCCTTCCTAATCAGGGGGAGCTCTATCCTGATCCAGGAAGATACCGAAGGCTAGTTGGGAAGCTAAATTATCTCACCATGACCAGACCAGACATATCTTTCCCAGTAAGTATAGTAAGTCAGTTTCTGAACTCTCCTTGTGATAGTCATTGGAATGCAGTTATTCGAATTGTCAAGTACATCAAAGGGTCACCTGGAAAAGGACTTGTTTTCACTGATAGAGGCCACACTAATATCATTGGGTATTCGGATGCTGATTGGGCAGGAGATGAGAATGATCGAAGATCTACTTCTGGTTACTGTATATTCATAGGAGGAAATCTGATTTCATGGAAAAGCAAGAAACAGACCGTTGTTGCTCGGTCAAGTACAGAAGCCGAGTATCGAGCTATGGCTCATGCAACATGTGAACTCTTGTGGCTAAAACACTTACTACAGAATTACAGTTCTGTGACATTGGTCCTATGGAGCTCGTGTGTGATAATCGATCGCCTTTGCATCTCTTTCCAATCCGAGTTTTTCACGAGAGGACGAACATATAGAAGTCGATCGCCATTTCCTTAGAGAAAAATTCTCTCTGAATCATCAAGACCTCCTTTGTCAACTCTAGAGATCAACTCGCCGATATCTTCACTAAATCTCTACGGGCCCTCGGATAACTTATATATGTGACAAGATGGATGCATATGATGTATATGCTCCACCTTAAGGGGGAGTGTTGAGATATTATATAATATAGGATAGTGGTAGCTTAGTGGCAACATTAGTGCCTTAATTTAGGTTGTGGTGTTTTCCTCTTTTCCTTAATTTATGTCTTATGTTAGGCTTACTTGCCTATATATTGTACAATTTTCAGTCATGAAAATCACAAGAAATACAATCATTTTCACAGACCTTAACTGTGATATATTGCTTGCTCTATGTAGTGGATACTATATTTTAATTGCTTGTCTCTAATTGTTATCTTCACTCCAGGGCATGAGCCAGCTGGAGCTGGAAGATGAGGTCCAGGATGATCTGAAACGTGCTACTGGGGAATTTGTTAAGGATGCTGATGATGCAAATAAGCTCAATCGTATCATTCAACTCACAGGATTTAGTGATCCAGTATATGCTGAAGCTTATGTGACAGTTCATCATTATGATATTGTCCTGGATGTTACAATTATTAATAGAACGAAAGAGACCCTTCAGAATCTGTGTTTGGAGTTGGCAACAATGGGTGATCTTAAACTTGTTGAGCGTCCGCAGAATTACACTTTGGCACCTGAGTCAAGCAAGCAAATAAAAGCAAACATTAAGGTGTCCTCTACTGAGACTGGAGTCATATTTGGAAACATTGTCTATGAGACGTCAAATGTGCTCGAGCGGACTGTTGTTGTCCTCAATGATATCCATATTGATATCATGGACTACATATCTCCTGCTGTTTGTAGTGATACTGCGTTTAGAACCATGTGGGCAGAATTTGAATGGGAAAACAAGGTATTCTTGTCACTTATGTTGCTGTTTTTATCCACCATAGTTGTTTTAGATATACCTGGTATTATCCACTATTTGTTGAGAGATACCTAGTATCTTCTTTGGTTTGGCAAGTGATATTCTGCAAGATGATCAATTGCTTGAACTGTTGTTTACTCTATGCATTGCCTGGTAGTTCAGTACTTCTCTGAAGTCTGGACATAATATCTAACTGTAATTTCATGTTTTGTTTGAGTTATTACAGGCTTTTTATGGAATATGATCTCAATGAGTCTAGTGGAACTTCATATGGTAGCTTTTAGGAATCCACTATCATGTCCTAGGAAGTTGTGATTTAGAATAAAGCTCATTTGTGACGGTTTGATTAGTCTCCTGTGGGTAATTTCATGCCTTTTTTTATTTCTTTTTCTCTTTTCCTCTGTGCAATTCCAGGCTAAATTTACATTCTTATCTTTACTTTTAAGGAAATCGGGTCTTGCTTTACCAGGATTTATGTCTCTTTATCCGCTGTCTTGCTTGTATCTATTCTTTGTTTTCCTCATCTATCAGGTCTAACTGGTAAAGCCATTTTTTTTTTGTAACATCAATACCTTTCTTGTTTATATTCATTCTCTCGTATGCTTTATTACATGCTTTTCCCTTTTTTCAATTTCCTTTTTCTTTCTTTTGGCAGGTTGCTGTAAACACCACAATTACAAATGAAAAAGAATTTCTCGATCATATTCTCAAATCAACCAACATGAAATGCCTAACCGCATCGTAAGTCCATTTATGATCTCTAACTGAATGAACTGCTGCTGCAATAGTGGCAACGGTTTCTTTCACGTTTATCGATACTCATCTTTCTAAATGATAAAGTGAAATACTTATCTGTTTTGAAGCAACTTTCCACATTCCACTATTATTTTTGGGTTTGGCAGTTAGTTCTTTCCTCTGCATATTATTATTGAGTGATTATGCATTGTGAGAATACTTAATGTTTACACTATCATAAGCCGGAAGAGTTCAGCTTCTACTTGCTTATACTATCCCACAGCGAGTGAAGTTGTAAATGAGTAAATTCAAAATTAAGGTGTTGAAATGGCAGTGTCTTTTGACAAAATTCCTATATTTGGCCAGAAAACTGTTCCTTACTACACCCTTTCTAGAAGGATTGTCAAGTTGTCATATAAGAACATATTAGTGGAGCTCTGCTGTCAAACATCTGTGAGATTATCAAATAGTTCAAGATGCGGTGAACAATCAAGTTGACATTAGTTCAAATGCTCCTAACTTGAGAAGTTATATCACCATTTATTCTATTTTTTTGGAGAAAGTAGTCTTTCATCTAGTACCGCAAACATGTGTCCATTATATAATCGTGTAAACAAAGCTCGAGCTGTCTGTTAGTTCAATTCTATTACATTATCAGTTTTTGTTGAACTGCTTAAAGCTGATTGAATGGCCAGTAAGAATATGAAGAATCAATACTCATTTCAGCTAATCAGGCCTTAGTCAAAAATGTTCAGCTCATGTTCCTCTCTATATGGCAATCAGAGTTTTAACTGATATGTGTGTTTATATGGTGTCACCAGATCTGCTTTAGAAGGTGAATGTGGATTCTTGGCTGCAAACTTGTACGCAAAGAGTGTATTTGGGGAGGACGCTTTGGTAAATATCAGTGTTGAGAAGCAGGCAGATGGCAAACTGAATGGATATATTAGGATAAGAAGCAAGACTCAGGGAATCGCTCTCAGCTTGGGTGACAAGATCACTCTCAAGCAGAAGGGAGGAAGCTAATGGTAAATTGCTCGATACTTTTTCCTTTATTTATGACGATAATATGCAGCATGTACTTGGTTGATCGTTTTGAATCGGGCAGAATGCCCATCAATATCGTATTTCTAATGCAAATGGAAGCTTCGTCCTCTTTTCAAGCTATTATTGTATGAGAACTTTTCTCTTTCTATAACATATAGAATGTCAAGCTGGGGATTAACATACTTAACTGGGGTTGTTTAAGGTTTTGTAATGTTTAGTCTCTTCAAACAATTATCTCCATTGTGTTTAGCATTGTCCAGTGTTGTTCCTCGTGGTCTTTTTCTTTTGTTTTATTTCCATTTAAGGCTTTTCTCTAATGGTCTGCAGGTTTTACGCTCTAGTTCTCCAGATTCTATGGCGCCATTAGAAGACTTTCTTGGCAGGATAGTGTGATTTGTTCAGGATATACACTTTGGATTTTTTACATCTTTTAATTTTTATATGGGGATAAATATTATAATTGAACTACATTTCAAATATTCTTTTTGTAGATGAGATTGGGAAAGAGATGGTTGGTTGTATCCTTTAGGCGACATTTTGTTCAAGTACTTGTATTAATTGTTATTTTTGGCTGCAAACCTCGTCTCGTCTCTTCCCTGTCAATTTTTTTTCTTTTTTGAAGGAAACTACTTTTTAGGGATCTACTAATACTTTTTGGGTAAAAAAATAATATTTACAGGGAATTACTAAAATACCTTTGAGGGGAAAACCTAATATTTTACAAGTGACTACACTCCGCGGTAGTCAAGATTTGAACACATGATTTGAAGGTAGGCTAACCCCTGGGGGTCAATAAGTTTACATTGATCTTTCAATTTTCATTTTTCACTTTCCATATTTATTTCTTTCCATATTTTATCCTGTCATAACAGATAATCCTTAGCTTAATCAATTCGTTTTATTAGAACCCCTATAGTCTCCTCCAGGCTCCACCCACAAAAGATAAACAATATTCTTATGCCTTGAAAATTAATGTATTATTAATTATTAGTTTGGATAATATAGGATATAGAATGGCCAAAATGCCCTTTACTTTTTTTTTTCTTTTTGAGTTAGAATGAATTTCATTCATTAAATAAAGGAAATCTACAACTGATTACAACAGCAGATGTAATACAATTGCAAGTCTACGGATTATAGATCTATACAGATCTAAAATAGAATTTTAAACCGCAACAGATTTGACTAATCCATAGATTCAGAACTACGCAACTAGGCGCTGGACAAAACACGTACCAAGAACTTGATCTCGTTTATGTCGCATAACTTCAGGTAATTGTACATCTGAGTCTTCTGAGCAAATCCACAATAGGGACAAATAAAACAGAAAGAAAAGCCACAAAATGGGACAAATAAGCCACCTACTGAGGACAAGAAAAAACATAACAGAAAGACAAAAGATTAACGGGCAAAAGGTCTGCCTCTCCCTCCCTCAGATCCACACCGCAATCCATATCCGCCAAAATCACATCCAAAACCGTCACCACCGCCCTCGCCACCTCTAAACCCGCAAGCCAAGTTCGGAAGAAACCATACCTGCAAGAGAAAAAGCATCCCCTGGAATGGAGGGACTAGTGGTCGGAGACCATGGGATTTATGGTCTCCGGCCATAGTAGAGGAGGGGCAAGGTTGGAGAAAAGACAGGGTGGGAGAGAGGAAGGAGGGGGCGGCGGTGGTATGTGATTAGGGTTCTTTTTAGAGAGAATTTTTTTGGAGAGGCTTTTCCTTTTTAATTTTCTGCCACATTCCTTTACTTTTTTTCTGCTTTATGTAGCAACCTAATATTTTTGGTGGGACACATGGAAGAATATATTTTGTTGGATCCAAGTCGACACAAGTAGAATTGTGCAATTGGGGTTCAATACATATATAGTCCAACGACTAAGAATTAGTCCAAGTCGGAAAATTATTATTGACTTAAATTAATAATCCCAAACAATTGATCAAATAAAAGTGCATTTATTTTTCAAGTCCAATCATTAATCCAATCACATCATCCCTAGTTGTTCAAACAAATATATATACACGTATATTCCATTTTAAGCAAACATTCTCTTTGTGTTATCTAATATATAAACAATAATTTTGACTTTACCAACAATATATAGTTTATATTCATGAATAGTTATAATTTTGAAATGGTCATGCAAATTATATTCTCCAAGAATCAAAACTTGCACGTTCCCTGAGTAACAAATGCTGTTTTCCTATTACGCCACAAACATTACTAGCTTCTTCGCTTTGGATCCATAAGTGAAGAAGCTAGTAAGAAGAAAATCCTATTAGATATTATCAGCTAGCAGAAATACTAAGAGATTAATTCTAGTAAAAGAAAAAAATGCCACATCAGAACGAGGTGAATAAGTAAAAGTAATGATGATGCAGAGCTAAATCTGCAAAAAACATGCCCCTATTGAGTGGTGTGAAATAGAATGATAACTTATTCAACTTTTGCATTTAAGACATAATAATTTTTAAAAAATGGCGATTGAGGACTAAATTGGATTTCAAAATTCCCAATTGATTCTCAATTTAGGGATTTCATTTTTTTCGGTCCTAATTGCTAACGAACATATGACCTAGCAAATTCACGATGACTTGGATGAAAAAAAAGGGAAGTATAAATAAAATTACCCACCCCCTTAGCAAAATCGAGCCCCAAATAAGTTGGAGAAAACCCAGAAAATTGAATCTCTGCTTCTTTTTTTCATCAAAGTCGTAGTGAATTTGCTAGGTCATATGTTCAGTTAGCAATTAGGACCGAAAAAAATGAAATCCCCAAATTGATAATCGATCCCGAGAGAAATTTGAAATCAACGGCCATTTTAGTCCTCAATCTACTATTTTTTAAAAATTATTATCATAAATTGCAAATTGAAAAAGTTATTGACCTATTTTGCCACCACCTTATAGTTACAGATCATATTTTGCAATTAGCCAATGCAAAAATAATATAATATGTAGCATAACTCTTATTTTAATTGGGAGCTGCTAAAAAAAAAAGGGCCAAGTATTGTATGAGATAGTGGATACAATGACACAGTTGATCGTCTTAGAGCAACTCCCACCGCACTACTTTAGAGTAGTGCAGGCAAAAATTGCTCCAACACAACAAATCTAAGCGCTATTTTCTTTGATATGAATGCAGTGCGGCGCCACAAATGGCGCCGCACTGTTCATGCGCTACTTTTTTTTTTTTTTTTTTTTTTTTGCTTAATTTTAATTCTCTTTTCTTAATTTAAAACTAGTAGAAAATAATATTAAAATTAATTTAATAACATGTGATCATAATTTTAAATAATAAGGTGTGTAATTGAATAATACTATGATATTTAAAATACTACACACAAAATTATAAATTTTACATAAAATACATAAAAATTACTGGAACAATTAAATTTTCTATTTTTTATCAATTTGATTAATTTTGAGATGAAAAATTAATAAATTTCATATTAAATAAAATTACTTATATAATATTTTTATCAATTATTAAGTAATAAAAAGTAAAATAAAAGAAAGAATCTTATGGAATATTCTTTTTAGTGCAAAAAAAATAGTGCAGATCATTTGGAGATAAAATGTAGATTTTGCTTGCCAAAGTAGTGCAAACTCTACACCAAAGTAGTGCAGAGTGCTGGAGATGGTCTTAGAGAATTGCAAGTTGCTTACATCTACACACGTCCTGCAGTACTCTTTCACAATTTCACCTCAAAAAAATAAAAAAATTCCCATCTGCCTATAAATGCCCATCATGAATCAATCTTTAGCATCAACAGCTTCTTGTTAACGCCTTCAAATAAGTAGAGCTGTTCCTCCATATTCTAGTACTGGTCATATAAACAATGGCCTCCAATAACACCACAAGTTTCCAAGTTGTAATTGGCTTGCTCTCTTGTTTCATTTTGTTTGTTTCAGTATGTTGTGCGGCTAATCCACCTCTGAAAGTGGGATTCTACAAACACTCTTGTCCCTCAGCCGAAGCCATTGTCCAAAAGCACGTTAACAAGTTCGTTTCTCGCAACCCTGGACTTGCTGCTGGCCTTGTCAGGATGCATTTCCACGACTGCTTCGTCAGAGTACGTATCTCATACATATATATAATGCATACTATACAGAGTTCATATATATAGATTTCTTATTTTCTGCAGTGTTTTATTCATTTGGTGAATGAATGTCACCCATATAAAATAATGTTAATTTTGTACGCACGGTATTTACCTAGAGCATAAGATAAAAATAATAGGAAAGCTCATCAATTTTAACGTGCTTCGATTCCTCAATTCTACTTTATGACAACATTTCCATGTAGTTCTATAATATAACAGTTTCTTAATTGTTTCAATATGTGTTAATAATCATGAATAGGGATGTGATGGATCCGTGCTACTGGACGGACCAAACTCGGAAAAGGAAAGCATACCGAACAAGGGAAGTCTACGTGGTTTCGAAGTGATCGACGCAGCCAAAGCCGAGCTGGAGCTTAAATGCCCTGGAATCGTGTCCTGTGCTGACATACTCGCATTTGCAGCTCGCGACAGCTCCTGCAAAGTCGGGAACATAAACTACGCTGTCCTGTCAGGCCGACGCGACGGGCGTGTGTCCCTGATAAACGAACCCCTCCTGGAATTACCGCCGCCATTCTTCAACGCCACAGCTCTCAGAGACAATTTCGCAAGAAAGGGACTTTCGCTTGACGAAATGGTGACCCTTTCGGGCGCTCATTCCATCGGCATTTCCCACTGCTCTTCCTTTGCGACCCGGATCTACCCGACAGTTGACCCGACCCTGGACCCGAGATACGCTGCTTTCTTGAGAAACATCTGCCCTCCTCCGGCTGTTAATGGGACGGCTGCTTCGAACCCGATTGTGAACCTGGATTCGATCACCCCGAACCGTTTGGACAACAAATACTACGTGAGTTTGAAGGCGAATAGGGGGCTTTTGACGTCGGATCAGGTTCTAATGAGCAGCCCGTTGACTTCGAAAATGGTGGTGTACAATGCTAAGTATGGTAATGTGTGGGCTAAGAAATATGCGGCTGCGATGGTCCGTATGGGTAATATTGATGTGCTCACTGGAAAGAAGGGTGAGATCAGGAAGAATTGTCATGTTATCAACAACTGATTCATTCATTGGCTAATTAAGGATTTGATCATGGTTTCATGTTTCGGTCAGCTCTGAGAGTTTCATGAGCATTATTTGATTTTGGACATGTTTTTTTCGTGTTTTTAACTTTGATTCATTTTGGAATTTCCACTCATTTCTTGATTTGATTCTCCATTAATCAAGTGGAGAATTTTGTTTTATCGTTTATGCAAAATGATTGTTGGGTTAATCTTCTTAATTTGTAATAGCATAATTATTACTCGAGTTTCAATATATTCAACATTGTATTCCATTCACTAAACTTGGTCATTTATCCATGTTCCTAAATGCTTCTAGATTTTGTATATTAACTTTACAATAGACCATCTAATTGAAACTTAATTAATAGACTTGAAATGCTAATTATGTGGGTGGCAGATACCTGAACTTTGCTAATGGGGCATATTAAATAATTAAACTTGTTGACACTTTCGGTCAACCAAAGTGTTTAATTTTAGCTTTGATCTTCAACTTCCACACCTTTTTCCACAGTGTTCTGCGAATTTCCCTAGCCATACTCCCTTCTTCAGCATCCAAGCAGTGAAGCTTGTTTAAGCACAGGGCTGTGTATGCAGACTTGACTGAGTAAATCTTATTAGGTGTGAGCTGCCAAATCAAACGATCTCTCTCTTGCTGCCAGAATATAGGAGTTTCAACAATGGCCTCGATCTCCTGCTCCTCAAATAATTGATTTAGCAACACCACATTCCATTCTCTCCCATTATTCTGTAGCAGTTCCCTCACCCATGTAAATCCCCCATGAGCCTGTCTTCCACCACAAGAAGTAGAGGAATGATGATTCAAAATCCAAGGATGGTTCCAGATTCGTATAGAACTCCCATCAGCAATCTGGTATCTCAGCCCAAAATCAAGCACATACTTGGATTTCATGAGACTTTTCCACATCCATGAGTCAAAGGGTTTAATGATAGTTCGAAGCAGCCCCCCTTGAGGAAAGTACCGAGCCCGCAAAAATTTGGCCACCAATGAGTTTGGCCTCATAAGAATCCTCCAAATCTGTTTTGCAAGTAGGTCATCATTAAATAATCCAATATCTTGAAATCCCATACCCCCTCATCCTTAGGCCAAATCATCTTATTCCACCCAACCCAGTGCATTTTAGCCCCACCATCCGTCCTATTTCCCCACCAAAATTTAGAGATCACCTTGTACAGATCACTATAGATACCACTAGGTAATTTATAGCATGACATGACAAAATTAGGGAGGGCACAAATAACTGACTTGATCAACACCTCTTTCCCAGCAAGACTGAGAAAATTAGCTTTCCAATTCTAAACTCTCTTATTGGCCACCTCCATAGCATACTTGAACACTTCTTTCTTACCTCTCCCAATAGTCAAAGGCAACCCCAAATGTTTGATCTTCCTGTGCTCTTGCATTCCATTCAGAATGTGACAAATATCCCTTTTTAACTCCCCCGCAGTGTTAGCACTAAAAAACCTGAGGATTTCTCAAAATTGATCTTTTGGCCGGATGCAACACAATATTTATCCAACAGTGATGAGAAATTCTGAGCCTGGACACAATTAGCCTCACAGAAGAGAAGGGCATCATCATCAAAAAACAGATGATTAATAATAGGAGCATGTTTAGATATTTTCAGCCCAAAAATCTGGTTATTGTTCTTGGCTTGCACAATAAGGTTAGAAAAAGCTTATGAAATAATGAGAAACAGATAGGGAGATATTGGATCTCCTTGTCTAATTCCACGAGTTGGACAAACATAACCCCCCACCTCGCCATTCACCAAAAATGAAAATGAAGATGAACTAATACAAGCAAAGATCCAATTCAGAAACAGGAAGGAAATCCCATTTTCTTCATCGCAATCACTAGAAACTGCCACTCAACACGATCGTAGGCCTTAGCCATATCAGGTTTAATAGCCATAAATTTTTTTGCACTTCTCCTATTACCATTCAAATAGTGGAAACATTCATGAGCTATAATGATGTTATCCAAAATTTGCCTACCCGGGACAAAAGCGGTTTAGAATTCACTGATACAGTTACTAAGACAGGGTTTAATTCGATTGGCCAATATCTTTGAAATGTTTTATAAACAGTGTTGCAAAGACTTATTTGCCTGAATTGGGCAATAGAAGAAGGGTTTTTGACTTTAGGGATTAAACAAATAAGAGTAAAGTTCATGCTCTTGAGCATTTTGGGAGACACAAAAAAAATTTTAACAGCTTTACACACATCAAGATGAACCACATGCCAATAGAATTGAAAGAAAAATGGATTCATATCGTCCGGCCCGGGGACCTTCTGAGGGCTTAGGGAAAAAAGAGCTTCTTTGATCTCTTGGTCCTCAACAGGTCTAGAAAGCCTTTGACTCTATGCATTAGAGATTGAGCATGGGATTCCATGAAGCAATGAAAAATCAGATGCATCCCCATCAGAAGAGAACAGATCCTTATAGAAACATTCAATTTCCTTCACAATTTCCTCTTTAGACACACACACCTCACCCCTTCTAGAGATAAGTCTTTCAATGCAATTCACTTTTTGTCTTTGAACCACACATGCATGAAAGAATTTTGTGTTTCTATCCCCCCCATCAACCATTGATTTCTAGATTTTTGTTTCTAATACATCTCCTCACTGGCATAGGCCTGATTCAAAACCCCTTTCAAACATTCCCAGGTCCTCCAATCTTTTTGATTTCCTTTACAACTCATTTCTTCCAACTTTGCAGCCGTTTCTTCAATGACTTTAGCAACATTCAAATTTCCTTCTCTATTCCAAGCCAACAACTTAAGTTTGCAGTTTCTAATTTTCCCATGGACTTGAAACATTGGAGTACCCTCAACTTTGGTTCCCCAAGCCTCTGTGACCACCTTATCAGCCCCATCCTTCACCACCCATCTCCTATAAAAAACAAAACGCTTGTTATATCCTTTTTTTTCCCGGCTGAGATTCCAGCATGAGCACGAGATGATCAGATGAATGCTTGAATATATGTTTAACAATGGCCTGGGGATGCTGGAGCATCCAATTAGAGGATCCAAACGCTCTGTCTAATCTTTCTTCTACAATTCCATTACCTTCCCTCAAATTTGACCAGGTAAATTCATATCCATTGAAATTAATTTCCCCCATTCCCATGTTCCCCACAAATTCTCTAAACATAGTATAGTTAGCTTCATGCCTCTCTTCTCATGACCCCCTAATATATCATTAAAATCCCCAATAATAACCCATAAATCCCCCCACTGATCCTTCTTATTCCTCAAATGTTCCAGCTGATCCCTCTTAGTGCCAAGGTCCACATACAAAAATATGGCCCACCCCTTTTCACTAGATCCCTCCATCTCAAACTCGGCCTCAATGCAAAATGATTTACTAATAATCTGTTTTATAATCACACTCTCTTTCCAACACAACAAAAGGCCCCCACTTATACCAGCAGGATCCACACTCACCCATCTATCATTTGCTCTAATATTTTTACACACAGTATTTAATTTTTTTCTTTTTTTGTCTCACTAAAAAACATAAAGTCAGGGAGATAATCCTGTCAATTTTCATTTTTCACTTTCTATATTTATTTCTTTCCATATTTTATCCTGTCATAACAGATAATCCTTAGCTTAATCAATAATTTTTCGTTTTATTAGAACCCCTATAGTCTCCTCCAGGCTCCACCCACAAAAGATAAACAATATTCTTATGCCTTGAAAATTTATGTATTATTAATTATTATTAGTTTGCATTTGGATAATATAGGATATAGAATGGCCGAAATGCCCTTTACTTTTGAGTCAGAATGAATTTCATTCATTAAACAAAAGAAACTTACAATTGGTTACAACAACAAATGTAATACAATTGCAAGCCTACGGATTATAGACCTATACAGATTTAAAACAGAATTTTAAATCGCAACAGATCTGACTAATCCATAGATTCAGAACTACGCAACTAGGCGCTGGACAAAACACGTACCAAGAACTTGATCTCGTTTATGTCGCATAACTTCAGGTAATAGTACATCTGTGTCTTCTGAGCATATCCACAACAGGGACAAATAAAACAGAAAGAAAAGCCACAAAACGGGACAAATAAGCCACCTACTGGGGACAAGAAAAAACATAACAGAAAGACAAAAGATTAACGGGCAAAAGGTCTGCCTCTCCCTCCCTCAGATCCACACCGCAATCCATCTCCGCCAAAACCACATCCAAAACCGTCACCACCGCCCTCGCCACCTCTAAACCCGCAAGCCAAGTTCGGAAGAAACCATACTTGCAAGAGAAGAAGCATCCCCTGGAATGGAAGGGCTAGTGACCGGAGACCATGGGATTTATGGTCTCCGGCCATGGTAGAGGAGGGGCAAGGTTGGAGAAAAGACAAGGTGGGAGAGAGAGAGGAGGGGGCGGCGGTAGTATGAGATTAGGGTTCTTTTTAGAGAGAATTTTTTTGGAGAGGCTTTTCCTTTTTAATTTTCTGCCACATCCCTTTACATTTTTTCTGCTTTATGTAGCAACCTAATATTTTCAGCATATGAAGGGACACATGGAAGAATATATTTTGTTGGATCCAAGTCGACACAAGTAGAATTGTGCAATTGGGGTTCAATACATATATAGTCCAACGACTAAGAATTAGTCCAAGTCGGAAAATTATTATTGACTTAAATTAATAATCCCAAACAATTGATCAAATAAAAGTGCATTTATTTTTCAAGTCCAATCATTAATCCAATCACATCATCCCTAGTTGTTCAAACAAATATATATACACGTATATTCCATTTTAAGCAAACATTCTCTTTGTGCTATCTAATATATAAACAATAATTTTGACTTTACCAACAATATATAGTTTATATTCATGAATAGTTATAATTTTGAAATGGTGATGCAAATATTCTCCAAGAATCAAAACTTGCACGTTCCCTGAGTAACAAATGCTGTTTTCCTATTACGCCACAAACATTATTAGCTTCTTCGCTTTGGATCCATAAGTGAAGAAGCTAGTAAGAAGGAAATCCTATTAGATATTATCAGCTAGCAGAAATACTAAGAGATTAATTCTAGTAAAAGAAAAAAAATGCCACATCGGAACGAGGTGAATATGTAAAAGTAATGATGATGCAAAGCAAATCGGCTAAAACATGCCCCGAAAATAACATGCCCTGTTTAAGACTAATTTTTAAAAATGGTGTGAAAATAGAATGATAAAATAACTTATTCAACTTTTTTTTTCGCATTTAAGACAATAATTTTTAAAAAATGGCGTATTGAGGACTAAATTTGCCGAAAATTTTCAAAAATTCCCGAAAATTGATTCTCAATTTAGGGATTTCATTTTTTTCGGTCTAATTGCTAATCAAAAATATGACCTAACAAATTGAAAGCGATGACTTGGATGAAAAAAAATGGAAGTATAAATAAAATTACCCACCCCCTTAGCAAAATCGAGCCCCAAATAAGTTGGAGAAAAACCCAAAAAATTGAATCTCTGCTTCTTTTTTTCATCAAAGTCATCTTGAATTTGCTAGGTCATATGTTCAGTTAGCAATTAGGACCGAAAAAAATGAAATCCCCAAAATTGATAATCGATTACGAGAGAAATTTGAAATCAGCAGCCATTTTAGTCCTCAATCTGCTATTTTTTTTTAAAATTATTGTCATAAATTGCAAGTTAAAAAAGTTATTGACTTATTTTGCCATAACCTAATAGTTACAGGACATATTTTGCATTTTAGCCAATGCAAAAATAATATAATATGTAGCATAACTCTTATTTTAATTAGGAGCTCCTACCAAAAAAAAAATGCGCGAGTATTGTATGAGATAGTGGATACAATGACACAGTTCTATCGTCTTAGTGAATTGCAAGTTGCTTACATCTTCACACGTCCAATAATACTCTTTCAGACTTTCACCTCAAATAATATATATATCTGCCTATAAAAGCCCATCATGAATCAATCCTTAGCATCAACAGCTTCTTGTTAACGCCTTCAAATAAGTAGAGCTGTTCCTCCATATTCACTGATCTTATACACAATGGCCTCCAATAACACCACAAGTTTCCAAGATATTGCACTATTGTTGTCTTGCTTCATTTTGTTTGTTTCAGTATGCTGTGCGGCTAATCCACCTCTGAAAGTGGGATTCTACAAACACTCTTGTCCCTCAGCTGAAGCCATTGTCCAAAAGCACGTGAACAAGTTCGTTTCTCGAAACCCTGGACTTGCTGCTGGCCTTGTTAGGATGCATTTCCACGACTGCTTCGTCAGGGTACATATCTTATTTATAATGCATTCTATACATAATTCATATAAATAGATTTCTTATTTTCTATAGTGTTTCATCTCATGTTCTGATATGCTTTTTGTTTTTGGTTCAATCTTTTACTAGATGCACACATGCATATTATAGTGGATCGATTTTCTATTTAGTCCTGTTAGAATTTGTTGTCACAAATTATTCAAAATAAAGAGGTTGATTGTTGATGTTTGATCGTGATGCTTCAACATCAGTTACTACATCGACTTTAGCACATTGGAAATTAAAAAAGAAATGTGATAAATTTTTAGAGTCCGTCGGATTTTTGACCATTTGTCCATAAAAATAAATATTTTTCAAAAATATATTTTCTAGTTGTTTTTTAGATCAATTGCCCACTTTGACCTTTTTTTGCATTTCCCGAGACTTGTATATTTTTTGGTACTGGAAAACATTTCTCGATAGCGGAAAATGTACAGCTCATTTTTTTTGAAAAATAGTCAATGATCTCATCAAACATTACAAGAAGGGCATGACAATCAATCTTTAATTAAAATGACTAAAAATATGGCTATTTTTCATTTACAAAAAATATAATTGGCCAATTTGACCTATTACCTGTAATTAACTAATTACATGTTTTGGATTACTCAATTCTACTGCACGACAACATTTCCATTCAGTTATGTAACAATTTCTTGTTTCCCATATATATGTGTTAATAATCATGAATAGGGTTGTGATGGATCCGTATTATTGGACGGACCAAACTCGGAAAAGGAAAGCATTCCAAACAAGGGAAGTCTACGTGGTTTCGAAGTGATCGACGCAGCAAAAGCCGAACTAGAGCTAAAATGCCCTGGAATCGTGTCCTGTGCTGACATACTCGCATTCGCAGCACGCGACAGCTCCTGCAAAGTCGGGAACATAAACTACACGGTCCCCTCAGGCCGACGCGACGGGCGCGTGTCCCTGATAAACGAACCCCTCCTGGAATTACCGCCGCCATTCTTCAACGCCACAGCTCTCAGAGACAATTTCGCAAGAAAGGGACTTTCGCTCGACGAAATGGTCACCCTTTCGGGCGCTCACTCCATTGGCATTTCTCACTGCAGTTCCTTTGCGACCCGGATTTATCCGACAGTTGACCCGACCCTGGATCCGAAATACGCTGCTTTCTTGAGGAAAATCTGCCCTCCTCCAGCGGTTAATGGGACTGCGGCTTCGAACCCGATTGTGAATTTGGATTCGATCACACCAAACCGTTTGGACAATAAATACTACGTGGGTTTGAAGGCGAATAGGGGACTTTTGACGTCGGATCAGGTTCTGATGAGCAGCCCGTTGACTTCGAAAATGGTGGTGTACAATGCTAAGTATGGTAATGTGTGGGCTAAGAAATATGCTGCTGCGATGGTGCGTATGGGTAATATTGATGTGCTCACTGGAAAGAAGGGTGAGATCAGGAAGAATTGTCATGTTGTCAACAACTGATTCATTATTTGATTTTGGTCGTGGATATGTTTTTTTTTTCTGTGTGTTTTTAGCTTTGATTCATTTTGGAATTTCTTCTCATTTGTTGATTTGATTCTCCATTAATCAAGTGGAGAATTTTGTTTTATCGTTTATGCAAAATGATTGTTGGGTTAATCTTCTTAATTTGTAATAGCATAATTATTGCTCGAGTTTCAATATATTCAACATTGTATTCCATTCACTAAACTTGGTCATTTATCCATGTTCCTAAATGCTTCTAGATTTTGTATAGTAACTTTACAATAGACCATCTAATTGAAACTTAATTAATAGGCTTGAAATGCTAATTTTGTGGGTGGCAGATACCTGAACTTTGCTAATGGGGCATATTAAATAATTAAACTTGTTGACGTTAGTTTCGGTCAACCAAAGCGGTTAGGATAAAGATAATATATTATAATCGTTAAAAGTAAACTGAAACTAGAATTTCTAATACTATTATTAAGGAAGACCAAGATTAAACCCGAGTTGGTCCCCATGTAAATATTACAATGAGTATACCAAAAGTCTTTTTCTCATAATAAATTGGTTCTATTTATATAGTACATAAGTGGGGTAATAATCATTAGGTCTCATAATAGCGGGGAGCTACTTGTCATTCTCTATGACTTATATGGCTCACAACATTATAATATTATTTGATGAGTTGTCTTGACATTGTTCTGATCACAAGTGAGAGGTTTGTCTGCCATTTGACATTTCATCTTAGTCATCGCTGACTTTCCAGCTCATGATCTTGTCAAACTATGTTTACAAGGCCCCTGGTCAAGGTGGCCGATCAGGCTACTCTTCTACTCGTCATCTGAGGTGATGACTTGATCATTTGTTTGCGGGCTCAGCACTTCTGCTCGGCTGTCATCAAAACTAAACCCAAAAAAAAATGAGATTGTATTAATATAAAAAAAATTGATCTACAAAAATTATAATAAATCGTTGTTGAATAAGATTAATTATTAAAAGAATGGGGAATTATTATGTAACAATTCAATGGATCTTTATATATATGTTGATATCGCATAAAAAATGGGGAATTATTGAAGTTGAATTATATTGAGATTGATGTCACATTTATATTTAAAATTTGAAATAAAAAATTACGAAAAATAATTTTGCATTCTCCGCCGAGGAAATGAGCATATATCAAGCATGTCAAGTGATCGATGATAATTGCATATATATATTGTTTTGCCCTTAGAAATTATTACTTTTCATTCTCAACACAGTCATTGACAAGGTTCTATCTTAATTAATCATCATATATTAAGGTTAGGTTCAGCCATTGATCTTCCCATCATTTACTTGTTTTTATTTTATAAATTGATATAGATCTATGACAAAACTGTTTACACAACAGACGTGGAAGAAGAAGAAAAACAAGCAGCACAATTTCATGCGGAAATGGATTTAGAAGGCAAATCAGAAGCTTTAAAGACCAAGTTAGGCGACTCTTCAACTACTCTGCTTGTCATTCACTCATGTACTCCCTCAGAAGCTATGAAAAATATGAAAATTGTGGCTCGAGGATCTTCGGCGACATTCCACAAGATACATCAGACCATCAAGACGATATTCGAGCACGTGCAAAACCAACAAATGACAATATCACTCGAAAATCCTTGCATGAGACATAAATGCCCTCCACTTAAATTGCAATTTAAAGTTTTTTTGTGGTTTTTTTCCTGAAATTTTTAATTATGCATTGTTTTTCCTTTGTTACTTGATCGGCTTGTGATCAGGACATTTCCTTTCTTTTTACATATTTTCATTTATTTAAAAAAAATTGACAATTGAAAAAAAAAACCTGTTTAAACACTGGCAGTTTTGTAGAGGTTAAAAGAGAAAAAAAAAATCTCCTAATTTTGTGAAGCCATGATACAACATATTAAGAGGAAATGGTACAAAATAGTCATATCCAAATTGCAAAGATTAAAAATAGCCAATTTTTTTCAAACACATCTTTTTAGCCATTTTGGGGTATGAAATGACATTCATACCCTTTAAGCATATGAATGGTCATATACTTCTCTTTTCACTTATCTCTATGTATTTTCTTACTCTTTCTTCCAAGTTTTGTTTTTTAAAATCAAATCTGTATTTTTCATTTTTAAATATGCAATATGGGTCTTTGTTGGGTTATAGATATCGAAAAGATGATTAATTTGATATATTATATATGCAAAACGGATTTAAAATGAAAAAATTATTTGTATTCAAAGTTTTTTGGAGAAAAACAAAATAACTGCTGCAGTGTTCGAGTTACACTAACTCGAGCTACAGTACTGCTACATTGTTCGAGTTAGTGTAACTCGAGCTACAGTAACTGCTACAGTGTTCGAATTACACTAACTCGAGCTACAGTACTCGAGTCACCTTTTTTTTCTAACACTCAATTTTTAATCTTTAAAGATGATGGGTAACTCGATTTCAAGTTACCCATCATCTTCTTCGCCCATCAAACACTCGATTTTTAATATTTAAAGATGTGTCGAATTCGAGTTATATGTAACTCGATTTCGAGTTACCCATCATCTTCTTTGCGTAGCCCCTTTACGCCATTAACAACATCTGAAATTTCACAAAAACGAACTATCCCATCTAAACCCTAGAATTTCTACAAAACCTACAACAAATCCTAACCTAAAACAAGTATAAATAATCTAAATAGACAAAAATCCATGAAATTACACAAATGTAGAAAATGTGTTAGAGGTCAATGCGGTCTCTATCTTCTTCTTCGCCATCAATGTCGCCGATTTGAAAGTTTTGGGGTCGGTCACACGGCTTTTTCGAGTTTTTGGTGTGGTTGGTAATGTTAGACTTGGAAATGGCTTTTTGAACTACTAAAGGGCAAGTTTAGAATTTCACACCCCAAAATTGATAAAAAAAAGATGTGTTTGAAAAAGATAGCTAAAAAATATTTTTAATTGGTCTAAAAGACTAAAAAAAAAAAACTGCCTCTTATATTAATATGCATTAATGCTTTTATCATCAACTAAACTTAATGGTGTAATTATCTTTGAATTCTTAATAAATTATATTTTAGAAACATATTGGCTTTGTGCATGCCTAAAAAAATCTTTTTCCATATAGAGATATATAGATGATGAGTAGTGGGTCAGTGTGCAATATTTAATTCAGGTTGTTCCAACATTTCTTAACTGATCAGAAATGTGTTATTCTAAGACCTAGTTCATGTTTCTAATCAAATAAAGCAGGGTTGAAAAAATCAAAACCCTGTGTAACAATCCAACTATATATTTCTAATTAAATTTGTGCTTTTCACTCAGAAGACAATAAAAAAGTACGACCTTTTTGCAAGTTAAACACGCTACAACTTTTGAATATATCACACTTCATAAAATGTCATCACATAATTTACATCAACATCAAACATGACCATCAATTTTATTTTTTTCAAAGAAAAAAAAGTACCATTCTGCAATTATTCACACTTAAAAATGCATGCAGTCTGTCATCAAAATAAATAATACAATTCAAAACTCAAACCAACTATTCGGACCATCAACAAAATCTAAATCAAACCCCCGATCAGTTAATAAAACGACAGTTCGTTCTGATCTCTCCATTTTTCCCCGTCAGCACATCAATATTTCCCATGCGCACCATAGCAGCACCAAATTTCTTC
Source organism: Rehmannia glutinosa (assembly GCA_016081115.2). Lineage (NCBI taxonomy): Eukaryota > Viridiplantae > Streptophyta > Magnoliopsida > Lamiales > Orobanchaceae > Rehmannia > Rehmannia glutinosa. The sequence continues at coordinate 35,491,277 of CM071929.1, read as the reverse complement.
CCCCAAACCAACCCATACTTAGCATTTTCCACCACAAGCTTCCTCGTCAAAGGACTATCAAACAACGTCTGATCCGACGTCAGAAGCCCCTTCTGAACCTTCAAATTCGCGTAATACTTATTATCCAGGCGATTAGGCGTCTGAAAATCGTTACTCACGACAGGATCACTATTTCCAGCAGGACACCTGGTTTTCAAAAACGACGCGAATCCAGGATTCAGAGACGGGTCCTGATCGAACGTCGCGTTAAACCCGGAAAGCCTGCTGGAAAACGAAGAACAGTGCGAAACGCCAATGGAATGCGAGCCGGAAAGCGTGACCATATCGTCAAGCGATAGCCCCTTGGTCCTGAAATTGTCCCTGAGTTGGGGGGCAGAGAAGAATGGAGGAGGGAGATTTTGTAGTACTTCGGAGCTAAGAGAAACACGGCCGTCGCGGCGCCCTGATGGGACGTCGTAACCGATCCATCCGACTTTGAGGGAGCTTGATGGAAATAGTTTTATGATATGATAGATTTTTTTTTATTTTATAATAAGGTTGGAAATGGGAGGCTTATTTTTGTAGGTGTAATATAGTATGTAGTGTAAGTGAAGAATGGAGGAACTAAGGCAAAGAGAGGTTTGAACTTTGAAGTAGAAGTTTTATTGTTTGGTTTTTGATTTTGCTTACTTACACAAGAATGCATCCACATCTATTTATACTAGTCTAAGGAGGCTTCTAGTACTTGTTCTAGATTTTTCTAGTTTTATTTAGGAATTTACATGCTTCTAGATTTGTTCTTCTCTAGTCTAGATTTTATATGTTTGTTCTAGATTTTTCTTTTTACTACTACAATTTTCATATGCTAGAATAATCTAGAAATGTGCACCAATTTCTAATACTCCTCCTTGGTGCATATTTCTGTGACTCCTATCATATCTCGTAATATCTCAAACTTTCCTCGAGGTAATGCTTTTGTGAAAATATCTGCTAATTGTTCGTGATCAGTCTTTTGCAATGCTCCAAATCAATTTCATTTGTTTGCTTCGCTTCCTGGATGAAGTGATACTTGATTTTGATGTGTTTAGTTCATTTGTGGAACACGGGATTTTTGCCATTGCTATAGCGGACTTACTCATGAGAAAAAAATTTTTGTAGCCTTTTCTTGTTTCTCCCATATCTTCAAGTATGCGCTTCAACCATATTGCTTGACCGGTAGTCATTGCTGCTGCTATATATTCAACCTGATGATTGTCAGTGCGATCGTTATTGCTTTTTTTTGATGCCCAAGAAAATATTCTAACCCAATGTGAATGCATAGCTTTGATGTGCTTTTCATGTCGCCGATTGATCCCGCCCGATCATTTTCTGATAGCCTATTAGTTTTGAGTCATCACGATTCATACCAAATACCATAGTTCTTTGTTCCTTCCAGATATCGGAATTCGCTTTGCTACTCCGTAATGAATTTGACTTGGATTCTAACGCATGAATCTTGATAGGAAGCTAGTTGCGTACATAATGTCGGGTCGAGTTGCGGTTAGATAGAGTAAGCTTCCAATTAGACTTGAAATTGTGAGTTATCCGCCTTCGGTGAGCCATCTTCCTTTTTGAGTGCCTTGTTGTTGTCAAGTGTAGTTGCTACGCTTGCATCCTTCCATCTTGAACCTTTTAAGTAAGCTTTCTGCGTATTTCTTTTGTGAGATAAAGATACCATATTTTCTTTGATGTATCTCGATACCAAGAAAATAGTGCATCAAACCCAAATCCGTCATCTCGAATGTCTTCATCATGTCTTCTTTGAACTCCATAATCATATTTTCATTGTTTCAAAAATGAGATCATCCACGTATAAAGAGACAATGAGTGTATTGTTCGTACCTTGGGTCTTGATATATAGTGTTGGCTCACTCGCTCCTCCCGAATCCAAGCTCGGTGAAGTAGTCATCAATTCGCTATACCAGGCTCGCGGGGCTTGCTTTAATCCATATAGTGCTTTTTTAGTCTAAAACTTTATCTTCTTTCCTTGTATCACGAACCCTTGAGGTTGTTCGACGTAGATTTCTTCTTCAAGATAACCATTAAGGAATGCGGACTTCACATCTAGTTGATATATCTTCCATTGTTTCGAGCCGCTAATGCATAAGTGCTCGTATCGTGTCGAAGCCTCTTGGGAGCGAAAGTCTCACCGTAGTCGATGCCATACTTGTTGTGCATATCCTTTTGCAACAAGTCTTTGCTTTGTATTTTTTGTATCAACCATCCGGTTAAGTTTTGTCTTATAGACCCACTTAACTCCAATGGCTTTTTATCTTGCGGAAGATCCGTGAGCTCCCACGTCCTCATTTTTCTCGATTATTTTTATTTCTTCCTCCATTGCTTTTACCCAAACTTCTTGTTTAGCAATTTTGCTTCAGTAGCTATTTGGCTCCATAATCGCCAAATTGCATGTTTGATATATTTCTCTGAGCGATCTGGTCCTTTTTGGTGTTGAGTCCGGAGATGTGTCGGGATCTCTAGTTGTTGCTCGCTCGCGTCTGGCGGATCATTCTTTGGTTTCTTCTTGTTCATGAGTTAGTTTATGAAGGTTGATACTCCTCTTTTCCACTTGGTTTGTCTCCCAATTGTATGCGGCATCTTCATCGAACATTACGTCTCGATGATGATCAACTTTCTTGTGCTTAAGCTATAGACTCGATAACCTTTGGATTGAGTGCTATAGCCTAAGAATATACATTTTTCAAAAAACTTGCCCTTTTTTGTTGAGGAATATGAACATAGCGAGATGCATCCAAATACTCGTAGATGTTTAGAAGCTTCGATTGGTGTCTTGTCTTGTCTGAATTTTGGTAGGACATCTATTTAGTAGATAGATGATAATATATTTAAACGCCCCGAAAAGGATTTGGGAAGACCTTTCTCCATTAGCATAGATCTTGCAGTCTCCATTCTTTGTTTCTATTCTTTCTTTCTCGAGACGCCATTTTGTTCTCGTGCGTATCCGATCGTGAGTTGATGCTCCACGCCTTCATCTTCACAAAATTTTGTGAATTGAGTAGAAGTGTATTCTTTTCCACGGTCACTCCTTATTGTTTTGATTTTGTGACCACTTTGCTTTTCGACATATGCCTTGAATTTCTTGAAAATATCGAATACCGCGATTTTTCTCGTAGAAAATCAACCCATGTCATTCTAGTATAATCATCGATAAAGAGTATGAAGTACTGTTTTGTTCATTTGAAGGAGTACGATCGGACCGCAAATGTCGTTAGCTCCAATGGCTTTTTGGCTCTCCAAGCTTTTCCCGATGGAAAAGGTTGCGTTTTCCCGAGCATGCACCCTTCACGACTCCATCAAGCTCTTTGATTGTTGGCAAGTCACGCATCATGTTCTTCTTTATTTAGGATCTTTAATCCTTGTAAATTGAAATGTCCGAACCTTCTATGCCATAGCCAAGTATCGTTAACTTGGGCCGTCATTGCGGCGTTTTGCATATCTCCATTGGATGGGAAAACATCTATTTTCCCTCATTTTAACTTTTGTAATTACGAGGATTTATCCTTTTTATCATAGATTGTGCAAGAATCTCCTCAAAATACAAAAAAGAGTATCCTTTCTCCATCATTTGTCCCACACTAAGTAGATTTTGATCTATTGTAGGGACTAAGAGAACTTCATTAATATATCTCTTTACCCTTTTTCGTGTCTATAGCAATAGTGCCTTTTGCGATTGCTTCCATATAATCACCATTTCCAATTTTTATCTTTGTACTTATTTTATCAAGTTGGCGAGAAAATACTTTCATTTTTAGTCATGTGGTTGCTACAACCACCGTCCAAATACCAAGTATCTTTGTTTTCTTCCTGCGACAAAATAGACATAAAAGAGATTATTCTCGATTCCGTATTTTCGGAGAAATTAGCCTGGTGTCTTTGCTTTAATCGACATGATTTCTCTACATGTCCAAACTTCTTACAATTTTGACATTGTGGTTTTCCTTTAAACCAACAATCTTTCTCCAAGTGACTTTTCCTTTTGCATATACCACATGGAGGAAACTTGTCATTATTATCTGTTGGTTTCCCTTCATTATATTTTCTCCCATTTTTCTTATTTTTAAGATCGCATACTTAATTTTGATTGAAATGCATTATCTATGTCTTTTTCGTAACGTCTTTCTAATCTTTTCTCGTGAGCCTCAAGTGATCCCATTAATTCTCAAATGATTAATTTTTCTATATCTTTGGATTCTTCAATAGCCGCAATTATGGGATCATATTTTTCTCGTGCAAGTAATTAAAATTTTGGAAACAATTTTACTTTCTCGAAAAATTTCTCCATAAGCTCGTAATTGGTTTACCACTTCATTTACTCTTGAATAATAGTCTTTAGCACTCGAGAATCTAACATTTTTAAATTCTCAAACTTCCTTCTCAAAGTTTGAAGTCTAGTAAGACGTACCTTTTCATTGCCTTGAAACTCCTCCCGCAACTTATCCCATGCCTCTTTAGCGTTTTGCTCCCATGATCCTTGGAAAATATTCGTCTAAGCTCATCTCAAGAGCAAGCGAGTGCTTGAGAATCCTTCGTTGATTCTCCTTAAATTCCTTCTTTTGTACCGCATGATAATGTGGAAATATCGTTTGGAATAGTATATCCATTATTAACAATATCCCACAAATCTTGAGCACAAAAGTAGGTCTTCATTTTAATAGACTGTAAATCGTAGTTTTCACCACGAAAGACGGAATTGGAATAGATGAGCGGAATGTGTCGACCATTGTATCGCCCGATAATCGAACTAGCTCGATGCCACCGATGGAAATAGTTTTATGATATGATAGATTTTTTTTTTATTTTATAATAAGGTTGGAAATGGGAGGCTTATTTTTGTAGGTGTAATATAGTATGTAGTGTAAGTGAAGAATGGAGGAACTAAAGCGCAAAGAGAGGTTTGAACTTTGAAGTAGAAGTTTTATTGTTTGGTTTTTGATTTTGCTTACTTACATTAGAATGCCTCCACATCTATTTATACTAGTCTAAGGAGGCTTCTAGTACTTGTTCTAGATTTTTCTAGTTTTATTTAGGAATTTACATGCTTCTAGATTTGTTCTTCTCTAGTCTAGATTTTATATGTTTGTTCTAGATTTTTCTTTTTACTACTACAATTTTCATATGCTAGAATAATCTAGAAATGTGCACCAATTTCTAATAGAGCTGTCTCGGGCGGCAAAGCGAGAATGTCTGCAAAAGGAGATGGTTTTGGGGCGACGGCTTCGATTTCGGCTTTGGCTTCGTCGATCACTTCAAACCCTGGAGGCTTGGGAAATTAGCGATGTTGTCTTTCTCTGCCGCAGGTTTTCCAGGGACGGTATCCAGCAACACCGAACCATCACAGCCCTGGATGGATTTTATAGCATGATCATGAAAACATATAGTTAGCAATTTGCAAACATGATTCATCAACAATAATTTTAGGGATAACTACAGTAATTACTTACGCGAGAGGTTTGGCCTAATTACCTGAATCATAGGCATTTTGCTGATTTGGTACCTCACATTTGACAAATTAAGTGCCCAGACTTCTTGGGTTTGATAAATTGGTATATATTTCAACTTGAAATAATGAAAAAGCCCCCTAGGTTACTAAAATCGATCAAATTGTGGCATGTGGAGGTTTGACTTGTGGGCTTTTTCAACCTTTCAAGTAGAAATAAGTACCAACTTATCAAATCCATGAAATTTGGGTACTAAATTGGTCAATCGCAAATGTGAGTTATCATACCAGTAAAGTACTTATACTTCTGGTTCTAAAAAGTCAACAATCCATTACAAAAACATTCGATTTTCTTTCAAAATTACAAATATTTCCTTTAGGTATTACAAGCACTCTCTACGAGGTTATCTTCTTAACAAATAATATTCTTGGGAGTGCAATTTGTAAAAAAAACAAATATCAACGGGTCTATATTTATAATTTTAAAAAGTAGCTGTTTTTTTTTTTTTTTTTGTACTTGGGCTAAACCTAAAAGGTATTTTTTCATTAACCAATTTTTTTTACTTAGTTTAGCTTCATTTATATGAGAGCAACAAATATTTATAAAAGCATATATGCATGTATGTTAATACCCTGACAAAGCAGTCGTGGAAATGCATCCTGATTAGGCCGGCGGCTATTCCTGGATTTTTAGACACAGCTTTGTTGACAGCTTTCCTGACAATCATCTCAGCTTGTGGGCATGTCTTGTAGTAATATCCCACCCTCAGTTTGCTGCCTGACGATTTTGACTTAGCCATAGTGGTGCTGCAAATCATCAGGCTGAACACCACCATAAATGCTACAAACTTTGAAATCTTGGAATCAGCCATTGTGTGATATGAAAAGGAGATGTTAATTTAGACAGTGGAGGATGATAATATAACGAAAACTCATCAAGTCTATTTATAGCAGAAAATATTTAGATGGTGCCATTAGTTAATTCAGTTATCATGACATACAAACGTGTTTAGGTAGCTGTATGGATTACTTATTATATCTAATCATTTGAAACTTTTTTGAGCAATATTGTAAGTCTGTCTGACTTTTGCAACAACAATATTTGTATAATAAACTCATACATGCTTCCCTCTAATTGGACCATTCTTGTCAACTGGATTCTAGCGCGCGCTCTACAATCTTTGCAAGCTGTGGATTAATCATGTGTTTGCAAGATGAGGAATTGAAGTTTTTAAATTCACTATGAATCTTTCAAAAACAAGAGGGCTAAATTAATTTATTTGCCAACTTTAGATGTCAAAGGATAATTTATATGCAATACATTAGTAATTAAAATGTCTTGGGCTAGTTCAAGATTGAGCCGTGCAAGTAACCCCGTTGATTTTGTCTATATATACCAAATTAATAGTTTAATATTTCATGCAATACCTTCCATTTTGACCCTTCAAAGACTTGGCATATGTTATATATGCTCTTAGGTGTGGCTTGCGCATATACAATTATACATTGGAACAATATTGTATTGTAAAGCTAGGCTTGTTACTTACACCAATCCATATTTTTTATTTCAAATAATATTTCACTTTATTTCAATATTACTAATAATACACATCAAATATCAAATATTTAAAATCGTATATTACTATTAAAATATGAAGTGAAACACTTTTTAATAGAATTAAAAACTATTTTCTACCCGGGATTGCCAAACTACCCTTTAATTAACTAGCTAGTTATCAAAGCACTATTGTCTTGAATTTATATCGTTGCCTTACAAGAATTTATATTGTTTGTGGCATTGTTGTCTTATAAGAGTTTTTATTGTGTCAATCTGGCACGATAAGAGTTTATATTGTTGCAACAACTACCATAATAGAAATCTTTTGAATCTTAACATGGAAAAAGTGTCACGATATGAATTTTTAACGCGACAACCTGTGATACAATATAATATTCTATTATGGGTCAAGTGTTCACGTAATAAATTCATATCATGACATTGGTTTTCACATTATTAATTCATATCGTGGCATGTTATATTGTGGCATATTATATCGTGGCAATCTGTTCCATAATATAAATTATATCATGGCTAAATGATCCATGATTTAAATTTATATCGTGACTATCATCTTCCAATTATTTTTAGTTGTAAGGAAAAGAGAGAGAGAAATTTTTTGTTTGTAGTGTTTCACGAGAATAAATAAGGATATTTTAGTAAAGACGGGAAAATGAGTATAAAAGATATTTTTCATGTAGAGCCCACATCTAGGGCACACATGTTAGCACTCAAGAGCAAAAAGAGGGGAGCCAACCTCGGCCTCTCCCATCCGGGTTGAGATCTCATTTTCTACTTTTTATATTCCATTACTTATTATGTATGTTGTATGGAAGACACGTGCACAGTTGTGACATCATTTGACATTATCTTGTACACATTTTTTTCATCCAATGCAATGGAATAAGAGTGGAAAAGTCAAAGTGGAATAGGAGATCTCATCCCTCCCACCCTCCCCCTCCTCTCCCATTTTCTTTTAACTTCTAAATATATTTTTCTTTTAAAATGGTTAGAGTTTATAATTTTTTTAGTTTTTTATTTGGCTCACCCCACTTCGTGTATTGGATCACCCTAATAGTTTTTCTGACTACGCCATTGTTAACAATTAACATTTTCAAGTCATTAAGAATATAATAAATTATGACAAAAATTGGAACCCAAGTCCAAAATATAATTATGACAAAATTTTAAAGCAAAATCATTGGTGGGACTTGTAAAATACTTTGTTCTGGAATTTTGTCTCTTCGTGTTCATGATTTGTTACGAACTTAAAAACCATTTTTTTCTAATGAAAGCATCTTGACCATGTTTGCTGATGGTGTTTAATTTTTATTGCATTATGTGAAGCTTATATAATATTTTAATTTTTATGTTTGTTAATGTACGTTTATTAATTATAATTATAATATAACCTCCCAAACATATCCGTAGTTTTATCTAAATCTATCTGTACTTTATACGAAAAAGTGGATAAGTCAAATAATCGTTTCTTAATATATGAACTTGCCCTGGATCAACCTTGCAAATTGTAATAGTATAGTGTTAGTCTAACAATAATTAGGTGAGTAAAGTAAGAGTTCAAGCAATCTACGTTCTCATATAAATTCTTTGGTAATGTTAAATATAAATACATGATAATTAATAAGTTATTAAATTAAGAGTTACAATCTAAATCGGGATTATTTAATGTTAATTGGGATCTTACTCGAAAGCAGAATTATAAAATTAATAATGAAATTTAAAATTTACATGAAAATAAGCTAGAATTTCACCCAATATTAGCTGTATTGTTATTGTACGTGTACTACTTGCATAAGCCTCTTTTCAGATCTAGGAATAATTAATTAATCGAATAATTAGTATGAGTACGTTCTGGTATTATTACTTGCATATCACATGATATTATCTTAGGTATTTTGATCACACACAAAATAAATATTTCCTCAATCCCATAAAAGATGTCTAGTATTAATTTTTTTATAATTAGTCCTTTATATAATAGTAGAAATTAATTAAAATTAACAGTATCGAATGGAAATATCGAAAACATTGTGTTTCGATGGTAAAAATTTATTGTAGCGGGGTGATTGATCTTGAATTCAAACTCATATGAGTTTCCATTTTCCTTCCAATACCTTCCCCACTGTACTAAAAAAAAGCGCACAATAACATTAGGAAAGAAAGATATATATGGACAGAAAGTCAGAAACCAACAATAACAAAATAAAATCAAGCTATACATTTTACAAGATTTTATTTTATCTTTTGATTCTCTTTCCAATCGATTTCCATATATACTTAATCAATTTATTTATGATGTACCTAATAAAGTTTATCTTTAATTCGTCAAAATGGAGGGAGGGTCCATGGATTAATTATTTTTTTCCAAAAATATGTTATTATTATTATTATAACTCAAAATATAATAATAATAATAATATTATTATTATTATTATTATTATTATTATTAAGTCAAAAGGGACACCATGGGACCAGACGGATTAGTGGAACACCTATTGGCTATTATAGAAGTGATATCCCAAACTTGGTCAAACACAAAAACTATTGTAAATGGTAATCCCAGGCAGCAAGGACAGAGAAATGTGGAAAGACAAGAGTCCTGGACTCAAGATTCTTTGGCTATGGACCTTCGGAACTGCAGCTGGTACTACTCACCACTCTCTTCCATCTTCTATTCTATTAATATCTGTTATTTTCTTTAATTTCTGTCTGGATCGAACACAGTTATGGTGACAAACGTTGTGAGGACAAGAATGAGAGACATGGAGCAGATCATTAACGCCCAAGATCAGACCCCCAATCATTCACCCGAAACTGTTTCCGACAACAATGGCTCCTCGGATTCTGCTCAAGTCATCCTAGATGAGAAATCATGAAGCCCTTTTTGCTATACACTAAAGTCAAGCAGTGTTTTTTTGAGATTTCACGTTTGGTACAAGGTGTTTGATAAATTGCCTGAGTGACGTTTGTCTCGGGATGGTTGCTGGCGGATGCCAACTTTTGATGCTTCTTTCTGATGCTTCACTACTGAAATTCTGGCTATTATCGTTCTCAAATTCGCTCGTACTGTCCATTTATTATCTGCGTGCTTTAAATTAATTTGCTGAACTAAGATACCCAAGTACCCAAACATGGCTTCTCTGCTACTTTTTACAACTGTTTGAACTGCACTATTGCTTTCTTTTATTCATGTATATCAAGACCTTATTTGGTAGTTTTAGGAAAAAGGATTGATTTATGGTGCAAAAGTATGAAAGTAGTTGAGAGTTCTCCAATTTGTTCCTAGTATTTGCAAATAGGGACACTTGATGGGAGTTGGTAATAGTGTAAAAGTCGGATATAATCAAAAGTTGAATGTTTGGTGAAAAAATGTAAAAGTGTTTATTTGTTTGTAAAAATCAAACCAAAAGTTGAATGTTTGAATCAAAAATCTAAAGAACTCATCTCCTCGTTTTAGATTTTGATTATATTAAAGCGATTGAATAAGTGTGAAGTTGGCGTTTGCAAACACTAAAAATTACTTTTATTTCAAAGATGAAAAGATGATATCATGAGAAGCACTTTTTTAAGTGTTTGTAAACAATCTCATAGTATCGCTTAAAATTTTGTGAAACTTGACTCATTTATGTGTCTAAATGAGGGGGAAAATATGGACGGACAGTAGAAGTGTATCTAAGGCAACAAGCAACATAGAATGAGATTCGATAATTGAAGTAAGAAATTAGTGTCCACTTCTACAACAAATCTTATAAGTGAGATGTTTAAAAATAATTGAATGGCCAGGGGTTCGACCCTCGCGGATCCTAGAAGGCAAGATCTCTTGTGAAGTCTTATAAATGTCCCTATCAAAGATTCGCTCAAAGAAGGTAAACGATCTTTGATTCAATTTTTCTTTTTAAATGTCCAATCAAAGCTCGCTTCTTAAAGAAAAAGTATCCTATAACATCCTTAGTTCCTTGCTTAATAGATATGTAGAGGCTTACTTGCCCACTTTATCTTTTTGTGGCGATGGTGCCTTTGTCAAGTTCTTTCTCTTTTAGTAAGGCGATCTTAATACGAATTTCGATGTTGATAGAGAGCTACTTGATCGGAAGGCATGTTCTCATGTGGTGGTTCAATAATCGAATGTCTGGAGTGTGTATAAACTTAATTGGGTTTAATTGTTGGGGTGTGGCGAAGCGTGCCCCATAGAATTAGTTATAGGGTGGCAATCACGGTGGCACAATAACCCGACACGAACTCCGAAGTTACTAAGAGAAATCCGAACACGAAAAAACCGAACCCGAACACGATTGACACGAACACAAGCGGTGGTTGATGTTACCAATTTGTTTAAAATGTGATTAATTTATATTTTAATTAATTTTGATGTATTTTAAGATAACCCGAATCAACCCAAAACTAAACACGAACCCGTGATGTTGTCTGCTAATTAGTTAGTCAGAAAGCTTGAAACTTATCTATTAAAGAAAAAGTTATGTTTAAAAAGATATCTAAAAGTTTGAGCCGAACTAAACAGTACTGGGTCGGCCCAAGAGAATTGGAGAGAGTCTTGAAACATAAATGGGTTTTCCTCTTGTTTATGTTGTATTCTAATAAAGTCTATTGATGGATCATAATTCAAAATATTTATGATTTAGGATCTGGGACAAATGACAGATTCGATGGTCAAAGTCCACTAAAAGGTCCACCCACCCAAACATACGCACTCAATACGCCCTGTTTAATCCAAACCATTTAAAAATATGGATTTCCAGAGGAGATTTAGAAATATGGATTTTGATCAAGCTTTGGTTATGTAAGCGATCAAAAAGTTATTTTGACTTATCCACCATCCCCCTCTTTTTCTCATCTTTTTTGTTCTTTATTATCGTAAATTCGTAATCTATTTAATCGAAAATTCAAGAAAATACACTAAAGCTCCAAAATGAGTACTCTTTCATCTATGGTTATCATAAAGTTAAACCTATATTTTTAAAAAATTAAACCAAAAATATAACTAATCATCAATTGCTCAGCTCTGCACAACTCAGTCAATTCAACTTTAACAATCTCTAAAATAAAAAATAAAAAAATACATGTACTTTCCGACGATGTCAATGTATTTATCAAGAAAAACAACAATATAACATAAAATAAAAATCCCCTTAATTTAAGTAATTTAATTTAATTATTTAATCACTCTCCACTACTACTTTCCAAGTGGAGCCCACAAGGCCACAAATATCAGCTCACAGTTAACAGCGCAAGTACGTTACTCCCTTTTAAAAACTTGTCCTCTGAGCTTCACTTGTTGTACCTTCATTAAGACGGTGTTATCTTTTCCTTTTATTTTTTATATTCCCCGTTCACACTAGTATATATTTTACCTTTTCTATGCCCCATTGAACAATTTGCATCACCTCCTCTCTCTCTTTTCTACTCTCTCTCTATTACTTTTTCTCCTCGCCTTTGCGTCGCGAGAGTCTCTACAGACTCTGCCCTATCTTCGATTTCCCTAAATTCGGTTTATGAGGTAAATAATTCCACTCCAGATCCATTTCTTAATTCTTCTCTCCAGGTTTCTTGTGATTTTGTTTCAATATCTCCGTTTTTTAATACTCAGATCTGCGCCCCCAATTTTATTTTTTTAAAGATGTGTATTTTCATTAATTTTTACCGGGTTTTTGCGTTGATTCGTTCTTGTAAAGATGGTAATTTGATCTTGGTTTTCTTTTCTTTTTTAATTGCTTCTTGAAGAATGATGTAGCTAAAGATGGTTCCTTTCCCTTTTTCTTTTGTAATTTCAAGCTATGTTTTAAGTTTAGGAGATTTATCTGTTAGTGGGATCTGAAAGGAGAGATCTTTTCATCTTTTTTTTTTCCGGACATCGTAATATTATTTGAAATGTGTCAGATTGCTAATTTTTCTCTTTTTTTTTTTTACATGCAGCTCGAAGGAGAAACCCACTCTCGGGTAAGTCTCTTGATAACTTTCATGAAGTATTTAATCATAGTTGTTATTAAACATTGTTGGATATCTTTTTTGCAATTAATTTATAATTACTTTGTCTAGCTGTTATATATTAACCTTGGTCTTTGTGTTCATTTTGAGCTTCTTCTACTCCAATTTTTTAAGGATTGAGACCAAAAAAAATATATGTTTTGAATTTAGAAGCAAATTGTGCTATTTTAATAATATGTTTCGTCCCCTCCCCCCCCCCCCCCCCCAGTGACTGTTGGAGTGGTCATTCTTGCCTGGAAACTGACATTTAATGAATGTTATTGCTCGTGATGCTTCCTCAGCTTCATCTGTTTTGATGTGTGGTATTGTCCTATGATTTCATTACAGAGGCACGCGGATTAAGACCCGCAAACGGAATATTGCTGCGCCACTGGACCCTGCAGCATTTTCGGATGCAGTGGTCCAGATTTATTTGGATAATGCTGGTGATCTGGTACTTCTATATTTTTTGTGATTTTTTGTTTTACAGATTATTCTTCCTTGACTGCCTTTTGCTGGATGCAATGCATCACTAAGAGCCCTTATGCACCAGGATTCAATGCAGGTTTTTTAACTTTTTAAGGGATATAATAATTGATGTAATGTCTGTTATGCAGGAACTTATAGCAAAGAGCCTTGAATCTTCAGACCTTAATTTCTCAAGATATGGTGACACCTTTTTCGAGGTTAGTTTCTCAGATTCTGCTGTATATATGACTTTTGTAAGTCTGAAACTAGAAGCATAATATTCGCATTGATGTGTATGATGTACTTTTCCTATTCTATGGAAGATTAAAAATTTAATTTGTCTTTCTTGTCATGTAAATCATGATGTCATGCCTGTGGCATATTTCAGTCAATGTTTTGGCACCCAGGGGGTAGAAATATTCCTTAAGTTTGCTGTGGTATGTATCAAGTAATAGAATGTGGTTAGTTTCTCAGATTCTGCTGTATCTATGACAACTCAGAAAGAATGAGGCCTGTTCCTTTCCCCCTTCTCTTCCTGAACAGTAATAACAGTCTTTAGCTACCAGCCTGCTGGTTTCTTTAAATGCCTAGTGTATTTTAATAATAAAAGCTTGATGTTCTATCAATTGTTTCCTTGAGACATCAGATTCTAGTTTGAATATCAAGCTGAGTTACCTGCTGTTATCCTTACTTCGATTTCTTTTATCATTTACGTCACAAGATTTTCATTTTGTGCTATTTCTTTTACAATAGTTTGTTAAGCTTTGTAGCTACTTAATTACTTCTGTCATTTGAGTCTCAATTTGTTCACTCCCTGTAGCCTTACTACCTTGCTTTTGTGGGTTGAGCTTGTTAATTTCATGAATACAGGTGGTCTTCAGAGGGGTCCGTACACAACCTGGCACAATCAAACTTGATGAGGGGGAGCGCCATCCTTACTCTATAATTGACTGTGAGCCTAAGCGTGAAGTCATTCTGCCGTCTGTGATATATGTACAGAAAATTTTGAGGAGAAGGCCTTTTCTCATCAAGAATCTTGAAAATGTTATGCAAAGATTCTTGCAGTCTTTGGAACTTTTCGAAGAGGATGAAAGGAAGAAGCTTGCAATTTTCACTGCCCTTGCCTTTTCCCAGAAGTTGTCTGGTCTCCCACCTGAGACTGTTCTCCAGCCACTGCTCAAAGATAACCTTGTCGCCAAAGGGCTAGTTCTCTCTTTTGTCACCGATTTCTTCAAGGAATATCTGGTTGATAATAGCATTGATGACCTCATTTCAATTCTGAAGCGGGGTAAAATGGAGGACAATCTTCTGGACTTTTTCCCATCTACAAAGCGGACACCTGAAGCTGTATCTGAACATTTTACGTAAGTGCCACCCCTTCCTACAAACAAACCATCCAATTAGTAGGAATGTAATTAGTGGACCAAATAATGAATCCACTGATTGCTTAGTACTTGTGTGTTTATTACATGGAGCCTGATAAGATATTGAAACATATAGGCCTTGTTTGTTTATGTTTCCAACAATCTATTCCCAATTTCCAACTATTCATAAAATTGAAATCATGTTTGTTTATAAATTTTCCAATGGAAATCATCATTTTCACATTCTATTTTTCACATAAAACTACATCTCAAGCCTATAATTTCAATTCTCAACCCTATACACTACCTTACATCACTCATCAATCACTATTCTCATCTTTTCATCCAATTATACATATGGGACCCACCGAGAGCCAAACCACTCTTTCAAAGGTTGGGATCCCATCTTTCAGGCTTTGAATCACTTTAATCGGTAAAATGAAAAAAACTTTCGCGAAGGACGTTCTCTTTTTTTTTTTCCGTAATAATCTAAAAAAAAGCATAGTAACCTGGCTTTGGGGTGGGTTCTCCGTGGACAATGCCACCTTAAATCGTTTTTTTAGTCTTTAGCATCGATGTATGCTAGTTCGATCTCCTGCGGCTTTTGTTTCCTGCATCTGGCTGGTGTGGAATATTAGAAATAGAGATGAGCAGGTTCTGAAAGAAAGGAAAGCAAAATTTATAATAATATATAATAAGAATAAGCTAAGGGAGGCTTCTTTTCTCTACTTCTACACGTGACGGGTGTAGGGATAGATAAGGAGTATTTTAAGCACCCACCACCGGCATTAGTGGTGCCGTTTCGCAGCGGGAGGCCAGGACATATTGATGCATACTTCAAGGTGGTCTTTTCTTTGCCCACTCATCCGATCCTTCCCTTGCTGGCCCGGCTTGGGACCAATCTCGTTTTCGTATAATAATTGACGGGGAATTGAGCTAGCCGTGCCTTCGAACCCGTTGGTTCTATATCCAATTCCTACTGCTAGGGATAAGTAAGTTGGTTAACCGTATTCTGAAACACGGAAAAAAAACTTTACTAAAAAAAAGTGGTCCGAATGTATAAGGTTTAATTAACAACTCTATCCACTTAAAATATTATTATTTTTAATTATTTCTACCTAATGGGACCTACCACCTTACAATCTTACAAATATAATATTATATATTCAATTAAAATATTCAACCACTATCAACTTTTCAAATTATTATATACATAAAATAATATTTCAAAACTACTCAACCAAACACAATCTCATTTCCAAACCTACATAAAATTCATTTTCATTCACTCATCCAAACATATTTTCAATTTTCACACGAAAACCAATAAATTCTCAAAATTCATTTCCCAACACTAGAAACTAGAAATGATCCATGGAAACATAACCATACAAGGCCATAGTTTCCTAATGCTTTCTCTCAGTAGAGTACAGCCAAATATCTTTTAGGTTTTTGACCTCATTTATTGTTTCTGTAATAAATTAAGGAATCTGTACAATTCATTCTGACTATAACATTTAAATTATATGATTATAGAGCTTTTGTCTGTGCCGAAAAAAATGATGATTCAACATTAACCTATGTGAGTTTCACCATTTCAAGAGTTTTGCCAGAGTGTTTCCATTTTCATGTTGAGTGATAACTAACCATCTTAAAAATATATTTATACATTGAGTGCAAAAATCAACAAATTTCCTCTGGGTCACAACCATCACATTTAATGCAGACAAAGTTCATTATTGTGTGACTATTTATTGTTAAACAATGTCATGACTCGATGAAAATATACAAGTGAAAACTGTATTAAGTCTTGTTAAATATATCCCTGTTCTGAATTTATGTTGGATTTTCATCATTTTGTATGTAGTTGGACGCCCAGTCCTTTTTTTTTTATCTCGCATAGCTAAAAGTTTAAAATAGGCGATATGTGATAATGAATGAGTATTGCACTCTATTCTGCTTCAACTCCTTTGAAGAGGTTTTTTTTTTCTGGTTTTGATACTGGAACTGTTGATGCTCCCTTGAAGCTTAATTTAATGATCATTGACTTATCTTGTGTCCCCAGCAAAGAAGGGCTTCTACCATTGGTTGAGTACAACAACAAGAAGATATTTGATGTGAGGCTTAAAGAAATGAAATCTGCACTAACAACTCAGATAGCAGAAGAAGCTGACATAGCTGAAGTCATTGAAACTGTTAAACAACATGTGAAAGATGCTAAGTTTCCAGATATTGAGGTGGTGCGAATTCTTTGGGATGTCCTGATGGATGCCGTGCAGTGGTCTGGGAAAAATCAGCAGCAGAATGCTAATTCCGCTCTCGTCAGGTATTTAACAGTATTATGTGCTATAATTTTTCTTTAAAGTGCTAGATAATATTTTGATTAATGTTAGAAACAATTAGGGTGTGATGCACCATACAATCTTGATATGATTTTGGCTGCTGTAGATCTTTGAAGTTTTGTGCATTAGCTGGTAAATCAGTTATTGATTTCCGAATGCATTTGTCACGCTCAAGTCCCAACATTGTTGTAGTATGTTTATTTGATATACGGTGAAAATGATATGATTAGTCATTTGAGTGTGAGCCATATGACTCCTCTAATAGTCAACATATTTCATGGATTTTTCTGAAAACCTTGCCAAATTAGCATAAAGGGTCTTTTCTTTCCTTCTAGCACTTGGTCAATGATGTAAGGATTTTGGTTTAAACTGAATTCAATTAAGTTTGACTGATCATTTACTCAACAAGTCACTGATTAGAAAACCCATCATTGCTTCTTATGTTCAGGTAAAAACATGGGCCGAGTTGCTGAATGCCTTCTGCACCACAGGAAAGCTGGAGCTTGAACTTATGTACAAAGTTCAGGTCCAGTGCTATGAAGATGCCAAACTGATGAAATTGTTTCCTGAAATAATAAGGTCACTTTATGATCAGGATGTCCTTGCAGAAGATACTATTCTTCACTGGTTCCGCAAAGGAACAAACCTCAAGGGCAGGTATGCTATTTTTTAAACCATATGTATACACCTTGAAATAAATGAAAATATGGTTTTTGACCGCAAACACTCTTTATGATCCATATAGCCGACGACCCGACATAGTGGGATAAGACTTGTTTTTTTTTTGTTGATGTATATTCCTTCACATGTTGCCAACACTTAATGTCTTTAATAGTTCTATTATGCTGCTGTTCTTTTTGTAGTTTAACTACATATCAAGAAAATTTTGTTTTACTTTGTCTATCTGTAAACATACTGCCACTTGAGCAATCAATTGATCTCTGGTTGCTGAAATAGATGTACGTTCGGATTTAGTGTTCAGATTCCACGATTAATGGCATGAAATCAGTAGGGGCCAGAGTTAAAATGTGCTTCTTCCTTGTTGAATAATTTTTTATTTTCGTTGGAATATTATTCTCCTAAAGGGAACTGCTCATGACCTCAAATCATGTCACAAGTGTATATTGACTCCTAATAATTTTCAATTTCCAATAATTTACTGTTATGTTTTTTGTTTTACTTGACACATTTAAGTTTTTCATACATTGTGGTTGTATTTTGTTGTTACAGGCAAACATTTGTGAAGTCCTTGGAGCCATTCATAAAATGGCTAGAAGAGGCAGAGGAAGAAGAATAAGTTGTTGATCTGGTTCTCTGGTTCCATTTACGCTTTAGCTCATATCAACTCCTCGAATATTATCGTGTTTTTTCTTGCTTTGGAAGAAGGCTATCTTGATATTATGGGATGGTTGTCAAGATATTATGAATTTTTATTATGAGACTGATCTCAATGTGTGTTCCTGTGCACTGCACAAATAGCCTTCTTTTATTTGTTTCCTCAAACTGAGTTTGTTTCTGTTATGTCACGTTGCATTTTTAACGAGGATCGATGATTATCTATATATATATATATATATATGTGTGTGTGTGTGTGTGTGTGTGTGTGTGTGTGTGTCCATTATATATGCAAATTACAGAAACTACCATTGAGTTTTAGTCTTGTTACAAAATGTTCCAATTGTTTTCCAAATTATAAGTGTTTTCTTGATATTTATTTCTATTTTTCAAACTGCAAATACTGGTGGGGTATTTTTAATGTAAATATTAGTTTTGATGAGTATTTTAATATTTTAAGGGCTATTTTAATGACTTTTCTTATTTAACTAGGTTGTATTTTGTAAGTTACCCCATTTATATATGTAATAATAATGTATAAAAGAAACCCTCCCTTTTCCCAGGAAATTAGCTTGGACAATTCATGCATCCAAGACTTCCGGTTATCATTATTAATGAAAAAAATGTCTGTTGGTATTGCCTTTTTTCCATTCCCCACAGAACATATAATCAATATATCTAAATTCATTCATAAAATCACATTTGCTTAAGCTGAATTAAATTTTCAACGTATGATATCTAGTTTTTTTCTGAACCACGAACATTGAAACTTGGCTGACAATTAATTTAAGCCATTGATGATTTCGCATGTTGTGAATCCCAACAGTACCAGAAACTGATAAGCCACCAATCATCATCTTGATTCTTCCTTTATAAATACTTGGTTCCATTCCATCCATGATTGTTCATTCCCCATTTCCCCCAAGTTGTTCATCTTGGTCTCCATCATCCAATGGGAGCTCCCCAAGTTAAGGAAGAAAATGGTCCCATTGTCATTGAGATTCAGTATAATGACCCCGTAGCAGGACAAGAAACCAAGAGCTTCACCACCCACAGGGATGATCCATTGCGCAGGATTATGCTTGATTTCTGTGACAGCCTCGATCTTGCATATTCGACCATCAAGTTCAGTTTTGATGGTGAGTTGATTCGCGAAACCGAAACAGCACACGATTTGGGATTGGTTGACGGGGATATTATTGATGCCTTCAATGACCAAATTGGGGGAGGAGCTAATTCCAGTTTTTAGTTTCGAATATGCATTGCATAAATTCTTGTATTATTGATGCATGGATATTATCATATCTGTCATCCTACTTAGCTTATCTCTGTCTACTTCTGTTTCTTTTTTCGTATCCCATGTTTTCATTCTATGTTCAACAAGTACATTTGCAATTATAAATCCACTCATATATAGAGATATATTAGAATCAGGGCACGTTTGATTCAATGATAAGCTTGGAAAGGCATATAATCAGTCCTAACATGTTGTTTGCAACATTTTCGTTCAAGGCCCGTGAATCGTGGTCGGGCCAGGGGGTATTTTAGACATTTTGCACATTATCCTACATAAATAATTGATGTCAATAGTCAAATAATGAATTGTAATCACTAAAAGAAAATTAAATATCTCAGTGTTACAAAAACAATTATAAATACCCTTTTAATGTGTCACAATTACAAACACCCATTGCCATTAGTTTTTATCTAACAAATACCCCTGCAATTTATAAAAGAAAGTGGAATATTTGCAAATTTGAAAGATAACTAAGTCTTTCAAAATCGCCAAACCAAAGAAAACCTTCAAACCAAGTGATTAAACTTGATTTGTTTTGTTTTGAGAGTTAAAACTCAAATAAACTCTTAACGAGCAATGAAAACAAAATACATTTATTTATGATTCGTTTTTTGAACCTCATAATCATAGAAGAGGCAAGAGGTATATCAGCAATCAATCAACAAGTTGCACTAAGCAAAGCATTACCATACAAAAATAAGAGAAACAAGCAGTGGCGGATTATTTCCTGCCCTGGTGGTAAAGAGGAGGCCGTGTGGTCCTAGGTTCAAGTCTCGCCGGGGCATATGTTGACCAATCAGTATTGGAAATATTTTTTCCATGGCAGGGTGGGGGTTTGAATCCTACACTGGAAACCAACAGCTTTTTGTAGGGGGCTAAAAGGTGGGCAATGTAGTATTAGGCTACTTGTATGTAGAAGTGGACAAACCTTGTTGGAACATGAGGCTAGTTGAGACACGTTTTAGCCTCCTACACTGCCCACACTTGTTCTAGCCTCCTACAAACCTTGTTCTAGCTTCTTGTAGGAGGCTAAAAGGTGGGCAGTGTAGTATTAGGCCACTTGTATGTAGAAGTGTAGGAGGCTAAAACGTGGTTGGTGGTGTTTTTTTTTTTTCTCAAGAAACAATCAATCAAATCATATCATCCAAGTCCATAAATCTGATTTGTTTGAGTTTCAATAAATTTCCATCATTTAAAATCGTGCATTTTTTGATCAATTAATTTGAGTCATTGATGATTTGCCTGTTGTGATTCCCAGATTTTTCCTATATAAATAAATACTCTTTGATGTCCCTGGTTGTCCTCGTATCGTCAACAAACTAAATAATTCATTCCCCTCAATGGAGGAAGATAATAGCGTCATAGTGATTCAAATTCAGTACAACGACCCTGTAAAGGGACAAAAAAAAAAAAAAAGTACCTTCCTAACCCACAGGGATGACCCCTTCCGTAGGATCATGCTCGATTTCTGCGACCGGGTCGGGCTCGTCTATTCCAGCATGAAGTTCACGTTTAATGGTGATCTCATTCTTGAAACGCAAACACCACAAGGCTTGGGAATGGATGTCGTTGACATTATTGATGCTTTCACTGACCAACTTGGGGGATCTAATTCCAGTCTTTAGTTGAATATGCATTTTTGCATTGAAATGTTTGATCAAAAGACTCAATATTCTCACTCCGATTCTCGAAACCAGTAAATCTAAAGCGTACACAATTTGAGTAATTGAAATGTTTGATCAAAAGTAATAGCTACACATTGAATCGGACTTCAAATCATTGCTCCATATATACCAAAAAGTGAGAGAATTTGATATGTTTTGTCAAAAAAATGAAACACAAAAGAATTTTCAGTAATCAATTAAAATCAAATGCCAACTAATTTTGTTCATTTTTCAACCTCATAGAGTCATAAAATAGAATTCAATCTACAAGTTGAACTAAGCAAAGCAGTACCATGCACAAATTAGAGAAACAGTGCAAGGAAGTCTAGTCTCAATCAATTGACAACTTAAACTAAAAGAAGATGCATAAATTACCACAATTATGATAAGCATAAGGTGATGATATACAGACCACATAAACGTTTCGGGCAACGAATACGAGACTTAAGAAAGAAAGAAAAAACAACGGAGAGTTGGATACTACAAAACTCCAATTCTATCCATGACACAGACAGAGACAACGGACGATACCCAGACACACTAATATTAGCCTGGTCCACCTCTCCGATCCACAATAAACATAAATATGGCCCTAAATCTATTACCCCTTTTTTCCTCCTCCAAAAAGAATGAAATATCAGTTTAGGGAAAACAGAAAGAATAAAAACTAGAAGCGGAAATATAAACGCAAACCATATATGCGGTGGTGTTTATTTTCTAGCCTTTCTTTCCCCCGCAGCTTTCTTGTCTTCTTTCCCAGGTTCGAACCTCGGCAAGTTCACGAGCGTGTTCACGCGAGAAACTCCTTCGAGAGCAGACCACTCTTTACCAACTTCAATATTCACACGTTCGTCATCCGAGCATTCCTCATTAGCAGCTTCTGAAAACTCTTCATTCCCTTCTTCAACGGCCTCATCGCCATTTTTAGGGCTGACATCATCATGTTCGAATATTCTCTTTGGGTTTGGCGGTTGAAGTAATAGACTCATTCGAGTCGAGGAAAAGGCAAACCACAGCACAGTCATCGACTTTAGAAGTTGGGTATTTAGACCTCCAAGCCCTAACCGCTGTCTCTACAACGGTTCGAGCTGCATTTGAACGTGTGGAGCAAGAATCCACAATGTCAACCACTTCCTTGTTTGAGAGTACATCCCAAATCTGCAAGAAACAAATATTGCGCCGAATTAGTGATAATTACGTTACGAAATGTTGGTGGTAACGAACATTTTGAGTTTAGTACCCCATCTGTGGCTAAGACAATGAATTCATCCCTATCGGTGATGCGTTTATAGGAAACTTCAGGGACGGAGATAAGACCAAACTCCTTTAGACAGAAATCGCCGAATGCACGTGCCATAGCAAGGCCGGGAGAGTCATTGTTTGGTAGCCACACTCTTGCAACATCCGGTTCATCGTGAAGTGAAAAAACACGTCCTTTACATTTGCGAATCCTCTCTGCTTCCGCTGCAAGACAAGCAACCGTAGATTAAGAAAGAGAAGATCCAAGAAAAGTTAATTGGATGATTACAAAAACTGCACTTGAGGTTTAGTCTAATTACAAAAAACTCCAGTTCTATCTTTCAAAATTACAAATAACCCCTTGAGGATTGTATTTATCTAACAAATATCCCCCCTTGAAGCCTATCGAGGGTGCAATTTTGCAAGCTAGAATCAAATGTCAGAGGGATTATCTGTAATTTTAAAAGATAACTGGGTTTTTTTCTGTAATTAGGCTAAATCTCAGAGGTAGTTTTTGTGATTATCCCAAACTAATTTTAATAAGTTAGATTTAGTCAAAATTCAAAAGAGCTTGTTAGAGATCATGAGAACGTGTTTCCCTCTACTAACTACTAAGTAGTGCTTCTTCCTAGTTTAACCCACTGCCACACAATGATCAAGCCCAAGTTTCATAGGTAATAACTAAGAAGAGTGGTTTACTCATGGTTCTGAAAATCGTTCAGGGCGTGAGGCCCGCATCGAATCGAGGCGCATGTTGAAGGAGTCGAGTTTGATTGTTATTTTTTTAGAGGCGTGCGTCTCTTTTGTTTGTGGCGTGAGCTTTCATTTTACCTAAGAAACCTTTTAGTATCTCCCATTTGATCTATTAGGTCCATAAAATATGAAAGGACAGGTTCTTAAAAGTCAAGTAGGGTTCTAGCACCTAGGTGTACATAAAAAAATTGCCCAAACCCAAAAAAGAAAAACCCAAGAGTCTGCAGAAAAACAAATAGAAAACTGTTGAGTGGTAATAAGAGCAATGAATTCGTGGCATTTGGCTGACTAATGACTAGTCATTTACTAGTTTAAGTTTATTTTTGTCTAGATTCTGAAGTAATAGACTAATATTTACATCTTTTGTGTTTAAGGCAGCTTCTAGCACCAATTTGAAAAGAATTACTGGCTGACTAATGACTAATCATTTGTTGGTTTAAGTTTATTTTTGTCTTTTTATGTTATTTACTTTGGAAAACCTCTTAGATTGTTTTGGTATCTTTGGATTTTAAGTTTGAGCTTTCACGACGAGGCATAAGCCTCGAATAGGCTTATGCCTCGAATCTGCCTCGAGGCTTATGCCTCGGTTCCTGTTTGCGTTTTTCAAAACCATGGTTTTACTGAGTTAAATGATGAACAGGGTGTTAAAATTCTGAGAGTAATCCCAATTATCATGCACTTTTTGTCACTAGTACTCTGCTTAAAATTTTAACGTACCACAAGACCTAATTAACAACAAAAACTGAGAGTATTTATATGTTTCCATTATCGCTTGGCTGATCATTCAAAATGTTATTAGCACTCCAAAGACATGTGATACAGGCAGACTAAACAGCCAAAGAAAGCAAAAATGAAAGGACAACAGACTGGCAAAAGCATGCGGACAACACAGCATTTTAAATGCCAGGCACTCGAAAGCTGAAAAAAATACAAAATTCACAAGATATCAATACAAATTGACGTAAGAAAAAACCAGATGTTGATAGGGAAAAGACAAAGAACGGTGGATTCACGAGGCAAAACCTTCACATATATAACTTAAAATTTCAACCTTTTGCACTGTACTACTAGAAGGTTTTCAATCATCGTTATCCTAATTATCTGCTTAGTAGAGAAAAGAGTCGTACCTGGAAGATTAGGTTTGAGATCCACAGTCAACTGGACTGCAGTAAGTGAATTATTTTCATCTCTTGTAGCCAACACAGCTCTTGAATCCCCAACATTTCCAATCACAAGTTCTTGTCCCTGCAGAAGATTATCGAGGGGTTGATGAGTACAATAACAACATCACCAATCACCATTAGTAACTATCTCACCATACCTGTTTCACCAGAGTCACAGCTGTTGTTCCACTACAGAAGCAATCAATATTAGCATACATTCTCAACTCCCTGTCCATGACCTTAAAAGCCTTCAGAAAAGACTCCTTCAATTTTTCGAAGATCTCTTGCTGCTTTCCAGTTTCTTCGACATCAATGGAAGCTCTAGATTCCTCATCAGCAGATATGAAGGACGTGCCTTCCGAGCAGAAACTACCCGTGGCCGTAGTATTTAAACTGACCTCCCTAAGAACCTCATCACCCTTTATATTGACTTCCCAGTGTGCGCTCAGCTTCAGAGGAAGAGAATCTCTAACACGCTTTGCTACCATATGACCATAAGGACCATGCCCGTCAAAAACTCCACAGAAGACAGTGTCTGTTCTTGAACCAAAGTTCTGTATATTCAATCTCACAAAGAATCAGCAAAAAGACTTGATGTTTGTGCAATAAAACTAGCATGGGGCTTTAAGATTACTGGAAGTTAAAAAACATTCATGTCTAGTGAAACGAAAGATCACAATAAGAGGTTTAATTAGGAAGTAGGAGAAAAGCATTAGGGGTCTGAACCACTTAAGGAGTGTTTGCAAACTCTAAAAAAAAGTGATTCCTGGCTTCTACCTGAAAAATATAAGTATTTTTTCCAAGTAGAAGCTTGGAATCACTCTTTTTTTTAAAAAAAATTTGCAAACACTCCCATAATGAGCTATTATTAGATTCAAAATATCATGTCTGGAGGCAATCCTCACATGCTTAAAAGGTATCCGAAAGTTAAAATGGGATTTCTTGTTTCTAGCCCCTCAATTTAATAAATGGCATGCTAATATCTGCTCCAGTGATGTTCAAATTCATGCACTAGGACAAAGTCCGAGGGTGTTTAAGAATTAAATATAAGAGTTACGGAAGAGAATATGCAGAGATTCGTTTTAATTCACAAACAGGGATCAATGAAGCAACGAAAATATCAGCAAGAACGAATTTAACTAAGAAATCTTCTCGACCAGATCACATGCCTTTTTTGGACAAATGGAACCTCAGAAGATACAAAAAGATTATATTATGCATATTTCAACCACGAAGGGGCACATAACTACACGAGTCTTACACCATGCAGAAGTTCAATTAAGTCATGAACTAACGGATGCAAAACTTACTATTAGTAACATTTAAGACAAGCCAAGCTGTCTAGACTGCAAAAAGCTATGACCATATCAATAGTTCAAAATTAATGAAACATGATGTATCTAATACACAAATTATGACAAGATCCCAATTTAAGCTAAATCATTTTAGACTTATTTTATGAAATTAAGTCATCCACATCAGGAAGAAGAGAGGATCTAACCTCCCAAACAAGCATTGCATCTTGATTGGTCCCTTTTTTGCCCTGCTGGGTAAAGAGTGAAGCAATCTCACTCGAACCGTTCAAGAACATCCGCCCGGGAGTCCTGTGCAGCCGTTCCTCCCTCCTATAATCACAGGAGTTTTGATGGCCCAGCCTCCTTTTCGAGTTTTTCCTCTTTCTAGTCCCCATTGGAGACCCAGGCCGAGGGCTCTGGCTTTCGTTCGACAAACAGGAACCCATTCTAAGGGCCCTGATTATATTCAGTATGCACTCCAGAGCAGCCACACAGTCACACCCCCTATTTTCTGTAATTGGATCCGTCACGAAATACGATAAAGAAATCCCCTCCGAAAGGTCTTTCAATTCTCAGAAATTCTCTAATTAACCAAGAAAATTCACTCCAGGGTCAATGAGTGAAGTTCCCGTTGAAAAAGTTACTTGATATTTCATTAAGCATGTTTTCAAGTTTCTAAGAAATGATACATCATTCTACAACTCTTAAAATTTAGCAATCAGTTATCCAGTTTATAAAGAAACTACACCCTTGTAATGGACAAATTCACTCTTCTCTTCAGAAGAGGTACACAAAAATAAGCTTCCCCACCTATAAAACAAATGGACTTTCAACTAACCCTTATTCTTAACAGGGCCCTGTAGAGAAAGTATAGACACTAAGAAAAAGAAAGAAAATAAAAAAGCAGAACCTACAGCAATATACACTAAATATGCCCTTATCCTTCTCTTTTAAATAATAACACAATGTGCAAAAGCTTGAAAGGGTTATATAAGCCAAAAAGAACAGATCTATGAGAAAACTTACGCCCTTTTCACAATTTACTAGACAAAACAAGCCTACATGGTTTTGAACAGTGGATTTGCTTAAACAACCCCAATAACAAGTAAATCAATCAGAACTGAGGATCAAAACCCACTTAACACAAGTGCATTTCTATTTAGGATAGAGGCAAAAATCTCCAGCCAATTCCAAGAAACGAACCCCCACAAAAAAAAAAAAAAACAAATCTTGGAGCCCAGCAGATCAAACCGAAAAAAGCTTACAACTTGCTCACTCCAAAAATCAGCACAAAAATTAAAAATTGTGTTTTATACAAAACAATTGGTCAAGATCAATATGGAGAAACACAAGGCGATGCCCATGACACGGAAAAAAAAAATTGAGAAAGATATGGCTGCAATAAAAGAAAGGGACTCCCAAAAAAAAAAAGAGAAAAATAACAACAAACTGTGATGAAACAAAAGAGGGATCGCAAAAAGCCGCCGCTACGACTTTTTATTACAGAAAAAAAAAAGTTCATTCACAGAGAGAGAGAGAGAGAGAGAGAGAGATGGAGGGCTTGGTCAGTATGTGTGCGTGAAAACTGTGAAACGTCCTAGACCGTCTCCGTCTTTTTCAACATCTTGGGATTATTTGGTTTATATAAATATACATACGTCGTTATGTGGGGTTGCAAGAACATACTCTGCAATGAGATTATGATAAAAGAATGAATTCTTGAAAAAAGATCAATTTTTTAAAACAGATTTGAAGTAATTAAATAGAACTAATAAATCATTTACACGAGCATAATCATGTCAAGAGATTTAAAAGGGTGAGAAAAAGGTTGGGGTTTCATTGATTTTGCCTCTGTTTTTCTTTTTTTTTTCTTTATAAAAATGTTCATAGAAAATTGGAGAATTAAAGTTGAAAATGGAATGGTATTTGGATAAAGGTAATGAATGGAAGGTCATACGTTTCCGTTTGATCACGCTTATTGTTGCACGTATTCCTTTCTTTTCCTCCTTGTTCTTTCACTTTTTATTCTACCTATTGGTTATTAAATAATTGAATAATGATTATTATTCTCTTTTTTTTTCAAAAATCTTCCTCAATTATGAAGTCTAATTGTATATTTTATTTTTGCAAGAGAAGTTATATTTAAAAGGAATAAAAAAATAAAAATTTTAATCAAGATGTTATACGAGTGAAATAAAATATTTTATTGTTAGAGAAATTGACTATCTCGGTGGGGCTAACAATCGGCAAGCCACAGTTTTCGTTTCTATTTATGCTTTTGTTATATAAAATTAGCCAGACCCATGTATAATTTAATATAATAATTAAAAACATTAATTTTGTTGAACCTTATTGGGTGTGGCTAGCTAAGTTTTACCTGTCAATTGTCATGCCCATAATCATATTAATTATTATGCACATCAAAGTGAGGGGTTGTCTTTGTTTTGGTTAATTAATAAAAGAACATACATTTCTCAAAAAAAAAAAAAAAAAGAACATACAAGAGATATTTCTTTATTAGAAGTGCCAATTCACGTGTTTCAAAGATGTCCCCACTGAATTATGACCTCTTATATGTTTTAATTTTCACATAGTCAATAAATAATCAGTGACATTTTGCATTCTCAATATCTTACAGAATTTTGTGCATGAGTCACAAAAATAATATTATATGAATCCCACAACGTAATCAAGAATATACAAACACAAGGGGTAATTCGTAATTGTTACTTTAATTAACATAATACTATGTAAAAATATATTTTATGATGAAATTTTCAAGTGATTTTTCAACCTTGTACGAGCTTATAAATTTGACAACAGGCTCGAATTATTGGTTGTGCTAAAATTAAGACTATTACTTTTCACAAACAAAATTATCACTAAGATCCTTAACAACAGACTGACAGTCATTCTTCCTATCATTATCTCCCCCTCTCAAAGTGGTTTTGTTAAGGATAGATTGATCAGTGATAACATACTTCTTGCTCAGGAAATGATCCACACTATCAATATTAAAACTGAGCCCAAAAATGTTGCTTTTAATTGGACATAATATTATATGAATCCTTCCAACGTAATCAAGAATATACAAATATAAGGGGTAATTCATAAATTTACTTTCTGTTCTTATAAATGGGTCTAATTAACATAATACTATGTAAAATTAATGTTCCATATGATGACGAGGTATTTTCAAAAAAATGATTTTTTATCAACCCACAGGGGGTTTCGAGCTTATAAATTTGAAAACATGCTCGATGACTTATTGGTTGTGCCTTTACAAGTTTGAGAAGGTGTGTTCTCAACAATGGTGAACACTTGATGAAGAATCAAGTCGCATACATTAGTTTTTTCGTGAAGGAGAATTTAATGAGCATACATGGGTCAAATGAGATCTTGAACTATAAGAGTTGCAATATCATTAGGATGCGGTCATTTTTTAGTGAGAATATTATGCATTAAACTATTCTTAATATGTTCTTGCATCTTGTTCAGGAGCGAAACCCTAAGTTAATTAATGGGATAATTGGAGAGTATCCACTTGAAAAAGACTCTCAAATTCAAAACTAAGATGAGCAAAAATGAGATGTTATCAATCATTTATATAAAACCAAATGAGTATTTTTCATAATTACTTAAATGGGTGTTGATGAGTCGAATTAGAACATATGACTTTACTTGATGCTTTAAGTGGAAAGTTGATGTGAATGAAAAGATGATCTAAATAGCTAGGAGCAAATTCTAAAATAGTTGATCTTCCATTTAGGTGCAATAATCATTTGAAACATGTTTTTGTAGTTCAAGTGCAATGTAGAGGGGCTTTATTAACATGTGTGTTAGCTCAATCAAGATTTGGAACATTCTGCAAATGCTTACGTAATTTTTGAGATATTCTAATTTCTACCTTCCCATTATTATCTAACAATTGCATTACTCCTTCCATTTCTATCTTTATGTGGAGGTTTGTCTTGTATGATTGACCAGGATATATCAATATCAAAGATTAAATGAGGAGATCTATGCTCAACCACCCATTTCTCCTTCCATAAATTCTCACACTTGTTGGAACACATAAATTGTTCATCAAGAAACTTTCTGTGAGTTGAATCATCTAAATTGTGATATTAGCAATCTCACCGAGCTATCATTTTGGTATGCTTAAGATGGTGGAATATAAGTCACTCAAGAAATGTCAAGATAAATGAGAATTTGTTTCTAAATCGTGTATAAAAGCAATAATGTGATGACGTTGCAACTAGAATTATCTTCCAACATGGAGTTATCACCAATCAGTAGTGGTTGTCCTTACATTTGGAATGGACATAAAAAAGTGAATGTATAATTAGTATTATGATATCGAACAGTGTTTGCATACATCTCACCTATCGAAATTATGTTCTTAGTTAACCAAGAGAAGTTGTTTAGAAGCTAGAAGGAAGAAAAAAATCTTAAAATCTTGTGCAAAATATGTTATATGAGTGAATAAATTATTTAAAAATTTATTCTTAGAGAAATTGTGTATCTTGGTGAGGTTAATAATCGGCAAAACCATAATTTTCGTTTTTTACGTGTATATTGTTCAATGTTTGATGAAGAATCAAGTCGCATACTTTAGTTTTTCGTGAAGGATTTATGGTATATAGTATTAGCTAGACCCATTTATAATTTAACAAAATAATTAAAAACATTAATTTTGATGAACCTAATTATTTGTAGCTAGCTAAGCTTTACCTGTCACGTTCATAATCTTTAATAAATATTATGCACATCAAAGGGAGGGGCTGTCTTTGTTTTGTTTAATTAATAAAAGAACATACATGAGATATTTCGTTATTAGAACTTAGAAGTGCCAATTCACGTGTTTCAAACATGTCCCCATTGAATTATGACCTCTTATTATTTTATTTTTTCACATAGTCAATAATCAATAACTTTTTTAATTCTCAAAATCTTGCAGATCTTTGTGCATGAGTCGACAAGTTGATGTTACAACATATATGAATCCTATAACGTAATCAAGAAGATACAAATACAAGGGGTAATTTAGTAAATTGATATACATAAAAAAGTGAAATTTTGGGAGTCTACATATACGGTTCCATGTGATGACAGGCTAAGGGAAGGGGCCATGTCACGCGTACACATATAAATTATAAAAATATATCACCATTTAATACATAAAAATTTGGTCCCAAATACGTTGGTCATTATCTTTTTTTTTTTTTATTTAAAAAATTTATTCTTAGAGAAATTTTGATCTTGGTGAGGTTAATATTTACTTTTTATGGTATATAGTATTAGCTAGACCCATTTATAATTTAACAAAATAATTAAAAACATTAATTTTGATGAACCTAATTATTTGTACGCTAAGCTTTACCTGTCACGTTCAAATCTTGGTAAATATTATGCACATCAAAGGCCAAAGGGAGGGGCTGTCTTTGTTTTGTTTAATTAATAAAAGAACAACTACCCATTTGAAGAACTTATGATCTTGTCCCCATTGAATTATCCCTCCATTATTATTATTATTATAGTCAATAATTTTAATGGAAGCGGGGATTCTCATAATCATGCATATCTTTGTGCATGAGTCGACAAGTTGATGTTACAATATATACGAATCCCATTTGAATCAAGAATACGGGGCATTTGAAATTGATATACATAAAAAAGTAAAAATTTAACTGTCTTACATATACCATGTGATGACAGGCTAAGGGGCCATGTCACGCGTACGCATAAATTATAAAAATATATCACCATTTAATACATGCAAATACGTTGGTCATTATCATAATATACAAGGTCTCCTCTCCAGATTTTTATTTTATTTAATTAATTTTTTTATCCTCACAATTAATTGGAAAAAGCGCCAACGTCGAATCACAACTGGTCGACTCTATCTTCTTATTAATTATAGCTTTTGAAATTATGATATTGCTTTGTCCATTCATATCCCTCCACGTAATAAATGTAATATTAAACGTTTTTTTCATTTTCCCCCAATAATTGGGACATTTTGAATTGACGACAGCTCAAATTTCTTTAACTGTCCAACGAAACCATTGGCTGACCACAGGAAAATGTAAACAACACTGCATTTGGCAATTGTATCTGTTTGCATATACCTGTCTCTACCGAGCCTGTCTCAACTTGGTTGACAAGCAGTTTGACAAATGTATCTGTTATATACCTGTCTCTCCGAAACTCACTACGTACCAACCAAAAGGATAGTGATTGCAAGTTTCAGTTATCCAAAAAAAAAAAAATATGTCGAATGAAATGAATGAGGACAAACAATTTGAAAGGAACGACACAAAACATGAAATCATTTATTACAATGTCAAGAATTTAATAAGACAATGTGTTCACCTTTATTATTCTTGTATGAATATACACCTCTCAAACACCGGAGGATTATAAATAAATTCTCATCTCAAAATTCCTAAAGAGTAAAGAGCACCATTAAGTTACCCTTATTGATGACAATTTTCATGGCAATTTTTGAACTTCATTTTTCTCTTGTCCAAGTGTCTTACTGTCTGAATTTGATGCAGAATCAGCCAAAAACTCAGATCTCAACTGCATCAGCAGCCTCCCAAGATAGTTTAGCCCTTCTCCATCTCGACCCCCACCCCAGAACAGATCGTGCGGTGAAGCTTCAACAAGAACAGATCCGACAGTTGAAAGTAGCATAGAAGTTAAATTAGGATATGTCGAGAATTTACACTTTAAGGCTCTATACATGATATCGGTCTTGACAGAATCCCAATCCGATCTCACCTGCATAGAACATAACAAATATTGAATCCGGGAATTGTCTAAGATAAACAAATAATTTTAATCATTAACCTTCCTCAAAATTCAAGAAATTCAAGAATCGTGGCGAGGAAAATATACATGTTCATCCGGTTAGGAGCTAATTATATAAAGGACCTTGTCAAACATTCTACTCCATTTGTCGAGTCATAGTATACCCCAATCACTTTATATCAATCAAGAATTATCACAACTAGCAAAGGAAGACGGATTGCATCCCATAAATAATAGTACGGGATGATTACATATACTACTCCTGAGGTTTAGCCTAATCACAAAAAACTCTAATTATCTTTCAAAATTACAAATACTCCCTGTTAAGGTGTTACAAACACCCACTTGAAGTTTGTATTTACCTAACTAATACCTTCCCCCCCTTGAGAATGCAATTTGTAATATAGAAACGAATGTTAAGGGGGTATTTGTAATTTTGAAGGATAACTGTGTCTTTTTGTAATTTGGCTAACCTTAGGGGCAATTTTTGTAATAATCCCTAAAAGTAATTCAAATTGATACAGCATATCATAATGTCTATCAGTAGAATTGTTAGACAATATCTCATTTTGGAATACTATATGCCAGTTGTAGATATCACTGAGGAAAACAATTAATGTACTCATTCAATTGAGGTTCAGCTACCCTTGAAAATACTAGCTAAATTGATCTCCAGGTCATCAACTACGCCAGCTAAAAGATACAAGTCACTTGCTAATCTCAATAATGATAACCCAGTAAGATGGCAGCACCAAATTTCATAAGTCCATTTAAGTAACACAAATCGAAAAGTGATACCAAATCTGGCTGCTGCCTCTGTGTTCTCCTTCCCAGTCGAGCTGCTTCCTCGGGACTTTTTGCGCTTTTTATCTCTTCCAAACATTTTTTGGCAACAGGATCATCTAACCCGACAAATTTATGAGCCTATAAAATTTAGAAAGTCAAAAAATATCTAAAGAAAAGATGTATGTTACAAAAACAACCGCAGTAGACCAAGAAAGGGACCTGGTAATAGTGCTCCACACTGGGCCAGCTATAACAATCTCCATTTTCATCAGGCATTTGAATTGGATGCAAAGAGAAATTTGAAAAGGCGCCATAAGGATCCCACGTTTTGTAGAAGAATATGATGCTTGCTTCATACGGAGAAACATTAGGATCAATTGCAAAAGTTTCATCTACTGAGGGAATCACAGGTGTCAAGTCAGGAACCGGGTGAAGAAAT
Organism: Rehmannia glutinosa; assembly: GCA_016081115.2. Classification (NCBI taxonomy): domain Eukaryota; kingdom Viridiplantae; phylum Streptophyta; class Magnoliopsida; order Lamiales; family Orobanchaceae; genus Rehmannia; species Rehmannia glutinosa. The sequence continues at coordinate 35,457,276 of CM071929.1, read as the reverse complement.
CCACTTACAAGCATGTCAGGACCAACCTGCAATTGCATGGTAAAAGTATCACATCAACGGAATCTCAACTAATAGGTCATAAGAGCTACCAACAAACTATCGTTAAATTCAGCAATATGTGCCACCTAAACGCTGCAGATTGGCTTGCGAATCAAGTATAAATTTCTACTGTTTGATAGGTATTCCAAAGAGATGAATTCCTTAACCAATCCATGGCGTTATCAAATTGGATTGTCTTGGCTTACTTTTGCGTCTTTAGAAGGTGAGATTTGCACCTCGTATTTTTTACAAATATCAATAAACTGGTAGAATCAAACAACCACCCCCACCCCCACCCCCCCCCCCCAAGACCACTGGGAAAAAAAGAGAAAAGAAATAGAGAGTAAAAATATATGTACCCTTTAAAATTTAGATTCATCCAGCTGAAGCAAAAGCACAAAAACCACGACTCTCAGTGGCCCTATTGTTAATAAAGTAATCAACGAAAAACATGAGACCCGTTTGGCACAGATCTTAAAATTTCAAAGCAAATGAAAGATATCAGTAAGAACAAATTTTAGTTGAGAATTGATCACTAGAATAGTTTTTGAATAACTCAAGAAAGGGTCAGTAATGTGCAGGGATTTTGGTTAAACGAACACTAATTAATAAAACTGAATGTGTTGTTAGCAGTATATCACAGAAATACTTAACCTGCTCATAATGTACATCAATCAATTCCAATGCTTGTGACATCTCCACCATCCCAAGTTCTCCGACAGGAGATGGTGCATTTTTACCACCAATAATTTTAGGGGCAACAAATGCATGTACCTGCATCAACATTGAACTTGTTTAAACTGATAATAAGAGAAAACAAACAATCTACTATACAAATATACCCAGTAACCCAAAACGACCTGTTTGAATATTACATCAAATCAATTAAGCGGAGGGGCTAAGAAAAGCAGGGGTTCTCACAGAACAAAACAAAATGCGTGGAGCACTCGTGAAGTCAGGACACAGAGAGAGAGAGAGTTGAGCAACTGTTGGTTTTCTTAAAGTAGGTCCAGAGAACAGAAGAGTTGCGCACTAATAATGTCTAACAGGCAAATTGATAAGCATTTAAGAACATTGACATCAATTTAACACCAGGCATTGAACGGTTAGAGTAAATCCAATCATAATAAAATCACATTTACCCAGACATACCTTGTGTATGACACCTGAAGAAATAGCGGATGCTGCTAGCGTACCTCCACATTCCCACAAAACTGAAAGACATCCACGATCATACAAGTATTCAGTTACGACTTTGGGGTTTAAAATTTCAAACTCAACTACTTCAACACCCTTGGATGCCAGGAATTTCTGGAAACTCCTTTTTGCACCTCTCTGTGTTGCAACCATGGTGGGAACCTCAGTAACATCCCACAAGTTTGCAACCTCAGGTAAATCAAGAGATGTTGACATTACAATACGTTGGGGCAAATGCCCACCTCCATTTCTTGCAGTTAGACGTGGATCTACATTTAAAAAAGTTGAATTAGAATAGGATTTGAATATTTCAGCATTTAAAAATCCATCAAAACCTAACAGCCATTAGAGATTCATACTATCTCGGCGTACAGTGTTTCCTCCAACAATGACAGCATCACTCCTGCCCCGAAAGTCAAAAACTCGGGTTCTCGAAGTTTTGCTGCTTATCCACGATGCATGCCCACTACTTGCTGCAATTTTTCCTACATTTATACACAAACGTTTATAAAAACCCAGATTTCTTTGAGTTGATTGGTCTAAAGAAGAGGCAATTGGATTCTCATATGAAATGAATAAATAACGCAATAATAACCACCCTGTACTGACCATCGAGGGTCATAGCATATTTGAGAACAGAGAATGGAACTCGACAAGCAGCTCTATACAATAAAGGAGCATTCACTAGAAGACAGGACTTCAGACCTTCCTACGCGACAAAGTCAAAAGGGCAAATCAGTACACAGCGTAATATGAGAAACGTAACTAGCTTAAGAAAGGAAACATCCTGATTGTCATTTAAATCCCAGAATATAAATCAGAAGATAAAAGGCATACTACTTGTGTATTAAAATAAGTAACTAATGGGTAGAACAAAATTATCTACCTGTATTCTACTATAAGCTAGTTCATCTGCAGTATCATAGTTGCGGTAAAGATAAGTAGCAATGTGGCCCATCAAATGCCAAGAAAATAGAATACACTATATCCATCTTTACTTTGGAAATTTGGATTCACTAAATTTTATTCATTGTCAGACCTGGGAGATGGACAAAGTACCAAGCTAACCGCTCCATAACCTCTCTGTATCTAAGAGGTAGGTAAATCTCACTGTTCTACCTTATTAATGTCAAGTCATAAGAGACCAGATACCTCAATTCTGACCACATAAAATAAAAGTGGTTGCATGGGTCATTCATTTTGGCATTTGTCCATCCATATATGTGTGTCATTCATATGCACATGTCTGTGTCTAAATATACCTATATCTAAGAGCACAACAACACCTACAGCATATACCAGATAAATTATTGGTGACCAAACCATTGAAGCACAAAGTTCGAGGCAGAAAAAAATCAACTGAGCCTAAGACAAAAATGAAGAACAAAGCATGTTACAAAAAGTATTTTACAGTTAAGATCGTCTCATCTGCATCACTTGCTCAAACATATAACTAATTCATATTTATAAGGAAATTCACATAATTACAGAAATGACAACAGGTAGGTAAATAAATAGTCCATGTTCTGATTACATTACCTCCATAGTTTTACATTGGAGATCCTCACCAAGAACATCAACCAGCATTCCTTCACCTCTAAAGGCACGAACTGCCTTGCCCCGAAGATGTTGCAAAGGATGCCTGATCCCAATGACAACTCTAGCAATTCCTGCCTAAACACGTATAAGCACTTAGGAATTTTTACATTAAAAATGAAATTAGATATCACCAGAAATAGTAAATCCAAAAGAAAATCTGGCGCAAGGATAAGAAGGTTATGGTTACTGCAAGAATGGAAAAACAAGTATAAAATTGTACATACTGTGAATGCAAACTATTATGCTTCCATCTCATATACAACTGCAATGAGTGTAAAAAGGTGCTATACTTAGATTTGGGTAAAAAGGGGGTGGTTTTCCATGTGAGAAAAGTCTAGTTCCACAATTAGCCTCCAATAACTTAGGAATTTTTACATTAAAAATGAAATGAGATATCACCAGAAATAGTAAATCCAAAAGAAAATCTGGCGCAAGGATAAGAAGGTTATGGTTACTGCAAGAATGAAAAAACAAGTATAAAATTGTACATACTGTGAATGCAAACTATTATGTTTCCATCTCATATACAACTGCAATGAGTGGAAAAAGGTGCTATACTTAGATTTGGGTAAAAAGGGGGTGGTTTTCCATGTGAGAAAAGTCTAGTTCCACAATTAGCCTCCAATAACTTTTCCGTTTTCCCATTCATAACGATATACCCTCCCAAATAACACAAATCACAATGCCCTGCATCTAGTTATATCTTTAAACGACAAAGAATGCTTGTAGCAATACTTGAATGACAAAGAGGAAGTCAGTCAATCCATGAGAAAATTCTCCTTTAATTTTCCACTAGGTAATAATTTTTAACGGAAAAAAGAAATTCACAGCAGCTCTAAGCTACAGGAACTGAGGCGCGATCCAAAGGCAACAACATAAATTTGTCATCCACAATACAATTAAACCACCTTGGTTTATTCCACCAGTGATCAGAAATCAAAAACCAAAAACGTTAACACAATATAATCCAAAAATGTTACTGATTGAACTACTCAAAAATGTTAGTGATAAAATAAAGGGTGCTAATTGATGGTACATCATAGTTAAAACAAGATCCAACAGTCTGATCCTCATCTAACTTCACAAAGTAACTATTAGTTCAAATTTTCCTCAGTTTCAATTGAGATTTAAGCAACCAATGATTGCACAAAAACCTTCCGTACTCAAAAAGAATTTGAAGCAGAAATACTACATCTGAAAACACAACGTACAAATTACACATTTATTCGAAAGCTATTTACCTGGACCAGGGCAGAGACGGCAGCTTGGTCTCCGAGACAGTGATTGGGCTCCATGTTGAGATAAGCGGTGGCGCCACGGCAGCGTTCTCCCGCAGCCTCCACCGCCTGCAGCTCCGCCGGGATGGTACCCTGCGCATACAAATACCCCTCGCCCAAAACCACCCTTTCCCCACTACCTGAAGTGGTAGCTATGACGCAACCAAAGTTCGGATGCGGCGCTGTGGACCCCGCGGATTTGTCTGCTAACTCGGCGGCGCGTTTGATGTATTCAGCGTCGAAGGCAAGTGATGATGGCGATGAGGAAGAGGAAGACGTGAGATTTGCCCTGCAGACAAAGGAAGAAGTGAAATTTAAGGGTGCCAATGTGAAAGCCATAATCAGCTGCGACCTGTTCACCCTCTATTCGCCTGAATTATCGGCTTAAAGCCGCCGGAGAAGAAGTCAGTGACCCAGTGGGTCTACTGGTGAACTTTTAAGAAGGGGAGGGCCTCCGGATAATATCAACAAAATTGTTTCAATTGTGTAAATATATTAACTCCAACCAAGATTGCAATTTTGTTGGAATTCAAATATATATTTTCTTTATTAATTAAGGAAAATGAAAAAAGCTTTTATTGGTTTTCGTTTTAACCTTTATTTTTCCTTCCACTAAAAAAAAAAACCTTTATTTTTCCTCATTTTTTCATTATTTTAATTTAATATTCTCAGTCTCAGATGGTTATTCCTAACTCTGGTATGTCCATTAGATGATCAATTTAAAAATATTTGAATCTTCTATTGTATTTAATATTTCATTTCGTATTTCATACAATACATATTAAATATATAAAAATATATATATTTTAATTTGCATCTACAAAATTAAACGTCAAATCCAGTCTACTGTTCCATTTAAATGCAAAGATATCCATTTTTGTGCTTAGAGAAAGTTTGGATGGTCAGAAAAATGGCAATCAAAACAGCTGATGAATGACAATACAACTTAAAATAGAAATCATTTGACAAACCAAATATACATTCAACATAAAAAGCAGAAAAACCAACTTCGTAATTCACCATAATCGCCATTTTCCTGGAGTTGACAGAGCAGAGAAACAAAAGCCCTCTATGGAGTAATATAAACAGTGAAATGTGTAATAGTCTCCACACCATCAGTAGTATGCTGATCTTCATGAGGAAGAGTCTCAATTGTAGCATACCCTTTCGCATTCTCATATTTTCCAGTCCCACCAACAATGGCCAAATGGGATATCGGAGTAGCCGTTCTGTGGACACCGAAAAAGCTGATGGTATCTTCGATCTCATGATCACCGCCGTGGAATAACGCCGTCAGCGCTAGCGTGTGGCTGCTGCCGTCGGACGAGCTTGTAATGTAAAACCCTTGAGCTTTTCCAAGCACCGCCGTCCCGAGCTCGTGCCCTTCGGTTATCTCGTTGTCGACCACCGTCACCGAGCCGAACATGAGCTGCTGGAGGTTTAGTCCCTGTGGGAGTTGTCCCGCCGTGACGAAGGCTTGGTTGTTGTTGCCGCTCACGACGTTGTTGCCGTTGCTCTGGACGAGCGTGTTGGTCGGGGAGCCGTTGAGGCCGATGAGGAAGGGGAAGTTGTTGTTGTTGACGACGCCGTTGATGGTGTTGAGCGGGACGCCGCCGTTGATGGGGAAGATTTGGTTGTTGGGCTTGGAGAACGGGAGGTTGTTGGCGTCCGAGTTGGCCACGATGCCGGTGACTACTCGGCCGGATGGGTGGGACCCGCCGAGGATATCGTGCATGAAGAAGGATAATGTGGATTGGTCGGCAGCAGTGGCGGCGGGGTGGTGGTGGTGGCGGCGGCAGTGGTGGCTCCACCTGATCGCGTGGTTGCTACTGGCGGCACACTGGTTGCGGCCGGTAGTGGAACGTTGGGCACTGGTGCTATGACCGGAGCCGCTGGTTCTGTTGGGACGACCGGTGCCACGTTGGTGGTGGGAATGGCGGTGGTGGCCGGAATTTGGCCGCTCGGCAGTAGGGTTGGTGGGGCTACCGCCGGTGTGACATTAGGGTTGTCCGTCTCCGGTGGTACTATAGGATCGGATGTGTCCGGGGCATCGGCCGAAAGCGGGATTGGTGGGGTTATTTCATCAAGAATTCTTGCTGAGTTAGCTAGGGTGCTAGCTAGTAGCAATAAGCAAATGAAGAAGTTGAGTGTTTTTGAGGTGAGCATAAAAAGTTTAGCCATTTGGAATGCAAAAGAATAATTGCTAAGAAGAGTTGATATGAATATTGAGATTGATTTCTTGGTGGTAAACAATGGATGCCACAAGGGTATTATATAGTTTTGAGTAGTGGATAGCAAAAAGTGGAGCTGATGATATGGAGTTGGTGAATGCCCTTTACTACTCTGTTTTAAGTGTATGATTGGAGAGGTTATGGAGAAATGGTTTTGTTGAATACCATAAAATATGTATTTTATACTTTTGGTAGTTATAATAATTGCAACAATTTATGCAGAATATAATATCATCTAAAGATAGTAAAATTGTGTTATTGAACTCATTTCTTCTTGTGTCACAAAAGAACCTTGGGAATTCAAAAACAAATGTTCTCTGTTTTATTCATGCAATTATTGATATTTTTTTCTGAACAAAATTTGATCATTTGCTTATTATCCTCTTTGTTAATATTTATATCCGCTGCCCGTTTAACCAACGACTAAAAAAATCGAACGATTCTCTAGGCTTGTATTCAGGTACAGTATGCCCAGCTCCCTGCAGGATCAAAATATGAACTTCATGTCAAAATTTCAATACAAAAATAGTTTTTTTAATATCTTTAACCATTAAATCTTGTACTATATAACATTTATTGATGTTGAGTGATTTTTTTTAGCATTTATAAAATCCTTAACATTTCAAAGGAAAGAAAAGTATATATTGTTAATTGTTATACCTTGACAGTGAGGAAAGTGAAATTATTAGCATACTCCTGTATAAATCTGCAGTTCACATAACACATTAATAAAATCTGATTGAAAAAAATTATGTATATATATAGCTGAAGGAAAATATATATATATGTACCCTGCGACTTGTCCGTTGGATCTCCAAGGTCTCCATTCATCGACTATTTGGTATCCGAGAGATTGTGTCCATGCTTGAGTTCCAGTAAATGGAACACACATATCATGATCACCACTGTAAAAACAAAATAACTTGGACTACTACTACTGATGTAAAAACTGGATATATTCTTGGACTAAGGATTATTTGATGTCACTTTGTAAGAATTATATTTTACCTATATATCAAAACCCTGTAGCCACTGGATGAGAGATTCTTGTGATAGCTGAGCATGCTACCTGCATCATGAGTGTAATGCAAGTCGACACACAAACTCCAATTTCCACTCTCCTGAGCAATTAGGTCAGAATGAACAAGAGTTATATATTTTTCCCAGTTTAGATTGGTAAAAATTTAACCATGCCAGATTTTACGAACCGGATTAGCATGAATTGCTTTTCTAACAGCATCATTATTCAGCCATATAGTTGCTTGCACATCATCCTGCAAAACTCAGGATGTCATATGCTCTGGAGATTGGTATCGAAATTAAATAATTTAAAACCACTGTCACGGGAAGTGTATGCAATTACTAAAAAAAGTGTTTCTTAGCTTTTGGCTGGAAAAAAAAAATCAGTTTTTAATGTTCTCAAATGCTAACTTCTGCTTCTGATTCTGCTTAATTTAATCAAAATCTAAAACCAGGGAGATGAGTGTTTTCTGATTCTACTTTTGGTTTTGACTTTTGCAAACAACTAAGCACTTTTACAACTTTTTACCAAACATTCTCGACTTCTGATTCTATTTACAAACACAACCAACTTATGATTCTCAATTACTTTTATTTCTGCTACAATAAATAACTTCTTTGAAAGCAGAAGTTTTTGCAAATGCTCCCACAAAGTCGCTTCATTCTGAAATTTTGGCATTTGTGTTAGTATAGTCTCTCTTTTGTAAATCAATCATGATTTTGCACAAGCTATCCCACTAATTATCGAACCCATAGCAAAAAGTTCCTCGTATGCATGTCTCAAGATTCACTAAATCTTCTCGTGCTCGAAAATCATTGTCTCCACCATTTATATATGTAAACAGAAGAGTTACTTCAATTTGCAAAAAACAAAATGTTGGTAGTTTTGAAAAATTCTCGGAATAACACAAAAACTATCATGTTTGCATTTTACTCGAGTGTTTACCACTTACCAGACATGGGACGGTGACTTTTCTCATTAACTGCGGCCACAAAGGGATGACACCATCTTCAACTGGTGCGCGAAAAGGCCAAGCACGCCCAAACATTCTCTTTCTCACTGCAAGAGGCCTCTCGGTCGACCCCAGCTGCTTGAAGCTCTGTGGTACGAAACTCGTGTTTTCATATCCAACGTCTTTTAGTTCACCGCTATGAAAGCATGGTTCAAGGATATCATATCTGTTCAAATCATCTAAAACCTGAACAAAAACTTGGCATTAAGTAATAAATGCTAATTTTAAAAAACAAAGCTGCTATTATTAGCTTTTATTAAGATTCTTACCCTGTCAATCTTAGTTAGTATCTTCTGGCAATCGACATTGATGGAGTTGTGGTAATTTCCTTTGCAGAGAACTTCAGCTTCCTAGAAAAATTAACCGAGTTCATTTAGAAACTACAAAGCAAATATATGCATCAATAAGCAATCACTTGAGCTCTGAAATATATTTCTTAGATGCAAAAATGATTTATCTTATTTGACTCACCTTAAACATATGATCCGATATTAGGCCCATCCCGTGTGCAAATGGAACAAGTGAATTGCCATCATAATCACTGTCACACACCCCATTTCCCACCATGTAGCCCTGCATCAGATCATTACCAGTTTCGTGTAATAAGCCAACAAAATGTGAGAAAAGAGAGAAAACAAAGAAAAAAAGAGTTAACAGAAGAGGCAGTAGACGAAAAAACCTTGAAATTAATAATCGGTTTAACACCAGCTTTGATTCCTGCATGGAAATGATCAACACATTCTTGAATTACTCAATATAATTTACTTTAGTACCTAGTACGGTGTCTTCACTGTATAAATTGATCAAACTAGTAAGGAACATATGGATAATGATTGATTAATCATGAACTGACATATGATTTTAACCCTTTGCTACAATGCTACATATAATTTGTAACAATGGGATTTTAATATCTCACTTTTCTGTACCTTTGACAACCTCAGAAGCAAGAGTGGGGATATAAATGCCTGCATAAGACTCGCCCGCAATATAAAACGGATTGGCAATGAACTCCGGAAATTTCTCAAACCACTAGGAGAAGCCAAAAAAGAATTAATTTAGTTAATCGTAGTTTCTTGAGCAAAACATCATGAACAATAAACAGCTGACATGATTTTGTTCAAAAAAAGACAAATATGATGCAAAGTACCTTAAGAAGGAAAAGATGAGTTTCAGCTGCAGTCTGTAAGTCTCCGTTTACATAATACGATGTATTTACAGAATATGAGAATCCAACACCAACTGGGGAGTCCAAATAGATAATACTGGCAACCTTAGTCCATACAAGAATACGTAAAACTCAAAAGAATGAAGAAATAGAATTCTATCTGGAAATAATTTTAAGTATTCGTAAACATATATGAGTTCCTGCCTATTTTCTTAACTGGAAAATAGAAAGAAAGGTCACCTTAGACCAACTATATGGATTTAGATGCAAAACAGGCAAGCCCCCTCGTTGTTTTGCTGCTTCGAAATTAAAAGGCCCTGTCCAAAATATATGAAGCTCAACGGATTAAAACACACTGTCAAATCACTAAGACATAATGGGAGTGTTTGCAATCACTAAAAAAAATGCTTCTCTGCTTTTTGCCAGACAAAAAAAAAACACTTTTTAGTGTTTGCAAATGTCACCTTTTTAATCAGAATCTAAAAACAGGGAGATGTGTGCTTTAGATTTCTGATTCTGCTTTTTGGTTTGACTTTTACAAACAAATAAGTACTTTTACAACTTTTTCACCAAACACTTGTCAACTTCTGATTCTATATGCAAACAATATCAACTTCTAATTCTCAACTACTTTTACTTTTGCTACTCTTCTAAAAGTAGATGTTTTTGCAAAACACTCCCAATAATGGTTTATGTAGATAAATGAAAAACAGGAAATCATTCATAATGCAATGAGAAATAGAATTAAGTAGACATCAATTTTGTTTGATATGTCTTAAAAATCTATCAGCCACAGTGCCTTTCCAACTTTTTTTTTTTTTGTTTTTTCTCAAATCAGCCAAAAACAAAACAATTAATATGTCACCTACATTCCATCATCCTTTCATTCCATAATAATATCTATACCATTTGAAGCTGTGTGAATTTTTACCATGCTCGTATACAAATCCATCAAAGCTAGAACAACCTGGTCCTCCATTCAACCATAAAACCACAGGATCACGAACCGGGTTTTTTTCCGATACTACAAAGTAGTAAAACAGGTTCTTTGGAGGATTTCCCTCTAGTGTCACATACCTTCACCAAAACAAAAATAAATAAATGAATCAATTTATATTTTCTGAAATAAAGTAAAGAAAATAATTTTAACTTATGAATTTATTAACAAATACATATTGTTGACAGGGTTCGAACCGTGTATCTTTCAATTTCTTTGAAATTTATCCTTTACCCTCCGACCACTACTCCCAACTTATTAAAAAAACAAATACATATTGTTAAAAAAAATTTACCCTGAGTAGTGTTTTGAAGGGAAGGTGCCCTTGAACCCAGGAAGACTTCTCACAAGAGCTGCTTCAAGAGGATACAAATGCAGAGCCATGAAAACTGATATACTCATCAGAAATAGCATTAATTTAAGCATGGCCATGGTTTCTCTAAGAGTGAGTTAAGAGTGAGAGATGGGTTTAACAAGAAATTTGGTGGTGTTTATAAATAACCATTGCAAGATAATAATTGGTGAGGTGAGAAAACAAAAAGATAAAGACAAATGACAGGAAATGGTACTAAAAGAACATAACAAACCCAAGAGACAAAAAAAAAAAAAAAAAAAAAAAAAAATTAATCAGAAATTAATGACATCACATCACTGATGATTTAAATCCCCCAAAATTCTACATGGGATATGACCTTAAATGCAGCTTACGCCACCATTGAATTTGAAGAGATAAAAATATTTGAAAAGGCATATTTATAAATATATTTTTTGAAGATAAAGAAATTCAAGAATTTGAAGGTGATGATGGCATTTGCTGTTGGTGATGGCGGGCTTGTGTTGTCTGTAGCAAAAATGGTGAGCATATATTGATAAAACAGTGAGTCAGAGGAGTGCATGACATGAGACAAGTGTGGAGGTCAGAAATGGACGTATATGAAAAGCAACTTATTAAATGAAAAGATAATGATGAGCTGCTGAAATTAATTCCAATTACAGGTTTCATATTGTATATTGAAAATAAGAAATCCCATACAATTAACAATAAAAGGTGAAGAATTAAAAATAACATGTAATTTCATATAATTAAATTGGCCATGATTAATTTCGATTTATTTTGCTTTCAGCCCATCTTAGTTAATTAAGGGGTAGTATTTTGTTAGATTAGACGACATAACAGATCTACTCAGCCTGTGAACCCACCGACCCAGCCCAGCCTCAGTCTAGTCAACAGTATGTCCAATACTTTTTAGGGGACTTACTAATATTGTTTAGTGGGACTATTAATATTTTTTCATTAGAAAAAACTAATAGTTTTTAGGGAAATTACTAAAAATCTTTCAGGGAGAAAATAAAAAATTTCAGGGGAACTACTGATACGTTTCACGGGGACGACTAATATCTTTGACGGGAATTTTATTACTTTGGAGGGAATACTAATACCGGTCCCTGGATATTACAAAAACATCATTGCTAATACTATAAAAATGCCACCGGGACGGTTTTGGGATCCATTAACAAATTTTGGCCTGTTAAACAGTATAGCAGGAGTTTTTATCGTAATTTAACTTTCAATTTTAACATAATCAAAGCTAATTTATGCAACTTTATTTTTTTTCGAAACTTATGTTTTCTCTTTTTTTTTACTCTTACGCTATCAACTTTAGTAAAATAAAATAAAATTTCCCGTTTTACAATTTTTTTTTATTTCGCTCAATATGTAAATTACTAGTAATATATCTTATATAGTTGAAAAAGTCAAATTTATTCATGTGTTTTCCGAACAAAAACAACTTAAATTCGTATTGATGGTGTCAAAAAAAAAAAGAAGAAGAAGAAAAAGAAAGAAACTGTACAATAAATTTTTGCAGTCCAACGGACGTTTCCCTTTTGGTTGGAATATAAAACAATTAGAAAAATGGGAATTAGTCGTTGAAGATGTTAGAGGAAAAGTTAATAAACCCCTCAAACTATACGCGATTTTCTATATTACCTCCTAAACTATTTTTATTTCTACTTAATCCCCTTAACTACACGAAAATTTCACGATCCCATCCCATCCTCCCCGCCGGCGGACCTGATGGGAATATTCTGTTGGTGGGGAGGAGAAGAGGGCACCGTAGAAATTTTTATGTAGTTTAGGGGGTTAAATAGAAGAAAATAGTTTAGGGGTTGGTTTCAAAAATTGTGCATAGTTCGGGGGTACATTAAAATTTTCATAGATTTTTATATTTATACTTATTTTGCATTTGTATACAAATAAAGTATTAAATTAAATCATAGTTTTATATAATTTCACAAGTTATTATGCATGATTTCCAAACGAATTACATTACTCGAAAAAATATTTAGACGCTAAAATAAATATATCTTTAAAGCAAAATAAAGAATACAAGCTTTGAAAACCCAATTAAATATAGAAATGATATTCACTTCCACCCCAGAGGGTACCCGCCCCGCCTATGTTTTTTAATATATTTAATAATTTTTGTAAAAAATATTTTATAAGTATATTAAAAATAAATATTTTATTCATATTTCTATTTAAATTTATTTAATGTGGGGTAGGAGGAGCCGACCTGACCCGCCCGTGCCCCGCGGCGGGTCGGGCCATCCCTAATCAAGAACTCAACAAACTGAAACACCATTTTGACAAAATCAATGAAATTATAACATATTACATAAGCATATACACATATTTATGGGCACACAAATTCAAGCATTTACAATTTGATGTGCACACAGGGAAAAGTCGAACTTGGTAAGCTAGTAAATCTATGATTTGAGGAAGAATTAAATAAAAATTTAAAGACTATGCATGATTTTCACATTATCCCCTAAACTATTTTTTTTCTACTTAACCCCCTGAACTACACGAAAATTTCTACGGTCCCATCTCTTCCACCCGTCAAATCTGACCGGAATATTCCACCGGGGGGGAGGAGAGATGGGACCGTAGAAATTTTTATGTAGTTCAGGGAGTTAAATAGAAAAAAAAAAATTAATTTAGGGGGCAATATAGAAAATCGCGTATAGTTTGGGGGGTTTATTAATTTTTCCTCAAGATGTTATATGTATTATATTTTATTAATCAATTTTATATATATTTGGTTGTATTATATATAAGAATGTCGTGTGTATCAAAAGTAATTAATATACTAAACATTGTTAAATAAATTGTGTCAATATGTGATATTTTACCAAGTTATTCTTAATAGAGTATAAACTTTTGAAATGTTAAAATTTTGAAAATGTTGAACCCTAGCTCCTTCCTCCGATTCCGTCTTCCTCTCCAGACCAGGTTTCCTATTTCACTTTCGTGTTTCACTCCTTGGACGAATAACATGTGTCAAGGTAACTATTAGTAAAAACAAGCTCGTTTCCAACCTAAAATTTCCATTTATATTTTCAAATTAAAAAAATTTGTATATATATTCAATATCAAGATATAAAAAGAAAAAAAAAGATCATTTTATTCAAGTGGAACATGTTGTGAATTGTGAGCCCCTATTTTTTTGAGTTTTCAGTATATATAGCTTCTTTGTGCTCCAATGGGGCTATTCTTTGGAAAAAAAAAAAAATATACATGGCTAAAACTAGTACTATAGGTAGCAGATATATGGTTAATAGTATTGCACATAGTATTTTTGATTTGCGATCACCCCCCAATTCATACAGACCACATAGCATATTACACACCTTATCCAAGAAACCACCAAGATTTTGTTGGAGAAGCAAAGGACACACACAAACAAAAGATCTTCCATTACAGCTCATCATCAATAGTCCAAATTCTTGGAATTTTTTCGCAGAATGGGGAGAAGTTTTAGACAGAGAAAAAAGACATGAGCCTTTGTGCCACACCTTTCCCTGCCAATCCTTCTTCTTCTGTCAACTTAAATTTATCATTACCATGCCGCCCATTCAACAGTACTACTAATCCTCGTACTATTAATGTCTTTCATTTTGGCCCCAATAAGCCTCACAATGTTTTGATTCATCGTCTTCACCACACCAATGTTTCTCTCCGAGGTACCCTCCTCAAATCTCCCTTCTTAACTTCTTTAATTACATCAAGGGGTTATGGATATATATTGATATTTATGTATTCCATTCACTTCATGAAAATCTTTAGGGAGTGTCTGTAAAAACTTCTTTTTTTGGAGGTAATGATTTATTGTAGCAAAAAATTGAAAATCAGAAGTTGGTAATATTTGCAAATATAAGCTCAAAATTGAATAAGTTAAATAAGTTGCTATTTGTGTTTAAAAGTCAAATCAAAAGTAGAATTGGAAATCTAACAAATCGCCTACTCTGCTTTTAGATTCTAATTAAATTATGTAGAAGTAGTAGAAGCAGAAGTTGCATTTGAAAACACTAAAAACTACTTTTTTGAAGTAAAAAGCTGACAATCACTTTGCATACACTCTCTTAATCTCCGGACAATCCCAATCATCCATGTATGACTCATCCCACATGGGCGGTTGTGAGTGTTCTGAAACCTAGAGTCCTAAGAACTTCCAAAAGTATTCATTACTATTTTATCGCCTAGAAGCGCCGTTTCAGCATCAATATATGTCTATCTGCTTGGTGATATATGTAGTATAGCGTCTGGTCTTGGACAGATTTTTCACATGTAGTTTGAATGCATATGTCACATATAGCGATGGCATGCGCTAAGCTTATTCATTGATCAATTGCTGTATCGATGAATTTTGATTAATCTTGACGCGATGTTAAGATTAGCTAGAATGTGCATTTATCTTAGGTTACTAACAAATATATACACCATGACTAGTACAAGAGATTCTGTAGTCAGAACTTGCATATGTAGGAAGTGCTTGCAAAAACTTCTGCTTTTAGAGAAAGCGATTTATTTCAGTAGAAGCGAAAAGTAGTTGAGAATCAAAAGCTGGCAGTATTTGCAAGTAGAAGCTAAAAGTCGAAAAAGTTTTTGGCAGTTTTTGTTGTAAAAGTTCTAAACAATGCTTTCTTGTGTATAAAAGGCAAACCATAAGCAGAATCAGAAATCTAAAGCACCTATCCCGCTATTTAAGATTCTACATAAATTATGCAGAATCAGAATGTGAAGCTGAGAATCACTTTTTTTAAGTTTTTGCAAACACTCCCGTAATGGAACTGCTAATTACTGTTTGCAGTCGCAAATGAGTCTAGTAGAACAGAGGTATCTCCTGATACAACCTCAGAAGCTGACAAGATTGTTGATGGGATGGACTTTGGCGAACTATGCGATGAGTTTGAATGCATTAGCAGCCCTTCTGTCGAATCCACTGCTAGACAACTCGTTCGCGACATTCTTGAACTTCGACAAGGCAATCGTGCCCTCGGAACCTTTGCCGTTTCTGTCAAATATAAGGTACTTATACCTACTACAATATGATCATCACCTTTTGTTTCAACTTATGAAGAAGCAAGAAAGAAAAATGCTTGTAATGTTTTTAATAAGAAATAATTGCAGGATCCAGTTAGAAGCTTTACTGGTAGAGAGAAGTACAAGAGAAGATTATGGGCAACTGATGCATTGGAGAACCCCACAGTGGTGAGTCTTTATACATTTCAAGAAAGTTTATTATCTGGAGTTGAAATACTTATACATTGACCAGATCTTTTTTTACCATTTGTCCAAAGTCAATGCTTATATATTAGCCATTTGGGTAGTTGAATGACACCCCTTGGGACTTACAAGTGATATCAGAGAGGTTGGTTCAAAGAACCTTCCGCACTGGTTAATGAACTAGTTGAATATCCATTTTGCCCTTTTGTAAACAATCAGCCTTCTTTTTCTCAAAAAAAAGAAAAAACAAAAAAATCCCAAGTCCACTCTCCATTCTCCACATCAAACGCCGTTTGTTGTTATGTATTGTTGAATAAGGTTGATTTTGTTGTGGTCGTTTATCTGCAAATACGATGGTTTGGTGAACGAAGAAGACGATGGGGTACCAACAAATGATTTCTCTGTACCGATAAATCATTTCTCGGTACTAAGAATAAATCATTTCTCGGTGCCATGAAATCGTCTGTATTCATTTTTCCAACCAACATTCACGTTGGCACTGAGTTTGTGCTGGTTTTCAACTCAAATAATACCAACATCTGTGCATATATAAACATTTACCTCCAGAAATGTTCGTCCGTGGAAATCTCACTGGAATACTTCTAGAGAGTCGCGTGAGAGAGAGAGAGAGAGAGAGAGAGTTGTCTGAAATTTTGCAGGGAGAGTTACCAAGTAACTCATAAAATTACTAGGAGGGTATAATTGTCATTTGCATGGTCAAAATGGCTAGAAAACATCCGTTTGAAAACATGGCTGCTTTTCGGATACTTAAATGGCCAATTCGGCCTATATCTTCCTCATACTAATATCCCAAACTCTATGGCTTTATTTCATAGCCTTGAATCTGGAAATGCATTTCTGTTAAGTCTGGTACATGCTTGTGCAGAGTGTGCAGCAAATGGTGATGTTATCAACAAGTGTGCTAAACATCAAGTGGACTCTAAGAGGAAAGCCCAAGTCTCCAATTTTCAGCATTGGAGGAGACTTGATTGTCAAAGTGGACTCCAAGTTCACTCTCAATCAGATAAGTGGCCAAGTGATTGAGCATGAAGAGCTGTGGGACTTATCAGCATCATCTCCCATTGCTCAATCATATTTCTGGACTTCAAGAAGGCTCTTTGCCACACTTGAAGCTGGAAAAGATGTTTCTGATTTCATTAAGGACTTGACGAACCGCGTCTCGACACAGAATAAGAACGTGGAAATGTATCCAGATCCTAGTGGTGATCCAACTAAGGTAAAACTCACTTTGCAAGTAATCCTTTTTTCTAGGGTTATTATAAAAACTACCCCTGATTTTGGCTTAATTATAAAAAGAACCCAGTTATCTTTCAGAATTAAAAGTTAACCGGTGTTTTTTGCAAGTAATCCATTTTTTCTACTAGTTACAAAAATACCAAATTATCTTTCAAAATTACGAACTTTAAGAGGTTCCTGTAGCACTTTAAGGGAGAATTTGTAATGTTATAAAATAACTAGAGTTTTTTGTAATTAGGCTAAACCATAGGGGTGGCTTTTGTAATTATTTCGATGACTTATTACAAGCACTCTTGGCTCATGTATCCATATATTTCTTTCATCCAGTTTTTCCAGAGGGATGATGGCTTTCAGAGAGATTTATACCAGGTTGCCCTGTTTTTGGCAATTGTATATTTTGTTGTACAGTACTTGAGAACAACCTTGTGAAGCCTATATATATGTCCTTGTAAAGCATGCACATAATATACATTCTTGTATCTGAAACATCAACTATTTCACAGTTACTTGTTACTCAACAGTTGCAATATTTAGAATATTTTGGGGTGTGAATGAAATGAAAAAGAAAACAATTCAAAAGTTCCACCAAACTTTTTTTCTTTATTAGATTTAAGGATTCAGTACGAAGCCCTTCCGCATCATACGTTTATTATGATACAACAAGAGCAGCATTTTCCGAAGCTGCACCTTTTCTAGAACTCACGCTATTAGTTTGCGGAGGGCAGCTATAAACAAAAGGATCGATAAAACATTAACCTTGGACGGACTGAAAGCTGAAGAAGATATGTCATGCGCGCTGACGGCATAAGCATGTCCAGTCGCTTCGTCTCTTACTTTGATGCTTGATGAACCTTGAGATTGACAGCAGAGGATACAGTGATAAGTCGAATTTTCATGAAAAACTTCATAAGATTAAAGATTGATATTGTTAGTAATTCCAGTCATGCATTTTTAGTGTCTACTCAAAAACATGGGAAGAGGGATGTTCAAGAATTTTAGAAAGCGATTGAGAAAAAAAAAACTGAGGTTTTGGGTAATTACGAAAAAGCCCAAAGAAATTTCAAAATTCCAGAAACCCCCTTTAAGATTTGATTTCGTTTTACATTTTTCCCTAATCGTTAGTGAGTTGAAAGAATTTGTTCACATCATCAAATATTTTACAATTACAGTACCCCCAACTTTTCGTCTGGCTATTTTTTAATATTTTCGAAAAGTTGAGGGATGCAATTGTAAAATGTCTGGTGAAAAGTTTGGGTTATAATCTAATATTTCATTCATATTAAGATTGAATTTCTTCCTTGCTATGAACTATAAGGGTGTTAACTAGGGTTCGAACCCCGTGTCTTTCAATTTCTTTGAAATTTTCCCCTCCAACCACTACTCCCAACTTATTAAAAAATATAGAAAATATGTGAATCCAAAAGGAAACTGCAGAGAAACTGGAAAGAGAGCGCACAAATTGACAATATAAACCGAAGTCAAGGAGGCACGTATAAAAACTTATAAAACCAAATTGCCACTATAAAAGCAATTAAAAGATTATACTCACAGTTATATTGCGTCCATCCAATTGTCTGATTTTCGAGGTCATATAAAACAAGTTTGTCTGTTAATACTATATCTGCAAATACAAAGTAATAATACCTTTCATAAGTCCATGTAAAGTATATCACTCGTCGTAAAAAAGTGAACATGAAAAATACCTCCCAACAAAGTTATTTCCTTTCCATCCTTCGTCTGCAGTCCGCTATTTTGCCAACCTATACAATACTCGTTATCCTGCAAAATAAAAGTTATTTCATATGCATAATACCCATATACAAAAAATAAAAAGCAACTGACGAAATAAAGCGACTACGAGCCCTTCCATTTATGTAACCATTGTCAAAACCTGTCTGAAACACCATTTTTTTTTAAAAATAAAACTAGCCTTCGAGATTCGATGTCTTTATGGCAAGAAAGAATGGATCAATACTATAGTGACACCTTTAAGGAAACCCAACAGTAAACAAAAACTTAACCAGGAAACACCTTAAAAAAATTTGTTTCAGCACACAGATCTTAAAGTAAGGAAATTCTGAAAGATTTCGTGATACATATGTCAAGTGAATTATATTGCAGCAACGGACTAATCCTAACCAATAAGCCATTTATGATTTTCCATCTTACCCTTTGTACTAGCCATTGAAGTTATAACTTCAGAAACTCCTTCGTAAAAGTTTGTAAAACTATGTTGAGATACAATGACATCAGGCTTCATACGAACAACGCATTTTTCTCTTTCCATCAATCCAAAAGCACCCATTGTTACTAAGTTAGTCATTAACTAAGTAGTATTATATGTTCGTTATAAAAATAGAATATTACAACATTAATATGCAACAAAGAAGACAATTGTAATGCCCAGGATTCTCACAATGGCAAGATCAGGAGTCTAGAATCTTAGTGAAAGCACTTCCGGAACCAAAAGGAACAGAAATTAGCAATGAAATATCCAACAAAATTAATCCAGTTTACTTACACGGACTTCAAACAGATAATCGTGGGGATAAACCGGCAAAACAAGTGAGCCCTGGAAATGAAAATTTACAACTGGAAATCCATCATCAATACTGCAAAAATATGAGAAACGGACAATTGTTTTAATTTTCCGTGAAAGATAAATTTCACCGACTGGAAAAGAAACACATAAGTAGAGGTATGTGAAAGCAAGAACAATGAAAAAAGTAAATCCCTGTAAATATTATACACATTCAATAAAGGAAAAAAAGTGGACTAGTCTCTCAGATTTCGCCCTTAAAGAAGATTACTAAAAAAGAAAAAAAAAAAAGTCTAGCCCACAAGCAAAGATGACTAGTTATAATGTCTCCACAAATAACCAAATAGAAACTCAAGCAGGAAGACAGCTATAAGGATCAAAAGTTATCCTTTCAATTTCTATCCAGTGGAAGCTGATGCATGAAGAGCCGAAAATGTATTTCATCAGTGGCTTAGTATGAATTAAGTTCAATAGTTGATCAATGCCTTAAGTAGATTATTCAAACAACTAAAAGCAATACCAACACTCCATTGAACTTCTTTTACATAAGCTTTTAGAAAGAAAAGTCAAATGCGATGAGGGGTAAATAAATTATCAAGAACGCAAGGAAAGAAATTAAAACTAATGAAACTCTTAAATTATATGCGTTAATAGATCTGACAATTATAGGATCCTTCCGCATTTGTCAACAGAATAAGGCATATTAAATTTATTAAGATGCTACTATATATTCATCGCCACCATGATAAAAACATGTAACTAATAGAGAAAACTCACTCAATGAACCTTTCAAGCCATCCCCACGGAACATGGTCAAATTTAATGGACCATAACAAAATTTGCAGATTGGACCAAGAGTTTTTTCTATCAGTCTTCGCTATTAACCATTTTATCACAGTCGCAGAGAATCTACTTCCAAATTTTATCATATTCATATTCTAATTTTTGAATCCAGCAATTGCCAATTATGAACACCAAAATCTTTTGCCCATGCACAGAGGCGGATCCAGGAATTAGTAGTAGGGTGGGCTAAGAAGTAAAAATTTCACTAAGAAAATTAATAGGGATGTGTGACAATGGAGGTGGGGCGGGTTGGACCAAAATAACAAAAGGCGAATAAATAAATATAAAAAAGCTAAAAATAGATAACTTTTTAATTTCATGCTTGATGATGGCACTTAGGGGTGATAAATCGCTCGTGTCAGCCCGATAAATAACAACTCGACATGATAAGCTCAAGCCCGAACACAACACAATGACCTTATTGGCAAAAAATTATTTAAACTCAAACATGACGCACTATAAACACGAGAAAAATATGGTACGACACGATAATCACAATAAGCAAAATTGTAAATTAAGTTGATTTAGTTAGGACCGTTAGACCATTAACTAATAAAATATATGACTTCCTTAATATATTTGATACTTAGAAACATATTCTAATAAATTACCAATACAAATAGTTGGGTACATTTTAAAAGTAATGACATGATAAGTGTAAAAATTACAAATAAGGATCACAAAAATAGTCAAAAATCACAAATATATTTAATATAGCATCAATCTCATGATAACACAAAAAGTTTTATATTCTTCATTCTTGATTTTTAATTTGAATTTAGACTTTAGGGTGTATTTGGGTTTTACATTAAATTTTGGGTGGGCTAATTTTGAATATTGTAAAAATTATTATACTAAAAATAGAATTTTCAATATTTTGCACTGGGCTTGAGCCCAGTGCTTGCATCACATGGCTCCGCCCATGCCCATGCATGTAACTCACTCCAACCACAGAGTTTCAAGTGATTTATGGGCCTATATTTGAAAATACCTAATGTTCAAAGCTTTAATCATAGAATACTTTCAAGAAACCTCTAAACATGTTCGAATCACCAACAACAGCCCCATGGGTTACAATAACACCATCCAAAAGAGATGCATCTAACAAAACATATCTATTCTTTTTTCCATACAATGATATAATCAGAAATGAGATGCAATGTCTAAAAAGTCATTTCTATTGAAGTAGTCACTAATGTACTTTTTCTTAATGCGTCACATACTTGAATTCAGATTTCAAAAGACAAATTCAAATTCTTTGGACAAACTTCAATTTCACTCTCCATAAGATACTTAGATGCATCACACTTCTATTTCTGCTATCGAAACAATTTCAATTATGGAAAACTGTGATATCTGTACTAGAACAAATATACATTCTTTGCACTGAAAGAAAACTGAGTTTTGCAAAAAAATAGCATTGAAGTAAAACATCTACTAGACTTGTAATCTTCTCCAACACCAACTAATATTTTAGTTGGAGATAAAATATTACTGCAAAAAACCAGGAGGGACTAGGCCAGTGAGGATTTAGCTGCTAATGAAACGATCGATCGAGCATTAGTTAAGTGCCCATAGTAACATTAATGACCAAAATTATACCCTTAAAGTTTTATCCAATCAAGTTTTCCATTCCAGCTTTCTTCTATTTAAGTCTATGTAACACCAGATACAGAGATTTTATATCTGACCAGTAAGTCAAGTTCTGGGCTTATCTCCGATGAATCTACAGATGGATTGCTCAAAGGAAACCAAAAGACATCATGAGAGAGAGAGAGAGAGCATTGAAAGCATAAATCTGAAAATGCCAAGCACATAATTTTTACTTATTGCACTTTAAACAGGAGAAGTACCATCATACCTATATCACTTTAACATATTACAAATTATATACAGTGAGGACCTTGTCTTGTGAATGTATGTGCATGCTATTGGAGCAGATATGGGTGTATGAACACGTGCGCAAAAAATATTGTATTCTTGCATACTAGCGAAACTTACTTCCCACTGTACCAAAGACATCTGAACTGCTGCTCAACTATATGAGTTTCCATATTTGGTTGCCGTACCATCATCTAATGACAGATATTTAGACAGTTAATCAGGGAGGTGTGCGAGAAAGAGACATGGAATAAGCAAAACAGTGAGAAATGTAGGTCGAAATGAAACAATCAAGAAAGCAATGTTATTCAAATTTTCATCTAAGGATGGAACTCTAAATGGGGATATTGGAATTTTTAGACATACCCTATCCATAAGCTGTTGATAAACCTCAGACGGAAGATACGCCAAGGTTGTACCACTGTCAATTATAGTCCCTCTACTGGATCCCGTGTCAAATACGTCTGTTGGAAGGTTTAGAAATTGACCACCTACCTCAACTACCTTCAGAATAACATTGTAATGTTGCCTAAGATAATGAATGAAAGAAACGTTCAGTCAAACAAGTGTATAGTAATCACTGAAAAGTGTATATGTGGATATTCATTGAGAAGGCATAATGTGAATGGTGCTATACATAGTCAATCTTCAATTCTTAAGGACGAAAATGTAATTGCTTGCAGACTATGACTTGAACACGTAGTCACAACTTGTGGCATGAAACTCGTACACCATAGATGAGCTCCTCACAACATTGACACATTTTTACCTCCTTCAACAGCAGTAAAAAATACCACTGTAGGTACATTTCCTATATCTGAAGTTTGTGTGGAGTTCATAAGCATTTTAAAGTTTTTGCTATCAAGTAGGCCCCTGCATAAGGGTGAGCAAGTACTTAAGAGGATATTAATATATCTCAGGCATAGAATGATTTTCTTTATGATAAGGGCGTATGCTTGACGTCCAGGACATGTGCCCAGCTGACTTTTACATTCGAAATGTACTTTTGACACCAAAAGATACATCATCTACTAGACCAATATGAATTCTATATTTCTCCCTACATTGCAGAGAAATATCTCCATTGTTTTCAAAAACTCAAATATCTACAATGATGAATATACTGATACAAGGTTCAAATTCGATCGTCATGCGTGTGTGTGGGGTGCAAAGAGTTGTTAAGCTTCCTCCCGAATTAAATAGATATTCCCAATTATGCAGCACAAAAAAACAAAAAGATTGGCCCTAAGAACTTCAATTACCAAACACATTCAATAATTGCCAGAACAACAGAAACAACAAACAAATACAAAAAGTTGACGTCACGTACGCATTTGCGACAAGTGGTGTTCTATTTACTTTTGGCTGCACTACTTCTCCAATAGCGAAAATTCCACCTCCCTTGTTTCCATCTAAGCAATGTGAAAATACCTTTTTCACCTTTCCAGACAAAGCAAGTTGTGAAAGAATGGACGTATTTGCTTGTCCAAAACCAATTATTCCATCAACTGCCTCAGAAGATGAACCTAATTCTCCAGATTGCTTAGCTGAGCACCTGTCTTATATCACAAAGATGTAAGATAGAGATAAAATGTAATAAATAAGTTGTACTTGAAATTGAAGATGTAGTAAAATTGTAGTACTTGGAACTGAAAAGATGTTCGTGACAGGGGTTAACTAACTTATGGTCATGTATCCTACAATTTCTTCCAAGTGTGAACGTGAGGATACATGTGGTGACGTAAAAAAATTGCAACATGAGAAAAAATATAACAAAAATTATCCAATCTTAATAAGAGTAGCTTCCATTCTTAAACACACAACATATGTCAATGTAAATGCATAAAATCCAATTGCATACAGAAACTCAAAAATATAGCCACCAAATTTTCAGGTTCCCATGAATAGAAAATGTTTTGCACAAGTCATCAACAATCATGCGTAACTAACATGATTAATGTGTAAAAGATGTCGACAATTTTTATATATATTCAGTAACTAACTATTCATTCACACGTGTCATAATACAGACCATTTCATTAAATGATTATTTCATCATGTCGCAAAATGGACAATGGTTGGTGACTCGTCTACTTATTTCTAGTAAGGTTGAGTACACTATGTGTACACGCAAATGAAAAACCACCAACGTATAAGTCGTGCTCCATATATATGCGTCGAGAGGCGCATAACAACTTTACGATAAACTAAAACTGTTTCAACACAACACAATAACTTTTACTTGGGCCTAAAATTTAAAGTCAAATACGGGGCGCGCTAGAAACACGAAAAGAATGGCACGACACGATTGACAAAGAAGTAAAACTATTAAATGTATTTATTTAGACCATTAACTAATAAAACATAGGATTTTTTTAGTATATTTGATACTTAGAAGATATATTCTAATAAATTACAATCCAAATAGTTAAGTACATTTAAACTTAATGAGATGGTAAGTGTACTAATAATAAATTAAGGATCACAAAAATAGTCTAAAGATTAAAAATATATTAAATTATACCATCAATATCACGATAACATAAAAATTAGTTTTAAGTTCTTCAATCTTTTTTCAAATGAATTTAAATTTTTAGCCGGACTTGTTTTGCATTAAATTTTGGGAGGGGCTTTATGGATAATGTAAAAACTAATGTACTAAAAGTAGAATTTTTTGAACATACTAAGCCCAGTCAAGTTGTACCAAACGTGGATTAAGCCCTCGGCGCCTATTCTATAGAAGTTTCTTAAGCATAAATCTGGCTCTCATGTTATAAATGGAATAAAATGGAAAGTGGGTTTCAAACATACCAAAGTCAAGTGCAAGCTAAATTTGTTCGAGACGTATTTCGCTTATCACCAATTAGCCCTTCAACATTTTCGGTTCTCCTTCCTTTTATTCAAATAAAATCGGTGATTGTTGATATAAGTTTCAAAATGTTTTATACTATATGTTGTACCGGTCGGCGTCGCAAACAAGGATGAAAATAATAAAGAGTGGGCCACGCGAGGCATGTGCGCCGACCTAAGGTTGGTGTGGTGGACCCAACGTGCCCCAGACCAGAGCGTCCTGCCCGACAACTAGGGCTGTCGAACCGAACCGAGGCGAGCTTTTAAGAGTTTGAGATTGACTCGTTTATTATTGAGTCCAACTCGAGCTTAATTTTATTGAATATACTAATGGCTCGCGAACTTCTTCGAGCTTAATCGAGCCTAGACTAGCTTAGTAAATATCAATTATAAACTAAAGTATTCTTCAATTTATTACAAAAATAAAATTATATATTTCTAAGACGCATAATATAACTACTAAAACATATGATTTTATTCAAACAAATAAATTTATTTAAATTTTTTTCATAAACGTATAAAAATTAAAACTAAAGTCAAAATATTATTTTAAGTTATACGAGCTTACTACCGAGCTTGCTCATGAGCTTACAAACAAGCTTGCTCACGAGCTAACGAACTGAATATTTATAAGCTTGAGTTTGGTTCATTTATTTTAATGAACCTCATTAAACGAAATCAAACGAACTTTTATGAATCAAGCTCAGAATAGCTCACGGCGGCTCGGTTCATTTGCAGTCCTACTAACAATCGTGAACGTACGAACCCGAGTACCCGACCCGGTCGTCCATCCGAAAAATAAATGAACCTCATTAAACGAACTCAAACGAACTTTTATGAATCAAGCTCTGGATAGCTCACAAGCGGCTTGGTTAATTTGCGATCTACTAACAACCGTGAACGCATGTCTCGAATCAAGTGCAGGCCGGTCGTCCGTCCGAACCATATAGTCGAACCTCACAAGCCCTTATTCGGTGGGACACTTAGCAGGATCACCATTAATTTGTGTCGATCTTAATGCCCATCAAATCCCCTCAAATCATCCGCCTAACACCCTTTCCTGTAAACCGGGGATTGGTTGGGAAACTTCATCTCGAGTAATGATTAAACCTCGGTAATCTATAAATACCCTCGTTTATGACCAAAAAGGGTTGGCACATCTCTGGATTAAAAGCATTTAAGAGAGCACTTATAGCTCCGAGTTAATAGAAAACAATTACGACTAATTCAGTCATATCAACACAATTGATCGTATTTTCGTCTTCCATATCTTATTCAACTCGTGTGTACATTGTCATTAACCCTTTGCGCCATTTTCTTTCTTTGACACGTAGGACCTCCGAGTTCACGTCAACACTATACATCACTCTATCGAGGACATGGCTTCAAGCAATAGCGGCGGATTTCAAAAAAGGCTCTAACCTCATTCTTCATGATGAATGTACGATTGGGAGGTTAAAACTCCTTTATTGAAGAGTTAACATAACATTCTTATCATATATTCATCCTGGAATTATATCATCTTGATTATTCTCATTTTCTTCAACAACAACTGTTTAAGTTTATTTTATTGGGTTTTGATTTTTTTATTGATGAGATTTTATCAAGTTCAACCAAATGTTGTTCTTCTCAAATATATTCCAATCAAAATTCGGATAAAGTCTAATCTAATTATTTAGAGAGCAAAACTTATAAGTGAGATTTCATATCACAAACAACTATTAATATCATCTTCTCAATCGAGAAAGATAGGTCTCAATAGTAGACATAGCTCGAAAGCGTCGTATGATTATACACTCTGACGCTAAAACATGGATGCATACACACCGCAAGGATATGACATGACACAAACGTAGGGACATGGTAACTCCTAAAAGTTTTATGACATGATATAGCTTAGGGGTAACCTATCCGATAAGATTTCATACACACACACACACATATTTATATGTAATTGGTAATGAATATATAAAAATATAGGTGCAAGTAAAAAAAATAGATGTACATATCAATGATGTGTCGGAGTCTATCAATAATATGATTAGTGGACTATGATGGTGCTGGAAAAATAGTTTAACCTAAAAAATGTTTCAAGAAGAGAAAGTGAATAGAGAAGAGGTAATACTATCTTATCATTCTATTTAGGATTTTTATTTTTTTCGGTTATACTTTTGTAAACCCTAAAATTAATAAAATCTAACAAAAAAGAACCCCATTATGTACAAAAATATTTTGGAGATGCCATCAGCCATGCAGGTTTCTTAACCACGTTGTGATGGAATTTTCATTTTTTTACTTTTTTTGGACACGGAAATGGCGTGTCAGACACGTGACGATGCCATGCCCATATTTGAAAGTACACAAAGTGATTTCTTGGATGGCATTATAAGCATATACATTTATTATGCATGCAAGTGCTTAATCTGAACTAAGGGCTGATTCTATCAATGTCTAATCTCAACCTTAACACCTGCAACGTTGCTGATTAATGCTGCAATCTTTAATCACTTGTAACACAGATCGGCCGACATATAAAAGATAAATCAAGAAGAGTCATGCTAATAACCATCGTATAAATGAGATCTCAACAAGATTCAAGCACTGAACCAAAACTCTGAGAGGCATTAAATAAACTCTAAGATCAAACATGAAAACCCACCCAAAAGCTATGGATCCATTCATTGTCGAAGTTTGAAGATTTCCAGTCACTTGATCAAGTCTGAAATAATCTCTGACAAAGTATCCTCAGTTCTGCTTCCATCTCCATAACTAACAGAATATTGACAGTTCATTCCAGCCTTGCAGTTTGAATTTGCACCGTCAAATACAGCATCACAAAAATCTTGATCACATGTGATTGTCTTTCCAGTGGAGGAGGCTGTCAAGTCATACTGCTTCAAGTGTATCTGAAGGATTCAACAAAATCATATAGCAGTCATTCTAGTTCCAAGGTCAAACATGCTCAGTTAAGTAGTCTATAGTAAGGTGAGAGCAGTAATACACAATCTCAAGATTCCATATATGAAGAGAATCTAAACGAAAAACAGACGAAGGAACATACATTAAGGTCACTTTTTGTTGGACACCTCTCACAGTTTTGACAATTCACCCATAAAATATCACTTCCTGTATCGACCTGGACATGATAGTCAACTGGAGGAGTTCCAATAGTAATTTTGGTGTAATAGAGCCTGCAGTAATTAATCAAACCAACCTTGAGATTTAAAAACAAGGAGTTATTTAGCATAAAAAAACAAGAGAACCATTAGCATTGCCAGTAAATTGTTAAAACCAATACCATTTGGGAAGCCTGCAGATACATTCCTTAGACGAGTATTTGTACCACTATATTACCACCAAAAGTGAAAGGAAAATTTAAGTTCCTTGATCAAAAGAGAAACAATCCAGGGAAATCTGATTACTTCATCTGCACTCACTAAGATTCACAACGGTTGTTACTCATGTTCGGTCAAAAACGGATGCTGAATTATTTTGGAAAAACTAATGACTTGGATTCAAATTCACAGCGTTTGGTGTCAAGTGTGACATAGTGATATTTGATTGAGATTAAATTGATTATGTGGTTATGATCTTGAGCAATCTTTTTAACTCCAATAACATCTTGCTCCAAGGAAAAATTGATTTTGTCACATAGAATTTATTTGTTCTTTTGCTTGTTCAAATATAAAAGTTAATATGTATATTAATCACTGTTAAATTTAGAAACACTCATTTAATTCTCAGAATTGTTTACCAAAAGAAGCCTTGCGCAATTTTGAATATACAAGTATTCTAGCATACCAAATGAAGGTAAGTTTACAACACCATAATTGGACATGACATGCCTTTTCTCGAGGATATGACAAACAAAATCCAAGATGGGATGGCCATGTTTATACTCGTCATCAAAGATGGAAATTCTGATGCATTTATCTTAATTAACAATCCTTATATTCCTGTCTTACCTACCTTTAAGCTGGATAATCATGAATACTCACCCCTCAGCCAAACTGAATTAACATTTGAGTGACTGCCAACTGGCATCAGCTAGATGCTAAATGGCCATGGACACAGTATCAGTTTAACGCTTCATTATTTCTCAAGACTACCCCCATAAAGACTTTAATCAATCTCGTTATATATGCGCAGCATCTACCCTTTCGTCATGAAATTCTGGTCATCCAATCTCAGATTATTTAGAAATTATGAAATGACACTATGCTTCAACACAGCTAAGGTATACTTGCATCAATTGTGATTTCGTAAACAGATCCAGATCTGTCTTTGGGGGGGAACATAGATTTACAAAGACACTTTTTACCTAAGTATTAACCATGGAATAATTAATTTCCTCTCTGACAAGGAAGGGTCTTACAGAAAGATGCCAATAGAATGGAAGTCAGATTTTGTGTTTCAGAAGATAAAACTATTGGCCCATATGCTAAAATCCTCCGTAAAATGTGTGTGTGTGTGTGTGTATAATATATCACCATTGTCCCACTCGAAAGAGAGTTAACACTAATCAAATCCAACTGAGCTTGTGAACGATGTTCTTATTTCACTGACTTATTCCTCCTCCTATTCCTTAATAGGAAATAAGAAAAGGTAAAACTTCTGTATCCAGTCAATAGCCTCTAAATTCATAACAAGATTACAAAATAAAACAACAATACACCGATAAAAAAGGAAAAAGAAAAAGAAGAAGAAGAAGGTTCTAAACACTAAAGCAAGATCACGATGCGAAAAAATGAGCTACACAAGATTCACAAATTATGCCAACCTCTGCAATTCCTTATCATTCAAACACTGCATATTACTAAATTATACACATTTTTATACACTACTGTTAACATAGTAATAAGATCCTAAAATGGAATATAGAGATGATTATAATTTAGAACTGATTTGATATCTCAAAAGTCCCAAAAACACAAATCAAGCTCAAATCAACACATGCCACACAAACACGCATACAGATCAAAACAATAATGCTTGTGAAAACATACGCAGCGTTAGTGGGCGAACCATCACCGCCTAACTGAAAATCAATGGCGGCAAGCATTCTGCCGTGCCGCCGTGAGTCGTGTGCCCTGAGCGCTCCCAACAACGCCTTTCCCTTGCTCCGGCCACCGTACTTGTGATGAACTTCAAACACTACATTACCATTCACCGCGCAAATCAGCTGAATCAAAAGCAATAACAGCAAAACCCAAAGCAAGCACCTCCCGGAATCCATCGCCACCGCCAAAAAAACACTTGAAAATTAGGAAAATTGTGAACAAAGCAAAAGAAATCCAACTTATATGAATGAAATGGGAAATTTTTTGAAGAAGACAAAGTTTGGTGGGATGAGTTAAATGTGAATTTGTCTGTACTACTTTATGGGCTGCGGAAAAAATGTGAATTTTTCGGAGGAGTGGCGAACAGGAAGGTGAATACGGCCAGGGAAAGGTGAGCTGAAAACGTGAGCAAGAGAGATGAGAAAAACAAGAGAGAGAGACTAACTGGAAAAAGGGACAAAAACGGCAAAAGGCATCGGTTTAAAATTTGTAAATTCCTATGAAATGAGTTGTTAGACTTTTTTGTACTCAATCTCAAATCTACCCGAACAGAAAAAAAAAAAAAAAAGAGTTCTTTTCTCTTACAAGGGTTTAATTCCACACCCCTCTCTCTCTCTCTCTCTCTCTCTCTCTCTCTCTCTCTCTCTCAGAGGAGCTTCTGCGTAATTCATGTCTCGCTTTGTCCGTCTCTATTTGTATATATATATATATATATATGTGTGTGTGTATGTGCGTGCCGAGAACGAACTGACATTCTCTCGTCTCTGTCTCGGTGCAGAGAGCCTGAAAATAACAGCCCATCTTTTTCGATTTATTTTGCTGCCAATTTCTAAGTTAGATTGACAGTGTGACTTTCTTTGTCAAGAAATAAGTCATAAGATTTAACATTGTGTTGTTTGACCTTTTTCTTTCCATTTTTGTCCAATAAATGTGTTAATGGGAGTGTTTATTATCACTAAAAATGCACTTTTTTAAGACTTTTTTGGGTTAATCTTATAAAATACACTTTTTAGTATTTTTTTGAAATACCTAACTTATTCTATTTCATGTAATTTTTTCTAGTATAATAGTGATTAAATGTGATTGGTGATTTTAAAAATCTAAAAAATAGTAGTGAGATGTATGTTTTAATAATAAATAAATGTGATTGCTTTGATATTTGATAGTACATTTTTTCACACTTTCTTTTTTTTTTGGAGATAGATTAGTGTGAAAAGTTTATTTTAAAAAATAAAAATAATTTTGAATGTGTAATTGAATTGAATATATAATGAATATGTGATGATGATAATAGTTGATGTGATTTTTTTTTTATTTTATAAATTGTCGGCAAACACTCTGATTAGATATAAGAATGAAATAGTGTATTTGTGATATAAATGTATGATAATTATAATTGATGTGATATTTTTATTTAAATAAAGTTGTGGTTAGTGCTTTGAAAAGATAATAAGTGAATAGTACATTTTTTAAAAAAATTCAAGCAATCACACTTTGACCCAAAATTTTGTCCAGAAAGTGGAATGAAAGAAAATTTTCACAAACCTTTCGAATCCTAGAGCATTTTATGCCAAACTTGGGTCGTAGATTTTGTTTCCATTTAAATAAAGCTTTGTGATTAGTTTGAGTTTACAAATAAATAAATATTTTACGACTTTTTTACCAAATATTTTCAACTTTTGCTTTGTAAGGTTTGATTATATTTTCAAACACTCGACCAATTAATTCTCAAATATTTCTTTTATTGCTATTAAATCACTTCTTCAAATAAAAGTATAAATTTTTGCAAAACTCTCACAATATGTGATATAACTTTAAAAATCTCATTAATAATACTATTACCGATTATAATTAGCAATGGACGACCATATTGAATAGGTTTTTATTGACTCATCAAGTGAGGTCAATTATAAAGTCATGAAATAAAATCTTGTCCCCATCGCCACTCTCAAATATTAAAAAGAGTAATTTTGGTTGAATTGGACTATGGTGAAAAGGATTGCCAACTTTTAATTAGACAAAAGCTCTCATTATATGGTCTAACGGGCCAAAATTCATTAGATGGATTCTGAAAATCGATCTGGTGACTTTTTATTTTATTAATAGGGTTGACCGTGTATTAGCTTCCTGAATCAACTCATCAGAACTCTTGAAATGCATTAGTATATAGTTCACTTGAATGTATTAGTTTTGTGTAATATATGACATAAATATATCAAGTTTTCATCATGAAAAATATTAGCAGTTCATCTGAAAAAGTATTATTACACAGTTCACTTGAAAATATTTATTAACCCCTAAAAAGTATTAATTTTTCCGTCAAAAAGTATTAGTAGTCCCCGTGAAACGTATTAATAGTTTGTCTGAAAAAATATTAATTTCCCTCTGAAAGGTTTCATCTGGCTTTTTCACTTCACATATTGGATCACAACTGAAATCATCTAGATTATGAGACCGTATTTGAGAATGTTACTATTCATTAAAAAAAATCAAATTACTCATTTAAGTGTGTCACACATAACTGCAAGCAAAGTTAAACTAAAAATAAACCCTAGCCGTCTCTCCTCTCTCTCTCAATCGAAACCAAAGCTCCCAAAAACTGATCACTTTTATCTTGTCCAGGTAATATTCATTTTTCTTTTCGTTTTCATTATTTTTTGATCTTATTTTTATGTTTTTTTCTTCTTTTATGGGAGCGGTGTTATTCCCTTTTGTGGAAGTATACTTCTTTCGTGAGTGGAAGTTCTATTTTCCCCTATCTCGTGGAAGTATTTTTATTCGATAATATGAAGGTTATTTGGCTTGCAGGTATTGGACATATTTGAATTTTCTTTGTTAGATCTGCGGATTGGGGAAAATCTATATTTATTATCCTCTGCTTCTCTATTGATCGTGGAAGCAGTCACGTCATTGAAATTCATTGTCCTTTAAGCCGGATCTGGGACTTTTAATATTATATTTTTTTTTCTGTATTCATCCTTTTTTTCTATTTGTTTGAGATGATAATTTTATGTCTAAGAAGATAATTTTTATTATTTATTGATGTTGCAAATTTTCTTCTTTTTGTTGAATACAACTTATTTTCTATACATAAAAAAAGTTAAACTAATAATACAACATCATATGAAGAACCTTTAGCAACTAATGGGACAAAAACATTTGCCAAGTGTTTTTTTTTTAATAAATAAATTATCACACGCACACACCCCAAAAAGATTGTAAGTATATACAAAACAATACAAAAATTGAAATAAGATAATAGATGTGAACAATTTCAATGGTACATTTTAGAGAGGATGATGAAAGGATTAAACTTACTATAGGAAATGTAGTCATACTATATAAATAAAAAAGAAGATAATAACTTTTTTTGGGTAAATCTCACTTTGTCCCCCTTATACTCTGCTTACATATCACTTTACCCCCCTTGTATTCTCAATTGTATTACTTTATCCCCCCATACTCTCAATTAGTATCACTTTACCCACTTTATACTTTTAGAATATTATTTTATACTCATACTCAAAAAATAACCATCTTATCCTTACCTATTTGTTTTAATTAAAAAAATTATTTTAAAAGTATTTAATATTAATAAATTTATACTTATTTTTTAAATTAAATTTCACAACTTAATTAGCTAATGCTTGATATTGAATTTGTTTAAATTTATTGTATTTTACAGTTAGTCGATAATTATTTAACTTTAATATAGTCCCTATTAAATAGTAATTTAATATGATATTTTATGTTAGCAATGACATTTATATTTTTAATTTTTTATTCGTCACAAACTTAAAATTATATAATATATTAGTAAACATAAAACAACCTACATTATAGTTATTTAATATGAACTATATTAAATATAATAAATATAAAAAAATATGAATTTAATGTAATTAAATTAGTTTAAAAATAATTTTAGGGATAATTAGGTTTTTTAATAAAGAAATAAGAGGATAAAATAATATTTTAATAGTATAAGAGGGTAACGTGATATTAATTGAGAGTATGAAGGGTAAAATAATATAATTAAAAATACAAGAGTGTAAAATGAGATTTTTTTTTTGAAACGGAGTGTAAAATGATATTCAACGATAGTGTAGGGGATAAAGTGGAATTTACCCATTTATTTATTAGTATCAACTATCAAAATATGGTTGCTTGGGTTATTGAGACCAGCGTAAAATGTTTTGGCCTTTGGGGTTTATTTAGGATAAAATAGTTTATCAGAGGTTTTACATATATAATTCCAATTGATTTTACCACTGCCAGAACTGCAAAAGCCCCTTGTTAATGTACTGTGTGGAAACTTGCTGTGCTAACTGGGGTTCGTGTTCGAGTATCGAGACTCCATACAACGTTCTCCTCAATCTGCTTGGAGTCTTGAAATAAACAGAGAAGGCTGCGATTCTGGCGGTCACAAGTTTTTGCTGAAATTGATTTAGAGTGAATCCATCGAACACGTGGTGGGCATACCGGGAATGTATGTTCAGTTCAGGCAGATTATTTTTCATGTGTGAATAGAGCCTTAGAAGTTATGTAACTCGAATGACTGAGTACAAATGATGCGTACTTTTATTGAGTTAGAGGAGTCATTCTGGTGAACAGGTGGTGTGCATTGCGGGAGTTACATGTTCAAGCGAGTTGCAGTCCTCAAATCTGAATATTGTAGCAGGGATGCTCTTTCGTCCGGCGTATCTATCGCCTAAAACCTCACTTCTTTCCTTTTTCTGCAAGAGCCCTAATGCACTGTTTTTCCACTCCAAACGCTTCAATCATATCTGGCGCAATTACACTTCGGTGACAATTAATAAATGTAATGCCAACATAAACCATCCCAAGAGTCCCAGTTTCATGGCGAGAAAAGCAACACATTTTTCCACCACTTCCGCTGAAGCTCTACCCCAAAGATCTCCAGATTCGGGTACTCGAAAATCCAGGAAAAAAGCACGTCGGGAGTCCCCGGAAATGATTCTCCGTGTGAACCTCGATCAGTGTTCGAGTAACGGTGACTTGGCCAAAGCCCTTAGCCTTTACAATGAGGCCAGGGCCAATAATGTGCAGCTTAATGTGTATCATTACAATGTACTGCTTTACTTGTGTTCCCAAAACAGTGAAGGTAGCGAGGAGGATGGAGGGGATCTCGTAAGGTTAGATAAAGGATTTGAGATTTTTAAGCAAATGGGAATCGATAAGGTAGAGCCAAATGAAGCGACATTCACAAATGTTTCGAGGTTGGCAGCTGCAAAAGAGGATCCAAGTTTGGCTTTTGATTTAGTTAAGCAAATGAAGGATCACGGAATTGTTCCAAAGTTGAGGTCGTATGGGCCGGCATTGTTTGGGTTCTGTAAGAAAGGGATGGCTGATGAGGCGTATGAGGTAGATTCCCATATGGTGGACAATGGGATCATTGCGGAGGAGACTGAGCTTTGTGCACTCCTGAGAGTAAGTTCTGAAGTCAAGAGAGAGGGGAAAGTGTATGAAATGATGCATAGGTTGAGGACAACAGTGAGGCAGGTGTCAGAGGAGACTGCAGCTACGATGGAGGACTGGTTTAGGTCAAGGAGAGCTGCTGAAGTTGGGGCTGAGAAATGGGATGTGGCTAAGGTGAAGAAAGGGGTTTTAGAGGGAGGGGGTGGATGGCATGGCCAAGGATGGTTGGGGAAAGGGAATTGGAGAGTGGTGAGGACCAGGATGGACGAGACTGGGGTATGCCAGTCGTGCGGGGAGAAGCTTGTTTGTATTGATATTGATCCAGAGGAGACGGACAACTTCGCAAAGTCCCTGGCTAAATTGGCCTGCGAGAAAGAAGCTAGAACCAACTTTGTAAAATTTCAGGTACTGACTTGCTGAATAATTTGTATTTTATCTTGCTGAATCTTGTGTATTTTATCTTATCTGGTTTGTTTTACAATGAAATCGTATATATTGGAGTACTTCTCCTTCAATTTTTGGATATATTTTAGAGATGATATCACCATTATCCTAGGCTTGTGGTAGCTGTCAGAATTTAGAATCAGTTCAAACTCTTGCAGCTGTTCATTTGAATATGCACTTATTGTGTTTTTAAGTGCTATTTGCAGACAAGTGTTCATCGAAATAGTTTATTACAGTGTCGATGGATAGTCCTTTAACAACAGGTACACAATTTATGCCCAGTTGAGAGTAAAAGTATACTTCCAGTTACCAATATTTTGGACACGTGCACAACTGCATGTATGTACTTAGATTTTTTTTTCTTATAGAAATAGAATAGCTTTTAGCTTAAAAATTCGCCTTTTGCAATGAAACTAATGAGATTGTTTTCACTTTTCGATAATTATAAAACGAAGTTATGATGGAAAATCCATGCAGAGGTGGGCTGATCTTTTTATTGAGCAATCCATGTTGCACAAATACAAGGTGAAAGTGGGATGATAGAATGGTTAGATATAATAGTATGAAGCATAGGACAGTCGGCGGGGTTATTAAACTGCCACCCCCACAATTTCATTGAATCTGTATTCTACTGATTCGGGGAAATGTGCATGTATACTAGATGTTGTTCTATTGTTGACAATTCACATCACATGTATTTTAACGAGTCTATTGTATTGATTTTGTAATTTTCTTCTTGTGATGTCAAGTATAGTTAAATCAACTGGAATCCCCTCAAAATAAGACATATAGGGACTCACAGCCAACTGATCTCTTTTGATTAGATTGAGGTTCTCTGAGTCTGTTGAAGTGCCCCATGCTCCTATGACTGTTGTACTTTCGTTTGTTAACGAGTTTGCCAGTTTCCTCAGCACGGTGCTAATTATATAAAGCAAAAAGAGAAAAAGGTCAATGTTAGATGACACTGCATATAGCTGATGATGCTGATGTTATAATCATGCGAGGCTACTTTATTATTTGAAAAGTAATTAACTGAAATAAGATGTCACGTGTAGGACCTGATGTTTTGATGAATTTAATCTAAAAGGTCTTATTGTCATGGCAAAGGCTCAATACTTCCTTCACGCTTCAGACATTTAGTTTAAAAATAAGATTTGTGAGTCTAATGCTAAAGGTGCTTGTTCAGGAGTGGCTTCAACGGCATGGTCCATTTGAGGCTGTGGTTGATGGTGCAAATTTGGGGCTTGCTAATCAACATAAATTCAGCTTCGCTCAGGTAAAAGTGACATTTGACTCTCTCTCTCTCTCTCTCTCTCTCTCTCTCTCTCTCTCTCTCTCTCTCTCTCTCTCTCTCTCTCTCTCTAGGGAAGAATGCTATGAACTAAGGTAAAAGTTTATAACATGTTTCTTTGTGTGCTTTTGTTCAAAGATCACAAGAGTTGTGAATCAGTTGCGTCAAATCAGCCCTTCAAAGAAATTGCCTCTTGTTGTTCTACACCAGAGTCGAGTGACTGGTGGTCCTGCTCAGCATCCTAACAACAAGAAGTTGCTGGAAAGCTGGAAAAAGGCTGGCGCACTTTATTCAACGCCTCAGGGTTCAAATGATGATTGGTACTTAGTTACTTACTGATTACTAATCTGTTTTCTTTGTACTGTAGAATTATTATTATTATTATTATATTTGTTTAGTTCTTTGTCTTTTTCTTGTGTGCCAGATGCAGTCATCTGTTCTAATTAACCTTTACAAATTGAAATTTATTGGCTTCTGACTGCACAAAAATTTTCAAGCTGTAATAAGCCCTGCAGGCTTCAACTTTAATCTTCATTTTTTGATAGGTGCATATAATATTGTGGTTATGGGGTAAAATGGCGATTTCTTATATCTAAGAAACACACACCTCTCTTTCTCAGTGATCTTTCTACACTAGTATTGAATTTGTGTATCATTAAATGCTCTTGAGAGAAATAAATATGATGTGTTTTGTTTTTCTTTTATAAACGATAACGGCAAGACTTGTTGTACAAGTTGGTGCTACCAAACTGCATGTTCTCTCAATTGCTCAATTGCACCTGGATGAATCAGATGTATATACTTCTGATAACTATGTTCGCTAAACCTATCTTTTGAGATTCCTTGAACATACAGCATTGTCTCACTGGTAATAGTGGTTCGTCTGGCTCCAATTTTGCTTATGTTGTAGTATCTGCTCCACGAATAAAAAGTGATGTCTTATCTGTTTTTTGAAAAGAAGTGTCATCATTCGGGAGAATTCAGTATAGGGAATCAAGAGAGTTTTTTGGTTCAGTATAGTGGAAAAATGATTGGTTTCTATGATAAGACACTTTCATTCAATTTAAATGACTACAAAGCAGAAAGCTGTTTGTTTCAGTGTGGTTGAAAAATAATTGACTTATAAGATCACTCTCTCATGAGACACTGCCTTTCAGTCAGAGAAACAAATCAAATATACTGAGAGAAAATGAAAGGAATCAAATAGGAACTTCAGATGTATTCTCAGTTAGGCTTACACTCCACGCTCTACCGCGTTTTCTTTCATCAGGTGTACTAACATATACAAATCTGATATACAATTTCAACTTTTCTATCTTCTTTCACAGTTTTATTCTGTCCTGTCTAATTCCTTCTTACTTTCCCTTTTTTTGTCATATGTCATCCAACTTTTGAG
Source organism: Rehmannia glutinosa (assembly GCA_016081115.2). Taxonomy (NCBI): domain Eukaryota; kingdom Viridiplantae; phylum Streptophyta; class Magnoliopsida; order Lamiales; family Orobanchaceae; genus Rehmannia; species Rehmannia glutinosa. Next base: position 35,418,163 of record CM071929.1, on the reverse strand, counting down.
ATTTCAAGCACCTCCAAAGATATTCATATTGTAAGTGATGCATTCCACTACAGCTATGCATTCACATTTTTCTTTTTCTTTCCCCAGGTATTGGTTATATGCTGCTGTCAGTTCCAAGTGTTTGCTGGTGACAAATGATGAGATGAGGGATCACTTGTTCAATCTGTTAGGCAATAGCTTTTTCCCGAGATGGAAAGAAAAGCATCAGGTAGTTTCTTTCCTTTCATAGGGCTATTAAATAATTGCTAACTTAAAAGATGTTGATATTCTATATTGTTGCAGTTTGACTGGTAATTTGTTACTAGCTGAAATAGGAAGAAAACATTTACATTTTAAATCTTGCTTATGGGTGGGAGCTGTTCTTGTGTTTTCATGCAATGCAATGCAATGATGTTTTTTCAATTACAAGACAGTTAAATTTACAATGCAATGATTTTTTTAATGTTATCAGCTGATTGAATTTTTGAAAGTGAACTATCAGCAATATAAAAACAATAATTTTGATTCATTGATTCTCACTATGAATTGCAGGTCCGGTTAAAACCTTCTGATTACGGGCTGACCTTGCACATGCCACCACCTTATTCCCTTGTCATCCAGGTGTGGTAATCCCCCAATCATCTTTGTGCATTTTAACTTGAACTTCTGATACCGCATGAATTTCATATCCGAAGTTTCACTTATGCTCTACAAACATAATTCCAGGAGTCAGAACGAGGTAGTTGGCATATACCAACCGTTACTGGAGACGATCTTGAGACCCCAAAACAATGGGTTTGTGCAACAAGGACGAGACCACATGAATAGGCTCCATCACAGGTAAGATGAGATGAACATATCGAGGATGGGGTTCATTCTAGTTGAAAAATGCCTCTGGCATTTCAAATGACATCATGAAGTCGTAAAATGAGGGTATTATTTATGCCTTTCACCAGGCCATTATTGTGTAATTGTAGATGGAGCTCAAGCAACAAAATTATGTATCTTATGTGCATTGTAACTTAGTATAAATGACCAATGGTCATAAATTTGAGCCAAATTATTTTTGCGAAGCGCTGTTGTGATGACTTATACTCCTTTTAGAAAATGGAAATTCGAAAATTTGCCCTTATATGAAACAAGATTGTAGTTAAAATTTAAGACATTATTTGGTGAAGTGCTGTTTTATTTACTATGCATTTGAAATTATTATCTAATTATTCATTAGGGTTAATTACAAACGCTACCCATGATGTTTAGCTTAATTACAAAGAAAGACTAAGTTATCTTTCAAAATTATAAACACCCCCTGACATTTGTTTCTATTTTACAAATTGTACCCTAGTGAGAGGGTATTTGTTAGGCAACACAAACCTCAGGGGCGTTTGTAACACTTTCAGTGGATGTTTGTAATATTGAAAGATAACTGGAGTTTTTGTAATTAGGCTAAACTTCATAAGTAGTTGTTGTAATTATCCCTTTTTATTATAGTTGACTGATTACAAATTATTGCATTAAATTGGTTATTAATGGTATGATATGAAATTTCAAAGTTTTGAAAACTACCTCTCTCGGCTTAATTGTACCAATGTATCATGTTGCTCAATTGGTAGGGGAAAATTGGCATGAAGGAACAAAGTCTATATGCTAGCAGAGGGCATGCATTCATCCAAAGGTAAGTAAAATACATGTTCAAGATCGAATCACCTTTTACAATAACACTACACAATTACAGAAATATACTAGCACAGCTAGAGCTATTGATGTCGTGCATCACTTCACAGAGTTACAAATAATAGTTGCAGGGATTTTGGAATCTATTAACAAGTTACAAGGGCGAGCTTAAATTAAAAAAAAATTATTAAATGGATCTTGCATTCTCGATCGCGACAACTAAATCGTCCATTTTGGCTCCCGTAACTTCTTTAACAATCTTGTTATCCTTCAAGATCTTGAATGTAGGAACCACCTTAATCCCTAGTTCCTTTGCCAGTGGCTGCCAACAAATTCATCGAATCAGATTGATGAAACCTGATACTGACAGAGAGATGCGACATAGCAAGAGAGAGAAAGAGAGATGCAATTGTCACATACCCTGTTTTCGTGGTTGCAATCCAGCTTTAAGAAGATAACATCGTCATATTTTTCGGACAACTTTTGGAATTTTGGAGCCATTATCTTACACGGGCCACACCTGCAAGTTAAAAACCGTATCCAGAGGTCATGACAAAACGCATAAATTCAGCAACTTTAAGACTGTCGACGCATTAATCCTGAGTGTTCTAACTTCTAAGGTTGAAGCAAGTGCCAACATTGGTAAAGAATTACAACAAATAATGCAAGTATGGGTTGAAGTTAATCAAATAACCCCCTAAATGGAATGCAGATGAAATTATTCGACTTATTTCTCAGAGTCAGAGTAACCAGTCATATTAATTTAGATAAACAGCCATAAGCAAAGGGGTTGAAGAACTGACAGCTAATCTGAATAAAGGTGAACCAGAGACTAATAAACATGTACAAGGAAAAATGAGAAGTGACCAATTAAATACTTATCTAGCATGTTTGAACTATAACATTAGCCCTCTAAATTCCATTAGAACTTAATCACCCACGTACTTATACAGTACACATTAAAGCTATAGAAAACAAGATTCTTGAATCAGCACAACTAGCAACATACACACAGCACAAAAGTTCAGCCTATTAGCTGCTTATCAGAATTTTCCAAATTCTATTGTATAATTGCACTTGCTTTCTATTTGTATTATCACTGCCAACAGCTCCAAGATTTCACCCAAAATCAATTTAAAAAGTAAAGGAGTTCATCACATAATTGGGATTTGGTTAGTTGCATCTTCTTCTTCCACACAAAATCAATTTAAACATGCAGCTAAAGGTTTTCATGAGCCCTATACACAATATGAGATGAAACATCCAATCATTCTACAAGAATCACTTTCCCTCGTAAAATTAAGATTTATTAACAAGGAAATACTACGAAAATAAATTTCCCTATCCTATTCATTTTCTGTTTTCTCACCAAAATCTAAGCTCCAAAGTGTCAAATGCAAGAAACTGGACCAAGTAGAACCGGATATTTAGAGATCAAGTCTTCCCCAAATTGCTTATTTGCAGCAAAAGGCGCAATTTAAACACAAAAATTACAATCCCAAATCAATTTGTTTGTAACCATCAACACTAATATCACAATTCCCCAATAAAATCAAAGATCAATCCTAATCATCGATATACTCAACTGTACAATAATCAAATGTGTACCCAAAATCTGGACATGATAAAACTCACCACTGCGTGTACATATCGAGGACGACAGTCTTATCACCGGCGGCTTTCACAATGGGCCAAAAGGTCTCATAAGTGACCTCAGTAACTTGTCCCACTTCCGCAACGGCCTCCGCCGCCGCCGCCGTGGCGTCCAAGCTAGCCTTGACCCGAAAACTCATGCTCATCCCCCTCTCTTTTCTCTTCATCGCCTCACCTGCGACGCAGACCATGGAAGGCTGCTTGGTGATAATCCCCTGCAACGCATAATTTTGCACCATTGAGGTCCTTGGAACTGCACCGTACACCTGCAAAGCCATTACTAACGAATGCGATTGCGTGTTTACTGTGTGAGAAATAGATATACGTATGTCAGTAAGTATAGGAGTGAGAGGGGAGGAGTCTGAATTTATGGGGGCCGTCGGGAGCTGGTGGGCGAGAAAACTGGACCGTTAATTTTTGGGGTGAGTGAAAATGACTAAATTGCCCTCTAGATTTTTTGGTTTGTGCGAATATCTTGGGTGGATTTTGTGATTTTTCAACCTAATTTTTGTGGCTTTGAAAAATAAATAGCAACAAAATTAGGAGAAATGGAAAGAAAAAAATTTCCCTGCCACAAAACCAAAATTGGAAAATCCAAGATTTGTCTTAGGTACAAAGTGGTCGGATTTGTAGATCATGAGGAATCTATAACTATCTCAACTTGTCATCCATGTTTGTTTTGTTTTGTAGAAAATTCTACTTAGATTTTGTTTTATTTTGTAAAAAAATCTTCTTGTGTTTTAGAGCAATCACCGTAGTCCGTAAGTCTCACCGTCAAATATTTTTTAAACACCTATAAATTAATAACCTTGAGACTGCCAATATTTATTAATTTAGCGAGATATTAAATAGACGAATTATTAATTTTGCTTGTTGCCCCCAAATCAAGACCGACGAAAAGTATTATTTAAACGAGATTATTAATTAATCGGGTATTAAATTATCGAGGTTCTCAATATTTGAACTTGTAACTATAAAATATCCCACAATGACAATATTCAAGTTAATCCAAAAACTTGAATTTGAACCACCTCATTTGTCCCCTCAAAAAAAAAAAAAAACCCACCTCATTTGTTTTCTCAAAAAAAAGAAAAAAAAAACACCTCATTGTAGATGTTCTTAAAGCGTGGAGTCGTTTAATTGCTACAAAAATAAGAATGAATAAAGGTAGTTAGGACCGATACTCTAGCCTTAAGTTCGTATAATATCTGAAAATATCTCCATATTTAGTTTCTCAATAGATTAAACTGAAATAAATATATTGGATATTTACTTTCCGTGGACTTTTCCTATTCCTTTAAGTACATTTGGAGCAATCCAACTCTTCTTTTATCATCTAATAATTTATTTGTTCATCTTCATAATGTGTTTAATCTATTTGTTTGTTCATCTTCTTGATAAATCAAATCTTAATGATAGTCGTGCGTCCTTTTTGTCTTCAATTTCATTTTAAAAGCCATCTTTTATCCACCTCCCAATTGCAAAAATAACTATTTTGATGTATGCCATCAACTATCTATTTTAGGAATATAAATATTCAATATTGGCAATGATCCTCCTGTAAAGTTAGAACAATTATGTTAATGAATCTGACTTAACGATCTTCAAATCGAACCCACACGGATTGTTTGAATAATTTCAGATAACCAAATTTTAAGTATTGCCTCAGCAATTTGATTAGAAGGGATATTCATAAAGTCCACCCCATGAAACAATTTGATGGAGGCGGGGATTCTAACCCCGACCTCCATCCCAAAATTCTTCAGCCACATTTTCCCCTCAAACCTTTTTTCTTCAAGACAAAAAGGTCATGCTTAATTAATTTTTGGAAGTCAACTAAAATTGGGCCCCTTTTTAAATACGAAATTAAAGACAACATAAAACAATAAAAAAGATAATGTTAATGAATAAAAAAGTTCTTTTATAGTTAGAATAATATGACATCTCCCTAAAAATAAATTAATTTAGGGCTTTAAGAAAAATTAATTATAATAGTTTTGTTAGCAATTGTGTTTAAGTACAAGGCCCATTGAATAGGAGGCCCTTTATTCTTTGTGAGAGAGATTTTAATTTTTTTTAAATCACAAAATATAAAAAAAAATTAATGCATCCGCAAGGATTTGAACAATGGGCATGTAACCTTTCACAATATTAAGCTGACAGGAATCTACTAGGTCATACTTGTTTTTCAATCAACATGTCCTTTATTTTCTATATAACTATAAATAAAAGATATATAAAAAATATGGGTCCCTATATTTTGTAATTTTTTTCAGTCCCGAGCCGACTGATTCCGCCTTACATGAGGAACAACCCTGTTCAAACAATAGGAACTACATTTAAACTTATATTATGACACACATCCAAGGAAGTTGGGATTTTAACATGTTCTGGCTTTTCATATTCGGTTTCATTGCTTGTCTTGAATTATGTTTAGAATTATTTCTCTAGAATCAACTGTGATTTATAAGCTGAATTTGAACATTGTGTAATTAGTGTACCGACTAGCAAGAACAATTAAACCCGAGGACCACATTGTAATTTACTGAAACATTGCAATTTCATTTGATCAATACATGTTGTCACACACGTGACACGTGACAAGAGTGGCAACTAGCCTCCAGGCTCTAACTAATAACTATAAGCAAAAGCATTAGTGAGTACGTCTTCTTCAACACGAAGTACAACTCCAAAACACAAGTCCCAGGGCCCCACTTAATGACTTGTCCGGATCACCGGGCCCCACCCACGTGTGAAACGGCATCGTTCCAATACAGGCGTACAGCTAATTATCTCCACTCTTTGGTTTCATCGAACGCAACTTCTCGCACTCTTTCTCCTGTGGCGGATCTCCCAAACTCACACACATTAATACACATACACATACACACTGCTACTGTGTGCCGGAGCAATGGCGACGTCGTTTGGAGCAGCGACCGCATCGGCGGCGGCCTACGTGACGGAGAATGCCCACAAATCCTCCACTTATTTACCGGTCTGCCATCGCCATTTCGTCCTTCGCTCAAATTCCAACAAGGTTTCGTTTCGCCTCTCTCCCAGGCCCAAGCTCCGCTTCTCATCCAAGGTGCAAATCAGAGCTTTATTTCCCCTATTAATGTTATAGTATGTCTACTTCATTTGAGGAGTTGTTTCCTGGATTATTGGTAATCATTTTCCTGAGATGAATTTCGTGAGATCGATCTCAGTTTGTTTATGTTGACGCCTCCGTATAAATGTAGAAGCTTCGGCATTGTGTTCGTTCATGCTGAGATGCTATCTCGTGGTTCAATTATTTCATTTATTTTGTTTCCAAGTTTGTTGGAGATCGAGCTGGAGGGAACAGATGCGTGCTTGCACGTGTGTGTGTGCTTATTTTTAAGGAATGAAGAAATTTCTCCAAGTATTTTTAGGAATTAGATGAAGCTAAATCTAAATATGATTTGATTCCTGCATGCACCTCGCAGATTCTAATGGAGAATATATTAATGGATTATTTCTATCAGAAAATCAAAAAATTACATATTTAAGAAACTTATATTCGAAAAATCTTGAAATTACAAGACTGAATGCATCTGGATGACATGGTAAAAGTAAAGCTGCAGAAATCAGTAGTTTTTGTGCTTTAATGGAAGCATTTGGAAACATTTGTAGATATCCAGAGCTTCTACTTTTCTTCCCTGAAGAATGTCTTTCTTTACGCCCCAGTGGTTATTGCAAATAGCTTCTTGACATACAAATAGTGATCAGTTCGTCCAATATAGATTATGGACAGTTCAGAGCTAAATGCATCAACAGGGAATTGATAAGTAATAGAAGATGTTACCTTCTACACTTTGTGATGTAAATTTCTCGTAGTTTCATAGAAATAAAAAGCTAACAAATCGGCAATATCACTTGCAAGCACTTGAAAGTTTAAGAACTGTGTGGAATGTTTTGTGATGTAAGTTTCTTCTAGTTTAGTAGACATAAAACATGACATTTATCACTTGCAAGGACTTGAAAGTTTAAGAATCTTCTGCAATCCTCACTAGTGGCATGTTTATTTATGGCAAATAGTTGCGTGTAAAGGTAGCTGTCTGGCTTTATTTTTGTTTTGTCCCACCATCAGGAGGTTACATATTTACCCTCTATTTGAGATTTAGAAGTACAATGGTAAAGATCGTATTCAGAACAATTTGTTTGTCTCCTTTAGGCTGGGTTCTGGCTCCAAGGAAATAAAGACAATCTGAAATAAAAACCAATAAATGAGTATTTGACAAATTATATTTACTGCATTTCAATTCTTTGTATGGAGTTTCTATGAAAATATTCCTGATTTTCCTGCTTTCTTGTTCGTTCCTTGTCATTCTTAGTATTTGGGATCCAGATGGAAAATATGGAGGATCTTTTTGTTTACTAGTGATCATGATTTCAAATTAAATAAATGATGAGATTGTATAAGGATATAAAACTTAAGCAAGGAAAATGTTACAGGAAAGGAAGATAAAATCAAGTTCTCCAATTAGAGATAAAATACGGATCCTAAGCACTAAGTTCAGCTTAAGTTCAGAAAACCAATTGAAATAAATTCACACTTGGAAGATTCTTCCTTGTGTTTGCATGATTTAGACTTCCCATTCCAATTTTTACCACAGAAAAGAATTCACATTATCCCTCATATTCACTGGCTGTTTCTCATTCTCGATAAGCCTAGGCTAAGTAATGGACTCATACATACGAATGGTATAGTTTTCATTATTCAACTGACATCCTTGAATTCTCTCCTAATTGTGGATTTGTATTTTGCAGGGTTTGCAGTCTGGTTGGAACCGTTCCTCCATGGTAAAAGCTCAATTGAATGAGGTGAGGTTTTTCCCATGGTTTTCATTTGAGAAATTTCTTTTCCAATTTTTGTTCTTTTGTGGAATCGTTTTTGGAGACGTCTGTTACCTTCAAGGTTGCTGTGGGTGGATCCTCGAAAGCTGCGGCCTCGACTCCTGCCGAAGCCAAGGATGTCAAGTTATCTAATGAGCCTCCAGTTACCACTTTGGCGTCGGAAGAATCAATAAGTGAATTTATTGCTCAAGTTGCTAGTCTTGTCAAGTATGCATTCTCAATTATATGATCCCTTTAAGTGCCTCTTTCACTTGTAAATGAGGTCGTAAGCTCTTCCTTCATGCAGGTTGGTTGATTCTAAAGATATTGTGGAACTAGAGTTGAAACAACTCGACTGTGAGCTCTTAATACGTAAGAAGGAGGCCTTACCTCCACCTCCTTCTCCTCCTATTACATATGTTCAGTCACAACCTCAGCCTGCAGTACTACCTCCAGTTTCAACACCTTCTCCAGTGCCAACTGCAGCATCCTCTCCTACACCAACTCCAGCACCTTCTCCACCCAAAGCTCAACCATCTAAGTCGTCTCATCCACCTCTTAAATGTCCCATGGCAGGAACCTTCTACCGAAGTCCAGGGCCCGGCGAACCCCCATTTGTGAAGGTAATTGACATTAATGTGACCACAACAATTAGAAAAAGCAGGCACATACATGTCTTCAGGCATAGATGCATTGTCTATTGCGAGTACTGCTTTTCTCTGAACAGTTTCATTATTATTTTTATATTATCTACAGCAGACGTCGTCTGAAAAGACATAGATGAAGCTGCACATTACTATTCTCCAATTTCAGATATTTCTCTCTTTCTCCCCTTTTGCATTACATACTATGCTTTTTACAGGTTGGCGATAAAGTAAAGAAGGGACAGGTTATATGCATCATTGAGGCCATGAAATTGATGAATGAAATAGAAGTAAGCATTCTTATATGCAGTTAATTTGAGATACTGTGACCAGAGTTTAATTGCCTCTGCTCTTTATTGTTCAATTATAGACTGATTACTTTGGTATCTGGCCTTTTCAAGAAATAATTACTTTTAAATGCTTGCACATAGATTCTTCAATTTTTCTTTTTTACCCATTTTGTTTAAATTCGTTCAAGCCCAAGATTATTCGTCTATTGTTCCCACGAGTTCACATCTCGCAATGCTGCTTGAACTTGGAATTAACATGTCCTATATCATTTGGTGATCTTCTAAAGAACATCTAGTTGAGTACCTCATAAAAGTATTAGCCGATAAATCTTTGTTTGGAAATCTGCATTGAAACATTGTTCCATTAACAAGGCATTTGAAAAATTGTCAAGCTGAGTCATGACTTTTGAGGACTTTTCTTCCAAGTTTGCTTTTACACTTCATTCTTGAATGACAGATTTATTATTGAGTGTTTGATATGGTATAAGATGGAAAAGAGTATTTTCTGGCATTTTATAAGTGGTCAAATCATGATTAGGGTAACATTTGGTCTTAGGTTTCCCAGACTAATTTTAATTAACACTGTCCTGTCAGTTTTTTCCCAGCATGTTTGTTGCATATATGTAATTTCTCTAATGGTTGTTCCGATGTAAGATTGAAATTATTTTGCATTTCTGATCTCACATGTGGAAGTTTTTTAGTCCTGAATCACTGACTAGTTTCAAATAGTTAAATAGTATTTGTATCTTTTGTCCATAAATCAGTCTATTGGAACAAAACTTTTTAGTTTAAGAGATCAAAACCTTGCAGAAGATGGCAAGCCAGTCAGTGTGTGAATTTTAGGCAGAGTGTGGCCCAGCCAGCCCGAGGTGGGCTGGGCTGGTCAAATTTTAGGCCCGAAAAGTCGGGCCTATTTGACACTGTGACCTATCAGTTTTCTGATAAAGATATTAAGTCCAATCTCAGCCTATATCTTTATCTGGATAAAAATATGGATGATTTTATAAAACCATGAAATAACTGCAATTCTCTTCCTGAATTATGAAATTTCTTTGATACTGAATCTGAATTTTAAAACTGGTTACAAAATACCTAAGTACCATCCATTGTTTCTTTGAAACATCCAGTGAAAAATTCCCCTTGACAAGTTTGTTTTGCTTTATTTTTATCAATGTTATACAATATTCATTTGTTTCAGCCAGTAACATTTGAATGCAAATTGATTAATTGACTGTGGCTATTTAATGCCTGAATCACTCTGCAGGCCGATAAACAATAGTTGAGATCATTGCAAAGATGGCCCAAGGGAGTGAGTTTTCTGGACCAATCTCAGCCACTTAATAAAAAGGGTGATTTTCCCTGAGATTTAGCCTAATTACAAAAAGTAATTTTGAAATATCCCTTGACATTTGTTTTTTTTACAAATTCAACCTCAAGAGGGTGGTATTTATTAGGTAAATACAAACCTCAAGGGGCGTATTTTGTAATTTTGAAAGATAACTGGTGTTTTTTGTGATTAGACTAAACCTCAGGGTACCTTTTGTAATTATCCATAATAAAAATTGTTCTCTCCCTCTTTATGGGTATTCTTATTTTATTTTGCTTACTGTCCGTCCACAGCCTCTCTTCGTTATCGAACCATAATGCTGGTGAAGCCAAAAGCTGCGCATGAGTAGGAAGGTGTTCGTCTTAGGAATGTTGTGAGATGAAGAATTTATTTCCATTTCCTTAAATTTTGTTTTTGCATGGATGAGACCTAGTTAGAAATCGAACTGATTTGTTTTCTTCGTTAAATTTAGTAAGTCTTTGGGGGTTACTCTTTATTTTATGGACACTACGACTAGTCTATATCCTTATTACGTTATTTGTGACGTGAGGATGTGGTCTTTGTAGTTTTAATTACTCTCATGTAATTGAAAGTTGTGTTTTTGTAATAATTGGGTTTCTTGGATGTAATCATTTATATTATTCTATTAGCTGAACACACATAAGCAACGAGCAGGTATTGTTTCTTTTTAAAACTGGATTACTGGTACCCAAACAGCTGGAATAAGTTAAAAAGGAATATGATATTGATTTGTTCTATTTTAAATTTGCCATTGTCCTGTGGCTATTAGATTTTAAGCATTTTAAATCAAAAGCGCAAAACTTTCAAAACGGCTAAAAGAGGACGGATTTATTGAGACCCCCTGCCATTTGAGTGGTACCGAATTTTTCCAAAATACTTGTCTGGTTATGGCAAGTAGAGTATATATGCCAATAATTTCACTTAAATGTTTAGTTTTTTTCAACTTAGAATGAAAGAGTGAGATGAGAATCGGATAGTGATAAAGTGATTAAGACTCTCAAATCCAATGTTCGATTGTGGTTAATTCTCATCACCCCTTCCCACGTGTTAAAAAGAAAAAAAAAGAAGAGTGAAGAATAACACTAGTTTTTAAAATCTGTCTAAACAATACTCAGGAATGTGTAATTACAGATTAATTCTTTAATTAATCAAAAAAATGCATCATTACCAAACAACATATGAAATACGGCTGAAATTTTCACAATTTCAAATTTATCAAAGAATTAATGTAATAAATTAGCCAGACATTTTTTACTTTGAATTCAACCTTTGAACAATATAACAAAAAAACCAACACAAACAAACACCCTGGCAAAATTACATTTCCTCATTACAGCCCACACCCACCCCTGACCACCCCCACATAAAAGGAAAAAACAAAAAACCCAAAGGCAAAAACTGCATATTAGACTACGCTGTAGGCCCAAAAGCAAAACAAAATTCAGTCCAATTGACGGCCCGCGGCCTCAGCAACAAACGGCAAGTACGGGGTCTTGCCAAGAACACTGGACACAAGCCCATACACAAAACAGGCCACCACAAACATAAAAAGCCCAGAATAAGCCCAAGCCGTCAGCTTCAGCCCGATCCCCGACCGCCCTGGAGTAATTATCCTCTGCACCAACACCGGCACCACGAGCAGCACATCCAGAACAAGAGCCTGCAGCGCATTGAACCTCGCGTAGCGGCTGAAACTAGGGTTTCTCACGACGCCGAGATATAAACCGAAGAAGGTGACGAAGCTGGCGTAGGGAAATGAGTGGTAGAGAGAGAGGAGAGGGAGGAGGGGCTCGAACGGGGCGGCGAGGATCGGGTACTTGGCGAAGAGGAATCGGCCGTACTGGAGACCGTTGAAGAAGGGGAGGAAGTACGAGGCTGCGGAAATTAGGCGGTCGACGGCGGGGGTGGGGGTGTAGGAGCACGTCGTGGCGGTGGTGCGTTTTGGGAGTGGGTGGCGGAGATGAGGCGGTGATGGGAGGGTAGGTTTGAGGGGGTGAGGTAAGAGGAGGGCAGTGGGTCGGTGGTGGTGGCGGGGTGGGAGAGAGAGGCGGAGGAGAGGAATAGAAGAAGCCATTTTCAGGGTGGAGGGTTTTAGTTTAGACTGTTACTCTGTAGCGGAGAAATGTTCTAAAGGGGTTTTATTTTCAAACTCATCCCATTTCAATCCACACACTATTTATTTCTCTAATTTTTCTTGGAATTAAATATATAGGGATATTTATAAAAATACCCCTCATGTTAGGGTTGATTAAAAAAACTACAGAGATTCTGTATAAAATTTAAGAGGATAACTATAATAAGGTATTCGAAATGATTTTTAAAAAATCTTTGGGTTTCTTTGTAACTAGCCCAAACCTCCAATATTTTTGTAATTATCCCTAATATATTATATAATATTTTTTGTTTAAAAGTATTATGTTTTTAAATTATAAAACGATTCTAACATGCACAACTTGTTTGTCCCAGTATAATTTGGACCCAATAAATTGAGGTCCTTAAAAACTTTGGAAGGCCGAGTCTCGAGTTTTGATAAACCCTACTCGTCGTCATCCCTAACCAAAGACAAGCCCCGATAACTCAACGACTTGTTATGACACAGACAAAAGAGCACCCTTAAAGTTGTTCCAAGTCTAGAAGACTGAAGTAATTCCACATGATATACAATGTAACTGTGTTGAGAATTACAAATTTCAACGCTGAAAAGATTAGATAGGTACATATATATAAACTGCACAAAGTAGTTCTCATGTAATGGCATATGATGTACAAAACCTGATAGTGCATAAGATCAACTTGAATCACTTTTTCTGGGCTGAAATGTAGAAACCATGTGAGGCAGATGATGTTGTCTAGTATTCCTTGGCCTTTTGCCTTAATTCATTGAGCTCTTTTTCAATATCAGGATCTTGAAACTTTAATGCGGAGCTTGTGCTGCTAACTGCTGTTCTTCCTGCTGGAAGCTCTCCCTTCTGCAAACCACACAAATTCACAATAATAAGGCAATCAGATTACTAGGGAAATGAAAAACAATACCTTATTGAAAAGGGATAATTACAAACACCACTCCTCCTTACATTTGTAAAAGAGGGATAATTACAAACACCACTCCTCCTTACATTTGTAAAAGGGATAATTACAAAAAACTCCTTGAGGTTCAGGCTAATTACAAAAAGACCCAGAGTTTTTTGAAAATTGCAAAAAACCCCTTTAGGTTGACTCTGTCTTACATTTTTCCTTTTCACAAACAAAAATATTTCAAAAGCACCCCTAACACTTACAAAAATATTACAGTTAACCACTTAAATTTAAGTTAGAAGTAAATTTGAGAGGGTCTTTTGTAATTTTGAAACATGTCCGGATTTTTTTGTAATTAGACCAAACCTCAGGGAGGTTTTTGTAATTATCCCTTTGTAAAAATATTACAATTGCCCCTTTACATTCAATCAAACCTCAAGGTTTTTTTTTTGTAATTTTTCTCTAACTAAACCCAAACCTCATGGGTAGTTTTTGTAATTATCCCTATTAAAAATCCCATCCGTGATTACTATATTTTGGAGGTGTGATTGCTCAAATTTAAATATACCAACCACATGTAATTGATTTTTATGTTATCAAATTTCTAGTTTGGATAAGTTTCAAGCCTGAAGGAAAAACTTTTCAAATTGAGAAAGAATAGAATTTATAATAGAGTACCTTGGTACTTCCAGATAACTCTTTTTTCAAGCTGGCAAGGTCATCATCAACTGAAGAAGTCTCTAATAATGCAAACTGCAAAATCAGAAACTCGAATGTAATCACAGCCTATATTGAGTTGGAATTTATGCTCAGAAAGTGACCATCTCTTAGGTTGTATGTCTAAATCCACCACCATAACAGACGAGCACACAGGCTCATTGATATCAGTCAAATTTAGTGAACCGATACTCTAAGGTTGCATTTGGACTTGAAGTTGAGGATTTCAAATCTATAATAACAAACCCATTGAGCTTGTTTTGGTAATCTCATAATAAAATGAATTTCAAATCCACGAGCTTCTATTTTGAGCTATTTTTTGAGTCATTTGAAATCATTTCTCCAAATCCTTTCATCCAAATGCAACCTAATAGTAATTACAATTCTTCCCGAATAATTGCTAACATTAATATCTAATAAATTATATGCTACAGACAACTAAAAGCATTGGGCCCCTTCTGTAGGAGCTTAAAGATCCTGCCAGCTGCTTGAATGAAAGACTAGGATTAGTGACAATATCTAATTAGACAACACAAGATTTCAGCTGAAGGTTCGACAGAAGAACATATGGGACTATAAGCAGAACATACATGAATGGAAAAGGAAGATGTTATAGGTTCAGCTTTAAGTCAAAGAGGGTGCAGTGCATGAATAAGATAACCATTCTTCTTTGTACAGAGTAGGTTTTATAGTATCAGAAAGAGCTACATGAGGTTTCCTAGTTTGTCACAAGTCCCACATCATACCTTTTCAGCATCTTTATATCATTGGCTTGGTAAATAAACAAGACGATAAATTCTGAGGCAAGGAAAAGTAAGAGAACTAAGAAGTTGAGCCATAAATAATTAAAGCAGAAAGCTACCTTTCCTTCAAGTTCATCACTACTTAGCTGATTAAGAGCTTCCGCCTGAGATTCCATTGCCAATACTGCGGGGAGAAAATGACAAGTTCTTCGTGTAATTTACATACATGAAAATCAATTATTCGGTATGTTATCATGAATATAATTATATAAACAAACCAACAAAAAGACTCATATTCAAACTCATTCACTAAAGAGCTAAATTTGTTTTTCATGTTTGTATTTACGTCCCCCCTACAAAATTGACGTTTTATTTCGAGTTACCATGATGATCGACCACAACAACATTATCATCTCACCTTTTCCATGTTCCTTCTTGTTCTTCATCTTTTTTCTTTTCTATTTATACTATAAATGAACACCTTCAGAAGAGGAGGTTACGGTGAAATATCACACTTCCATGCAAAGAATCAACCTCAATAATTTATGAGGGGTATGATACTACTCAGGTAATCTACCTTCGTGCAGGACGGACATATCACAAAAAAAAAAAAAGCTCGAAAATTGTTTTAAAAGTATAAGTGGATCAGTTTACCTTTTTCCTCCATTTTCTCAAAAGCTGACAGAGCACTGCTTGTATTTACGTTCCCCAACATTTCAGTCACTTTTGTTGCAGTCCTAAAGAAAATGTAGCCAGTTGCATATCAGCGTAAGTTGACAAGGGGGGATCGACAAAAAGCAATAA